>CM077157.1:33277835-33877835 GCA_039583875.1 Platanthera guangdongensis | reverse complement strand
AAGAAAGTGGAAAATGATGGAGGGGGGTAGGGTTTACCTTGGGGGGAAGTTTGGCGGCCTAGGAGTCGTCACCTAGGGTTCCACGGCGTCGGCACCGAGGAGGGATCGCTGGAATCCGGGAAAGCCTTTCTCCAAATCCAACAATGCCTTCAAATCAGCCCCCTAGCATCCTATTTTTAAGAAAACATAAATTAGGGCATCCCCATCAACGGCTATGATTGGCCGGTGGGTTAGTCCTTGAAATACATCAAAATACACTCAAAAAAAATAAAGTAATATAGCTATTTGACTTGCGGCGACGTCCCAGACGCAACCGCGGAGTCCGATCGGCGATCCGATCAAGTCTTCCTGCGCGAGTACATGTATGTGGGCCCCGCCTTGCGGCGAGCTCCTCCAAGTGCATCCGATGGCTCCACATCAGAGAGGAGTCCGCACGGTCTAGGTGAACACAACAACGGTCAGAGCACAGGAAGCAGCGAGAATAACTCGAGCCCGCAGCGGACAGGAGCAGACCGCAAGAAAGAGAGAGACTACGGCGGACAGGAGCAGTCCGCAAGAGAGAGGAGCAGTCTGCAAGAGAGAGGAGCCTGCAACGGTGAGGATAGAGAAGCTCGAGCCAGCAGCGGACAGGAGCAGTCCGCAAGAGACTGCGGCGGACATGAAGAGAGAGAGACTGCGGCGGACAGGAGCAGTCCGCAAGAGAGAGGAGCAGTCCGCAAGAGAGAGGAGCTCGCAACAGTTAGGATAGAGAAGCTCGAGCCCGCTGCGGTTAAGCCAAGTGCAGTCCGCAAGGACACTGGCG
This sequence comes from Platanthera guangdongensis, assembly GCA_039583875.1. NCBI lineage: Eukaryota > Viridiplantae > Streptophyta > Magnoliopsida > Asparagales > Orchidaceae > Platanthera > Platanthera guangdongensis. Next base: position 33,877,033 of record CM077157.1, on the reverse strand, counting down.
CGAGTAGAACTCAAGCGCCAGGATGAAGCGGGAAGGAGAAGTCCACGAGTAGAGAAGTAGGAGGTCGCAGCGGGAAGGAGAAGTCCGCGGGTAGAGAAGCTCGAGCGAACAGAAGAAGAGACCGCAAGGATGAAGAACCCAAGCAGCAAGGGAGGAGAGGAGCTCGCAGCGGACAGGAGGAGAGCCAGCATCGGATAAGAGAGGTGGGCCCCACGGGTCAGAGCAGAAGATGGCTCTAAGAAGCCTGAGGAGGGTGGAACCACAGAGAGAGAGAAGAGAAGCGGATGCATAGTTTCAGTCCGCAGAAGCTACGCGGATAAGGGGAAGAGCAGATAGGATAAACAGGCCGCAGGAGACCGGAGCGGATAGACAGGCAGTCCGCAGGAGAGGAGCCCGTGGAAAGAGGCTGGTAGGAGAAGGGAGGGCGGGCTGGGCGGTTTGAAAAAGGGGAAACCGCAGCTACAGGATCGCACCCTCTGATACCATGTTGAGAAAGCTCAAAACTTGTATGTATTTCTTGTGTAAGTAAATACAAAGAGAGAATACAAATATATAGGGGGAAGAGAGAGAGAATAAATCCTATATAAGATGTGAGACTAAAGAGGAGAGAACAAAAATGGGCTCAATACATGAGCTATTCTAACAATATTAAATAATAGGTTCATAAAATAGAGGATTGAAACGCAAACTCTATAGGAGTCATCAATCCTATAGAAAATTCACAATCCAGACACCAAATTGGATTTCCAAATAATGCTCCTTTGATTTCTGATGGTTTACCTTTTTAAAATCTTTCTAAATACACTCTACAATAAACCAAAAACACTCTGAAATGGAGTTAAGTTGGAAAAATCTAGAAAAATTTCAATAGAGGTTTTTCTCCTAATGAAATTCTAAGCATATATAGAAAGTGTAAAATGCATGATCGTGTGTGGAACACTGGATTTGCACGGGCATGCATTTGTTACAATAGTATGAAACTGCCTTCAGCAACGAGCAAGCAAAGCGAGAAGGAAGCCTTCGACGCAGAGCAAGGAAATAACCTAATGTCATGCGACCTATGTCTGAGTATTTGAATCTCGCTACAATCAGTCGGCGCTGCAATCAGATGGCTGATATAGGTATAGCCGTATGATAAAAAAATATATATATAATATTAGATATATAACAATAAATATATTATTAAATAATAATAATAAACAGATTGCGGTTCGGTTCTGTTTCGGTCTGGTCCGGATCGAGTCTAAAAATTCTAAAATCACTCGTGCCATTTATGTTGCGGTTCCGGTCCGGGTAATAAAATGAAGGAATCGCACCCGGACCATTGTTGTTTACGGTTCCAAAATTCAAACTGAAAGCTAAATAATTGTGAATAGTTCGGTCTGGTTTTTTTTGCGATTTCGATTTGACTTACGGTTTTCAGTTTTAAGTGACAACTCTTGTAACGATCTAAAATAAAAATCCGTATAAAATATATTGAGTTATATCTCCAATGATGAAAAAGACACATATTTTACGATTTATTTTTGATTATATATATTTTTTGGTTTGGATTTTCTTTACGAGTGCCAATAGCCGTTTCGTTTGGGGTTGCCATTTACTTATTATGGGCTTGCCGTTTATATTGGGATGACTTTGAACATTGCTGGCTGTTTTTTGTTTTGCGGGCTGATGTTGTGCTGGCTGCTTGGTTTGTTGGCTCGCTGTAATTGTGTTGTGCTGGCTAGGTTAGGTGCTGGCTGGATGACATGTTGGGTTAGATTAAAAACACCCGGAGCGGTTGTTGGCACGATCTTGCCGCTCAACCGCCTAGTTCTCTGTTATAAAATGAGCCCACGCCGCTTCTTCTCTCGTACTGCTTTCCCGTCGCCTTCCTGCTTCTGCGATTTTCGGCTTCTTCTTCATCGGGCTGCTCTGTGTCGGCAGTGAACGCTTCTTCTCTTTCTTCTACTCCATCTCATTCTTTCTCTGTACCTCTTATCGACGGAACCTAGGTCAAGCTTCCCGTGCCGACGCTGCTTTGCCTTTATCGCTGCTGTGTCGCCGATTCTTCTGGGCCGACGGCTTTGCTATGCCGATTAGGGTTGCTGCTGCTACCGTTATTCTTCTGCTATACTGATTAGGGCTCCTGCTACTACTGCCTTCTCCTCTAAGGTTTCTTCTTCTTCTTTCTCTGACCGACTACTTCTCTGCTCCTCTCCTCTTCTTCTTCTACTGTTGTACCCGAGTACTGCCCCGCTTCTGTTGCTGCTACTGATTCTCTCTGCTTCTCCCTGCCTCTGTTGTTCTTCAGCTGCTGTCTCTGCTCCTGATTTAGGGATATTGCCGCTCCCGAGCTGCTCCTGTGTAGATGCTGTCGCTGCTAAGTTGCTGCTGCTCCTTGCAGCTGCTCCCGAGCTGCTGACTCCCTGCTGCTACTTCCGAGCCACTGCCTTCTTCTTCCCCTTGGCTGGTTTGATTTATTTCCTCTCTACTTGGTTAATTACTTTACTCTTTGGACTATTTTTGAGTATTAGGGGTATTAAATTGCTGATTTTGGGGGCTGATATGTGCTGAACAACAAATTTTGTTGAATTTTCAAGGGGTGGTTTACCCAAAATTTTAAGCTTTGCTGGACAGAATTTTGAAGGGACAGATGTCCATTTGGGGGGCTGGTTTAGTCCATTTCGCGGCTTATTTATAGCTGTCCGACAAAGTTTATAAGTGATTTAATATGTTGATGTTTTCTGATTTTCGATGTTTTTAGCGACTATAAATTATTTACACGATTAGAATGTGACGCAACCCAAATAAAAAGTACATATAATTTCAGTGGTTCCCGGGACTCAAAAAGAAGAGGATGGCGTCACAAGATAATCATGATAACAATTCAAATAAAAGTGTGGATAAATACAAAGCTGTGCTGAGTTTCTTATTTCCTGAATTAATTTTATTCAAGTAATTTTATTACTATTTTACTTTCTGAAATGAACAATGCCTGTGCATATGAGTTTAAATCATTAAGATATCGCTAAGAAATAAATGTGGGTGAGAGAAAAACAAAAAGCGATATAATTATCTGAGGGGATGTTTTTTTTTAACACATTTTTTTTATACGTCAAGAACAGAATAATAAAACTCTGCATAGGGAAATGTGATGGTTTCGAATCCCATGATGTAAATTAGATCTACGGATGGATTCACCAGTAGGGGTTAGCCTACGAAAAACCCTTAAGTGGGTGTGGGCAAAAGGATGCATCATCGGAACATTTTCCATCTTATGTAAATAATGTTACAGGGTAGTTTAGTTTAAGGATCAGTGTTGAGAATAGTCAAACGATCGTTTTATTGTACTGTATGCATATTGTTATTATCCTCATTGTTTGCATGTACAACGTTTCATGAAATATTTATCTTGCATGGTCATAAATTTTATGACTAATCCATTGTGGACCTATTTTTTTTAGGCAACAAGAGCATCTCCCAGTGCCCCTAAGAGCATTCCTCCAGAAGAGTTAGTGAAGGTATGGCTAAAGATCTTCGTAGGAATTGGAGAAGTTCAACAAAAGCATATGGACTCGTGTAGAGATCCGTATTGTGACTTCTGTATAGAATATAAGTAGTACTGATGTTAGTTTTTTTATCGAATGATGTAACACTGAAAAAATAAAGGAATAAAATACTGGTGTTTATGTTCTTTGTACTATGTTATTAAATGCTATGACCCTTTTTATTCAAAATTGTTGTCCGATGCTTGAATCATTTGAAGAACCCGGAAGTTGGATCTCTACAACTCTATCCACCACATACTTCACCACTAAATACTTCTCCTCCAATGACAATGACTTTTCCACTAACCACTTCTCCAACATTTACAAGCTGCCGAAAGCACAAAAATACCCACAAGTAGTCGTTGTCTTCACATTGTTCCAGCTTGTGTGCAAGCATGGAGATGTCACAGTTTGGCTGATTGCAGTTTATACATCTGGGTTCTGATGATATTCATATCACCATGTTTTAATTTTCATTTTATAAAAATGAGGAAACAGTGGTTGATGGTTCCCCTCTATTGCTATCTTCAATTTTATTAATTTATTTTCCTTTCATGCTCAAAACTGAGACAGTATTAAGCACCTAGGTGTTATTGCTTCCAATTCCTTTGTACTAAGTTTACTGATGACACTACCATTGTTAAAGATACTAATTGAAGGCCTGATTCTAATTGGCCAACCAAGTAATACTATAACTTTCCACTTTATTGTGAAACTTAGCTAGCATTTAATTGGCCAGTTCATTTAAGTCGGATTATTCATTTGGTTGATTAATGTTCCTAAAGTGCCATGAATGGTGAACTCATCTTGTGAAATTTGATTTGAATGTAGCTGGTACGTATTTAATACATTACTAGCAATAAGTAGAACAACATTCTGTGCTTAGCCATGCATAGCTGACATGATGTTATATGAATGCTACTAATCCTTGGTGTTTTATGGGATAGTACTCTTTTTTGTTTCTTGCTATCATCTACATAATTTTTCTGTTTCATTGTATTAATCAGAATGCTTCAGCAGCTGTTATGGAGCTTGATTTAGAGCGCTATGTTGTTCCATCACCAACCTGTGCAAGTACTGGTGTTTATGCAGCTAATTTGGCTGAAACCCCAAGGTCACTGGGCTTCGCCAAATGTGATGTGTTTAGTGGTTCTCATAATTCATGTGAAGTGAAATTTCTTAAGACTGATCATACTGCCTCTGATAAGGTTTTTTACTGGTAACCTTCCTCACTGTTTTAGAGTTTACATATAATAAATTTATATTGTTAATTGATTATGATAAAATTAACTTCTTTACTTCCGAAACATCATTAATCCCATCTTCACAAGTAGTGTCTCATCTGGAGGTTCATCAAAGAATTCATCAATGGCGGGATGACCCTCCATGACTATCATCGATGGAAGTAATTTCCTTTGAAACATGTAAGGTAACCACTACGAGGTCATCACTATGCTCTTGGCTCTCAATCATGACAAGATTCAGGAAAATGACGTGGGAAGAGTAGAAAGAACATAAATTCAAGAATAGGTATATGGGTATAATGTAGGGGGAAGGGTCTATGGTAGGGACACAAATTAGTCCTGGGAAGGGAGTAAGGAAAGGGCATCCCACTAATCTGAATTTGCTATGTTACTCATGATCGCTCTCTATTAGTGTTATAAGGTCCGGATCAGACTCAATCCCATCGTCAAGTGGCAGAATACTCATCCGACAATGAACCTCACATAAGTGAGATAACTCGGTATCAATAGTACCGTCTTTCGTGTCTAAGAAAGCACAAGTAGGAACGAAGATGGTCTCGAGCTTGTAATATCTTATGATGGCCTGGTCAGTGTGTAAGTCTACTTGACTAATTCTAACAAATCTCAAGGTCTGCTCGCGATGGAGTGTGTAACATCCCGACCCAAACTTCTAGACCCCCTTGTATGTTAATTGACCCACTAGGGTCTAGTGGGCTAAATTAATACACAAATAATAAAAGAGTTCCATAATGGGTGGTTTTGACCCATTAGTGTTTGTATTTCATTAGTGGGTATACATGGGTCTCACATTGCACATGTGAACCCCACCATCCTAGTTGAACTCAAAGATTTACCCTAGTGGGCCCCAATACACACAAAGCCACCCAAACTTAATATGAACATTGTCCGTAATGGGAAATTAATGAAGATGTAAGGATATATGATGAATCGACCCCGGCCACCGATTGGCGATTGGCTATCCCCTTCCGATCAACGATCGCTACCCTCGGTCGTCGAACAATTATTGTCAACCCTCTTCCAGTCGCATTTGGCGATCGCTACTTCGGTCGGTGATTAGAGACCCTTACTCTAGTCGGTGATCGTCGATTGCTGCCTCCCCCCAGTCAACAAACAATTCTCATCAACCCCCTTCCAGTCGCGGTCAGTGGTGAATGCTCTGGTCTGTAAACAACGATCGTTACTTATGGTTGTTGAAGAACTAGCATCAACCTCCTTCTAGTTGCCGTCGGCGATCGTTACTCCGGTTGGTGATCAGAGTCCTTTGCTCCAGTCACTTTTCGCGATTGCTATCTCTTCCTACTGGCGATTGACGTTACACCCTGAGTAGAGATTTCCATGTGAAGGCTATTAATTGGGCCAAAACCCCGCTATTGAGTACCACACGCCTTGTACATTAGATACACACCTCCCTCGACACCTTGGGAAGGCTCATGACAACCTAAACGATGGCAGTGGTGAAAAAGGGGGCCGATTTCCATTAATTCGGGGCTTAACTGCTCGCTTCCCCTAACACCTCGGGAAGACTCATATCAACCCACACGACGGTGGCAACGGCGGAGGAAATGAAAGGGGGACAACTTTCTTTAGTGGGGGCAAGGTAATACCTTGGTGAAAATATCAGCAACTTGCTCAGCAACAGAAACATGTTGTAATTCTACCTTCTTCAATTGAACCTTCTCCCGAATGAAATAACAATCAACTTCAATGTGTTTAGTCTGTTCATAGAAAACATGATTCTTGGCAATGTGTATGACAACTTGACTGTCGCAAAATAGAGTGGTTGGTGGGGAAAGATTGACTCCTAAATCACCTAGGAGACCTTCAAGTCATGTAAGCTTAGACACGACAGCTGTTATTGAACGATACTCGGTTTCAGCAGATGAGCGAGCAACTACAGACTGTTTGTTGCTGTGCCAGGTAATGAGATGTCTTCCAAAATAAGTACAATATCCACGCCGAAACGACGATTATCCAATGAACCAGCATAATCAGCGTCAGAATTTGCAATCAGAGATATGAGAGACAAAGAGGAATTGTATACAAGTCCTTGTCTGGGAGCAGTCTTCGAGTAACGAAGAACACACTCAACTGCCTGAAGATGGGATATTCGTAGCTCATGCATGAATCGACTGACAACTCCAACAACAAATGATATATCAGGTTTTGTAACATTGAGATATATTGTCTTTCCCACAAAACAACGATAATACTCCGATTTGGAAGGAGAAGATCAGAGCTGAGGCATGAGTGCAGAAATTGTGATCGATATCTATGAGTGTGTCGACAAGCTTGCATCAAGAGTAGCCCGCATCATGAAGCAAGTTAAGACAGTACTTTCTTTGAGATAAGACAAGCCCATCAGGTTGCCAAGCCACCTCAAGACCCAAAAAATATCGAAGATTTTTCAGGTCCTTTGTTTGAAATATAGTCGCTAGATGTTTTTTGATCATGTGTATTCCTTTGTGATCATCTACGGTAATCAAAATATCATCAACATTGTTGAAGTTGGTGATCGGGCGGTCTGGCGGTCTGTCTTGGCGGGTTGAAGACCGCGCGGTCTGGCGGTTTGTCTCAGCCGGCCTGGAGACCGGGCGGTCTAGCGGTCTACACTGGCAATCTTTCTCTCTGGTGGTAGTCGTGCGGTTAGCCCTTCTGTCTAACCGCGCGGCTTGTGCGGTTTGTTTTGTATAGTCCGATTAGTCCTGTAAATTTTTAGTCTCACATCTCTTATTTGTATTCTCTCATCTCTCCTTCATTCTATATAAGGGAGGACATACCTTTGTAATAGATATCTTTTTGGATAATAAAACTTTCAATTATTCAAAACTCCGGCTTGTTTTTTGTCGTTTGTTCGCTACTTTAACATGGTATCAGAGGGACGTGGATAGTTCATGTCACTCCGTCTCTTCACTTGGCGGATACTCTATATGTGCCCCAGTTCCCGTGCAACTTATTATCTGTTACCTTTCTCTGCAAGCAATTACAGTGTTCCATCACATTTACTTCTACTTCTTGCTCTTTTCAGGATCCAGACTCCCAACGGACGATTGCTACTGGGACTGAGAGTGGCGGCCTATACTTCCTGGACAACATTTCTGCTTTTTCCACCTTCTCCACCACCTCCACAGATATTCTCCAATGGCATCTCCGCCTTGGTCATGCTCCTCCACGTCTTTTTCGTCAACTTCTGCCTCACCTTCCTCCACAAAGTCCTCCTCTCAACTGTGAGGCATGTCAGCTTGGCAAGCATCACCGCTCCTCCTTCCCTCCAAAGCACGTTCGTGGCTCCACCCGTCCGTTTGATCTCATCCACTTCGATATTTGGGGTCCTTCTCCTACTCTTACCATTGGTCGGGGTAGTTCATATTTTGTCACGTTCATTGATGATTTCTCTCGCTGTACGTGGGCGTATCTATTAAAAGATCGCTCCGAATTATTCTTTGTATGGACATCCTTCTATCTCATGATCCAAACTCAGTTTAATGTTTCTATCAAAGTTTTTCGCTCTGATAATGCCAAAGAATATATCAGTCATGACTTTTCTACATTTTGCATGCAAAATGGGATTATTCATCAAACTAGTTGTGTCTATACTTTACAACAAAATGGTGTGGCCGAATGCAAAAATCGTCACCTCCTCGATGTCGCGCGCACCTTGATGACCCAGATGCATGTTCCTCGCTCCTATTGGGGCTATGCTGTTCTCCTTGCCTGCTACCTTATCAATCGCATTCCCTCCACGGTTCTCCACGGCAAAACCCCATTCTCCATTCTGTATCCGGGCAAGGAGCCGTTTCCTCTACCTCTCCAAATCTTTGGATGCACTGCCTTTGTGCATACCCCTTCTGCCACCAGTGATAAGCTCTCCCCTCGCTCCACCAAATGTGTCTTTCTGGGGTACTCCACCACTCAGAAAGGCTATTGTTGCTTTGATCCCGTCCTTCGTAAGTAGTTCGTCTCTGCTGACGTCACCTTATTCGAGAATACCTCCTACTTCTCGGATGACTCCTCTCCTCTTCTCCCATCTTCTGATTCTCCTGCCGTTCTCTTCGTTCCCTCGCCTCCTACTACGATCTCCACGCCTACACCGTCTCCATCCACTCCTCTCCCTCCACCTCTCTCTCACCCTCCTCCGCCACCCTCTCCCTCATCTCCGCCGCCGTCACTCTCTACTCCCGGGCCAGCTTTCTCTACCACGGATGTTCCGGTTGCCGCGGGACCCGCTGACCTGGATCTTCCTATAACTCTTCGCAAAGGAGTGCGGACGTGTACCCTACACCCCCTTGCTGGTGTTGTTTCCTATGATCGTCTTACCCCTTCTCGCAGGACATTTGCACTGGCTATCTCTGCCACTGCCACACCCCGCTCCTACCAGGAGGCCCTTACTATTCCTCATTGGAAGATGACCATGGATGAGGAAATGACGACCCTAACTGAGCGGGGTACCTGGACTCTTGTTCCTCCTCCCTTCGACACTGATGTTGTTGGTTGTTGCTGGGTCTTTGTGGTTAAATTTGGCCCTGACGGCACTGTGGATCGTTATAAGGCTCGCCTTGTTGCTAAGAGCTTTACTCAGACCTATGGGGTTGATTACTTTGACACCTCCCTCGTGGCTCGTCTCAGCACTATCCGGGTTCTTCTCTCTGTGGCGGTAAATAGGGATTGACCGATTTCCCAGCTGGATGTCAAGAATGCCTTCCTTTATGGTGATCTTCACGAGGCCGTTTACATGGAGCAACCTCCTGGGTATGTTGCTCAGGGGGAGACACGAGTATGTCGGCTGAAGAAGGCAATTTATGGCCTCAAGCAGAGCCCTCGAGCATGGTTTGAAAAGTTCAGCGGCATCGTGGCGGCCGTTGGTTTTGCGCGAAGCTCTGCCGATCACTCTCTATTTATTCGCAAAACTCCTTCGGGGCTGGTTGTTCTTGCTGTGTACGTCGATGATATTCTTCTCACTGGCGATGACCAGGAAGGGGTAGCCCTGACAAAGCGACATCTTCGCCAACATCTGATCACGAAAGATATGGGCTCTCCAAAGTACTTTCTGGGGATCGAAATCTCTCGGAAGCCCGACTCCTTAGTTCTCTCTCAGCGTAAGTATGCCCTTGATCTTTTAAAAGAGGCAGGATTGACTGGTGCAAAACCTGCCCGATGCCCCATGACAACTGGAGAAGACAAAACCTGGACAGATGATTCGCCTCCTCTTTCAGATAGTTCGCGGTACAGGCGTTTGGTTGGTAAGCTCATATATCTCACAGTGACCAGGCCCGACATCTCCTATGTTGTGGGCAAGGTGAGTCAATTCATGCAAGCACCTAGGGAGTGTCATCTACAGTCCGCCTTGCGGATCTTGGAGTATGTCAAAGCAGCGCCTGAGAAAGGATTACTTTTTCAGAAGAATGGTCATCTGAGGATTGAAGCATACTCAGATGCAAGTTATGCTAATGACAAAAGGGATCACAAGTCAACCTCAGGTTTTTGCACCTTTGTTGGAGGAAATCTGGTGAGCTGGAAGAGCAAGAAGCAGTCTGTTGTCTCCAGGTCCAGTGCAGAAGCTGAGTATCGCAGTATGTCGTCGACCACTTGTGAGTTAAAATGGCTGCGGGCTCTCATGCTAGATTTAGGAGAGGTCTACAACCATCCTCTACCTATGTTCTGTGATAACAAGGCCGCCATATACATCTCCAAAAATCCGGTCTTCCATAAAAGAACAAAACACATTGAGGTCGACTGTCATTTCATTCGTGAAGAGATCTTAAAGGAACAAATTTGCACTCCCTTTGTCACTTCTGATAAAGAGCTGGCTGACATCTTCACCAAGCCAGTTTCCGCCTCGTTTCTTCATATTTGTGACAAGCTGGGCATGATCGATATATATGCTCCAGCTTGAGGGGGAGTGTTGAAGTTGGTGACCGGGCGGTCTGGCGGTCTGTCTTTTTTGGGTTGAAGACCGCGCGGTCTGGCGGTTTGTCTCAGCCGGCCTGGAGACCGGGCGGTCTAGCGGTCTACACTGACAATCTCTCTTTCTCTCTGGTGGTAGTCTGCGGTTAGACCTTCTGTCTAACCGCGCGGCTTGTGCGGTTTGTTTTGTATAGTCCGCTTAGTCCTGTAAATTTTTAGTCCCACATCTCTTATTTGTATTCTCTCATCTCTCCTCCATTCTATATAAAGGATGACATACTTTTGTAATAGATATATTTTTGGATAATAAAACTTTCAATTATTCAAAACTCCGGCTTGTTTTTGGTCGTTTGTTCGCTACTTTAACAAACATATTCCAAGAGAATCACTGTGCCTGTTGGACGATGACAAGTGAATAAAGAGAAGCGACTGAACTTCGAGTAAACCCAACAACACTAACAGTCTGATTGAACTTGTCAAAGCATGCTCGAGAAAACTGTTTGAGACCATAAAGTGATTTATTCAGACAACATACAAGAGGCTCCCCTATGGTCTCAAACCCAGGAGGTTGTTACATATAGACGATCTCCTACAAATCGTCATTGAGGAAAACATTTTTGACATTCAATTGATGTAACACTCAATGTCGATGAACAACGAGAGAGATCAAAACACGAACAATATTGAGTTTGGTGACTGGCGAAAAAGTCTCATCATAATCTAAACCTTGTTGTTGAATAAAACTACGAGACACAAGGCGAGCCTTTAGACGTTGAACCATCCCATTTATACCATGTTTGATGGCAAACACCCACTTACAACTCACACAAGTCTGTCCAGTAGGAAGAGGGACAAGTTCCTAAGTGTGGTTTGTCTAAAGAGCAAACATTTACTCGTCCATGGCCGACCGCCATCCCGGATGTTGGAGAGCCTCCTGCACAAAGGTTGGGGTGGTAATAGAGGATAAAAAAGGGCAGATTTATGGAGTTCTGGAGAGAGGCGTTATAAGGAGACATAGTGTAACACCCTTGATTTTTGACGTCTCGTGTAACTTAAATTTCAGGATGCAATCGCGAGCAAAAAGAATTATGCGCGTTGGTGAACCGTGAAGGTATATCCAAATTTTGAGTTATTTTTGTTCTCCTTAAGTGGCAGCGTATAAAAAAAAGAAGACAATATTAAATACATTTAAAATCCACGGTTCACACCGGTCCGACAGTTTTAATAACCGCCCTCCTTTTATAGCCTTGGAGAAACCCGCACCCCCCTATAATCGCGGAATCGACACATCTCTTCACCGAGCGGAAACTTCTCTGCGCTCAACAGTGTCTTCTCCGTCTCCAACCTTAACCTGCGGGAAGTGCCAGAAACGCCGGATGAGCTGATCGACTTCACCCCTCCGCCTGAGTTCAAGTGCCGACCACTCCTCCGTCCTTTGTAGCCCTACTCGGCCCCCTCCTTCCTCCCTAGCACTGTTGGAGGTGGATCTCCAACCCTAACTGGTGGGAAGGATCTCTAATAGCAGCGTAATTGGTTCAGGTGAGTATCGTTCCCCTTTATTTTCTCTCTCGTGGAAACCGTCATGTTTGTTACCCAACTATGTTTACCCTTCGTTTTCTTGCCCAAATTAGGAATCGAGGAACTAGGTCTTCTCCGATCGGAAACCAACCACCTATTCCGGGGTTTAGTTCCTGCTGATTTGAGGTAACACTCTAGTTTGCGATCTCTTATACTTTAGTTTGTTGTTTGATAATTTTTTTGAGAAAGCCAAAGGGGGAAACACATAATTTGGAGTTACCGCTGAATTTTAGATATTTGGTGGTCGTTGGAGCAAAGGATTGAAGAAGTTCTTAGTGGTTTGATCTTTGGGGAAGAACCTTGTTACCGCTAAAGAAAGAGAGAGGGAGGCCGGCGGTAGAGAGGTGCCGATTAGAGAGAGAGAGAGAGAGATGAGAGCCAGAGAGAGGAGAGGGAGCAGCCCCCTTTTCTTTTAGATGATCCAAAGATAAAACATTAGGGTTACAATAGTCCTCTTATATAAAGACTAGAAAGCCCTTAGGCCCAAAACACTCTTAAGCTCCTCTCTTATCCCGCTGCCGGGTCTCCTACGGGTGCGCTATCGCGGGCGGCAATGCGATCAACATCGCCCGGTTCCACCGCGGCGCCATCACCGCCCACCTGCGTGCGTGGTCGTCGTGCGTACACCCTCCACGGCGGCTCGCCGTCCTGCAGTTCGGTAACAATACCTCCGTCTGGAAAATTCTCCTTGTTCCCAAGGCAGAAGTTTGGAAATTGACGCCGAAAATCCGCGCGGAGGAGCCACGTGCTTGCCGAAGGAGGTCGGTGTTGCCAGGCCACCCGGACTTCCTCGGGAGCACCGATGTCGGGGTGGGGGGACCGACTTTCCAGAATCGCCGCCGGGTACAAAGGTGCCGAACCGGAGAAATCAAGGTCGGCTGGAATGTGGTCCAAGGTGGGGTGATCGCCGATGACCCGGCGAAGCTGCAAAACGTGGAACACGGGGTGAATCCGGCTGCCGTCCGGTAAGCGGAGGCGGTAGGCCACAGCCCCAATCCGACTGAGTACCTCGAAAGGGCCAAAGAAACATGGTGCCAGCTTGGGGCAAGCGCGGCGGGCGACTGTTAGCTGGCGGTAAGGATGGAGCTTAATGAACACCCTCTCGCTCAGGGCAAACTGCAAGTCCCGATGTTTCCGGTTGGCGAATGATGTCATTTTGGCCTGGGCACGGCGGAGGTGCTGCTTCAGGCTGTCTAGAATGGTGTCGCGATCGTGGAGGTGAGCTGCGAGGCCGGCCACGGGGCACTCGCCCGGAAGGTGCCGGATGATAGAAGGAGGAGATCGACCGTAGACTGCTTCAAAGGGGGAGGTGTTGGCGGTGTGATGATATGCCGTGTTGTATGAATATTCGGCCCATGGGAGCCATTACGCTCAGGTGCCCGGCCGTTCGCCAATAAATCATCGAAGGTAGGTTTCGAGGCACCGATTGAGGACTACGGACTACCCGTCCGTTTGGGGGTGGTAGGCGGTGCTCATCCGTAGGCGAGTGCCCTGCAGGCGGAAAAGAGTGGTCCAAAAATTACTCAAGAAGAGCGGGTCCCGATCGCTGATGATGGAGCGCGGGAACCCGTGAAGCCACACGATCTTGACAATAAAACCGTCCGCCACGGTGGAGGCTGTGTAGGGGTGGCGTAGGGGAATAAAGTGGTCGTACTTCGAGAGGCGGTCGACGACCACCAAAATGCAGTCGAACCCGGCCGAATACGGTAACCGGGTGATGAAATCCATAGCGATGTCCTCCCAAATGCGTTCGGGCACTGGCAGGGGCTGCAATAGGCCCCGGGAAATAAGGACTCGTATTTGGCCTTCTAGCAAGGAAGACAGGCGGCAACATACACCTTGATCTGGCGAAACATATGCGGCCAAAATAATGAAGCGGCGAGGCGGCGATAGGTGCGGAACGCGTTGGCATGGACGCCGGTCGGGGATGTGTGGAATTCCTCCAACAACCGTGGAATAGAACCGGAACTGGCGGAGAGAACGAGGCGGCCGCGGTAGAACAATCGTCCACCGATGAGCGAGTATGGCGGGTGTGCGGCCGGGTCGGTGATGAGAGCTGTACGAATGGGGCCAAGCATGGGATCCCGTTCGACTCCTTCCTGGATAGTCGTGCCCTCTTACCACACTGGCCGAGTAAGGGCCGCGAGCTCTGGTGCGTGCGGCTGGCGGGAGAGAGCGTCGATCGCCCGATTAGTCTTGCCGGAGCGGAACTCAATCGAGAAGTCGTAACCCAGAAGTTTGGCGACCCACAGTTGTTGTGCTGGTGTGGCAATTTTCTGCTGGAGGAGGTAGCAGAGACTATGATGGTCAGTCCGGACTATGAACGGCCGACCCAAGAGATACGGGCGCCAATGCTGGACGGCGAGGACAAGAGCCATGAGTTCGTTTTTGTACGCCGAGCGGCTTCGAATGGAGGTCGAGAACCCGCGGCTGTAGAAAGCGATGGGGCGGCCGGCTTGCATGAGGACCGCGTCGACCCCGCTGCCCGAGGCGTTGCACTCCACTATGAGCGGTTGGTGAAAATCGGGCATGGCCAGAACCGGCCCGTGCACAAGAGCTGACTTCAGGGCTGTAAAAGCGGCCAAAGCTGCGGCGGACCACCCGAAGGGACCCTCCTCTGAGGATTTCAGCAGCTGCGTAAGCGGACGAGCCAAAGTGCTGTATCCCTGAATGAACCACCGGTAATAGACAATGAGGCCCAAGAAGGCCCGCACCTCACGGACCGAAGTAGGCATCGGCCAGTGGAGCACCGCCCTAATTTTGTCTTCGTCCATGGCCACCCCATGGGCCGCAATAGTATGACCCAAGTAGCTAACCTTCGTGGAGCCGAAGGTGCATTTTTTTGTTCAGAACTAGGCGGTGGTGGTGAAGAGTGAGGAGGGTGGCCCGAACGTGTTGGAGGTGCGCCTGCCAAGTAGAACTGTATACCAAGATATCATCAAAAAAAAACAAGAACATGTTTACGGAGTACTGACCGGAAGATGTCGTTCATGGTAGCCTGAAAGGTGGCCGGGGAGTTAGTCAGCCCGAACGACATCACCAAAAACTCGAAGTGGCCGTCATGAGTCCGAAAAGCTGTTTTGGGCACGTCGTCTGGCCGGACCCGAATCTGATGATAGCTGGCCCGAAGGTCCAGCTTAGTGAAGAAGGTGGCGCCGTGGAGTTCGTCCAAAGGCTCTTGAATGACGGGGATCGGGTACTTGTCGGCGACGGTTGCTTTGTTGAGTTCCCGATAGTCGATGCAGAAATGCCAACTACCGTCCTTCTTGCGTACGAGAAGGACCGGGCTGGAAAAAGGGCTTGCACTTGGCCGAATAATGCCTCCTGATAGCATTTCCCCTACGAGCCGTTCAATCTCGTCCTTCTGAACATGCACATAACGGTAGGGCCGAACGGACACCGCAGATGTCTACGGTCGGAGAACTATGGCGTGGTCGGTGTGGCGGACCGGGGGTAAACCGGTCGGGGCCTCGAATAGATCGTGGAACTCATGTAGGAGGTGGCGGAAATCCTCAGGAGGTGTGGGTGGTGCGGCCAAAGCCACGCAGAGAAATCCACCTCCGAGGTACGCTGAAGGGCGCAGAACGATACCGACATCCGTAGGAGGGTCGAGTCGCCCGTAAGACAGTGGGACGTGAGCCCCTGCTGGAAATGCATAGTCATTGTGGCCCAATTGACCCGGACGTCGCCAAGTGTTTGGAGCCAAGCTACTCCTAAAATGGCGTCAAGGCCGCCCAACCCAAAGATGTAGAAGTCGGCTGTCACGACGCAGGTACCGAGAGCAATCGTCATCGCCTGACAGAGGCCCTTCGTCGGGCGGCGACGACCGTCACCCAAACACACTGTGAAAGCCCAGGACGGTTGGAAGGGAAGCGCCAACTCGCGCGCGAGATCTTCCGAAATGAAGTTATGGCTGGCGCCACTGTCTATCATGAGAATGAGGTCGCGGTTCTGGAGGCGGCCGCGAAGCTTCATCGTGCGCGGGCCCGTGATGCCGCCAACCGAAAAGTACGGGAGCTCCAAGCAGTGGAGGTCGTCCCCCTCCAGAATGGGAGGATCGGTGCCCGATAACGTGGTCGTGTCATCGACCTCCGTTGTCGTTTCCTCGAGATAGTCGTCGTCGAACAAGGCGTGAAATTCTTTCACCGAGCAAACATGTTTGAGCGAGTACGGTTGGCGACAACGAAAGCACAAACCCCGCTTGCGGAGGTCGTTGTATTCCGCGTCCGAGAAACGGTGCGGCGGTCCGCGCCCCTGGCGAGGCCCCCCTGGGTGAGGAGTGCGAGGTCCTCCCTCCCGCGGTGCGGTCGGCCGCGGCGGGATATAGTGGGCCGGAGGAACAGAGGTGGTCGATGAAGCAGGCTGGATGCCCAAATCCGCCTCCACGACGCGTGCGAGGTCAATGGTGGCCGAGACGGTGTGGGGTTGATGCGTGCGGAGGCGGGAGTGAATGGATGGGCGTAGACCCGGGAGGAAGAATCCCAAATAGTGATCTGGAGGTAGCCCGGGCACGTGGGAAACCAATGCCACGAACTCGTCGATATATCTATCAAGGTCGGCCGATTGGCGAACGCTGCAGAGACGCTCAATGGCGGAGCCGGAGTACCGTGCATCATAGCGTTGAATCATTTCGTTCTTCAAATCCGACCAAGAAATTTGGGGCTGAATCTGGCGTAGCCAACGAGCCCAATGCAAGGCGGATCCGGAGAGCCCGACTACGGCGGTGATCACCTTGTCCTCGTCGGCGGTGCGGTGGAGATCAAAGAATTGTTCGGCACGCGCAATCCACCCCATTGGATCGACGCCCGAGAATGACGACAGCTCCAGTGCGACGGGGGGTCGGCCCACGGGGTGTAGCACCACCGTTGGTCGCGGCTCGGCCTCCACGAGCGGCGGAACGTGGGGCTGGCCGAGAAGGGAGGTGGATGAGTTGGCGGCCGGCGTGTGAGGCACGGGTAGGAGAAGCTCCAGGCGGGCGAGAATGGCGGCGGTGGTGTTGGAGGTGGTAAGGGCCGTAGCTTGGAGGGCGGACACGGAGGCCCGCAGATCAGCGAGGTCGGCCTCGTGGGCGTCGGCCCGGGCGCGGAGATCGTCCGGGTTGTCGGAGGAGGCGACAACGACAGCGTTCTGAGTGGAGACCGGCATGATTAGGATATCCGGCGGCGCGTCGGCGGGCGGATCGGCAGGTCAGACCAAATGTTACCGCCAGAGAAAGAGAGAGGGAGGCCGGCGGCAGAGGGGTGCCGGTTAGAGCGAGAGAGAGAGATGAGAGCCAGAGAGAGGAGAGGGAGCAACCCCCTTTTCTTTTAGATGATCCAAAGATAAAACATTAGGGTTACAATAGTCCTCTTATATAATGAGGCACAACCAAACAAAAAGACTAGAAAGCCCTAAGGCCCAAAACACTCTTATGCTCCTCTCTTATCCTGCTGCCGGGTATCCTACGGGTGCGCTTATCGCGGGCGGCAATTCGATCAACATCACCCGATTCCACCGCGGCGCCATCATCACCCACCTGCGTGCGTAGTTGTCGTGCGTCCACCCTCCACGACGACTCTCCGTCCTGCAGTTCGGTAACAAACCTCCATGTCGCCTCGGCGCGTGTACAAACGTCGAATCACCGCTGTAAGAAATTCGTCTCCTTTTTAGTCCAATAGTTCATATTATTTTAATTCGTGTTTTAAAAATGTTGGCATATGCACTTAGATTTACAAGTTCCTATAGTTAGAACCAGGTCAAAGGGGTAGGATACGCTTAAGCTTAATTTAGCAGAATCAGTATCATGAGAATCCTAAGCCCAGTGAATTTAACTAGAGTCCTATTCCGTGTTAGACTCACTGAACATCAGTCTAAGTGAAATTCAGGAAAAAGTGGCGAGGAAAGATTACCCTCGCGATTCTGGTGGAGGCACACCACCGTATTTCCAGGGCCAGTAGGCCACCACTCGTATTTCAAGCTCAGGTTCGATGACCCTTGTTTCAGATATGGAACTCCTCTGATATGAGTCTGTGTTATGTTTGAGGGACACTCAGTTCAAGGCACCATCAAGCTTGCCACTCAGAATGCAGTTTCTAGTTGTGCACAGTCGTACTTAGTGGCATGGGTTAATAAAGTGTCAGTGAAACTGGTTGAAACTTACAACAGATAAAACTTTAAAACTTCAAAATCATCGATTTATATAGATAAGAAAGAGTATGTCAGATCACACGATAGGTTGAATTCATGTCAGACCATGATTTCAAGTGTCATGTTTAATATTAGAATAATTATACAAACTTTTAATTTCAAAATATTTTCTTTAAGTGTTGCTGTAGAGAGTAGTTTTTTTTACTTTTCAGTGGGTCTGACCCATTTGGAACTTGTTTTTACAAGGGGCTCAGGCCAGGGGATCCGCTTAGGCTAGGCGGCTCAGTATTCAGTCGTCAGTTTGTTTAGTTGTACTACTGTTGTTGTACTTTCCTTTTATTTACAAACATTTGTATTTGTTGTACTTCACCCATATTTTTGATATATCAGATATTTCTGTTTGACTGTAATTCAGTTTATTAATGATATATTTTCAGTTTTAGTTGACTTTGTGAATGCAGTTGGACAAGATACACTTTTAACTTTAGAATTACTTCACTATTCCGCTGTAAGTCATTTTTTAGCACTTTCATTACTTTTACCTACTTTATACCAATTTATGTACCGTTACTTAGTTTACTCGTTATCGCGAACCCGGTCGGACTGCTGATTCCTGTAAACTTGGTTGGGGTGTTACAAATTGGTATCAGAGCCATAGGATCCCTGGATCCAGAAAATTCACAGAGTCATAGGATTGTATCCGAAGAAAACTCACGTTAGTAGAGTCATCGAGTTTGTCTAACTCTTAGCTTTCACGGGTGCATGATAATACCGTTAGCATTAGATTTGTCTTTTTTCTTAGATATATCATTGGTATTAATAATTTCTTTTCTGTGTCCTTTAGACACCTCGAACCAGTGAAGCGGGGTAACCCTCACGTCAGAACGGTGTTCCTGATACCGCTATGGGTGATAATAATGCACCACCTCCACCACCCGCACCGGCATTGCCGGAACCAACTGATTTGGCAACCCATATTGCTAAGGCAGTAGCTGTCGCATTATTGGAATTTCAGAGAGGCCAGCCTGCAGGGATTCCAGTTCCAGCTCCAGTCTCTGCACCTGCAGCAGTGGAGGTCGGTATGGATCGATACCTAAGGGATTTCAGAGATCTCAACCCTTCCAACTACAGTGGAGATGGAACACCGATGGATACAGATGACTGGATTGCAAACACCAGAGATTTGCAGAATATTATGGAGTGCCCAGAAAATAAAAAGGTTCCACTACAACTTTCCTCCTTCGGGGCGAGACAAAAATTTGGTGGGCTAAGTATTTAGCAGATGATCCTGCTGGTAAGATGTTTTGTGAAATTACTCTTTTGTTGTAAAATTGTTCCCCCTTTAGTGTGGAGTGATGTGACCTTTATTCTTGTCAGGTCGTACAACCGATATGTTTACTTGGGGCGACTTTTCAAGGGCTCTTGCGAACTGGTTTGTGCCACCTTCCGCTCGTCGAGGTCTCCCGGAGAAATATCTCCGACACTTCCAAGGGGATAAGATAGTTACTGAGTACGAGCGAGTGCTTACTCACTTATCTCGATATGCGGGCGCGATACAGGGAGATGAAGCTGAGAAGTGCAACCGTTTTGTGGATGGCCTGCGAGATTCCTTGAGACAGCCGTTAATCACCATGGTCAACGCAGATTACAGGAGTTTGGTGGATACAACAAGAAGATTAGAGGCTGACCAGCAGCGAGTCCAAAGACGCGATAGTTTCCACCCCAAGCGACCTCAAAGTGGTCCCCCGTTTCAGCAGGATAAGAGTCAGCCAAGGGATCGCTGGAATACGAAGTGAAAGGCCGATTCTAAGCAGGACAATCAGTATGGGGGCAAGCCCAGAGACTACCCCCTTTGCCCTAAATGCAATCAACATCATTCTGGAGGATGTTTGGCTGCTTCAGAGTCTGTTACAAGTGATTTTCCTTTATCCAAGACCTTTTCTTGTAAGTTAATACTTGTACTGTATCATGACTTTTAGTCGAAATACGAGCATGACGGCTCTAGTGAGGTCGATAAAGGGAAGACAATGGTGGTTACTGACCTGAAGCCAACTTTAGGACGCGGTCTGATTCAGCCTTGAGCCTATGGTATTGGCCAGCAGGAGGCCAAGGAGCAGGAGGACGTGGTGACAGGTTTGGAATCTTAATTTGAAATATTTAGTTCTCCTTATCCCAGCAACACTTAAAAGTTATTATTATAAGTTTGCATATAGGTATCCTCATAGTTCATGACATACCGTCTAAGGTCCTCTTTGACACGGGTGCATCACGTTCGTTCATAGTAGAATCTTTTGCGTCTAAGCTTAGCCTAGAAGTCGTCACTAACCCGGCTCCGTTAGATGTCATGATGTCAAACGGTTCAGTGATGCAGACCAGTTATAAGTGTAAGGGGCCAGTTTTATTTGGAGAAGCAGAAATCGTAGTGGAGGCGTCCCTTTGGCCTATTGCTGAGTTTGATTTAATATTGGGCATGAATTGGCTGATTGACGTAAATGCGAAGATAGATTGCAGGAGTAAGAAGATTCAGCTAGAAGGACCTGATCAGTCTCTCATTACCTTTCAAGGTTTGAAAGGAGTCTCCAAGCTGATCATCTTTTCAGTAAAATCTATGAGGCATGTCAGTAAAGGCTGTTTCACCTTTTTGGTGTTGTTACATGCAGAAGCTAAAGCCCTATTGCAGGAGGTACCAGTGGTCTGTGAGTAACTCGATGTCTTTCCTGAGGAGCTACCTGGTGCCCCTCCAGAGAGATTGATTTTCAGATTGACCTTGTTCCTGTATCTGCACCAGTGGCCAAAGCTCCTTATCGCATGACTCCCAAGGAATTGACTGAGTTAAAAATCCAGTTGCGGGAGTTACTTGATTTGGAGTTCATCAGACCCAGTACGTCGCTGTGTAGAGCTCCAGTACTTTTTGTGAAGAAAAAGGACGGCAGTTTGAGATTGTGTATTGACTACCAAGAGTTGAATAAACTTACTGTTAAGAACAAATACCAGTCGACGCCCCGATCGCCAATCAGTTCTCTCTCGGTCGACGATCGCTGACCAGTTCCCTCTCAGTCGACGATCGCAAGTTGGTGCCTCGGTCGCCGATCGTTGGTCGGCGCCCCGGTCTCCAATCACCAGTCGGCGCCCCGATCGCCAATCGGTCCCCTTGTTCGCCGATTGCAAGTCGGTCCCCTTGTTCGCCGATCAGACCCTATGGTCAATTATCGTCGATCAGACTCCAGGGTTAAATGATATCCTTTATATGTACAATTGGCGTTCTCCTTGCATCCTCTCTAGGTTCTACTCAGCATCAGAGAATTGCTTATACAAAAGGCCCGGATAACAACCTCTGAAAATTGGGGTGTTACAATCATTCCCTCCTTAAACGAAATAGTTCCCGAAATTTACAAACAATATAACTTAATAATTTAATAACAATAGCTAGTTTTACCTTCCCGTTCACTATACCTAAGAAAACAGTTCAGGTACTCTTCCCACATTGTTTGCTCCCGTTCCCATGAGAGTTCCTTATGACCACAATTGTTCCAATGAACTTTCACCATTTTTATACTTTTATTTCTAAGCTGTCGGACTTCCTCGTCCTCATCACAGATATATGTAACCTTAATCGTCAAACTTCGGCTCATCGACACCTGGTCAGGCTCAATAACTTGAGTAGGCTCTTGAATGACCTTCATCAATCTTGAAATGTGAAATACATCATGCAATCCACTGAGCTCAAAAGATAGAGCAAATCGATAAGCCACATCTCCAGCACGCTCCGTGATCTCAAACGGTCTTAATTATCGGAGACTTAGTTTCTTTAAGCGTCGAATCCTTGACACTTTTTTTGAACGGTTTGATCTTTAAATATACTTAATCATCTATTGCGAACTCCACATTTCTATGCTTTGCATTATAATACTTTGTTTTTCTATCCCGGGCATGTAACAATCTCTTGCGTATGATCAGAATCATCGTATTTGCATTATTAACATATTTTCGCTTCAACAACTTTGTGTCGCTCATCTCCGCCTAAGCTAAGGGTGCACGACACTTTCTTTTATAAAGTGTCTCGAAAGGTACCATTTGAATACTCGTTTGATAATTGTTGTTGTAAGCAAATCCAATCATGTAGAAATGGTCCTCCCGTTTCTTCCCAAGATCGAATGCACGTATCCACAACATATCTTTCATCGTCCTGTTGTTTCTTTTTGTTTGACCATCCGTTTGCAGGTGGAAGACACTGATAAACTTCAATTTAGTGCCCAAAAATTGGTGAATATGTCTCCAATCATTTGACGTGAAACGTCCATCCCGATCACTAACGATGATACAAGATACACCGTACAATCACACTATGTTCTTAACATATAACTTTACAAGATTTTCCACTGAATTGTTCTTCCGATTAGGAGTGAAGTGTGACACTTTCGTCAATCAATCAATGATCATCCAGATGACGTCGTTACCCTGCTGTGTTCTTTGCAAGCCATGCTCAAAGTCCATAAAAATTGTCATCAAACTTCCGTTCCGGAATAGGCAATGTTGAAACCGAAAACTCGATCTCTGTGGAGTTCACCCTTGGGGAAGGGGGTGATCACGCACCTACTTCTCTCCTACAAGCAAAATGACAGGGAACAAAGAAAAGCTGACTCAAGGGCTCGACGTGGAGGACCCACCACACACCCGGAAGATCTTAGAGCGCTTCCCCTCCTTATCCAAAGGCCGAGCTAAGACTACCTCAGAAAGAGCTAAAAGATTAGGGAGCGAGTGAGCATGAAAGTGTGCTTTCTGAGGTGCCCATTGAGTCCTATTTATAGATTTCTGAAAACGGCCTGCAAATAGCCAACCTCCGCTGTTTTGAACAGCTATGTGCAGCCCAACTTGGTCTGCCAACAGCGCAACTCCGCTGTTCTAACAAGCTATTTGCACCTATGGGAGGGGCATCCAAGTAATTTTACCTCTGGGCCACATTGGGCAGGTCGCAAGGATATGGAGGTCAGCTCGCCACTACTCTCCACCCCCATGGGGCGGGTGCCACCTGGCTCCCGCAGCTCGCCTTCTCTTCTTGGGCGAGCGCGAGCCAGACCACCGCGACCCGCCAATGCCCGTTCCTAGGCGGGCTGGTGGTCAGGTCGCTTGTAGGAGAGCGGGTTGTCCTGGTCTCAAACTGTCGCTACGGGGGCCCCAGAGGGAGGCTCGCTGATCTGGACTCGTCGAGCTCAACCCCGAATACTAGTTCGACGAATGCCGAGCCCAAACTCTGCTCGACGAACTCAAGGCGAGTGCGAGGGGGGAGGGGCCAGCTCGCGCGGCTCGCCCGCCTGGATTGGGCGAGAGCGAGCTGGCCATCCGGTGCCTGCCCGCATGCTGTTCTGGTGCGGGCAGGGTGTCTTGGTCTGCTCGCCTGGCCTGGCGGGCCCACTCGGCGAACACGGGGTTGTACAGGCAAGGACTTCAAGAATCCACTAGGTTGTTAACATTCGACCTTTATAAGCGCACAAGTGTGACACCTTGCCACAAATAAGGTAATGCCCTTTATTCATGGTCACCAAAACAACCTGTTCATGTCAATGTACATTTTTGTGCTCGGGTACTTGCCACTTCGCTTTCTCCCATCAATTGGGTTCAACGCTCATACCGCAAAGAGCCCATGTAATTTATTTTGACTTCCAATTAATCAAACGGCAAAGAGCACATATAATATTTAAATTGAGAAAACATCACACTTATCAATGCTCATAATGACTTGGATATATTTGTGATGTAGATCGCGGATGGATTTATCCATTTCCTCTCTCTATATAAACATTAGGTTTAGTTGAAAATGAAATCCATGGAAATTTATGTGAAGTCCACAATTGAGAACGGAAGTTGAATTGAATTTCAAATTCCAATTTTAGGGCCTCTATTTTCTTATGGTTAATTATGAAATTTTCCAGTTATTTTGATTATATCCTGAAAATTGTTGACTAGATCAACCAGTGTTAATTAGAATTGCTGATATTTTTTTCCTTTTTGATATATCTCACTTTCGGGCTTGGACTTCCTCTAGTGTTTTATATGCTATCATTTCAGTATTTCTAGTTATCCGAAGCTGCAATTAGCATTTATTTTCACATTTAAATTGTTACTAATGGTGCCATCTATGTTTTGATGATTAAAGGCAATGCCAGCAGCTGCAGGAGCTGTTGCAGCGGCAGCTGTTGCTGATCAGATGCATGGACCAAAGGAAGATCAATGCCTGGCAATTGTTCTGGTAGTGCATGCATTGTTTATTTGTTTTATTGATTCACTCGGCTTCCCTTTTTTTAGGATTTTCTGATTAGTTTTTTTAGGATTTGCTAATTCTACGACTAGCTGGAAATGAAAAGTTGGCCATCAACATAAATTTTTGCAATGCTTTCTCCATTATTTGATTTAAAAAAAAATAATATGTTCATCATGAGGAAGATCGTAACATTACAGCAAAAGAGGGATATTCCAGATGTCATATTAGTTACCAGTGATATTTCAATATCTGTTGACTATTTAAAATTGAAGGCATATCCTGAATCATCTCTCTCTTTTACTCATGTTTTCATATAACATTGTTTACATGTTCAAACCAGTAACGAGGAGAAGTTTATGGATCGTCTTACAAATTTGAACAAGCACGAGATGCACAATAGGACACAAAGCGGAGATAATGGGGAATTGTTTAATTTTTCGTATTATATATTTCATTGATATCTTTGTTTTGCTCAAAGATACTTTGGCATCCATAAAGTCTCATATTATCTATATTATTATTGTAAAGGCTATTTAAATTTCTTTAGTATTGTTGAGAGCTGGCTACTGATGTTATTGGAAGTGATCAATCTATTGGTTATTTAACATAATTTATTTTTTAGATTTTAGAAAAAGACTTTTTTGTAACATATGACGGAAAGACCTAAGACAGTCTTTAGGTTTCCTCCAGTTTTAACTTGAATGTAAGGGGTTCAAGACACTTATTTATCCAAAGGTGAGGTTATGTACATGATCACCTCTGTAGAATATTTATTGGTAGATGTTTCAATCGAATAGAAACCCTTGTTTTCTTGCTCATGTCTTTCTTGATGAATGAGTAAAAAATCTGTGATGCTGACAGACTCAAGATGACTAAAGAATTTGTTAACGTCAAAGAGAGAAACCCACATTTGGGAACAATCATTGTGATTTTTCTTTGATATCAAAGATTTAGTTTAGCTGCAACACTTGTTGGGTCTATAGAACTCTACATCTGCCACAATAATCTCTATAAATTTACAGAAGTATCAAGGTTGTAGATGTCGGATATCAGGGACACGTCGGTTTAATTTTTTCATGTCGGTTTTAATATGTCAGGGGATGTATCAGAAATATTTCATATATTGGGGTTTAATATTTAATTATTTATATGTGTAATTATTTATAAATTTAATCTTTTTAAATTTATATATATTAATAATTTTGATATTTATTGAACTCCTAAATTTATCAAACTAATATAAAGCAATACGAAATTTCTTAGACCCCATTTTCACAGTCAGTCAGCAGTCTTGATAGACTTCTAGGATGTCATGCTTTTAGGACATGTGGGAAAGTTGTGTCTTTGGGTAAGCCCAGACAAAGCATTTCTTGACAGACTTCTAGGATGTCATGCTTTTAGGTGTAAGGAGGTGCATGAATAAACTGAATTTCATATCATAATTGATGGGAAAGTCGTGCTTCATATCAAATATCAAAGGCATAGAGCAAGAGATGGAGTGGTGTTCGAAACTCCGTAGTTAAGTGTGCTCTAGTGGGAGTAATCCTGAAATGAGTAATCTTTCTTTAAAACAACATGTGGTTTAATTCGATTCAACGCCATCAAAAGTGAATTGACCTCCTAGAAAGTACTCATAAGCCACCTTAGAATAATAACAAAATCGTATGGTTCAGCTTAATAAGGACTATGATGAATCAATACAGACAATACTTTTGATATTGTGACATTGGGTTGTTACAATTATAATGGCAAAGGGGACAAAAAATGTAAGTAGAGATAAAATTCTCCAGCAACCCGAGAAATTTACAGGCCGTAGGAGAATACACATCGTTAAACACACTGTCAAATTTATAAACATTGTTTATGGTTGGATAAGGATGATAATTGAAGATTTTAGAGGAGAGTTCCACTTGTGCCAAACCTGAAAAAGTGGATAAATTTGTACCCCAAATGAGGTTCGATAAGAACCTGATATTTCTTAGGAAATGATGTTTCTCGTTCAAGTGGTGCTCTCCTGTAAGAAGTCAACATGAAGATTTTGTAGGCAGGGAGGGTTCTGAAGAATTGCCTTGTCAATGATCCTTCTTCTCAAAGGAAAGGGGCTAAATAATGTTCTCTATAATGAAGTTCTTCTTGACAGGAATGACATTTGGCTGTTTGCAATAGGGGGAGAACTTCTTAAGAAAAAAGATTCTATAGACTTGTGTTATTGCATGTCACGACATCCTTCGTCTGGTCTTATGTCCTACAAGCTTATCTTTGGGCCTCTTATAAATCAAGAGAGACGATAAAATGGGTCAAATCCAGATGCCGAGACAATACAAGAATTCAAGAGCTCCAAAAGAACAAAGAAGCGTGACAATCTATTCCTCTCCTCTTTTCTCAACCATCTTCTTCTTTGTAATATGGACTTAAAAGTTAGGATGACTTAATACAAGAGGGGAGTTCTCATTTACCATTCTTTCAACTATTTTTGATTCCCTTATTTTTTTGCTTCTTCATATTCTCTCTATGTTTCCCTTTAGTGCCCCATGCTCCTCAATAAAGCTTGACCAGACAACCACAGACACATTGAGATTTAGTATTACAAGTTTTCCATAATGAATTTGTTAATTCTTGATGGATATACCTATGTTATTTGAATGTTTTGAAACTTATTTTTTATGATAAAGCCAAAATTTAAACATGATTTATATTTGAAACATCTTATTTGAACTTTATAAATGTGCAAGGGTTTGTCATGATTAATTCATTCGATAGCCTAATCAAGAAATGTGTCTTTGAGAATCAAATTACCAGAAAAGGGTATCTAGGGGATGAGTGAGAAAACAAGAAGAAATCAGGAAGAATAAAATTCGGTGAAAGCACTATTGTTCTAATACTTTTGAGACCATTTGATGGAGATCAGCATGATATTGGAGTTGATTTATCACCTGCCTTATTTGACATCACCTAATGGATGACTTGATGGATGATCTGAGTCCGCAATTGCGTTCATAGCGATGTTTCGATATTTTCATGTATTTTTTTTATTTTGTAGTGTTTTATTTTGTACAATCGGACAACCATTGTATACAGACAACCATCATATATGACAACCGTAGACACCAATGATATTTGTTATCTTGTTCCTTTTCCCTTGCTGTTGGTCACTTTCCCTTTCTCCCAAAGCCTCGACTACCTGCTGCAAGAACCTTCATGCAGCAGCAGCCACCTTTCCTAAATCCCTCCCCAAACAGCCTTCCCTTATTTCCCTACACCTAAACCCTTTTCCGCACCTCCCTTCACCCTCCATGCACCACATCACAACTCACCAACCCCATTCTCACTGTCAGTCAGCAGTCCAACCACCACAAATTCCTTCGCCCAACCCATTATCCCTTTTCCCAGTCCAGTTGGCTGGTACTTACCCAATCCAAGGCCTAGCCGCCCTTTTACTGCCCCCACACAACTTGTCCATCCCTTCTCCACCCACTAAAGTCGTAAGGCAGTCCCCCCACCCCACTTAAATAAGTCCACAAATTGCCCATTATCCTGTCTTTTTTCATTTAGCAGTCTCCATCTTTATGGATATTCACCAAAGCTTTTACGATCATCGGATCTCTGCTCCTATGTCTAGGGCCCATCATTTGTGAGTGTTTGTTGTTTGGTTTCATGATTTCTCATTATTGATGTATGAACTTGTTCGCCTATTATTATTGTCACGCTAGATGGTCACCCAGCAACTCCCGCCAACTGAAAAGTCCTCATCTCCAATGAATGAAGATGATCGTATGGTGGTGAAAGTCCCGGGGCGAGTTGATCAAGCTCTGCAGCAAAAATCCAGGTGTCGTCAGTGAAAAGGTCATCCGCGTCAGCGAACCAAGTAGCGGCACACAAGATGGTTCTTGGAGGGAACGTACTCATGCGTAATGATCTCAGTGATATGCTCATCGCTCAACACTCTTGTAGGAGGATCCAGTGGGATCTGTGGTGCCAATGGTGAAGTCGGTGGAGAAGAATCATTGGTAGGCGGGGGTTAGATGTGGGTTGTGCAAGGGACAATGAATGCGATGGCATAGGCTCGTGCGTAGGCTGAGTGGTGGGGGGTGAAGGCGGTGGTAATGGCTCCGGAGGGCCGCCCTGGTATGGGTCTGAGTATTCGTGAGATGCAAAGTCTGACGTCAGGTCCTCAACATTGAACACAAGATGGATACACATGCTCGCAGGGATGTCCAGCTCATAAGCATTATTCCCGATGCGCCTCAGGACTGTGTAGGGACTGATCTGCCTAGCGCTTAGTTTCTTAGCAGTACCCTGAGAGAGCCTCTCAGTGCAGACTCTTAACATCACCTGCTCACCTACTAGAAAGATCCTTTCTCGCCTATGTTTATGTGCATGTTCCTTATACTATTCATTGCTTGAATTAATTTTGCGCTTGACTGTCTCATGCAACTCATGCAAATGACGTGCGAAGGACACAACAAACTCACTAGGGCGTGACTCGGTCGGGATGGGAATAAGATCAATAGGTTTCCTAGGATCATAACCTTACACTATATGAAATAGGCTCAACCCTGTAGACCTATTGATGGAACTATTGTATGCGAACTCCGCGACAGGGAGCACTGAATTCCAACTAAATGCATGTTCTCCTACCAGACATCTAAGTAGATTGGCTAGATTTCTATTCACTACCTCAGTCTGATCGTCCATCTGAGAGTGGTAAGCGGTTGAAAACTTTAGGGTAGTCTCGGTCTTTCACCACTGTCTTCCAGAAATAACTAACGAACCTCACGTCTCGATCAGACAATAGTTTTCGGGAGGCCGTGTAATCTAAAGACGCCACTAACAAATAAGGCCGCGACGTGGGGGGTGTCGGCGGTCTTGCTACACGCAATAAAGTGAGTCATCTTAGAAAACCGGTTAACCATGACGAAGATCGAATTATGCTTCCTCAGGGTGCGAGTAAGCCCATGTATAAAATCTATACTAATGTCCTCCCTAGGATGGTGGGGAACAGGTAGTCGGGTATACAGACCAGTGTTCTGCTTCGTACATTTGGTCGTTTGACAGATACGACAGTGTTTCACTATGCGGGCTACATCCTTCTTCAGGCTCGGCTGATAGAAACGGTCCTTGACAATAGCTATCGACTCGTCTCTCCCGAAATGGTCGGCGACACCATCCGCATGTAAATCCCATACCATGTAGTCTCGATAAGAGGTCCTGGGTACGCATAGAAGGGAGCCCCAAAATAGGTACCCGTCGATAATCTGAAAACCTCTCGATAGGATTCGGAGGGTCCCTCGTCAGCGCGGCGTGTACCTCTCCAAAATCCAGACAGGTAGGATAATCAATGATCAATTTCTCGAATCCTTCAACTCAGGCTCTCATCGTCTGCAAGAGCGTAACTCAGCGGTTTAGTGTATCTGTGGGTTTGTTCTCAACACCTGCACAGTGTTTGAGAACATAGTGAAACTCCTGTAGATACTCAACTCACTTGGTGTGTCGGTGTCCTAACTTGCGTTGCGAGTCTAGATAACACAACACCTGATGATCAAAGCACAAACTCTCAGGGTAGGAGATAGCGCCTCCAGTAGCACAAAGATTGGACGATATCATAAAATTCTTGATCGTAATTCCAGTATTTTTGTTTTGCTTCATTCAGTTTCTCACTAAAGTAAGAAACTGAGTGTCTCTCTTGGCTCAACACGCCACCGATATTGATATCAGACGCATCACACGCAACCTCAAGTGCGCTACTAAAGTCAGGGAGTCCAATACAGGGGTTGTCGTCAATCTCTCCTTAATTTCCTCGAATGCTCTAGTGGTCGCGGCGGTCCACTGAAACTCTCCCTTCTGAAGGCAACTCGTGAATGGTGTCATGATCGTGCTGAAGCCCTGGACAAACCTCCTATAGAAGGTGACAAGTGCATGGAAGCTGCGGGCCTCGTGGATGTTCGTCGGCATGGGCCAATCACAGATGGATTTGACCTTCTCGAGGTCAACAGATACGCCAGTGGATGATATTATAAATCCTAGAAAATGGATAGAATTTGATTAAAAGGAACATTTCTTCGGGTTCTCATGCAATTTCTCCCGGCGTAGGGTGCCAAAGAGAAGCCTCAAATGGTCGAGATGGTCGGCCTGGGTCTGGCTATAAATCAGTATGTCATCAAAATATACAACCAGAAACTTGCCCATATTGGGTCATAACACCTGATTAATGACCCGCATAAACATGTTCGGGGCGTTCGATATCCCAAATGACATGACTAGTCGCTCATATAGACCAACATTGGTCTTAAAGGTCGTCTTTAACTCGTCTCTCTCACGAACTTGAATCTGGTGGTACCCACTATGGAGATCAATCTTGGAAAAAATCTAGGCACCAGACATAGTATCCAGTAGGTTATCGAGTTGTGGGATGAGGACACAATACTTGGCAGTAATCTTATTGATTGCCCAACTATCATTGTATATACGCCAACTTCCGTCCTTCTTAGGAGTAAGAAGGGCGGGGACCGCAAACAGACTCAAACTCTCTCGAATGTATTGCTTTCAAAGAAGCTCATCAACTTGCCTCATGAGCTCAACGTGCTCATCAGGGTGCATACGGTAGTGGGGCAGGTTCGGGAGAGAATCCCCCGGGATCAGGTCAATGGCGTGTTGAATGCCACGTGGGGGTGGAAGCTCGTCTGGGAGCTCGTCGAGCATGATGTCCGCAAACTCATCTAAAAGGGGACACACCGCAGGGGGGTGGCCAGGAGGGCACTCAGAAGCCATGGTGGCAGCTACCATATAAATAATGTCGGCCTCAATGATGTCTCGCAGGAACTCGCCTCGCCTCAAGATATGTAGGAGTCTCGCAGAGCTCGTGCTCACGGAAGGCTCAATCTGACCCTTGGATTTATCCTTAGGTTGGGTAGGCGATATGGTGATATTTCGCCCCTTGTCATAAAAGACACAGGTGTTCAAGCGACTGAAACATGTGATGTTGCGATCAAATAGCCAAGGACGCCTAGCAGAACATGAGCGATGTCCATGGGAATGACATCGCACCAGACCCGATTCTCGAATGAAGTAATGCTCATCGGTACGAGACAACGTTGGATAACCTGAATCACCGTCTTATCTACCCAAATGACACGATATGGGTGTGTGTGAGGCTCGACTTTCACCTGCATACGGTCAAGACCCTTCTGAGCTTCGATATTCATACAACTCTCACTGTTGATGGCTAGCTTGCAGGGACCACCTGCACTAGGGGAATACGTGTAGAATATGGTAATGCAACGCCAATCCTCATCTACATGTGAGGTCTAAAGGAGACGCTTAATCATTCCCATCTCTAAGGACCGCTCCACATCACTCTCTCATCCTTCCTCAATAGTGACTGTAATCTCCTCAGTAGTCTCCTCTTCTCCTTCTAAACCCGGCTCATCATCCTCATTTAGTAGGTTTCGCGTGGGGCACTGCGCTGCCACGTGTCCTATGTAGGAACATTGAAATCACTGAATACCCCTAGATCGCTAGCCATCAGTGGCGACGACCTTGCCCTTCGTGTTAGCTAGGGCACGTGGGGGAGCAGCCACAGTTGTCTGGGGTAGAGCGGGTTTCCTATATGTCAAGGTATCAGTCCGAGAGGGGAATTGCCTCGTGCTAGACGAACGAAGATACTGCTCGTACTGTAGGGAGAGCTGATATATCTGCTCGACGGTCTCGATCTGATGGGGAATCAACTCTCTCCGAATTTCCGATCGTAGGAAATCCATGAAATGTGAGGAGGTGGCAATGAGCTCCTCCGAGATGTCACTCCTAACAACAAGCTCGTCGAAGCGAGACATATCCTCAGTAACAGTAAGTGTCCCCTGCCGTAAATTCTGTAATTGATCAAGTAGCTGGTCTCGATAAGAGGCAGGGAGATACTTGTCTTTCAGCTTCTGCTTCATATCATCCCATCGGGTGATCAGATAATAGTCATCCCTCCCAACGCTCTCTCTAAGCTAATCCAGAATACCTTGACCTGTCCGCCCAGCTTTATTTTAGTGAAGCGAACATAGCGCTCGCCGCTCATGTCATACGACTCAAAATAATGGTCTGGCTTTTGGATCCATGCGACCATTGAATGAATGAGCATCGATGCAAATGCTCTTGGTGACATCATTATCATACTGGTAATCACCTATACGCGGCTCCGGATAATCCTCATAATACTCATCCCGGGCGTAATCGCGTCCAGCGAGTGGGGGTTCACGCTCTTTGCGACCAGGGTCGAAATAATCATCGCGACCAATATCACGACCCGTCTCAACTAAAGTCAGAGTGCGCTTTGGGCGGGTCGTGATGTCACAGACATGGGCGGAAAGGAAACCATGTCTGCTAAGGCGGATGCAGAGATACTTGTAATAGATTTAAAATAATTACTTTTAAGTAAAAACATTTCGTTTTTTATGCGGATTTAAAACAGTGAGAATTTTAAATGCACATGTATTTTGTAAAATTCATGTTTTTCCGGGAACTGTTACAGATTTCATGCAATTATGATTCAAAGAGGATGAACATGCAAATGATGCTAAGTTCTAGTACATATAATATTTATCCTAACAGTTGTCCATGATTTACTGATCATATTTATTATATAAAAGAAACGTCTGACAGTAGAAGAAATGAATCATAAACATAAACCTGACACTGCGAGAAGTCAATCTCTTAATGGGCTCAGGAACCTGGCGGCGCAACACGAATGCTAAGACAATTCTAAAACAAAAAGAAAAAGCATCAGAATTTTGAAATAATCAGGTGAGCAAAGTAAAGTACATAACAGTAGAAATAGAAATATGCAAGTACCAGTTTTCATGAAGCGATGCTATCAAAACAGACAAGTAAATGAGTCAACAGAAATAACTAGAATCAAGAGACTACTGCGGATAATAACTTCTTGTGGGTAATCAATGAAGAGTGTAGGTGATTTCTTGTGGGTGCATATGATTCACACTCAGTCCAAATGCAAGTCTCATTAGAAAAACTTCCTGCTTGTCCTGACCATTGTCACGACCCAGGCTCGGCTCAAGAAGTCTTAATGAGGCCCGACTGGTACAACCGTGAGGGCTGCAACCCAAGTGACTCAAACATATTTCAATATTTGTTTATGATATTATGAGTTACATGATTCAATTTTTAAAGATATTAGCAAAAATGAATTCACTTAAAAGTGAAAGATCAGATCAAGAATAAATTTTACTTAGACGAACATAAGAAAACAGATTCGACGACATAGAAGAAACCAAATAGTGAGTTTTGAATTTTGCGGGTTCGAGGGTTAATATTTCATTATCAAGAAGATTTTTTGAGCATATAACAAAGGTAAGTTGAAATGTATCGGATCTGAGGTATCAAGTACTCATCCAGGTCAAATCATCTCTTGACACAAGTATTTTCCAAGTAAAAAAATGTGTTACGAGCATGATATATCAAAACACCAATCATATACTTGCTAACCTGAATTCGTTATAATTATTATCGTGACAATATTGCTCGTAATTAACGCTCTACGATTCTTCAAATTATTCATCAAATGAGATACAAAGCATCTAATTAAATATCCAATTAACTATCATTCACTAACTCGTCTCCCAATTATCCATACATTATCATTTACATTCAGAACTCGTGCTATTCCAATCGCGTGAATCTCAAACTAATAACAAGTCTATTTAGAGAATCGAGGTCTAAATTTATTTGACGAAACAATCATTCAAGGGTGAATTTATATAAACATAAGATCAGACAAAATAATTAAGTTCAATGTTTGCAAGAGAGAATAATCTTTACTTGCCTGAAGGAGGCTGAATCTGACGGAGGCGGCTAACCGACGCTAGTAAAAACAGGAACCCTATTTTGAACATGTACAAGAACGACGAAAGCGACATAGCAAATTACCACCACACTAACATAAACATGATTTGATACAAAAAACAAAATTAGATCAAGGGCGGCCTAAGAGATCTACCTCTCTCAAGAATGAGGGGAGAGGAGACACCACGCGGAGACAGAGACTTGACGACACTTAAGCTTGGGGAAACGCAAATTCGGAGAGGACTTCACATGATTCCCACCAACTGAATTGAGGAGCAACGCTGAAAAACACGAAGATATCACAGTTAGACGATTGCAAGAGGGCAAAAAACTGAATTACAACGTATACAAAATTTGTAAACAAAAACTTCCAAGAAAAGTTCATGGAAATCTGAATAGAGAAGGAGAGGAGGGATAATATTACCCGCGGAAGTCAAATCTGAGCCCAAAATTTGAGTAGAGGAGGGTTCGAGCAAAACCCTAGGTGTAAACGGAGCCCAAGGAAGATTGAGAAAACCCTAGCCGCTCTTCTAGCCAAGTGTCTGCCAAAACCAAGAGGGAAGAGGGTTGTTGGAGGGGAATAGCTGTTGCAGGCCTTTGGAGGAAGGGAGAAGAAGCAGCAGCAGGCAGCGTCGGCCAGAGAAGGAGGGAAGTCGTTGGCTTGGGGATGAGCAGGAGATGTCGGCCCCATCCTTCTGCCACGGCTGGGAAACAAGAGGAGGAGGAAGCAGTCGGAGGCCACGACATGCGAGATCGGGAGCGACGGAATCGCAGGAAACGTAATCGACGTGTGCGGGAGCTTTGCGGAAACTGGCGACGAGCTGGCGCTGGAGTCGGGAAAACCCTAGACCGAGTGGGTTTTAATTGAGGGGGGAATGCAGCTAGCTATAGAGGGAAAACCCTCTTATTAATTACAAAATCGCCACTATCATTATTATTATGAATATTCTTATAAATCGCTTCCAATACACTGGTTGTTACAACCAAGATCACGACGATCGTGTTGCGGTGTACGAGCTCTAAAATCCTGAGGGACTGCTCGTTGTCTGGCGCGCTGAGGTGGGTACCTATCTTAATGAGGGCCTTGTCAGCGCTCAGGGGCGTTGGGGATTGGGAGGGATGGATCGGGGAGTTGGGGATTGGGAGGGTTGGATCGAGGCGGAGGATGGCGGGATTCGGGCTGAAATACCCAGATCTGGGCAGATCTAAGGGTGGAAGGAGGTTTGGAGGTGGTTCCAACTTCCACGTGATGGGGGTAATGACAGCAAAAGGGAAAGGCGGGGGCGGCTCGATCTGCCTTGAAAGTCCAGATCTGGACTGCATTTTTTTTTTGGGAGGGGGGGGGGACAACCTGGCGGGCTGTTTGGGTGGTGCGGGTATGCGGCATGGAAGAGGGGAGTGCCGACAGCCTTGGTTGGAGGGGGAGTTTAAGGGGGCAGGAGGTAGGATCTGGGAGAGTGAGGAGGGCGGCGTGCAACAGTGAAGACGGGCTGAGGGAGTAGGGCGGAGGCTTGTGGGGAAGAGGTGTCGGGAGAGGTTTCTGAGGGGGTCTGGCGGCTGGACAGCAAGGGGGGAGGAGGATGAGGGGAAATTCGAAAGAGAACAAAGCATACCCGATGAGTCGGCACCAAGGGGGTTCCACGGAGTCAGCACCGCGGAGGGGATCACCGGAAATGAGGAAGACTCCAAATTTCAGCAATGAAAAATAAAGTGCATCTCTAACATCCTATTTATAAGAAACTTAAATTAGGGCACCCGAAATCAACGACTATGATTGGACGATGATTTCATGGCCAAAAGTACATGAAATAATATCCGAAAAATATAAAGCTATATATGAAAAAAAAACATCGGATCGACGGGCCGGGCGCATCCGCGGTGGCGGATCGCCAATTCAATCAAATCCGTCTGCGTGAATAAATGAAGGTGGGATCCGCCTTGCGCCGACTCACGTCAAATGGACCCCATCACTTGGTATCCAAGCATGTCTGTTTTTCTTGTCTGGTATGTTTTATTCATGCAATTCTTTTGTTTTCAAATAATGTTACTATAATTTGCTCTGAAGGTGGGCCTGCCAGCTCGAGGAAAGACTTTTACAGCAGCCAAGCTTACAAGATATCTACGATGGTTAGGTCATGAAACCAAACATTTCAATGTTGGCAAGGTAAAACCTATGCTTACTAAATTTGCGATGCTAGTTTTTAAATTGTTAACCACGTTCTTGATTTGGCTTGGTGTCTTGAATTAATAACTCCCTCCTCTGGACAGTATCGTCGTTTGAAGCATGGAGTGAATCAGGTGTGTTCTTTAGCCATTCACTTCCCGAGTTATCTTTTAATTTACTCTCTTTCTTTTCGTGTTTTGTTCTTTTTCATACGATCAATGTAATATCGTTTTTGTTGATTATTTTCTTGTTTCAAATAGCTGCATACCTTTCTTTTTTTGCAGTGCTATTCAACTTTAACGCAGACAAATAACATACTTGCCTTTATTTACACAGGTTCATTTGCATATACTTCTGATATTAATATCTTCTCAAATGAAATGAAAATCCACTTATATATGCTTTTCTCTTTCAGGAAACACAAAATTTTTAGATGTGTAGTTGACAGCTTTTTTATCATAGAATATTGTTTGAGGGTAATCGTAACTTCTACCAAATTCTTTTAGAAGTGTTCTAAACCAATTTAACTCACAGGCAGTCTGAGTCATGCTTATGTATTTAACTTCCGCACTTAACGTGGATACCACTGCTTGTTTCTTACCTCTTCAGGTGACAAAATTTTCCCCTACATACTTACAATATACTAAAATGGATTTTCGGTCTAAACTGAATAACTTGCATCTGAATAGGATTCAACACGTTAATGATTATTTCTTTTATATAGAAGACTTTTGTCGGAAGATCCTTTGATATATTCCAATATCTTTAATACCACTTCAAGATGATACTCTCTGAGAGTCTGTATGAACTAACACTTTTTCAATAGTGAAAGAGATGTCAGGTTTGGTCACAGTGAGATAGGTAAGTCTGCTAATTCCCATAGACATTGGATTTCTGATTGGCTTCATGCCAAGAAGGCCCATTTTCTTCAAGTAGATCTAGGGCATACTTTCATTTGAAAAAGATCACATTTTTATTGTGTCTCACATTCTCAATCCCCAAAAAATATTGGGAAGTCCCCATATATTTGGTTACAAAATATGCCTGAAGATGTTTGTTTGTTGTGTCTATAATAGAGGAGTCATCTCCGGTGAGAAGGACGTCATCCACATATATGGCAATAATAACCATCCTATGATTGGTCTATCATATGAAGAGAGAGTGATTTGCATTGCTTCGGAAAAACCATTGGTAGAAACAATATGATCGAACTTGTCAAACCTTGCTTAGGCGCTTTGTTTAAGACAATAAATGGTCTTCTGCAGCTTGCATACTTGAGACTTCCCCTGAGCAACATAACCAGAAGGTTGTTTCGTGTAGATTTGTTTGTGCATATCTCCATATAGGAAAGCATTTTGATATCCACCTGGAACATTTTCCAATACCAATTGATAGTAATGGAGAAGAGAATGTTGATAGTGTTATATATACAATTAGAGAGAATGTGTAAAAAAAATCAGCATCATATGCTTGGGTGAGCCCCTTTGCTATCAAATTAGCCTTATACTGATTTATAGTGTCATCGGGTGGAAACTTGATGACAAAGACCTAACGCTATCCAACAATACCACCACTAAGATGTGTGGGAATAATGATCTTGTCATGTTAAAGTAGAGATCTTGATGCAGTGGCAAGGTTGAAACGGTGATGGACTCGCTAAATGCAAACCTAAATGCAATGACGTGACTGAAAGTGCACAAGTGATCTGTTACAAAATAACAGCAATTAATTTATTATTTAAAAATGAAAGAGCAGATCACAAGCTGTCACCATTAATTGACTAAGGAGAACAAATTATAAACTTTGCAAACGACTTGGCGCAATTAATTTCAAACACACACGGAATACACCCTACTTTTTGCACAACAAAATATACTACTAACAAATAAACACATCCACAACAATATGAGTGCCGAAACAAACAACTGTAAAGAACAAAAACTTTTACCACAATTTACACATGCCGCCGGCGTCGTCAATAACGGTGGGGGGAAGCCGAGGTTGTTGGACGTTTGGCTGTTTGGGGTGGAGTCCACGACGGGTGAAGTGTAATGGAGGTGAATGGGGGTTGCGGGTGGTTCGTGGGGGATCAAGAATGGTGGGGTTGTTAATGTGGGAGAATTTCTGGTAGGGTGGAGGCTATAGGTACGGGAAAGTGAAACGTGGAGAGATTTACTCAGGCAGGTGGTAGGCGCAAGGATGGGGAGGAACTGATGGAACCGGTAGGGGTAGGGGGAAAGTTGCTGGCGGAGGATGGCTTACAATAGAGGAAGAGGAAGTCGGAGTAGTCGGAGTGGCGTTGTTGTACTTCCGGCGGCTGTCGAGGATGATGGGCTGGTCGGGGAAGAAGGAGAAGTCGACAGAGGCTCCGGTGGTTGACTGGCGTACGGGGGAGGAAGCGGAGAGGAGTTGGTCGGGGCTTGGCTTCAGGGAACGAGATAGTGAAGGAGTTACTGGAGAGGAGAGGGAAGGCAGTGGATTTTCCCGGCGTCGCACCAGGGAGGCGGTTATCGGCGTCTCACCGTCCAGACCTAGTGGTTGCCAATCTTCAGCAAACTCTTCGATCCCATCCCCCCTAAACCGTCGGCCATATAAAGTCCTAACAGTAACTGCATAGTGTACGATAGAAATAAAACCCAAATAAAACCACTCGAATCGGAGGGCTCACAATGTTTGGTCTGATCGAGGGGTAAATACAACTCCAAAATAAAAAACATTAAATATGAAAATGACTAGAAACGATCTTTCGGTTTCGACCACGAGCTCCGATCGCCCGTCCGGGCAGCGGATCACCGCCTCTTGCGGAAATATACACATGTCGGTCGTGGTGTGCCGTCAGATCTGCTCATCCATGGCTGCTTTCAGTAAGGTATGCAAAGAGCTTTGTGATATGTTGAAGGTATAATAGTGACATATAATGTTAACGTGTACCTGCCGCAAAAAGGACCGAGGTTGGCATAAGAAACTTTATTAACAACAATATGTTGAGTACACAATCATACTCCTTTTTGTTGAACAATATGAGCATTTTGGCCCTAGTCCTTGGATGTAATTGAACATTTTGAAGAGGAGAGAGCTGGCTTGAAAGCTTCCATGAGGGTAGTTGGTGTGGAAAGTGTAATAAGAGTGACAAAGTATGATGTTTTCATAATGATAAGAAATGAGAGGGGATGAGGTATTTGCGCACGAAGCAGTGCATGGGATGTGACATCAAGTGGAGGAACATGAATGATAAGAAAGATGATACAAACACTGGTGGAGAGGTGGGAGATATGTGAGGTGAGATGCTAAGAGAAAGGATTCCACGGTTCTTGGAAAACTAAGGAGTATTTTCGACGAAAGTGACATCTGCAGAGATATACTTACATTTGAAAATGAGGTCAATGCAGCGATAACCTTTTGAGTAGGAGGATATCCAACAAAAATACATTTGGTGACAAGATTGAAGGGATTGTCACAACCAGATGCTCAAATGTGAATGAAAGCAGTACAATAAAAAACACGAGGGAAACTGGTAGCCATCTGTGATGAAATTGGGGTAACCATGTAGCCTCTCGAGGTGAGTGAAGGAAAATGTGTTCGCAGTCATATGATTAATTGTACCAAAATCAATGAGCCACTTACCTGGATCAACAACACGCACTACCTGATTAAGTTGTAACAGAGGAAGATTTCTTAGAATCATTAGTCAAAGCTTCAATATACGCAGAGGAGAACCATCATCCAGACTTTGGTAGCTATGTGGAGATGGTCTGAGAAGAAGTCTCACACTCAGTAGTACTGTCATAAGCCAGAGGTCGAAGATGAGGATACTTTGCAAAACAACGCTCGATAGAATGACCAAGCTTACCACAATAAAGGCAAAGAGAGCGACTCCATTTACAGTTGCACATTACGGCCTCAGTTTTATCCACGACCAACATCATGAGCATAATTCTCGGAGGATAGAGGGGATTATCAATAGTTAATTCAGGAGGTTGGTCACATTAGAGACACAAGCTATTATGAAGACGGAAGAAGGCAAGGGACGAGGACATTGCACATATGTTGATTTTGGGATCCCAACTTGATGATGAAC
The DNA here is from genome assembly GCA_039583875.1 of Platanthera guangdongensis. NCBI lineage: Eukaryota > Viridiplantae > Streptophyta > Magnoliopsida > Asparagales > Orchidaceae > Platanthera > Platanthera guangdongensis. The sequence continues at coordinate 33,836,292 of CM077157.1, read as the reverse complement.
TTTCCCTAGTAGTGCGAACGGGCATAGTTCACCGGCCAGCTTTATCTTTTATTATCGCACATATTTTTTGGGTTGTGAGTTATTTACCCTTCACCCCTGCGTGCTTCAGAATTAGGCACTATGTAAGCTTAGGTATGTATCTCTCTTGGAGTAAGGTCACTTTTGGAGGGCCCTATGTGCTGAATTCTTCTCTTTTCTTCTTCCTATTTCTTATCTTCCCTTCTCTCTCTTCCTCTTCTTCAACTCTAGCGCCTAACAATAGGTACGACCTGCCATCTGCAGGCCACAGTTTCTGACGCCCGAACCTATCCAATAACCGATTTCGCCACTACTTTTCGCAGACGCTCCAACATTGTAAACCACTTCGTTCCATGACACCCTCTGATACACCATCGCCTTTGCCTCCTTTGGATTTGGCCATTTCCAGCCGCCTTGATGCTCATGAGGCATCCATCGCCTCACTCCAAGCCCTCATACTACGTATAAAGGCTAAGTTTGACGCCCTCCTTGTCGACCGAGCATGTTCCTCCTCAACCTCAAAAGCGTAGTCCCCATCACTTCTCGGCGCACATTCAGGTCTTCCATGGGATCCCGTTTAGTTGTTGGCGGGCTTCCCTCTAGCTTACCATTCGTTCGACGTTTCCTCCTTCAACGACACAGATCTCGTGGGGTTGTTACCCATATGAAAGGTAGGGTTGGATGTTAAGAATTACTCTAGAGGATGGGGGTGAATAAAATATTTAAAATTCTTTCTATATTTTAATCATTCACATCACATGACACAAATAACTTTGTTTGTTGCAGCATAATTAATTGGAGTAATGAAATTAACAAATAATGCTACAAAGATCTATGCAATTCAGAAGACAAAGAGTTTTATAGAGGTTCCCCAAATTTGGGTACGTCCCTCTTCTATCCCTTGGTACAATATCCACTAAAAAGTGTCGAGTCTTTTGATAAGGTGTCTCTTAGAACTAATCACCACTGAATCTTTTATTAAAGAGATTCTAAGAACAAAGGAGATTTTGATAAGGTATCTCAAACCAGAAGCCTGTTGATATGTTGGCTAAACCAATCTGAGAGCCTTTTTATAAGGTTGACTCAAAATCACTCCAAGATCCTTTTGACAAGGTAGATCTTAAAATAGTCAATCTTTTGAAGAGAGATTATGAAAACTCCATCAAAAGGTTATTATAGGAAATTTGTTTCAATAATATTATCCTCTTCAGCGATCTCTGAGGACTTGGTTCTTTGATATCACTGAGTGGATCGTGTTGTAGCTGATATAACTGATGATTCGTTCCGATAGATCAGATTCAATAGAGAGTGATTTGAATCTGTTGAGGAATAATATTTGATAAAGTCTTTTGAACCCTTACGATATCCACTAAAAAGTGTTGACTCTTTTGATAAGGAGTCTCTTAGAACTAATCACAACTTAATATTTTATTAAAGAGATTCTAAGAACCAAAGGAGATTTTGATAAGGTATCTCAAACCAAAAGCCTGTTTATAAAGTGGCTAAACCAATTTGAGAGCCTTTTTATAAGGTTGACTCAAAATCACTACAAGGTAGATCTTAAAACAATCAATCTTTTGAAGAGTGATTCTGAAAACTTCATCAAAAGGTTATTATAGGAAATTTGTTTCAACAATATTATCCTCTTCAGCAATCTCTGAGGACTTGGTTCTTTGATAGCACTGTGTGGATCTTGTTGTAGCTGATATAACTGATGATTCGTCCTTAGAGATCGGATTTAATAGATAGAGATTTGAATCTGTTGAGGAATAATATTTGATAAAGTCTTTTGAACTCTTATAAGTAAACGGTCTTCAGATCTAGAGAATGTGATCTTGTCGACTGTTATTCTTTGATCCAAATTTCTTGAGGAAGAGGAAGTAGGAGACGAGAGAGAGACGACTTCTTCACAATTGCTGCTTTATGCTATTCTTCTATTATTCTCTATTTAGAAAAGGAATGTGTTACCGACATATCAGAAGAACCACCGTGGTAGGTGTATACGCGACGACCATGGGAGACAAGCAGGAGTCACGGCTTCACCGGCGCAGAAACGCGAGGACTAGCTTTGGGCGGAGTGGACACCGGTCCGGACGGGGAGCCAAGCTCCGGACGGGCATGAACCGGGCGGAAGTGGCTCATGCGGTTTTGGTTTAATTTTATGTATTTTGGGCTTTATGTAATTGTGGGCCCTCCTATATATAGGGGGTAAACTATGTGTGGTTTTATGCTTTTGATCAATCATCTTTTGGAAAGGGGGCTGCTCCCTCTTGCTCTTATCTCAGCCCTAACTTCTCCTTCCCTCTCCCTGCCTTGACCGGCCCTCCTCTCATCGGAGCTCTCCCTCTCTTTCTTGTACGGTAACATTTGGTCTGACCGGCCCTCTCTGCCTGCCTCCTGCCGCCGGAAGACCGATGGACCCTTCGACCCGTGCCCACGCCGTCGACGCCCCTGATGCGGCCGACGCCACCGACAGCCGACTCGCCCTCCACGACGCCCGCCTCGATGCGCTGCAAGCTTCCGTGGATGTCATCGTCACCGGCCAATCCATCATCCTGAGCCACCTCGAAGCCCTCTCGGCCCCGATTCCCCACACGCTGGCACCGGGCTCGACTTCCTTGACCGACGCGGCTTCTCTGTTAGGAGTGTCGTCGGCCCTCCAGCCCTCGACGCTCTCCGCCGTGCCCGTTCCGGCGGTTGGGCGTCTCTCCACGACATGGGACATTCCCTCTTTCTCCGGCGTGGATCCCTTGGGCTGGATTTCAAGCAAGAGATGATTACCCGTTATGATTCCCGCTACACCGGCTCCGCCATCGAACGTCTTTGCAGTGCCCGCCAAACGGCCGAACTGGATAGTTACATTGATGAGTTCGTGTCCCTCGTGAAGCAAGTGCCCGGACTGCCGCCCGACCACTATTTGGGATTTTTTCTACAAGGGTTGCTGCCCTCGATTCGCTCCCGCCTCTGGACTCATCACCTGAGGACCATCTCCGAGGCCTTGGAGCTTGCCCGTGCAGTAGAAGCAGATCTCGGCCACCGGCCGCCTCTTGCCAGTGGCCAACCCCCCCCCCCCCGACCGACGGTCCCCTGGGACGTGCCCCAAATACCTGTTGTTGTCGATGGGGTTCGGCCAGGCGCACGGACCCGCCTCATCGCATCCCCAATCAAGAGTACAACGACCTTCACTGCAAGGGCTTGTGCTTTCGTTGTCGTCAACCATATTCCCCGCATCACGTTTGTGCGGTCAAGGAGTTCCACACCCTATTCAGCGATTATGATCCTGAAGTCACAATGGCTGATTTTGATGCCCTAGCCATACATGACGACGAACCTCCTCCGACGACGGACGGTGCGGCCCTCAATATACCCGACCTCCCCTTCTACTCTGTGGGAGGAATTATCGGACCGCACAAGATGAAGTTGGTTGGGGCGCTTCGGGATCGCCCCGTCGTTGTGATGATTGACAGCGGAGCCGGTCACAACTTCATCTCGGCAAAGTTGGCACGCGACCTCGCCCTCCCGGCCATCTCATCTCTGGAATTCTCCGTTTGTTTGGGTGATGGTCGTCACCGACCAACCCTGGGGCGGTGCGACGGCGTGGCTATCTCCGTAGGCGCCTACACATTCACAACAGATTTCTATGTCTTCGAGTTTGGCGGCCTCGACACGATCTTGGGGGTCGCATGGCTCCAAACGTTGGGCGAAGTCTGCGTTAATTGGGCCACGATGACTATGTTATTTCAACACCAGGGCCACCACTGCCGTCTGGTGGGCGATGCGACGCTCCTCCATTCCCCGCTCTCGACTCGCGCCCTGACTCGCATCACGGACGTCGCGTTCTCCGCCTGGCTGCTCCCCCTACAGTCGACATCCCCCCTTCCATACCGACCGCCGACGACTTTCAGCGCCTCCTCGAAGAATTCGCAGACATCTTCACCACACCACTGGACCTTCCGCCGGCCCGCGCGACCGACCATCCGATTGTCCTCCAGCCGTCCTCGGCGGCGGTTTCCGTCCGTCCGTATCGTTACGGGCATGCTCAGAATGATGAAATCGAACACTTCGTGCGGGAGATGTTGTTGGGCGGGCTCATTTGGCCCAGCGCCAGCTCTTTTTCCAGCCTGGTCCTGCTCGTTCGCAAGAAGGATGGAAGCTGACGTTTCTGTGTGGACTACAGAAAACTCAACAAAGTTACGGTGGCGGATAAATATCCCATTCCGGTCATACAGGAACTCTTGGACGAGCTCCACAACGCCGCATACTTCACCAAGCTCGATCTGCGCGCGGGCTACCACCAAATCCGGGTCCGCCCGTGGGACATTCCCAAAACCGCCTTCCGCACGCATGACGGCCATTTCGAGTAAGTGGTCATGCCGTTCGGGCTCACCAACGCCCCTGCAACGTTTCAAGCAACGATGAATGATATCTTCCAATCGGTACTCTGTAAGCACGTGCTTGTGTTTTTTGATGACATATTGGTTTTTAGTCTGCCTTGGCAGGACCACCTACTCCATGTTAGTAGTACCTTCTCCACACTTCGGCAACACCACTTGGTTGTAAACAAGAAGAAATGCTCCTCTGGCGCAACTTGCGGCAGTTACTTGGGCCACACCATCTCAGCCAAGGGGGTGGCCATGGACGACGAAAAAATTCAGGCGGTTCTCAATTGGCCGACCCCTTCGTCCCTTCGGGATGTCCGCGGGTTCCTTGGCCTCACCGGCTATTACCGCCGCTTCATCAAGGACTACGACACGCTGGCTCAGCCCCTCACCCAGTTATTGAAGAATTCTAAAGACACTCCGTTCTCGTGGCCGCCCGCCGCGGTTGCCGCTTTCTCCGCCCTCCAATCGGCCCTCGTGCGGAGTCCGGTGCTTGTTATGCCTGACTTCCAGAAATCCTTTCTCATTGAATGTGACGCTTTCGGTACGGGCTTCGGGGCCGTGCTCATGCAAGACGGCCGGCCAATTGCCTACTATAGCCGTGCGTTCTCGACGGCGATCCGGAGCCGCTCCGTCTACGAGAATGAACTCATGACCCTCGTCCTTGCCATCCAACACTGGCGACCTTATCTGCTAGGTCGCCCCTTCGTGGTCCGTACCGACCACCACAACCTACGTTATTTGCTACAGCAAAAAATCGCAACCCCGGCAATAAGGATTATTGCACAATATTTTCTAGCTGAAAATGATCCTAAACATTTTTCATTTTCTGAATATAATTTCTTCAGCATGATTACATTTTCACCTTGTCAATTTTGATGGCCATGAGAAAAATGAGTTGTAGAATGCCCATTTCTCAAACTAACTGGCACTGTGTTTTCTTTTCAAATATATTTTCTGCGATCCTATTGGAATACCATGTTTTTTCCTTCAACTTTATGCACTCATGGTTTTGTTTTATCATTGAAGTTTTATTTTTCTAACTAGTCTTTGAATACAGGCTGCTTATTTTTTTCGAGGAGACAATCCTGAAGGTGTGGAGGCACGCAATGAAGTGAGAAAAGTTTCCATTTTCTACTTCTTACTTTATTTTTTACAGTTCTTTCTTTTGAGTGAGTTAGTTATGGATGACATGTCATTGGTTATCTAGTATTAGTCTTTTTATATTGAGTCATATTGTATCGAGTCATATATCCTGGAGTCGAGTGTATTAGGTGTTTTAATATTTGTGAGTCGAGTCATTGTGTATTAGGTGTTTTGATATTTTATGACTGGAGTCATAGTGTTTTAGGTGTTTTAAATATTTTATGCTTTTCTTTTAGGTATTTACAATGTTAACATTGGGGTCTCTATAAATAGACCCTCAGAGTCATGTAAGAAATCAAACAATAAAATTTCAAGTTCTTTTATCTCTCTAAAATTCTTCTCTTTCGCTCTCTAAGCCTGTTGCCTTCCCCTAGGGTTTCATCTTCCTCCCTTCCCCAGGCTTCGTTTTCTCTCATCTCTTCCACCGTTCTACGTCTTGCCCTTATATCCCCGCCTCCCTCCACCGTCGCCAAAAGAAGTCCATAGCAAATTGGTATCAGAGCCCTCCTTCCCCCCTTTGCTCCTTTCTTCCACTGTTAATCCTTGCCTCGTCGGGTTTCGTCCACTGTTTTCTCATTCCAGCCAAGTTCCAGTCGCTACTTCGTATTTCCAGAACGCACACTTACGCCAGCTGGTTCCAGTCCGGTTTTTCCCAGTCGCTGCTTCATCGACCTCATCCGCAAGCACCTTTGTCGCCCTTCATCGTCCATGCCTTCCTTTGTGCAATCACTGTCTCCGTGCGAGCCCATCTCAGTGAACGTCTTCTCGTTCGATTCATGCTATTCACCAAGCTCCCTCATCTACAGTCTGGCTGCCTCTCTGCTTCTTCAATCATAACTGTCGTTTCCACCTCCATTGATCCTAGCGGGAACGTGAATCATCTGCCACCAGGGTTTTGCACACGCGAGCCTCGTCGACGACGCTTCGTGGTATATGTGCATCGTCCTGCCCGTTCCCTGCCGCTCTCTGTCGAAGGCGCCTGCCATTGTCTCCTTCCTTGAGTCCCTCCAAACCCTAGACAACACACACGCTCCAACAACCCGCACGCTCCTCGTTGTCCCTTCTCCTTGTTCCCCACACCGCCGTAGGTCCACCAATCCACGTAACCAGGCAGCAATAATTCCAACTTAATTGATTTTCTTATTAATTATTAATTGATTTAATTTAGTAATCAATTAATTATGATGGACATGAAACTCAGCGCTATCGATTCGGCTATTTTTTGTTCGTTTTTCACATCATTTCAGGACTCTGTCTCGCCTTGACCAATTGAGGAGGTCGGTATACTTTGATGTTCTGCCCCCACCAGCACCGCAACCTCTTCTGCCACTGCCAGCCCATTCTAACCGCCTCTCGACACAGCTGCCATTGTCGGCCCATTCTATCCGCCTCCTGACGCAGATGTCACCGCCGGCCATTCCGCCGCTTGCTATAACAACCCCTGTTCTACCCCCCCCCCCCCCCCCCCCGCGACCATCTCTTCGCACTTTTGCCATCCCTCGCTTCGTCGGCCCCTGCTCTGTCGGCCCTCTAGCCACCTTGTCGCATATTCTGTCGACCCTTGCTCCGATGTCCCCTACTCTATCGGCCATCTCTCCGCCCCTTTTGTCGGACCTCGCTCTTTAGACCCTACTCTGCCAACTCCTTAGGCCACCTCGTCCCATCTCCTACCGGCCCTTACTCTGCCGGCCCCGTCAGCCACCTCGCCTCTTCGTCTATGACCACCTACTTTGTGGGACCCTCCAGGCCCGTTCCTTCCGCTGGCCTTTGTCCCCTCGGCCTCTCTTCCACTTTTGCCTTCTGGCGCTCCGTTGAACTAGCTGGACTCATTCCTTCTGTCGCTCGTCTTTCTAACTGCGCCACTGCTACTCATCGCCGCTGCTGCTGCTCATCGTCGTCGACACTACTCATTGTCGCCACCACCGTCGTGGCGCGCTGCCAGACGCTATTTTGGCGTAAAATCAAGGAGTCAGAGGAGTCGATCATCCTACTGTAGTTTGAGCTTGAGGACAAACTCGATTTTAGGGACGGGTGGAGTGTTATGGATCCCACGCCGTTGATTATCTAATATTAAAGTCTTTATATCGAGTCATATTGTATTGAGTCATGTTGTATTGAGTCATGTTGTATCGAGTCATGTTGTATTGAGTTGAGTGTATTATGTGTTTTAATATTGTATGAGTCGAGTCATAGTGTGTTAGGTGTTTTAATATTTTATGAGTCGAGTTATAGTGTTTTAGGTGTTTTAAATATTTTTCTGCTTTTCTTTTAGGTATTTACTATGTTGTCATTGGGGTCCTATAAATAGACACTTAGAGTCATGTAAGAAATCAAGCAATGAAGTATCATTTTTTTTATCTCTCTAAAATTTCTCTCTCCCTCTCTATGACAGTTGTCTCCCGCTAGGGTATCCTCTTTCCCCCTTGCCCAAGCTTCGTCTTCTCTCATCTCCTCCACCATTCTAGGGTTTGCCCTTGTAACCCTTCTCCCTCCACCTCCGGCCAAAAGAAGTTCATAACAGACCCTTCTTATATCTCATCTTGCTAAATTCCTTTTTCCTAAGCATGTCAGATTAATACATCATCATCATGATCGTCATTTCGAGGAGACAATCAGAACTTAGCCATTCATGGTCAACTTTATGGATTTTCATCTTTTTTGTTCATTCACGCTGAGTGATGCCTTATAAGTTAAACCTATTTTTGTTAATCGTGTTGAACATCTTTTATCCATCATACCTTTATATGCTCTGGTGAATTTGCTGAGTGATGCCTTTGTCTGGATGTTCTTTTCTTAAGTTAAGTTCCGCCGCAACTTTCTTTTTTCTTCTTCTATATGTTGTGCAAAAGATCATTTATTACATAGTTAAAGAAATTATGCCCTCAATGGAATGACTTGTATTTCTTGCACCTCTCTTTTTAATTTGATGATGATTGTAGGTTGCAGCCTTAGCAATGGAGGATATGTTATCTTGGATGCAGGAAGGTGGTCAGGTAAAATGCTTTATTTATTTATTTTCAGCATGTGACCATTTTATCATTTAAATGCTCGTATTTGGGTCCAGGTTGGTGTTTTTGATGCCACCAATAGCACCAAACAACGAAGAAATATGATTATGAAGTTGGCCGAAGGAAAATGCAAGGTATCTTGTGCAACAGTTGAAGGTTGTATGCTTGTAAATTTTTTTTTAGTCGAGTGTATTTTCTTTATTCTTTTTAAGATTGTGCTTCCTGGTGCTAATGGAAACGCTTGGAGCAATAGTTATGTTACCTCATTGGACCTTGAATTCATCAGTTGATTTCTCAGAAACAAAAGCTTCTTGCAACGTAGGGGTGAAATAGCATACATCAATCTACCTTCAGAACAGATTTTTTGTAGCTTACATTGTATATTGCTTTCCCCTTTTGCTAGTATTTTGTCACTGCATCCTTTTTTATAAGTTGACTCTAATTTTTTGGGTATAGTCCTGAAGTACTCGCAGTTGTTTAGGTGATTTTTTTGCTTTAAAAAAGTCAATTTTGGTTTGATAAATTATAGTACGTGCACATAAATAAAATATAGTTTTATTCAATTGACCATAAATGTTGATGTATCACTGTATCACGAAGTAGATCTTAAATCTATGATATTTTGATATTTTCCATGTCTTTTATTTAATCATACTTGCTTTTCAAGTTGCTTACCCTTCAAAAAGAATTTGGTACCAGACAATCTTAAATTAGAAAAAAACTCTATAAGCATTGTAGAATTCAAGTGCAACTCGTTATATTGAAGCAATTTCAATGTTGCAATACACTTGTGTGTATATACGCACCTCAGGTGCGCCTAGGGCTCATCGGGCTCAAAGGTTTGCGCCTTTGGAACATAAAAAGCGCACCTAGATGAGATTTTTGTTGTAATTTTTTTTCAATTTAAAGAAAATGTAATGTAAGAACTCAATAGTTTTTTATTGATTTAGTGTTTGAGAAAGGTAATTGTGCATTGAGACTTAGATATGGTGCAAGTGAACACATTGATTCTATTTTTAAGAGATATAAATGATAGTAATGAATGATTACTTATTAGACTAGATGAAGAATTTGATCGAGAAGTTAAAATTATGTTTGATGCTGATAATTTAAAATGTATATGGTTGCTCGTTGCCTTCGTCAAGCGCACACCTTCTCCTTGAGTCTTGCGCCTAGGATCCAAGACGCCTTTGCGCCTTGGTGTGCCTTTAATAATCAAGTATTTAAGTGTGTATGTGTGAATATATGTGTGTGTGTCTATATCTATATATCTATATCTATATATATACATATATATATATATATATATATATATATATATATATATACATACATATATATACATACATATATATATATATATATATACATATATATATATATGCACGCGCGCGCAGGTGACAGTGTGCGATGGGCCGAATGTGTGGAAGTCCGTGGTCGCGGAATAGTGCCCCATAGAGAGTGAGACGGCAAGGAACTTGGTGCGCGGAAGTCTCTCAGATACCAAGTTGAAAATGAGATTCTATTTCTTTGTGCCCTCATTCGCTCTATTGACATTTAAATACCGGCATCTTTAAAGATAAAACTTAAAGGTCCATGAAAGGAACTTGGCTTAAAAATGTTCTTTAGCTGTTAGGGTCGTATTATCCTCGATTTTTTTTCTTTCATGAAGGACTTGCTTTTAGTTCTTGTGGATCAAAATGCAGATTAGAAACAATGTTCCATTTCCCTTTTTTCTTCTACTAAAGATAATTTTATTTTTTTATTTGTTAAGTACCTGAACAGTTTCTTTGTCACTTTGCAGATTATTTTTTTGGAAACTATTTGTAATGATGAAAGCATAATTGAGAGAAATATTCGTCTCAAAATTCAACAAAGCCCTGATTATGCAGAAGAGTAAGCTGTACTGTCAATGTTTACCTGCATTCTTTCAATGTTGTATCTGGCTTCATAATGAAGAAAACAGTGGCTTTCCTCTTACTTTAGGACTGATTTTGAAGCTGGACTGTGCGACTTCAAGGAACGACTAGCCAATTATGGAAAGGTCCTAAGCATTAGAAACTGTTTGTACTCTTGTAATGTTTTAGCTCTGTATTTACTTTGTTTTATATGTTTAATGTTTTGAAGCAGGTCTATGAGCCGGTGGAAGAGGGGTCCTACGTAAAGATGATCGACATGGTCAGTGGAAATGGTGGGCAAATACAAGTAATTGAGTCTTCTCCCCATCCACTTTGTTGAAATATTATTTTCTCTGGCCATACATTTAGTATCTTATATTGTTTCTTGAATTTCATATTTATTTACGTATGGTTTCTATAATTTAACGAAGTGGCAATTATGTAAGATGTGCTCATATTGCTTACATGCTAGGCTTTTATTTCTTTATAGGTTTGTTAAATAAGTTTAGCTTCTAGCAAATTCTTTGTCTTTCCCTTCATTGCATTTTTTACAACTATGTTTTTATCAGAGCAAGTCCTTTGTCGAAAACCACCTTTTATCTTGATCATCATTTAAAGCTTGTTTGGTTGGGTGTTGTGGAAAGTATAGAAAGAGAGAAGTAAAATAATATTTTTTATTAATATTTTTCTCGTCATTACAGTATACATGACTTTTTACACATAATAAGAAGAGAGAGGGGAGTGGAAATCTCATTCTAAAATATGGGATTAAATAATAACAAAGAAAATGGGATCAAACTGGGCCTTCATTATTGGGTCATTTTACATTGTTTTTCAACACCCCCGCAAGCTTGAGCGTACAAATCGTAGGAAGCAAGCTTGAATAAAAATTGATAATATAATGGTCGCGGTAATGCCTTTGTGAAAATAACAGCAACTTGCCCAGCAGCAGGAACATGTTTCAATTCTATTTCTTCAGTTGAACCTTCTCCCGAATGAAGTGACTGTCAACTTCGACTATGTTTGGGAACCTGTTTTGACTTCATTCTGTTCTAAACGGATCGGAGGAGAGGTGTTTGGGAACAGCTAAAATGTTGTCATTTTAAAACGGCTGGTTTAAAACCTACTTTTTCCTCCGTTTTGAAAAGGTCAGGGAGACCTTCATTCTCCCTTTCAAAACAACCATTTGGAATATTTTTTATTTTTATTTAATTTTATTTAAATAATTTAATCCCTATAAAAAATAGAATTATATCCATAAATTTGTTAAAAATCACAAATATGATACTTAATTTTCTTTTTAAAAATTCAAAAAAAATTGGACAAATAAATAAATTCATATGAAGATAATTTTGAAAATAACTTAAACCGTCACCAAAGCGGAGGTTACCCAAACAAAGCCTTTGTTTTAAAATTACAGTTTTTAAAATACAGTTTAGCATCTCTCTTTTGAACTTCCCCCTTTTAAAATGGCGCCAGTATCTCAAACAGAGCCTTCAATGTGTTTGGTGCGTTCATGAAAAACTGGATTCTTGGCAATATGTATAACAACTTGATTGTCACAATAGAGAATGGCCGGTGAGGAAAGTCTAACACCACGGTTACTTAGAAGACTTTCCAACCAGGTGAGCTCAGACACAACAAAGGTCATTGACCGATACTCATCTTCGGCTGAAAAGCGAGCAACTACCGATGATAAGGTGTCCACCAAAGTATGTACAGTATCCACTTGTGGAACGACAATTATCCAGTGAACCAGCATAATTAGCGTTAGAATATGCATTAAGTGATAAGGGAGACGAAGAAGACTTAAATACAAGTCTTTGTCCAGGAGTAGTCTTCAAGTATCGAAGATACGCTCAACTGTCTGGAGATGAGAGATTTGTGGTTCATGCATGAATCGACTGACAACTACAACAACAAATGATATATCAGGTCTCGTAATAGTGAGATATATTAGCTTTCCCACAAGACGACGATAATACACTGGTTTGGAATGTGTTGATCGGAGTCTGAGGCATGATCGCAGAGCGTATGTTTGACATTTATAGGAGTGTCATTATATTTGCATCCGGAGTAGTCAGCATCACAAAGCAAGTCAAGACAATACTTTCGTTAAGATAGAACAAGTCCATCAGGGTATTGAGCCACCTGGAGACAAAGGAACTACCAAAGATTCCTCAGGTCCTTAGTTTGAAAAATAGAAGTCAAATGTTGTTTTATCATGTGTATTTATGTGAGATCATCTCTCGTAATCAAAATATCATCACCATACACCAAGAGAATCATTGTGCATGTTGGACGATGACGAGTGAATAGAGAGAAGTCGGTTGAGCTTCGAGTGTACCCAACAACACGAACAGTCTGACTAAACTTGTCAAACCTTGCTCGAGGAGACTGTTTGAGACTATAAAAAGATTTATTCAGATGACATACAAGGGACTCCTTCGGGGTCTCAAACCCGAGAGGTTGTTGTATATAGACAGGCTCCTGCAAATTATCATTGCGAAAAGTATTTTTGACATCCAATTAATGCAAATGCCAGTGGCGATGAACAACGAGTGGGATCAAAACACAAACAGTATTCAGTTTGGCGACCGGAGAGAAGGTCTCGTCATATCACCTTGTTGTTGAGTAAAGCCACGAGCCACAAGTCGAGTCTTCAGACGTTGAATTGTGTCATTCAGACCATGTTTGATGACAAATACCCACTTACAACCCACACATGTCTGTTTAGGAGGAGGAGAGACAAGATCCCAAGTTTGATTTGCCCAAAGTAGCAAACATTTCTTCATCCATGACTGCCTGCCACCCTGATGTTGGAGAGCCTCCTATATAGAGTTAGGGGTGGAAATAGAGGATTACAATCTTTTGTTATTTTGTGTTTATATATTGATCATTGGAGAGGCGCATCATTGGCATAGCTGTCTTAAAATATAAAACTGAGTAGTTTTGCGGTGTTTTGCAGGAAAATATTGAAATACAACTTAGAATATTCTAATTATATTCTTGGTTGCCTACTGAAAACTATCTGATTTACAATATACATGTTGGAAGCTAGTGTAGAATTTGAGGAAGGTAAGAGAAGAAGGGTCGAAGAAGATGAAAATGGTAAAAAAAGAGAAGAAGAGGAAGAGATAAACTAAATTTAGTTCATATCATAATTATTCTTGAGATCTAAACCATGACATCCTTTTATACACCATGGGGTCTAGTTGGATGCTTAAAGCTAAGAAATAATATCAGACCTAAGGAAAAGTACAATGCTTATTTAAATAAAAGAAAATGCTGAATTTTATTGAATTAAGTTAAACCTTAACTCGAAGGGGAGACTTGTGCACCGGGTTGCCCTTAAAATAAACCTTAACTTAAATCTTTGATCTATAGTCCAGATCAATATGCTTGTGTTACGAACCTCCTAACACCTTATGAGATTCGAAGTCGTTGTTGAGGAGAAGGTGGAGTTGAGGGTCTCAACCATAGAGGGGAACGCGCCTTGACTCTATCGATGTGGTTGGAAGCGGATGCCAAGCCGGCGAAGATAAATGGAGTCTTGTCGTTGCTACCAAAGAGGGGTGCTCGAAGAGGAGGTCTGCAACCCTTTGACATAACTATGGAAACTAGAGGAACTCCAAATACTTCTTCATTCATGACCCAAAGGATCCTTATATTGAATTACATAATGACATTCTCATGATAAGGCTGAACATGTATACTTTCATAAAATACTGAAAAATACTAGAAGACGCTAATGACATTAACGAATCATACATCATACAGCAACAACACTCAAGTCTTTATTCCACTATAGTACGGTTGTCTATATGGATACTTTGTCATCATTGTGCCCTATCTTGTCATAATCTCACTAATGCCTAAGTACGTCATGTCTTTCCTTATAGTTTCATTCAAAGTCTTTATTGGTCTACCCCTCCCTCGTTTAACATTCCTAGTGACTAGAAACTCACAACGTCTAATAGGTGCCTCTAATGGCCTCCTTTGTACGTGTCCAAACCATCTTAGTCGAGTTTCTCGCATCTTCTTTGCAATTGGTGCTACTTCTGTCTTGTCCTTGATACATTCATTCCTAATTTTATCTAGTCCCATGTGTCCACACATCCACCTAAGCATTTTCATCTCCGTATCTCTCATTTTTTGCTCATGTACACAATTCACTGTCCAACACTCAGAACCATAAAGCATTGCTGGTCTAATTGCATTACGGTAAAACTTGCCCTTAAGTTTTAATGGTACTTTACAATCACATAAGATCTCTGACGCGCCTCTCCGCTTCAACCAACCCGCTTGGATTCTATGTGTCACATCTTTATCAATACCTCCATCATATTGAACTATCGATCCAAGATATTTAAAACACTCACTATGGGAAATATCTTGATGATGATCACCCAATTTAATAACGAAGTCATCTGTCCTTCTTGTATTGCTAAATTTAAGCTCCATATACTCCATCTTTGCCCTGCTCAACCTAAAACCCTTCTTTTCTAAAGTGTCTCGCCAAGATTTAAATTTTGTGTTTACACCCTCGCGCGTATCATCAACCAAAATTATATCATCCGCAAACAATAAACATCAAGGTATTGCTTGTTGGATATGTCCGGTGAGCTCATCTAAGATAAGGGTAAAAAAATAAGAGCTTAAAGTTGAACCTTGATGTAAGCCAATAGTGATAGGGAATTCCTGTGTTAATCCTCCAAATATCCTCGCCCTTGTCACTGAATTTGTATACATATCTTTGATTATGTCAGTATATGATACATTTACACCTTTCTTTTTTAAGACTCTCCATAAGATCTCTCCTGGAACTCTATCATAAGCCTTCTCAAAATCAATAATTAGCATATGCAAATCTTGTTTTCTTTTTTGGTAGTTGTCAATGAGTCTCCTCAAGAGATGTACAGCTTCCATGGTTGACCGACCTGGCATGAATCCAAATTAATTCTTCAAGATGTTAGTCTCCCGTCTTACTCTTCTTTTTATTACTTTAGAAAAAAGGGTTTTAGGTTGATTAGGGCAAAGACAGAGTACATGGAGCTTAAATTTAGCATTACAAGAAGGATGGATGAATTCGTTATTAAGTTGGGTGATCAAGATATTTTTTGTAATGAATGTTTTAAATATCTTGGATCGATAGTTCAAAATGACGAAGGTATTGATAAAGATGTGACGCATAGAATCCAAGCGGGTTGGTTGAAGTGGAGAGGCGTGTCAGGGATCTTATGTGATCGTAAAGTACCACTAAAACTTAAGGTCAAGTTTTACCGTACTGCAATTAGACTCGCGATGCTCTATGGTTCCGAGTGTTGGGCAGTGAATAATGTACATGAGCAAAAAATGGGAGTTGCGGAGATGAGAATGCTTAGGTGGATGTGTGGACACGAGACTGGATAAAATTAGGAATGAATGTATCAGGGATAAGATATGAGTATCACCAATTGCAGAGAAGATGCGAGAGGCTCGACTAAGATAGTTTGGACACGTACAAAGGAGACCATTAGAGACACCTGTTCGGCGTTGTAAGAGTCTAGTCACTAGACATGTTAAACGAAGGAGGGGTAGACCAATAAAGACTTGGAATGCAACTATAAGGAAAAACATGATGTACCTAGGCATTAGTGAGCTAATGACAAAAGAATGGCACAATGACGACAAAGGATCCATATAGTCGACCCCACTATAGTGGGATAAAGGCTTGAGTGTTGTTGTTCTCATAGTTTCATGGTATGACTCATCAATTTAATTCCTTTATAATTAACATAATTTTGTATATCTACTTTATTCTTATACAAAGGTTTCAAGATACTCTCTTCTTGGTCTAGCATTCTCTTTGACTTTAGTATCTTATTGAAAAAACATGTAAGACACAAAATTTCTTCATTTCCTAGACATTTTCATACTTTGATGGGTATATCGTCTGGTGCAACCGTATTTTCATTTTTCATCTTCTTTAGAACATTTACCTCTGATACTTGAATTTTTAGATAAAATGATATGTTCCTACACTACTCTGATTTACTTAACTCTTCCAAATTCAATTCAATGTCTTTTTTTTCGTTATAGAGTTGGTAAAAGTATCTTTTTCATCGCTCTTTAATATCCACATCATCCGTCAAAACTGTATCTGTCTCATCCTTTATGCATTTTACTTGGCTTAAATCTTTTGTCTTCCTTTCTCTAGCTCGAGCAATTTTATATATGTCACGCTCTCCATCTTTGGTATCTAGTCGCTTATAAAATTTTTCATAAGTTTGACTTCTTGCTTTACTTACTGTCTGTTTATCTTATTTTATACCTGACTAAATTTTCATCGTTCCTACAAGCGTAGAATGACTTATAGTTGACCCTCTTTGGCCTTACTTTATCTTGCACTTCCTTTTTCCACCACCAAATTCTTTATTTGGGGGCGCACGAACTTTTGATACTCCAAGTATGTTCTTTCCACATATTCTTAAATGTGAAAAAATAACTTTCTATGAGACACTAGGATCAACATAAGGGTCATCAATAAAATACTCTCAATAAAAATACTCGTAATTAAAAATACATAAAAATTCTCAATAAAATACATGACTCATATATGCAACAAGTAGAGCAATCCATTCTCCTTCAATTTGAGCTTGTCCTTAATCTCGAAGAGGGGAATGTCTTTGTGTAAGATCCTATGGTTTCTCTATTTCACACCAAAACGACTCATTATAACGAGTTGCCAAAGTCAAATAGTTATCAACAAGTCGGTGATGATGTCTGGGTCGTTGTGTGCACAAAAGTGGCTGAAACAAATTTGGTGATTGGCGGCGGGGCGCTTTAGTGCTCGGTGACTAGGAGAGTGCGTTCGCGAATGAAGGCGGAGGGTTCCTCTAAAGGAAAATCACATAGGCCATCGTCTACATGGTTGATTGGAGAGGAATCATCGGACTTAGTGGCTGAGGTGATTGATGAACAACTTGGGGTAATGGAGGACTGTCATACAGATCTGAAGTGGTCAAATGCCGCAGCGTTAGAGGAAGATGTTGGATGTAGTTTCGGAGACAATGAGGTTCAACTGTGGGGTTGTGTGGTATTCTCTATGCTTTGGTCGGATCGGACCCCATCCCTATTAGGCCCTCGATTGGGTTGTGTGGATTGCTCAAACATTTTGTGTATGCCTCAAGCATCTCGCGGTTGTCATCATTCTCGCTGGAACGTGCCTCCATTCTCCAACTAATTAATCAATTAATTAATTACTTAGTTGCCTAACTGACGCGAGGCTCTACAGAAACACAGGGAACGACGCTAAAAACCAAAAGAGAATGGCATTTGGCTCAGTGCGTGTGCTAACTTGATGGGCTTTGTCTTCTCTCAAAATGGAAAAAGGCAAGTGTTCATGCTCGATGGGCATGCGGTACGTTGGAAGGAATTGTCGGATGTTTTGTCGGGCACGTTGATAGCTTTGCATGCATGAAAAGAGCGTTGAGTTGGAATCAATGGCAGATGAAGTAGGTGCAATGACGACAGCGTCAATAATCTGCGCTCATCCGTGGTGCAAGATGCAGGGATGTCAACATGTCTATGCTCTTAGAGATGTGGTGTCGACGATGCTTGAGGAAGTTGATTCCGTCTAGGTGAAGACAGGCAAGGGGGGGTCATCGACTAGGTCACGAGAGAGATTGGATATTGGGAACCCGATTCTGATCAGAATTCTGATTTGAACACAGACTTGGGTTCGGATGCTTGAATCTGCTAGATTGTTCGCAGATGAGGACCAAATCGTTCTGATACCAAATGCTATAAACCTAAATGTGAGATTCAAAATTAGGCATGATGAGCCGGTGGAGTAGATGGTCTCAACCCTAGAGGAAGCACTCCTTGACTATATCGGTGTAGCCGAAGACGGAGGTGAAGTCGGCAACGATAAACAATGCCTTGTCTTGGCTACCGAAGCTGGTGTGCTTGACGGGAGCTCCAAATCCTTTGACCTAACTGTGAGAACTGAAGGAACTAGAGATGAAGAAGTACTCCAATTACTTCTTCCTTTTCTCTTCATTCATGACCCATAAGATCCATAGATAGAATTATAGAATGACGTGCTCCTAATTAGTCTGAACATTTGGACTTGCATAAAAGACTAAAAATATACTGAAGGACACTAATGACATTAATGACTCCTATATACATAAAAGGGGCAGCCTGGTGCACAAAGTATCCCTGCACAGTGAGGGTCCGAGAAAGGGTCCCACCACAAGGGTGAAATCTGAAATGTTGGCAAACCTTGCATTTTTCAAGAGGCTGCTTTCGAGACTCGAACCCGTGACCTCAAGGTCACACAGCAACACCTCAACCGGTGTGCCAAGGCTCCCCTTCTCGTAAATAGAAATGCACGACTCTAAATAAAAGATGAGGCTCATACGTGCTACACATAGCTGCTTGGTGAGCTCTAACAAATCCTTAATTATTCTCATGATTTACACAATGTTCATGATCACGTTTTGCAAATTTCATTTTTCGCCATGTGATCTAATGGGCATTGCCAAGAATTACTTTCAATGATCAGGTTCCTTCCAGGAGACTTGTAATAGACACTGTTTACATGTTTTTTTTGTTTCCTTTCAAGATAGATGTCGGTGGCTCGTTCTCTTTATTTATTATTTTAATAATCAAATTAACATTGGATAATGTCATTTGTATTTACTATTTCTACATTCAAGTCTTCAAATTCGACAAACTTAGGCTTGGTTTAACGGGGTTATCTGCATTGGTCCAGAGGATCAAAAATGCAGGCACGACTCCGCACTCATTTGGTGGAGCTGCAGCCCGGCATTTTGCATTGCGCACACCTGAAATATGCATGAAATCATGGATTTTGTGTTGATTCCAGTCGTGAGATCCTGATTACAGTAGCTGTCGCGGTCCAGCATCTGCGGACGTACACCGCACGCCCAAAGTATCCCTTGCATGCTATCAAACAAATGCCCAATATATCCTATCAATTAAGATAATTTGGATCAACCTTCAACAATTTAAATTGACTTTGAAGAGTGAGCTTATTCCAGTCATCGTTTGTTTTTCATTAATGAACCATAAAAATCAATTTTGTACATACTGTCGAATTCTTTTTTATTTATCTGCAATTGGACCTTCCTATTACAAGTGTGTACTTTATAGATACACTTATATGATCAATAAGTATAAAATGGCAACAATATGTCCATGAGGTCTTCTGTAGTCCAGGGTTTGGGAAGACTTTGATGTTTATTGCTTTATACATGTATTGCGGAAAGATTGTTTTGTCATTTAAAATGATAATCTCTAGATCATAGTCGAGGAAATTGTTACGGGCCTACTTTTGTAACTGTGGTAACTCGCTGAAATAGTGATTGGAGGCAAGGTTGTAGATGTCGGATATCGGGGACGCGTTGGTTTGAGTTTTTCATGTCGGTTTTAGTATGTCGGGGGATATTTCACATAACGGGTTTTAATATTTAATTATTTATATGTGTAATTATTTATAAATTTAATTTTTTAAAAAATTTATATATATTAATTATTTGATATTTATTGAACTTCTAAATTTATTAAACTAACATAAACATTTCGTGTTACACAAGTAATAACGGTATAACGCGTGAAATAACATAAGAGAAATCAAAATATCGAGAAGTTGTCGATAACAATGGAAGATAAGGAACTTTTAGTTCATAATTCAAAGATCATGCATAATTGAAGTCAGTGACGAACTTGAGCAAGGAAGAAAGTCAGACGAAGGGGAAAAATAACCTAAACCAAGATTTTAAAAACCGGACCGGACCGGCCGGTCGGACCGGTCGAATCGCGGACCGGGCACCCAGTCGGTCTGGTCCAGGTACGCAAACCGCACCATCCACGGACCGCCCAAGAATCGGGGAACCGGGCGGGCGGACCGGTGGGCTGGGAGCCAGGCGCGGTTTTACGCAACCAGGCAGGTCAAAGGCCCAATTTTAAAATAGCCGAAAAATTGTAGGCGGGGGGATTCGAGCCCTCACCGTTACCAGATTAAGAGAACAGCAAACCACCTAGCCATTTTGTTCTTATGGTTTTATCCTATAATATATTATATACATATAAATATTAACGTATATATAAAATAAACATATATAATTAATATACATATCTTTATAAATATTAATTATATATTTTATGATATATTATTATATTAACATATGAAATTATCTTTTAAAAATTAAAGTTTATATATATTTTTAATATATGCATACATCTATCCTTCAAGTAAAATTTACGTTCTGTTTGGCATGACGGTGGTGGTCATCAAGTGATGGTTATGAACCGTCGCTCTTGAACGTTCGACCTTATCTAAGAAACTTCATACACTTTTATGTTCAAAAGTAAAAAAAAACTAATTTTATTTTCTCGACTGTGCTCTTAACCGTTGTCATGCAAAAACTTCATTCTATTACTCTATTACAATGTCGTTTTTATCCAAACTCAACAGAGCAAAAACATCATCCAAAACGAAGCTTTACAAATATGTGATAATGTATACATCATTTTATTTGTATCACAATATAATGATAATAAATTATTAATTTATAGGAAAATTTCTAAGATAATATTAATTATTTTTACTTTCTAATATATATATATATATATATATATATGTAACGGTTCGACCCCGGTTGAACCGGTTGGACCGGTTCAACCTTGAACCTTTCCCTCTGTCGGTTCGATGTCTCGTCCGGTTTTCAAAATCTTGACCTAAACAATGAAACAATTTTGGCTTATTATCTATTAGACCATAAACACTAATTAAAATAAATTGAAAAGACCAGTCGATAAAATGTCGGAATGTCGGCCGATATATCGGCGAATATATCGGTCAATAGCAGACATATCGGAGGATATATTCCAAAAGGATATTTTGCAATAAAATATTGGAAACTTGTCGTTTGATTCATGAAACCTTTATGTCGGCCATGTCGGAGGATATCCACAACAGTGATTGGAGGCGAAGAAGATGACGGTGGTGGAGGATACCAAGATCTAAGGGTTATCCATAAATATATGAAGATGCCTAAAATATTAAAAATACATAAATATTAATATAATATGTCTTGACTCCTGATACGAACTTCATACAACATATAATATGATAAACGGTGAATGATCCAAAACCAATCCGTAATAGACATCTAACCATTTTTGGGGGCTATCCTTACATTTTGCATAGGTTGACTGCATTAACTTTTGAATCATCACTATAATATGTGTGTAGCAACTTCTTTTAGACACCCAACATGCATTTTATATTTCATTTTTGTGAAGGTAGTAAAATTGATTGCTAAATCTAATGTTTGTCTTGTGATGAAAAGCATGTATATATCTGCTCTAAGAATTTTATTCTCTGAATCCCTTTTCAAGATCCTATAGTGACTTCTGTGTTGTAGTTGCATTTACTATCTAATCCTATTTTTTTCTTTGTTTAATTTTGTTCCTTCTTGTATGCAGGTAAACAACATCAGTGGATATCTTCCTGGGAGGATCGTCTTCTTCTTGGTACATATTTCAAAATATGTTATCAAATTTATCCAAGATGATGCAACACTTTCATCCTGTTTGAATTAATTATCGATTTTATTCTGTTGATATTTTGAGAGTTATAGGATACATTAGGATAGTTTTTCATCAAATGTTTCTAATGCAGTCTCATGGACGTAGATGGTGCCACTTTTGGTATTAAAATTTTGACATGGCTTCTTAAAAGCTTGCAAACCATACAATTTTTACTATTATTGGGCAAGTGTATTATGGGTTATGGGAAATGCTAAGAAAATAAATGTGCTTTTAAATTATAGCAAAAATTGAATACTATCCGTTGAAATATGGGGAAAATAGATGTTGTATATTATTATTTTCTTTAAGGGGTATTTAAAAGGTTGTAAGTACACAAGAAACAGAGATAGCCCATGTGAGACTAAACACATGCATGCATACCTAAAGACTCTAATACAAAGACTGAAATGTAATATTTAACTAAAATGTGATAACTCCAACACTCCCCCTCAAGCGGAGGGGTAAAACCCACAGTTTGAAAATGTCATATATTGATAAAGGTAATGGAAGTAGAAAGGATGAACATTGGTGGTGGCTCGGGGTGCGATGACATGAGCGCACAAAACACACGAGCAATACACAGACGATTCCATCAATCATTACCACAAACATCATTGGTATGACAACATCATCCACGCTCGAAAAACATGTGGAAGAAATACGGTAACAGAAGATGTGGGGGTCGAATGTTTATATTTAAACACTCAACGAGACATCCACGTAGAAAGTCCGTATTGGAGCACATGTACCTATTTAAACGAGGAAATGAGGGAAATGTAAAGAGCAACACATAGACATAAATCTGGTGGGCCATGTGGGAATAAGGTGAGAATCGGGAAATACCACCATGATGATGAATATCCAACATGTGGGTTTCCACTCAGACGAATTCTACTATGTGAGGGTCAACCTTATCGGGGTCTGAGACGCCTTCAACTCTAACACTCTCCCTCACGTAGGACACACATGCATCTAGGCAAAAAGAAACACACAAAAAAACATTTGGACGACAAAAACAGCGACAATACTAAAGACACAGACGGATAAACTATGAAGAAATTTCATCGTCATGTTTCATCAGAAGCAGCATGTCGCGGGATGGAGGTAGGCAACTGGTGCTACGTCGATTGCAGCTTGTCGCGGGATGGAGGTAGGCAACTGGTGCTACATTGATTGCAGCAAGTCGACGAGATCAGCATTTGGTCTGAAGAAACCCGCTGAGGATGGTGAGGATGAATCCAAGGGTTCAAGGCGATGGGTCTCCCCTCTTTGCATTGAATAGGATAGGAGGAGAAATATACAATTGAAGATATTAGAATAAATATAACAAAAGGTAAAAATGTACAATTGTTCCACTGTTCGGCTTTTTATTAATGGGCTTCAACAAATTTTAAACTATAATACATGGTTGAAATCCTCCCAGAACTCTGGAGAATATTCTCCTTGCAATTATGTAGTAGTTTCATTTTTAAGGGGCTCCTTAACATTCATGTGTGCCCTCGTGATTCTAGGTTTGTTCGACCAAACGGTTAGAGATAGGTGGTGGTTGTGAACACAATGATAAAAACATTGGTAGCATTTGAGTAAATGTGGTCGCAATCATCATTTCCCCAAAATATCACTTTGGGTCAAAACACCGCCACAATATTCCAAGTGTGATGGGGCATTAACGATGGAAAATGTCATGACCTTAAAAAATATAGTATAGGCTAGAAGTGTTATTCCAAAAGCTTCAAACGTGGAACACTATTACCGCTTTATTTACCACAACAGTTTAACACCCCATCACTTGACCCCTGAACACAGCCTAAATCTGCAAATTGTTTTAATGCAGGGATGTGGTATCCGCTGCATGAAGACTGTTGATAAATACTTTTTTCAATTAGTTTTTCTCTTGTTTTGCATTAAAATATGTTGTCATCTGTTAATCATAAGTTAAGGGGTCATAAGTCGAGTTTTGATCTATTCATTAATTTCTTGTAATGCCTTGGTCACTTTGATGAAGTTTGTTCTTTTTCATAATCTAGTAATCATCATTTTATGTCCATTTCAGGTGAATACTCACCTCACACCCCGTCCTATATTGCTAACTCGACATGGTGAAAGCCAAGATAATGTTAGAGGAAGAATTGGTGGTGATTCAGTTTTGAGGTTGGCTGTTGAGTCAAGAATTGAGTTTGCTTTATTTATTCTCAAATATTTTTACTTGAAGATTGGTAGTGTACCATTTTGAAATTACGGCCTTCCTTGAAAGCACTGGGATTTTGCTATCCAAGAAAATTTTGGTGTTTGTTCACGTTGTCTTCCCTGGAATTGTGACCTTGGAATGTTGTTACCACTGACATTATTTTACTTTGGAAGTCCGTTGTTTTTCCCTTCTTCTTCACTAGGACATATCTCATATTTGGGTTCTTGCACATATGAATCAAATTTATATGTTGATGCCGCGAAAGTGGATGCTACTGATTCAGAACTAACCAAACATTTTGTTGGAGATTTTTGCAATAAAATATTTGAACTTTGATGGCATCAACTATTACCTATAAATTTCAAGTTTGAAAGTTATAATTTGCATGATATATATTTGTCTGTACATGTGCGTGCACGCATGTCTCCGCTTGTGTGCGTGCGTGTTACGCCCCCGCTACGCTTTACGGGTCGCCACTATGTTCGGAGGAGCAAGGACGCGCTAAACAACGGGGCTGAACCTTCCGGTTCAGCCCCCACTCAGTGAACCGGCCGGCCAGGGGCTGAACCAGGCGGGTTCAGCCCCTTTGGGAGGGGCCGGCCGGCCCCTCCATGCCCGGATATATATATATATCCGGGCAGCCCCCTTTAGGGGTTTATGCAAAGTATGATCAGGTAGCCTCCTTCTTCTTCCTAACCCTAAATCTCCTCTTAATCCCTAGATCTCTCTCTCTTTAGTTGCTCCTTAGTAGTTTTTCCCTAACATTTGGTATCAGAGCATTCGTCCATGGTGACCACTCGCACTCAAGAGGAGTCCTCACGGATTGAAACCCTAGAGGAGAGCGTTGTTGGCCTAACCGATTCGATGGCGGCCATGGAAGGGCGGATGGAGGCCCGGATGGAGGAGTTGAAGGCGTTGTTGAAAGGAAAAGGACCGGCTAGTGAGGATTCGGCCGGATCGGGCGCCGAACTCGGCGGAACGGGCGGAAATCAACCCGGCGCGGGCTCGGCAGCCGCGTATGGCGGTTTGGCGGGTTCGATTCCGCCCGGAATCGGCGCAGGAGGGTCCGGTGGCCCTGGATGGGCGGCGTACGGGCCAGCAGGGGGCTCGACAGCGCTGCAGGGGGGCTTGGCGAGGCCGATTCCGCCCGGATTCGCGGCAGGCGGGTTCGGCGAGACGGGACTGGGTCGCGGCCAGGTACGCCGGGGCTGGGAAGAACCCGGTGGGTTTCGGCGGCCACCCGATGTTACGGGACAGCCAAGGGGAGGGCTCCTCCTTCCTCCTCGTGGATTTGGGGCACCGGGAGTGGCCGGCTTTGGCCAAGGATGGGGCGGCCAGCCACAACCCCCTCCTTGGGGAGCAGGTCCGCATCAAGGCTACGGCGGTTTCGAGCAAGGGGAGCCCGCAAGACGGGAAGGAGGTCAGGGGGGACACCGTTTAACTCCCGGATTAACTCGGATGTACTTTCCGGAGTTCGAGGGCGGCGACACCTTGGAGTGGATCCAAAAGGCGGAATTATTTTTCCAATACCAGGAGGTGTCTGAAGGCCAGTGGGTGCAGCTAGTGTCCTTCCATTTGAAGGACGACGCTTTCCAGTGGACGCAGTGGTTCCTGCGAGGGCGGGAGTACGTGCCTTGGGGGGAATTTGTGGAGGGATTTTCGGCCAGGTTTGGCCCATTGGAGTACGAGAACTTTGAGGCCCTCCTTCAGAAGCTTCGTCAAAAAGGGTCGGTGATGGAGTATCGTACGGAGTTCGAGAAGTTGGCAAATCGGGTTCAGTGGTCAGAGAGGACACTCTACAGCTGTTTCATATCTGGTCTCAAGGAGCACATTCGTGACGAGGTGCAAGCACTCATGCCTCGATCATTGAACCACGCGATTACCTTGGCTCGTATACAGGAGGAGAGGTTCAACAGGCAGAGGGCTCGCATCATGAGTAGGCCGGCTTTGACCCCTGCGACCGCAGCATGACGGGAGCAGCCTACGGGTATCAAGCCGACTGTGACTCGGTTATCTTGGAGTGAGTTATCCGCCCGAAAGGAGAAGGGTCTGTGCTTTAACTGCGACGAGAAGTTTGTGCCAGGTCATAAATGCCAGAAGATACAGGTGTTCATGTTGCATCAAGACGCGGACGAGCCGGTTCCGGATGAGGAGCTGGAGGTAGATGTGGAGGAAACTGAGTTCGGGGTTTCTATACATGCTCTTGAGGGTTGCGCTCCCCCGCTTACTATGCGGCTGGCGGGCTGGATTGCCCAAGAAAGAGTTACCATTCTGGTGGACAGTGGGAGTACCCACAACTTCATACATCCCGATGTGGCACGACGAGTTGGACACGTGATTGACAGGGGAGCTGCCTTTCACGTTATGGTGGCGGATGGCAGCAGGCTGCAGTGCGAGGGGGTGCTGCGGGGAGTGGAAATGCGGATACGTGACTATGTGGGAAGGACTGACGTCTACCTGTTACCTATTCGGGGCTCAGACATGGTGCTGGGAGTTCAGTGGTTGCGCCAGTTACAGCGGGTGACGTTTGACTGGAAACATATGACTATGGAGTTTGTGCACGGAGAAAAACAGTTTTGCCTGCAAGGGATCATGTCATCTCCTCTTAAGGAGGTTTCTCTTCGCAGCTTGCAGCGGTTGAGCGGGGACGGACAGCTGATGGCCGTCCTTCGGGAGGTCCAGACCGGCAATTCCACGCCTTCTGAGGTACCGGTTCAGTTACAGTTACTTCTGACAGATTATGCTGATGTTTTTCAGGAGCCACGTACTTTGCCACCGCCGAGGTTTCGAGACCACCGTATTCCGCTCAAGGCGGATGCTGAGCCGACGAATGTTCGGCCGTACCGTTACCCACACGTGCAAAAGGCGGAGATTGAACGGAGTGTCCGCGAGATGCTGGAGGCCGGCATCATTCGGCCGAGTACGAGCTCCTTCTTGGCTCCTATCATTCTGGTCAAGAAAAAAGACGGGTCTTGGAGATTCTGCGTGGACTACCGGGCCTTGAACGGCGCTACTGTCAAAGATAATTTCCCGATTCCTCACATCGAAGAGTTACTGGATGAACTGCATGGGGCGCAACGATTCACCAAGCTGGATCTTCGTTCCGGCTATTATCAGATTTTGATGGCTCAGGAGGATGTTCATAAGACGGCGTTCCGGACGCATGACGGCCATTATGAGTTTTTGGTTATGGCCAATGGACTGACTGGAGGGCCTGCGACATTCCAGGCCAACATGAACGAGATATTCAGAGATTTCTTGCGGGAGTTTGTCCTGGTTTTCTTTGACGATATCCTTATCTACAGCGCCAACTGGGAGGACCACGTGCACCACGTGGGGCAGGTCCTTGAGAGACTTCGCCAACACCATCTTTATGCCAACCGTTCCAAGTGCTCCTTCGGGCAGGAGGAGGTGGAGTATTTGGGCCATTTGGTTTCCGGTCAGGGCGTTCGAGCCGATCCACGGAAGATTCAGAGTATGCAGTCCTGGCCGCGACCGGTGACAGTCCGGGCCTTGCGGGGTTTTTTGGGCCTCACCGGGTACTACCGACGGTTTGTCCAGGATTATGGGAAGATAGCCCGGCCATTGACCCAGCTGCTGCAGAAAGATTCTTTTTCTTGGAATGAGGAGACGGAGGAGGCATTTCAGGCTCTCAAACGGGCCATGACCTCCACACCAGTGCTTGCACTACCCGATTTCACGAAGGAGTTCGTTCTGGAGACCGATGCGTCGGGGGTCGGCATCGGGGCGGTTTTGATGCAGGCGGGGCGGCCAATAGCCTTTTACAGCAAGGCCCTGGCTCCTCGTACCTTGGGTCTATCGGCCTACGAGAAGGAGATGTTGGCCATCATTCACGCGGTGGCTGTGTGGAGGCCATATTTGTTGGGCAGGCACTTTAAGATCAGGACGGACCACCAGAGTCTGAAGCACTTTCTGGACCAGCGGGTCTCTTCGCCTCTACAGCAAAAATGGGTTACCAAGCTTCTGGGATACGACTATGAGATTGTGTATCGCCGCGGCAAAGAGAATGTGGTCGCCGATGCCCTCTCTCGCCTCCCAGGGGCTGCTCTCTCCAATATTTCGGGACCGTTGGTTGACTCTTTGGAGGATATTCAGGAGGAAGTGTTGCGGTCGGACACGCTTCGGCCGTTGGTGGACTCTTTACAGCGGGGAGAGACGGGGCCGACCGGCTATCACTTGTGTAACGGCCGGCTATACTATCGGGGACGGGTGGTCGTTCCCGCCGATTCAGCTTGGAAGACGATTCTGATGCATGAGTTCCACTCGTCTCCCACAGGAGGACATGCGGGGGTGCTCCGGACCCTCCAGCGGGCGCGAGCAAACGTGTTTTGGGCAGGAATGCGACGGGACATTCAGCAGTTTGTTCGCCACTGTGACATCTGCCAGCGGCAGAAATATGAGACTTCTTCTCCGGCCGCGCTCCTCGTGCCATTGGATATTCCGCAGCTTATTTGGGACACAGTCTCCATGGACTTTATTGATGGGCTGCCTAAGTCGAAAGGCAAGTCAGTCATTTTGGTGGTAGTGGATAAGCTTTCAAAGTACGGCCATTTTCTGACCCTCAGCCATCCGTATACCGGGGAGTCTGTGGCCGCACTCCTTGCTCGGGAAATTGTTCGACTGCATGGCCTTCCTCGGGCCATTATTTCGGATCGCGACCCCACCTTCGTCAGTGGGTTCTGGCGGGAGCTATTCAGGTTGCAGGGTACCCGCTTACACTTCAGCACGGCCAATCATCCGCAGTCGGATGGTCAGACGGAGGTCCTCAATCGGGGTGTCGAGACATATCTTCGTTGCTTTGTGATGGATGAGCCTCGGAGTTGGCCGGACTGGTTACACTGGGCAGAGTACTGTTACAATACGTCATATCATTCAGCCAGCAGGATGACGCCGTTTGAGGTGGTTTACGGACGACCTCCTCCGACCTTGGCCAGCTATGAGCCCGGCAGCACTGCCCTTCCGGCGGTGGATCGGGATCGTATGTTAGTCACTCTTCGGGAGAACCTACGCCTGGCACAGGAACGCATGAAGTCCCAGGCGGACAAGCACCGCACGGAGCGGGAGTTCGCCGTGGGCGATGAAGTTTTTCTCAAGCTCCAGCCGTACCGGCAGTTGTCTGTGGCTCGTCGTGGCAACCATAAGCTTTCCCCACGCTACTACGGCCCCTTTCAGATCATCAGCAGGGTGGGGCCGGTAGCTTATACGTTGGCATTACCGGAAGGTTCCCGCATTCATCCTACATTCCACGTCTCCTTGCTCAAGCGGAAGTTGGGTCCGCATGTCCAGCCAAGTTCCTTCTTACCTGAGGTTACGCCTGCGGGCGAGCTGCGTCCGCTCCCAGAGGATATCTTACGGCACCGGTGGAAGATTCGGGGCACGGAATACCGGCCAGAGCTCTTGGTCCAGTGGAAGAATCTGCCGCCAGCACACAACTCTTGGGTAGACTTCTTCGATTTCAAGGAGCTCTACCCGGATTACCAACTTGCGGACAAGTTGGTTCTTGATGGGGATGGGAATGTTACGCCCCCGCTACGCTTTACGGGTCGCCACTATGTTCGGAGGAGCAAGGACGCGCTAAACAACGGGGCTGAACCTTCCGGTTCAGCCCCCACTCAGTGAACCGGCCGGCCAGGGGCTGAACCAGGCGGGTTCAGCCCCCTTGGGAGGGGCCGGCCGGCCCCTCCATGCCCGGATATATATATATCCGGGCAGCCCCCTTTAGGGGTTTATGCAAAGTATGATCAGGTAGCCTCCTTCTTCTTCCTAACCCTAAATCTCCTCTTAATCCCTAGATCTCTCTCTCTCTTTAGTTGCTCCTTAGTAGTTTTTCCCTAACAGTGCGCCTGTGTGTGTGTGTGTGCGCGCCTGTGTGTGTGCTCGTGTGTGGGCGCGCACACTTTTAATCACCAAATGGATTTACATAAGGTGATACTTATAAACTGAATAAAATAAAGGAATAATTACAAAAAATTGCCCTTCAATTTTGCATAAGTACAAGGATTTTCCATCTTTTTTTTAAATTACCAAAACCTTAACTCTAGGTTCACATTGTTAACATTCGTACTATGTATGTTAACAATATTAACTTGCACTGGTTAAGGTGTTGTCGTGTGACCTTGAGGTCACGGGTTCAAGTCCCGGTAGCGCCTCTTGCAAAAATGCAAGGTAAGGTTTCCCTACATTTCACCCTTATGGTGGAACCCTTCCTCGAACCCTTGCTGTGCGGGGATGCTTTTGCACCGGGATGCCTTCAAAGTTGGAGGGGAGGGATAACCCTAAATAACAGTTCTTACAGCCAAGTTTTTTTTTCAATGTATTTTACATTAATTTTTGTAGAAAAAGCTCCAAATCTTGTATATACTCCTTGAATTAATAATTACAAGTATGAATACATTTATATAGGAGAAGAAGGAAAGAGAGAAATCTCAATCCAAGATGTGGGACTAATACAAATAGAGAGAGAAGAGAGAAGAATGGGCCCCTAGATGGGCACTAAAGTAGGCTTTTCTAACACTCTCCCGCAAGCTGGAGCGTACAAGTCGTAGGCACCAAGCTTGGATAAAAACTGGTAGTATAGTGGCCGGGAGAGAGCTTTAGTCAGGATGTCAGCAACTTGCCTTGCAGCAGGAACATGCTCTAAATCTATCTTCTTTGCCTGTACCTTTTCTCGGATAAAGTGACAGTCAACTTCAATATGCTTTGTGCGTTCGTGGAAGACTGGATTCTTGGCAATATGGATTGCTGCTTGACTGTCACAAAATAGGGTCGCTGGTGATGAGAGACGAACACCCAAGTCTCTCAGAAGGCTCTCAAGCCAAGTTAACTCGGAAACAACAACAGCCATATCACGGTACTCAGCTTCAGCAGAAGAGCGAGCAACCATATTTTGTTTCTTGCTCCGCCAGGTTATGAGATGTCCACCGAAGTAAGTACAAAAACTTGTTGTGGAGCGCCTATCATCAATGGACCCGGCATAGTCAGCGTCAGAGTATGCGACAAGGGATAAAGATGTGGATGGCTTGTACACAAGCCCTTGTCCTGGAGCGTTCTTGAGATACCGAAGAATGCGCTCGACAGCTTGAAGGTGAGATGTCCTCGGGGCATGCATAAATCGACTCACGACTCCTACGACAAAGGAGATGTCTGGTCGAGTAACTGTAAGATAGATCAATTTCCCAACCAGGCGTCTGTAGTATTCCGGATTCGTAAGCACCTTATTGGAGTCAGAGCTATGGGTCGATAGCCTGTGATTAGCGTCCATTGGAGTATCCGTAGGTTTGCATCCCGAATAGCCAACATCATGAAGAAGGTTCATACAATACTTCCTTTGGGATAATACAAGACCATCAGGCCGTCGTGCAACCTCAAGCCCTAGAAAATACCGTAGGTTACCAAGATCTTTGGTCTGAAAGGCGGAGTTCAACTGTTGCTTGGTATGTTGTATCCCTGTAGTATCGTCGCCAGTAATGAGGAGATCGTCAACATAGACAAGAAGAATCACTGTTCTGGTTGGTCGGTGTCGAGTGAAGAGAGAGAATTCAGCCGAGCTCCTAGTGAAGCCAATATCGCGGACTACCGTGCTAAATTTGTCAAACCAAGCGCGTGGACTGTTTGAGACCATAAATAGATTTCCGAAGATGACAAACCCGAGACTCCCCCGTGGTCTCAAACCCGGGAGGTTGATGCATATAAACAGTCTCATGTAGATCACCATTGAGAAAGGCGTTCTTAACATCCAGCTGATAAAAAGGCCAATGTCGGTGTACAGCCAAGGAAAGAAGATCTCGGACCGTGTTCAATTTGGCCACTGGAGAGAAAGTTTCCTCATAATCAAGGTCATGTTGCTGAGTAAAACCCCGGGCCACGAGGCGGGCCTTGAGACGCTCAAAGGTGCCATCCGTCGCATGTTTAACAACAAAGATTCACTTGCAGCTAACACAGGAGTGACCTGCAGGAAGAGGAACCAGATCCCAAGTGTGGTTGGCCCAGAGAGCCCGCATTTCATCTTCCATGGCCGCCCGCCATCCGTGGTGGTGAAGAGCCTTCTGGACAGAATTAGGGGTGGAGAAAGAGGATAAAAAGAGAGCACTCTGACGGAGGTCCGGAGAGAGGCGGTGAAAAGAGACAAAGTTGGCCATCGAGTGGGCAGTGGAAGCGGATGTCGGATTCGCAGGTGGCAAAGCATCATTAGAGCAGGGCAGCTCCCGTAGGGTAGTAGACGAGGGAGGACGTTGAGCGTACACACGAATGACTGGTGGCGTAGGTGGTATAGGTGGGATGGGTGGGGAAGGTAGAGGTGGGATGGTGGAATGGACGGGGATAACAGGTCGTGGGAGAGGTGGCGGAAGAGGAGGGTCAATAGAGTGAGAGTAATACGGCTGATGTTCGAGGAAGGTGACATCAGCAGAAGTAACCACCTTGCGATCCGCGGGAGAAAAACAAAGGTAGCCCTTCTGAGTTCGAGAATAACTCACAAACATATATTTAGTAGCACGGGGAGCAAGTTTGTCAGTGGACGGACCAAGATGATGAACAAAACATACACACCCAAACACGCGTGGGGTGATGGAGAATGGAGGTTGGGAGGAGAAAAGGAGATTGAAGGGATCCGCAAAATTGAGGATAGATGAAGGCATGCGGTTAATAAGAGTGCAAGCGGTTGAAACCGCAAAATTCCAATATTGTTTTGGAACATTCATCTGAATCATAAGGGAGCGGGTGACCTCGAGCAGGTGACGATTCTTACGTTCAGCAACGTCATTTTGTTGGGGGGTATAGACACAGGAGGTCTGATGGATGATCCCAAACTCCGCACAGAGGTGAGAGAAGGTATGACTAGTGTATTCTCGGGCATTATCGGTGCAGAGGGTTTTAATGGTTGTGGAGAACTGGTTGCGAGTTTCAATAAAAAAGGTACGGAATACACCGGGTAATTCAGAGCGGTCGCGAAGGAGATACAGCCAGGTCACCCGAGAGTAGTCATCGACAAATGTGACAAAGTAACGGTATCCAAAAACACTAGGAATTTTGTAAGGGCCCCAAATGTCGGAGTGAACAAGATCAAAGGGAGCAGGACGTCGAGAAGGATGTGGTGGGAACGTAGAACGATGATGTTTCTCATAGATACAGGACTCACACGTGAACTCGTGGAAGGACACGTCTGGGAGAGATTTTTTGAGGATGTTGAGAGGAGCATGACCCAGACGGCGATGCCAGTCAATGGAGCTAACGGATGACAGTACCGTTGGGGGAGACGGGTTAAGGATATAGAGACCATTCGACAGATGCTCTTTTCCAATGATGGTATGCGACTTACGATCCTGCACAACACACGAGTTAGAAGAAAAAATAACAGCACAATCGAGGTCAGCAGTGAGTCGGCCAATAGAGAGAAGGTTGAACGGAGAGCCCGAAACATGAAGAGCCGAGCGAAGAGTAATGGAGGGAGTGAGGTGAATATCTGCAGCGCCAGAGACGGGAAGTGTGTCCCCACTAGCAACAGTAATGAACTAGGGGTGCACGGAGTTCAAATATTGGGGTGGTTTCTGGGATGTAATGTGGTGAGAGGCCCCAGAATCCAAAATCCAGGATGAGCTGTGAGCAAGGCAGGAGGTACCACCATCGGAAACAGACACCACAGAGCCCGGAGGACAGCCGATCATGATGCAAGGAGTAGACCGCAGCGGTCATGGTGACAACGCACCAGCAGCAAGAAACGGCCACGACCAGCGCGGTAAGAACAGAGGCCTCAGCGGCTAGAAACAAGCAGGCTGCGCGGTTAGGAGAAGACCGCAACAGAAGAAAACACTTGGCGAATAAGGAACGAGACCGGGCGGATAGAAACAGACCGGGCCAAGGTAAACACGGCCTTAGCAGGTCGAGAAGCGGCAATGGGGAAAAACCGGGAAGGAAGCCGCAGCGAGAAAGAGTAGTCCGCGCGGTCACACCAGCGATTAGGCAGAGCGCGACCAAAATGCGGAAAGGGAAGTCCGCACGCGCACAGCGGGAAGCAAGATACTGCGAGCTAGGAACTCGAGCGGTCAGGATACGAGACCGCGAGTAAAAAACAACTCAAAGCAGAACCACAGCGGACAGGAAGAGAGACCGCAACGGACAAAAGGAGAGTTCGCGGCGGATAAGAGAGGTGGTGTCTCACGTGTCAGAGCAGAAGATGGCTATAAGAAGCCTGAGGAGGGTGGAACCACGGAGAGGGCGACGAGAAGCGGATGCAGAACGAACAGGCCGCAAAAAAACGCGTGGATAAGGGAAGAGCGGTCAGACCCGCAGTCCGCAGAGCAGGCTGCAAACAAGAAGGAGAGCGGACTGGGAGACGAAGTCCGCAGCGGGCAGAGACAAGCCGCACGGACAGAGAAGAGAAGAGCTAGAGGAGACCGCGACCAAGATGCGGGTGAGAGAGGAACAGCCCGCACGGTCAGGCGGATCACAGCAGCGAACTGAGGGGAAGGAAACCGCGACCAAGATGCGGGTGAGAGAGGAACAGCCCGCACGGTCAGGCGGATAGAGAAGGGAGGATGCGGCGAGGTGGAACAAGTCGCAGCTTACTGAAGACAGACCGCAGCAAGGAGGGAGTCCGCAGCGGACAGCGGAGAATAAAGGAGAAGGTGACCCCACGGAGGGAGGAGGAGAAATGACTATAAGAAGGGAGGGATGGGGTGGAACCACGAGAGAAAAGAGAGCAACAGGAGGGAGCGGAGAAAGAAGCGGACTGAGATGAGCAAGCCGCAGAAGGAAGCGGCTAGAAACAACCAGTCCGCGGGAGGCAGATCGCGAGAGGCAGGCCGCAGGAGGCCGCAGGAGGCCGCGGGAGGCGGACAGAACAGATGAGACTGCGATGCTTGGAACCTGGCTCTGATACCATGTAGAAAAAGCTCCAAATCTTGTATATAGTCCTTGAATTAATAATTACAAGTATGAATACATTTATATAGGAGAAGAAGTAAAGAGAGAAATCCCAATCCAAGATGTGGGACTAATACAAATAGAGAGAGAAGAGAGAAGAATGGGCCCCTAGATGGGCCCTAAAGTAGGCTTTTCTAACAATTTTCAAGCATTGATTAACTTTTTGCAAAATTGCTTCTGTTTTTTTTTTCCACACATTCTTTAGTTGGTTCAATGGACACTAAAAAGTTAATAGCCTTATCGTGATGATTTTTTACGCAACCTGCATTACTTTGATATTTTAGCAATTAAACAGTATTTGGAACTCTTATATTGGTTGCTGCTTTATGAGTTATTAATGCAGATAACCACGACTGGCACCTTGTATTGTTCTCGTCTCTTTTCTTATAGAAGGTGGAAATGTTGTTCTTGCGTTCACACATTTTGACTTTTACAAGTAATGCTGATACATATTGTGACACTTTTGCATGCATAGAAAAATTCCTACACTTAAGTGTCACTCTCCTAATCGTTTTCAAAATAGTAATGTTATGAATCTTTTTTCACAGTGAAGCAGGGGAAATTTACTCAAAACAACTTGCAAACTTCATAAAGAAACGGCTGAAGTCTGAAAAGACTGCTTCTGTAAGCATCTCAAGTACTTCTATATCTATACTATCTATAAAGGAAGATGAGTCTTTGGTGTAGTATTTGTTATACTAGTTTTATCCTCTCTCTCTTTTTTGTATATACATGATTCAAAAAAACATGGGCGTAGCGCATGCGCTCAGCATGGGCGAAGCCTCATGAACAACTGTTATATTTCTTTAAGTGACTTGAATTTCATGTTAAGAAAATTTTGAAGGATGCCTTCTTCATTAGTAAAGTATCCATGTTTAAAGTAGATGTAAATAGATTTTTGAAGGATTTAACATTAGTTGTTATCTGGATTCAGTTTGTCTCATGTTATTTCTTTAGTTTGATTTATAATTTGTTTTTTGCCTTTTGTTGATATTGTTTGTTTGAAATAGAGGGTACCTTGATGATCAGCTCTCCTTGTGCGTATCTGGCTGTTGTCTTCCTAGTTAGGTCCTACGTGCTTTCCTCAATAGCTAATGACATTTAAGTGTTTATACCTTATAACAAATATATTGTCAATTCTCCCCCTCTAGTTTAAGCCAAGAAATTTGATGTGCTCAGCCTATGTCTGTTTATTGAAACAGTCAATGAGCAGGCAATAAGTATATATATATATATATATATATATATATATATATATATATATATATATATGTTCAGTATACATCTTAGCTCAAATAAAACTCAAGAATCAATTACTAACGTACAGTCTGTTTACATTATTAATTTATTATACAATAATCCTACAAAATTCTTTAGCTTATATCTTGGCTTCTAACTTAATGCTTCATATTTTTACCAGCCTACTGACCAATTTTCACTTAATTATCCAAGATTCATTGAAACCAATTTCTCAAGCATTCCAGCTTTTCACTTTGGATCCTCCTTAGCAACCTGCCAACACTTAGGAATAGATGCAGTGTCCAATGATGCAATAAATGCTGCACAGGTGATATGTGAGAGTTGTAAACAAATTGGGCAATGTCATGAGGACAATCATATCGATCAGGTGAGACTTCCTCATTTCTGCGGGAACTCCTTACTGGTAAGGGAGTGGGAGTAGAGAGAGGAATCATATCACTTGTATCTTCTGAGTTTGAGGTGGATGATGTATGTGTCTCGGGAGTCGTAGGTAGAGGAAAGAAACTTGACACAAATGGCACAGTAGGCACTGTAGGCATTGTTGGCACATTTATCTCATTTCGTTGTCTTCTCCTCATATACACTTTTAGCTTCTTCTGAGCTAGAGGTCCACTATCCTCCGATCTCGAGTCCTCATGCACCGGCACCACAACCGACTCCACATTCGGCACAAGCAGACAAGGGAAACTTTTTGTTCTCCTCTAGCCACTACCGTTATCCCCCTGTTGTCTCATATTGCCTGTGGAGGGCAAGTCCCCAAAGGATGGGTCAACCTAATAGGAGCACAACTCAAGCTCTCTAAATGTGACATCCATACTAACGAACATCTTCCTCTCCGTCGGACTCCAGTAAACATACCCCTTTTTAGTAGCTGAATACCCAACAAAAACACACTTCATAGCCCTTAGATCCAGTTTTCTCACATTTGGTCTATTGTGTTGCACGAAGCACGCACAACCGAAAGTTTTGAGAGGAAGAATATCTCCATTCTTACCTCTCAACATCTCAAGAGGAAACTTCTAATCTAATACTCATGAGGGCATCCTATTGATCAAATATTCCACTTTCAGAACTTCCTGTCCCCACAAGTACTTCTGTACCTTCATCGACATCATCATACTCCGGGTCACCTCAACAAGGTGTATTTCTTCCGTTCAGCGACCCCATTTTGTAGAGACTCAAATCCTGGGCTCTTTAGTTGTATCAAGGATCGGACAACAGTTTTGAATAAAAGGGTCACAGTACTTCCGAATGCAAAATACAAAGAACATACACCAAGCTTTTTTTTCATTGCTTCGTTTATTACACGATCATTTACATATACTAGATAGGCTTATTACAATAGATACACGTAGGTCCAGTACAACGAGCTCTATGCCAGTCCCGAGCTTCAATTAGTACTTTTACCAGCTCAACCGCCAAGGTCCTGCGTGCTCTGCTTGAAGTTGGTCTTGTTGGCTAAACAAAAAAATATGTCCACTCTGGGTTAGTCATAAAAATTATGATTATATGAGAACAGTATTTCGTGAAATGGTTATACATGCAAAAAGGGGGAATGATACTAATATGCATACAGTACAATAAAAATTAATCATTTGATTATTATCAATATTAGTCATTAAATTTCCCTTTAACTTTAGTTACATAAAATGAGAAATGCTCTGGTGATGCATCTGAATTGGGCCCCGCCCCCGAAGAGCGTAAGTGTAGGCTCACCCCTTCTGGTGAATCCATCAGTGGATGCCTCCACATCATCGGATTCGAAGGCATCACATTTCCCCATGCAGACTTTTAAATGAATTTTATCATGGCGCGTAAATAGGAGTTTATAATAAAATAATTTCCCTCAGAATAATTATCGCTTAATTTTCCCCTCGCCCACTTTATTTCTTTAGCGACATATCTTTAAAGCAAAACTCATATGCACAAGCAAGTTTGTTCAAAGACATTAAACATGGCAAAATAATTGAATACCCATAATTTCAAGAAATAAAATACTCATCACAGTTTTGCCTTTATTCGCATTTTCGTCACGGTTTCCTTGTGATGCCATCCTCTGATTTTGAAGTCTTGGGATCCGCTGAAATTATACGCACGTTTATTGGGTTGCGTCACTTGGAATGCGTAGCGAAAAGCGCAAAAGATTTAAAATGATTCGCTAAATCATCAGAAAATTGACACGATAAACCGGAAATCGCAAAAAGGCAAAAATCTGATTTTATGTCTTGCCGGACAGCCATAAATATGCCTCGAAATGGGCTAAAACCAGCCACATGTAGACCCCCTTTTTTTCTTTTTAAAACACCGGGGTCTTAGGCCCAGAACCGCCGCTTTGCGGTGACACCTTCGCACTCGGGAAGATCATCACTACAAAACGCCGATCCTGCCGGCCAAATCGATCACAACTGTAGCAATATAGTAAAACATGTCCACAGAAATCACATATATATGTAAATAATCTCCGCGAAGGGAGTGTCCCCAGATACACAGAAATATAAGATCTTGGGCTCATGCCCAGTACATCATGTGCTCACTACAAATCTCTCATCGCGGAAGCAAACTAATATAACTACTAGTAGCGATCAGGACTCACAGTCCCTGTCATCTGAACTCTAGTACTAGACTGGCCCATCTCCATGCGTGTCGACCTCTGGGGCTGCTCCTTTATGCTGGACTCCACGGTCCCCTAAAGTGATGTGGTTCGAAAATCGTTAGTCTAAAAGACTAAGTACTATCATCCCCCGCCAGAACATCGTCTTCTTCAAGTCTGCCGTCATCTTGGTGATCCCCGGGTGTATAGAATATCTGCTACAATGTGCTTCCGCCATGATGTCCTCCCGAATCTGACCTCCAGCGGGTATATAGACCCTACCTCTGAAATATAGCAATCCATCTCTCAGTGAATAATCTCCCGTCGAACCCTCCTCCAAGGCTTGGAATATCGGCTCTGACAATGCATCTGTCTTCTGTCCGTCCCGGATGCGGTCCCGAATATCATCAATGGAAACCATCGATGTTAGATACTCCATGTACAGCTCTGGATCATTCTCGGACACTAGGGATATCTGTATATCTCTGAAAGACCGGACTAGCTCCATGGACATCAGTTGTGGTCCCTTCCCTGAGGTATCTCATCTCCGGCTCAGAGCATCTCATACATAATGTCCAGCCACTCTGTCCGAACGGCCGACTCAGTCCCCAAGTAGGATGGGGGAGCAAGTCCTCAGAAAATACTCAGCCAGTTGGCCCCCGGGTTTGGCTGCGGAGCCGGAACCTGTTGTGCCCTAAACGCGTCCAGGATAGCTGTCAGAGTCTGTCCCATCTCTGACTGTAGGAATGGAGTGGGGACCGGGGGAGGTGGTGCAACGTCCGGAGTCTGCTGGACTCCACCTTGTGGTGTAGGCTGTGCTGGGGGCTGCGTAATAAAAGTCAACAGTAAGTTATCGACTCTAACCTAATTAAAAGTGGACGATTTACATGTGATCCCCCATATGGGCACATCACTGCTTTCGCTGCTTAGTTTGTCCCCAAATTAAACCCGTGCGGGGGTGACCCAGGGGTTGTGGACTGCTACTTGTCGATCGAGGTTTGCCTCTGATACCACTTGTAAGACCCATTTTTTTTCTTTTTAAAACACCGGGGTCTTAGGCCCAGAACCGCCGCTTTGCGGTGACACCTTCGCACTCTGGAAGGTCATCACTACAAAACGCCGATCCTGCCGGCCAAATCGATCACAACTGTAGCAAAATAGTAAAACATGTCCACAGAAATCACATATATATGTAAATATTCTCCACGAAGGGAGTGTCCACAGATACACAGAAATATAAGATCTTGGGCCCATGCCCAGTACATCATGTCCTCACTACAAATCTCTCATCGCGGAAGCAAACTAATATAACTACTAGTAGCGATCAGGACTCACAGTCCCTGTCATCTGAACTCCGGTACTAGACTGGCCCAGCTCCATGCGTGCCGACCTCTGGGGCTGCTCCTCTATGCTGGACTCCACGGTCCCCTAAAATGATGTGGTTCGAAAACCGTTAGTCTAAAAGACTAAGTACTATCATCCCCCACCAGAACATCGTCTTCTTCAAGTCTACTGTCATCTTGGTGATCCCCGGGTGTATAGAATATCTGCTACAATGTGCTTCCACCATGATGTCCTCCCGAATCTGACCTCCAGCGGGTATATACACCCTGCCTCTGAAATATAGCAATCCATCTCAGTGAATAATCTCCCGTCGAACCCTCCTCCAAGGCTTGGAATATCGGCTCTGCCCATGCATCTGTCTTCTGTCCGTCCCGGATGCGGTCCCGAATATCATCTATGGCAACCATCGATGCTAGATACTCCATGTACAGCTCTGGATCATTCTCGGACACTAGGGATATCTGCATATCTCTGAAAGATCGGACTAGCTCCATGGACATCAGTTGTGGTCCCTTCCCTGAGGTATCTCCTCTCCGGCTCAGAGCATCTCATACATAATGTCCATCCACTCCTCTGTCCGAACGGCCGACTCAGTCCCCAAGTAGGATGGGGGAGCAAGTCCTCGAAAAATGCTCAGCCAGTTGGCCCCCGGGTTTGGCTGCGGAGCCGGAACCTGTTGTGCCCTAAACGCGTCCAGGATAGCTGTCAGAGTCTGTCCCATCTCTGACTGTAGGAATGGAGTGGGGACCGGGGGAGGTGGTGCAACGTCCGGAGTCTGCTGGACTCCACCTTGTGGTGTAAGCTGTGCTGGGGGCTGCGTAATAAAAGTCAACAGTAAGTAATCGACTCTAACCTAATTAAAAGTGG
Organism: Platanthera guangdongensis; assembly: GCA_039583875.1. NCBI lineage: Eukaryota > Viridiplantae > Streptophyta > Magnoliopsida > Asparagales > Orchidaceae > Platanthera > Platanthera guangdongensis. The sequence continues at coordinate 33,795,049 of CM077157.1, read as the reverse complement.
ACGATTTACATGTGATCCCCCATATGGGCACACCACACTTCCGCTGCGCGGTGGTGTGCCCATATGGGGGATCACATACCACTTGTAAGACCCCCTTTTTTTCTTTTTAAAACACCGGGGTCTTAGCCCCAGAACCGCCGATTTGCGGTAACACCTTCGCACTCGGGAAGGTCATCACTACAAAACGCCGATCCTGCCGGCCAAATCGATCACAACTGTAGCAAAATAGTAAAACATGTTCACAGAAATCACATATATATGTAAATAATCTCCACGAAGGGAGTGTCCACAGATACACAGAAATGTAAGATCTTGGGCTCATGTCCAGTACATCATGTCCTCACTACAAATCTCTCATCGCGGAAGCAAACTAATATAACTACTAGTAGCGATCAGGACTCACAGTCTCTGTCATCTGAACTCCGTTACTAGACTGGCCCATCTCCATGCGTGCCGACCTCTGGGGCTGCTCCTCTATGCTGGATTCCACGGTCCCCTAAAATGATGTGGTTCGAAAACTGTTAGTCTAAAAAACTAAGTACTATCATCCCCCGCCCCTTCCCCCATGGCCCCTAGGCACCGAGCGGGGAGAAGGAGAGGAGAGGACATGAAAGTGGAGAATAGCAAATATCAGATGGCGGCGGAACTAATCTAACAGTTCTACAGTATGTATGACAACAAAATAGGTATGAAAAACTGAATAAGAATGTAACCTTAACTTATATGAAAACACATAAGCTAAGGGATCTTTTGCAGGGCTCCTATCGTATAAAAAGTCTCATACCGATTTATACGATAGGGTGTCGGTTTTCTAGCAAGCATAATATGTAATATCAAATAAAACCTTTAACTTATAAGCACGCTCGCACAAACTTATAAACTAAGGGGTCGTTTTGCAGGGCCTATTGTATAGAGCGTCTCATACCACTTATACAATAGGTGTCAGGTTATATGCAATGATTATGCTATGTAATACAATTATGCCATGATGTGAACATGCAAGTGCAACTCACCCACTCGACTCTGTGTACACAGACCTTTAGTTCCCCCTTTCTGGAGCCGAACCTCCCAGGATACCTCCGTAGTGGCAAACGGAAGCGGTGGGTTGGGCCTCGCCCACCTCTAAACCGGTAATTGCACTACCAGTCAGACCTATCGTACGCCTCAACACTGGTGCACAGAGCGGAGCGCCTGCGTACACTTGCCGGCTGTCGCACCGGACTTTATTTGGCCAAGTGCTAAACCACACTCGCCGAGTCAACGTGTTGGCGTCAGTGCATCGACCCTCCAACACTGAAGACCCACCACCTTTTCCTTTATGCACATGCAGCCTTATGTATCAGCTACCGAGCCAAAGCTCCCCGGACCATCCCGTCCGTGATAAATAACAACCGAGCCAAAGCTCGTCGGGCCAACCTGCCCATCACAAACCATTACTGAGCCAAAGCTCGCCGGGCTAACCTATCTCCCCGAGTCATTGAGGTGTGAGAAAGGGAACCCTAGACTTACTAGTTACCCTTAAATGTTGTGTTGGATCTAACCCTAGTGCAATTGACACTTCCTTCCTACGGGAAAGACAATCTTTCGTCGATCCCGGGACACCGCCTAACTCTAGCCAATTCATCCCTCTACTCATCCTACTACCAATAATGAATTTATTTTTATCTATCCAAACCAGCAGACCACTAATATCAAGGCATGCATCAAATTATACTCTAACATAATTTCTGCAATTTTTTACTATATGCAGACCACTTAAGCTATATGACCCGTAAAATGAGAGGTACAACAAATAATCATCCAGTACTCCTATAATAATTATTGGAGGGCCATTATGAGCTTTGTGGACTAAATCCAGAATTTCACAATTTTCCTATTTATCTGATAATTCATTTAACTAATTTAGTAGCCAAAAATCTCAAGTTTGAACATGAAGTATCAATTTCTGATAAGATAATATTCCACAAAATTTTTGTTAAATACAATATGAATATATAACTCAAAATCCAAAGCCTCAAAATTTTCCAGTAAGGTTTAACCCCTTAATTTTAATTTCAAATATATCCCATAATAATTCATTTTAAGAGAATTTACAACATTAATAGTTCTAAAAATTCAGAGAAAATTCATGGATGATTGTAAGGTCATATAAGTGCTCTAGATCAAGTTTCACAATTTATCATTGAATAATAAAGTCTATATTTGATTTTCTCATAATATTCCAAATTAAGGGGTTAATGAACAAAGTATAGCAATTATCCATCTAAAAATTCCAAATAAATTCTCATATGAGCATACTGAACTAGGAACACTAATTCTCAAGTTTCATAATTTTTCAACAAGTATTGAGCTCTGTAAAAATTATTTAGCAAGTTCCCAAATATTTGAGGTGTGAAGTAGGTACCCTAATTATGTATCCAAAAATTCCATTAAAATTCACATATGATTAATATGGTCTAAACCTCCCTCTGCCAAATTTTCATGATGGTTTTAAGACTCTTGCTAACCTATTCTAGCTCCACAATATTTGTGTCCTAGGCTAGGGTTAGGGTTTTATAGGTCCTACCCTTCCCAAAATCACTTATTATTTTTACCAGGGTGTTTTATCTATCCTAGCACCCTCCCTACAAAATTCCAAGATCATTCAAGGTGTTGTGACCTCATACCCTTCACAAGGCACAAAAGCCCTTCCATAGGGTATAGCCTTAGATCTTAGGGCAAACCAATTTCAATCCATCTCATCTTTAATGATAAGGTGAAATAAGCCATACCAAGCCAGTGGCCCCAATCCCAACCTCTGTTGAGGTGATTTGGCCACTCAAAACCCAAAATACACTTTTGACCAAAATACCCATTTTAGGGCAAAGTTAGGGTTTGCATGATTTCTGTTCAAACCTCTCCAAATGTGATGAAATTTTAACCAGATATTTAAATTGACCCTAAGCACCTCTCACCAAAATTTGGGTGGGTTTGGAGGTCATTTGGCCCTTAAATTAATTAACCCTAGATAAATTAAATATTTTCCAAAACTATAGAAAAATTGTCCCCAAAAATTCTCATCTTTGGGCAGCACCTAGATATGGTCTAGGGGGACTCTCTACCAAAAATTCAATTAATTTGGACCAAGGATGAAGTGTGGGCACTCAGTTTAATGTCTGTCTAGCCCTAGCTGTAGGTCCCACCAAAATGAGTGTCCTGGTCAAACCAGACACCCAAATTTGTTCAAACCAATTTTGTATTAAAGTACACTCACTGGGCTATAATTTTCATGTTGATGACTTTTTATGAAACAGCCTCTATGTATTTTTAAAAATTAGAAACATTAAATACAAAAAGGTGTGACATAATTTAAATATCAGAATTATATATCCTATAGCTTAAAATCATTTCCCGCACGAATCTTGGCGCAATTTGGATGGCATCCCTTCATCTTCCACCTCTAGCCGACGGTTCCGATTCATCCCGCCTGGAGCTTCTTCCAGCGGCTGCCGCCGGCGATCCGGCCACCTCCCCGGCCGGCCACCGCCACCACCACCTCCGTTGAGGTGGTGGCTGTCTCCAGGCGGCGGCTTGGCCGCCGGAAGCTTCTTTTCCGGCGGTTCTACCAAGATGATTTTCGGCCGAAAACCATGAAAATTCTGAATTGGATCGGGCTCAATTGAGTCCGAACCTTGGCCCTAGTGAATGCTATGAACTACCCATGGGAAAAGGAGTGGAGGAGGACCTTGCTAGGAGGTTGTAGCCTTGCCGATCGTCGGGAAGCCATTTTGGTGGTGGTGGTGGTCGGATTTCTGCAACTGCACAGTGGAATTGCTTGGCTCCTTCAAGTAAGTGGTGGAAATGACTCCTTGGAGTCTAGTGAAGGTTTTAAAAAGGAGAAATGGGGTGGTAGGTGGTTGTAGGGTCCTTTGTCATTATTGGCCTTAGTCAACAATGGCGGCCATGGTTGGTAGGGGATGAGGCCTGGCTCCAACCAGTCAATGATCAGCTGGTTGCACTCCTCTGGTCTTAGGGAATTGAATGGGGAAGGTTGGGGGAAAGGGAAGGAGGAGCCTAAGGTCTTCCTCCATTACTTTCTTTCACTTTCTCTCTTCTTCATAGGTGGCTTTTTCTCTCTCCTACACACCAAGCTGAAAATTGGCTCCTACCTAACCCAATGACAGCCCACATGCTCATTTCACCCATCAAAGCAAGGTTAGCCCAAGTGAATTGGGCTTGAGCTTGAGTTAGCCCATTTGGGCTAACTTGACCTAAACTTTGACCATGGTTGACCTTGGTCAATTTGGTTTTTGAGGTTGCCCCTAATGGGTCCTTGGTGACCCATTGGCCTCCCCTAAGGCCTAGGTAGGGTTGTCTTGGCCCTTGGAGGTCACTTGACCCTTAAGTAGGGCACTTTGACCACTTTAGGGCTAGAGTTGACTTTGATCAACTTAGCCTTTTTGGTTGACCCCAATGGGTTCTTGGTGACCCATTGGCCTCTCACTAGGGTTAGGAAGGTATGTGTGGGGTCCATTTGGCTAGGGGAGCTTCAATTGGCCCTTGTGTAAGTCAGGTTGACCCATTTCGAGGCATATTTATGGCTGTCCGGCAAGACAAAATCAGATTTTGGCCTTTTTGCGATTTCCGGTTTATCGTGTCAATTTTCCGATGATTTAGCGAATCATTTTAAATCTTTTGCGCTTTTCGCTATGGGTTAGCGTAAATAAGAGTTTATAATAAAATAATTTCCCTCAGAATAATTATCGCTTAATTGTCCCCTCGCCCACTTTATTTCTTTAGCGACATATCTTTAAGGCAAAACTCATATGCACAAGTTTGTTAAAAGACATTAAATATGACAAAATAATTGAATATCCATAATTTCAAGAAATAAAATACTCACCACAGTTTTGCCTTTATTCGTATTTTCGTCACGGTTTCCTTGTGACGCTATCCTCTGATTTTGAAGTCTTGGGATCCGCTGAAATTATACGCACGTTTATTGAGTTGCGACACTTGGAATGCGTAGCGAAAAGCGCAAAAGATTTAAAATGATTCGCTAAATCATCGGAAAATTGACACGATAAACTGGAAATCGCAAAAAGGCCAAAATCTGATTTTATGTCTTGCCGGACAGCCATAAATATGCCTCGAAATGGGCTAAAACCAGCCCCCAAATGGACTTCCCATCCTCCTAAAATTCTGTCCAGCAAAGCCAAAAAAATATTGGATGAACCACCCCTGAAAAACTTGACGAAAAGTGGCTCAAAATCAGCAAGGAAACAGTCACTATTCAACCCAAAGACAGCCCCAAAACTAATGTATAAACCGTGAAAAAATCAGTCCTAAACAAGACATAAAACAGCCATAAAAACAGTGACAATGTGGCATGAAATCAGCACGAAACATAGTTTCAAAATAATAAACTAACCTGCAAAAAGAGGAGAAAGAGGGAGGAGGAGAGCGGGCAGCGGTAGGGCCCGTCGATTCTTTATTGACACCCTTTCTGACTTTTCAATTAGATATGAATCTGGACATTTGAATTCCTCGACCACCAGCAGCAGCTGTTAAAGCAGTAAAAGATCAGCAGATAGGGGCAGCAGGGAGTAGCAGCTAAGGGGCAGTGGTGCAGCAAGACATCAGTAAGTAGCAGTAAGCTTCCAGCAGAGATCAGTAAAGTAGCAAAAAAAGACAGCAGTGGCAACGGTCTCGGGAAAGCAGGTGGATAAGGAGAGGAAGAAATCCACCAAGTATTTAAAGAGGAGTATGGGCGGTGAAGAGGCAAGAAAAAGCCAAAATGGAGTGGCTATCTTAAATAGGTGTCACATATCCATTAAGCCAACAGCCAAGTGTCCAAATACAAGCGAAGTGTCAAACCTCAACACCCAAATGTCAACATACCATCCAACACAAGCCCAATCTCAGCCAGCAAACATATCCAGCATCCAGCCAACACAGCCAGCACACACCTCAGCCAACACTATCCATATCCAACATCCAGACAACACAGTCAGCCCACCATTAAAGGCAGCAAGCCCGGCCAGCCCATATAAGTATATAAGCTCACTAACATATCAGCCAACAATCATATTCAGCCAGCAAAACAGCCTGCCCAAATAAAACGGAAAATCAAATGAAATCAAATGAAATGGAAAATGTTATTGGCACCCCCACAAATAAATCAAATGAAACGGAAAATGCGCAAAAGATAAATTTCGAGAATATCGTACTGCCTTTTTCATCATCGGGGAGAAAAATAAAATAAGTGTGAAATTTTGGGTTGTCACATTTTGCTCTGTTGTATATGTGCAAGTGGTTTGATGTTGTATCCCTTGGGATAACATGTGAGGCCCCAATTTATACCCCACATGAAATCTGTATCTAAGCTTATTTTAAGTTATTCGCGCAGGATGAAGGAGAATGAGTACAAAATAAAACACATAATAAAAATATAACTCATACCTTAGGTCATTCGGTTGTGATTTGTTATCTATCTTCTTTGATCAACTAAATCTTTCTTTGCGCACACAGATTTACCTCAGTTACCTAAACAAAAATGATAACGGACTTAGTCATAAAAATATAACCAAGTGAATAACATATCTTTTTAACTGTTGTACAGGCAAACAATAAACATCAGCAATATTATGTATTAGTATTCCATTTTGGTATATAAAAGTGCAATAAGGAAATGTTTATGCAACATTCTTATCTTCTTATATTCATTTTATTCCTTCGTTCTTTTCGGTTCTTCAAAAACATTTTGTTTTTGTATTCATGTTCGTTCTTTATTCATATTCTTTACATTCATATTTGTATTCGGTAGATTCATAACTTATTCATTTCGTTTTCAATATCATAATTCAATTTTTATTCGTCCTTCATATTCAATTCTTATTCATTCTTCGTTTATATTTCATGTGTATCATTTCCAATCATTAGAATCTTTTTTCACTTGTTTATTTATCATTTCTTTCCTTCAGAACTGCTTTACATTTCACATCACATTTCTTGTTATCTTACTGTTTTTAAGTAGGAAATCATAAGGGTATGTTAAATCCTTAGTTATTAAACGCGCAAGGCGCACCAAGGCACAAAAGGGTCTTGGAGCCTAGGCGCAAGGCTCAAGGCGCAGACACGCGCCTGACGAAGGTAAGGCGCAAGCACATCCATTTTAAATAATTAACATCAAACATTGTTTCAGCTTCTCGATCAAATTCTTCATCTAGTCTACTAATTAATCATTCATTACTATCGTTTATATCTCTTAAAAAATAGAATCAATGTGATCACTTACATCATATTTAAGTCTTAACGCATAATTATCTGTCACAAGCACTAAATCAATAAAAAAATTATTGAGTTTTTACACTTTTTAAGACAAATTTACGACAAAATTCTCACTCATGCACGCCTTATATAATCTAAAGGCGCAAATAAGATGCACGGAGACGCAAACCTTTGAGCCTGGTGAGCCTGGAGCCTTAGGCGTGCCTGAGACGCACCTTTAATAACATAGGTTAAATGCGTCCGGGTCTTCAACGACCCCTGGGCCTTCAACGGCTTTTGCCCTTCAACGGTCATATATAAATCTCAGAAATATTCTGTCATGTGTATTCACACCCCCCTACAGCACTGGATTAACCCTTATCATTTCTCATGCACAATCTTTTATTCAATGTTTGTCTTTTCTTTCTGCTTAAGATATTCTTTATGTACATATGTTTCTGTTCAATATTCGTATTTACATCGAATGGTTTTTCATTTATGATTTACAATTCCCATTCGTTTGATTCTTGCAATCTTAGATTAGCATCTTTTTGTGACACTTATTTTCTTATCAGTGATTAACATTTATCATCCTTCTATGAGAGATATCTGTACTGGGGTTCCCGCCTATGCATTCCCCAGACGTCTTATCGAGATTATCTGATTTGGAAGTTGCATGCGGGCGGAGCCGCGGGCCACTTCGTGCGAGATAAATCCATAGTCATTGTCGAGGAACGTCTCTACTGGCCCGGCCTTAAGAAGGTTGTAGCTCGTGTTGTGCTCCACTGTCGTATCTGTCAGACGACAAAGGGTAATAAGCAGAACACCGGTCTTTATATGCCTTTACCCGTACCATACCGCCCTTGGGAGGACATTAGCATGGACTTTGTTCTCGGACTTCCCCGCACCTTACGGAAACACGATTCCATCTTCGTGGTGGTTGATCGGTTTTCGAAAATGGCACACTTCATTGCTTGCCGCAAGACGGCAGATGCGACTCACGTGGCATCCATATTCATGAGGGACGTCTTTCGACTGCATAGCCTGCCCAAGTCGATCGTGTCAGACCGCGATGTGAGGTTCATGAGCTACTTCTGGAAAACCATGTGGCACAAGACATGCACTATCCTTAGGTTTTCCTCGGCATATCACCCACAGACGGACGGACAGGCCGAGGTAGTGAATCGGAGTTTAGGAAATCTATTGCGGTGTCTAGTAGGATAGCATGTAGGCAGTTGAGACCTAGACTTACCGATAGATCAGCCAATAGGTCCACCGGGTTGAGTCCATTTCATGTAGTATCAGGATATGACCTTAGGAAACCTATAAACCTTGTCCCGAGCCCTTTGGAGTCCCGCCCTAGTGAGTATGCTGAGTCATTTGCACAGCATTTGCATGATTTGCATGAGTCGGTCCGTCGACGAATAATAGCAAGCAATGAAAATTACAAAGCCCATGCAGATAAGCGAAGGCGAGAGCAAATATTTAATGTAGCCGAGACGGTAATGGTGCGAGTCCGCCCTGAGAGGCTCCCTTCGGGGCCTGCCAAGAAGTTAAGCACGAGGTGAATGGGTTTGTACTCCATTATTAGTCGTATTGGGACCAGCGCCTACCGACTTGATATCCTGGCCAGTATGAGAATTCACCCTGTGTTTAATGTTGAAGATCTGACTTCATACTATGAACCTCATGACTATGTGGACCCGAGCAGTGGAGATGCCCAACCACTCTCACCCCCATTGTCGCTACCATACCACTCTCACACATTACCACCATCTGATGGTCATCCTAGTTCACCCACTGTTGCCACCCACCCACCCCGGAATTCGTCCACTTTGGTTCCACCGCAGGCACCACTGATCGCACCGGGATCCACCTTCCGAGAGGCGAGAGATGAGAGTATCACAGAGATCAGATCCCACCAGTTTGTTCCCACCTCGGACGGACCGTACTGCCACTACCTGGTACAGTGGCGGAGCCGCCCAGACACTGACGACACTTGGATACTACCGGCAGAGCTTGATCGGCTCGCCCCCGTACTTCGACCTCAGTACGATCATCTCCATTCATCGGAGATGAAGGCTTTTCAGTCGGGGGGGGGGGGGGGAGTTGATGGGGAACCATCAAATGCACCTAGAGGGGTTCGTCGCAAGGCAGGACCCACGTACATGTATTCGCGCAGGAGGACTTGATCGGATCGCCGATCGGACTCCGTGGTTGCGTCCGGGACGTCGCTGCGAGTCAAAAAATTATATTGGTTTATTTTTTAGTTTGTTTTGATGTATTTTAAGGGCCGAACCCACCGGCTAATCATAGTCGTTGATGGGGGATGCCCTGGCCTTTTTTTATTATAAATAGGAGTCTTGAGGGCTGAATTGATTCATTGTTGGATTTGGAGAAGAAGCATTCCCGGATTCCAGCGATCCCTCCCCGGTGCCGACGTCGTGGAACCCTAGGTGACGACACATATGCCGTCAAACTCCTCCCCAAGGTACTACCTATCCATAACCTCCTTTTCCCCACCGCGAAGCCTCCATCCACCACCCGGAATCACCCATACAGCCCGCTGAAACCACCCACCGGCCATTTCCTGCAAACAGCTAGTTACTGTTCAATAATCATTATCACTATTCATTTCCTAAGTATTTTTTTGATTGTCCTGTAGCCGATTCCTCACCTCCCAGCCCGTGCCTTCCGCCTCCCCTCCTTGCTACAGGTCAGCCGCCCAACTCCACCTCAAACCGGCCACCTTCAAGGCCCTCTTTGCGCTAGCCGACCACTCCTTCCCCTCTGTGGATCCACTTCCCAGCGCTCCGAAAACCATAGATCTACCTTGATCTAGTGCTACCACCCTCTGATCCATCATTTTCCCCAATATTCATCATCCCGTAGCCCGGATCCGCCGTCAAAATATCGGATCTATCCACCTACACCCGGATCTAGTCCCTAGTGGCCGGATCTCTCCGTTTCCGGCCTGTTTTCCCTATTTTCCACCGTGGGCAGCCACCTCACCGTCGCTGTACCACCGGGTTCACCTCTGATCGCCCGTCTACATATCCGGTCCTTCAAATTCTTCAGTGTCTCGGTTCAGCCCTCTACGTTGTGAGCATTTGTGGTATTGTATTATGTGATTTGACATTTCTCATTTGGTGTTTTATTGTATTGTATTGAGATTATTGTTGCGTGGAAATTGATTTTATTATACTAACAATTGCATTAGGAGTTATTCATCGCACGCTTGCTTTGGCCCTCCGAGCGGAGGAAGCCGTTGCTTAATTACTAAAATTAATTGTTTGTCTTCCTTTTAATTATCTGTGTGGTGTTAATAATCTCATTGCTTATTTTAATTGTCGTCGTCGACCGACGGTTGCTTTGCATTTAAAGTTGTATTAGTGTGTCACCCATGCACCTGCACCTAATGTCATAGTTTTCGAGCACCACTAGCCTACCCCTACATCATAGAATCTAAGCATCGGTACATTGCACAGTACCCTTATCAACTACTGTTGAGATGTACCATCTGCAGTCTGAATGCGCTCCGGGACTGCTAGGTGAGTATAGGAAGAAAACTCGCTAACAGTTCTGGTGACTTGATGAGAAGAACCAGAATCAACTATCCAATCTGGTGGTGGGTGTAGAGGCGAGAGAAAGTGTATCACAAGTACCTATAGAAGATTGAGCAAAAGAGGTATCATCGACCACACCCTTCTTTTTCCTCTTCATCAGCTGAGAATAGGCATCAAAGATCGCTTAGTTCTCCTCAAGGTGACATTCCTCTCTTATACCCCATTTTGCCTCTTCCTCTGCTACCATCAGATGTGCTTGATGACCCCCTCTTCCACCACCTCTGCAACCCCCACGACCGCGACCACGACCTCCAGGTTGTCCCCTTCCACCTACATCTCTCTTTTTTGGTGGCTTAGGACAAGCTTATCTCAGATGACCTATCTCACTGCAATTGAAGCATCGTCGTCTCTCACGCTTGCATTATGTCTGACCTAAAATGGTGACTATTAATGTTGACTTCTCCCCTAGAAGTCCAGCAACACCAAATTAGAGTCAAATCCTGCTCTCCTCCTGCGTCATGGTCGAGATCGTCTCATCTGGTGTGTGAATCTTTGGTTGAGCTAGCAACATCACACACCTTGACTCAAATGTCGGATTCAATCCCCTCATAAAGTGCATAGTCCTCCTCTGAGCATCTCACTCCCCATTCTTACCCTCGAGATCTTTGCAGCACACCGCAATTGAGAAATGATCATAATCTGCCCACAGTCGCTCCAGATCTGTAACATACTCCTGAATCGATTTTTCTCCTTGTGGGACTCTCTTCCTCTGAATTTGAAACACCCTCAAGTTGTTTTCGACTCCTGCATAGATTCTTTGCAACTTCCCCCAAACACCACTCATGATCTCTATGTCATCCACCGTGTCTGCTATAAACGCAACCATCAAGTTTAGGAGGCACGTGTGCAACAGGCTATGCGTAGTCTTCCACTCATTGTACCCAGTTGAGTCTTTCTCTATTTCTCCCTTCTCACTTGTTAAGTATCTCTCAAAGTTCCTTTTAGATAGAGCCTTCTTCACCCGACGCGACTAGCTCAAATTATGTAGCTGATCCATCAAGTTTCAGCTCCACGGGAGGAAGATCCAACTTCACCGGTTGTGGCAGGGTCGATCCATCGCCTTTGGACATTCTCAAGAACTCGAAAAACACTTTTAGATCTGCCTCCTCTATCTTGGCAACTAATTTCTCCATTTAAAATGAAATTTTTCTGTCAGCAATCCGATGCTAAGTAATCCAAATCCTCATGACTGTGGTTGGTCCATCATCACGATCGTGGTGCACTCCAAGTCACTGAGCAGGAGAAGGAAGCAACCCACAATCTCCACTGTCACCCCCTGTATCTTCCTGCAGGAGACCCGATCTGGAGCTAGTGCATCAGGAACCAAGACCAAACCACGTGCATGCAGCGTTGTCGACGCTAGAAAAAGGCTCAGATTCCCATTTTTGACTCTTGTTAAGGGATCGACAACGGCGCTTGCGGGAGAGACCGACGCTAGCAGGAAGGAGGCTTATAGAAACGAGACTGACAAAGAGGAGTCGCTCAACAGGCAGAAAGGAGGTGCTCGACAAGCGGAGAGGAGGCGCTCGACAGACAGAGAGGAGGCGCTCGACAGGCGGAGGGGAGGCGCTCGACTGGCGGAGGGGAGGCGCTCGACAGGCGGAGACGAGGCGCTCGACAGGCGGAGACGAGGCGCTCGACAGGCTGAGACGAGGAGCTCGACTGGCGGAGACGAGGCGCTCGACAGGCGGAGACGAGGCGCTCGACAGGCGGAGACGAGGCTTACGGGAAAGGAGGCATTCGATTACGGCGAAGATGAATGCGGCGTTCAGGAAGGAGACAAACACGACATGCGGGAACGAGAATCCTAGCATGCTCTGATACCAAGTGGAAATGAGCGAGATTAATTCTTTTTGACCTATCTTCGGGTATTTATACGTATTACATCAACTTCTCAATTAACACTTATGTTAGAACATATATATGATTGTATGGTTAACCTTGTTTAACCGCACATTGCGGTCATCACGATTAAGATTAGGTAACCGCAAGTTGGGCAGATTGATATATATATGTGCGGTTACCCATGTGTAACCGCACGTTGTGGAGATCGTGGTTGATTGGTGGACCGCAAGCTTTGTTGATGAAGTCCGGCTGATTCATCCTTGATTCCTGTTGTTGTTATGGGCGGTTACTCTTGTGTAACCTCACATACTTGTGCAGTCAACTCATGTTTGACCGCACTGTCCACGCTTGTCGCATTCCTGTTGATTCTTATAATTAGTCTCACATCGTTAAATTGTAAATTCTCTCTCCTTCTTTTCCTCTATATAAAGGAGGGCGCACCCTTCTAATATTTTTTTTTGAAATACAAATTCAGTTATTTTCAATTTCCTGCATGTTATTGTTAATTTTTTTCAAGTGATCTTCAAGTTCTCACAACTTAAAATGCCAACACTTACTACAATGATAGTTGATAGCACGACTCTTCTCACATCCTTCGGTGTGGCCTTCACGTCCACGATGTGCTCCACGAACAGCAGTATGTGCATAACTTTTAAAGGGTGGAGCGGTCATTATCATGGCCTGATTTAGGAGATGCATTAAAGTGGAGACTCGAGTGGCTGTTGCGTCTAATATGGGAATGACGCGTTCTCCCATAATCTATTGGCATACCATCACATGACTCCGAAAGTCTCTGAAGAAAGCATATGACAATAAGTTCCTCAAAGTGCTTCTGCTGAGTTTGCAGGATCAGGACAGAAATGTCGATGTTGTAGAATTTATGCACTGGTAGACTGAGCTTTATGGTAGACAACATGGGGAGAGGGTCGGTCTAGCAAGGAGATCTGACTACATAGTGTAGATCTGAGATGTTTTATCTCCTTTGGAGTTAAAGAGCATTAAGATCATCTCAAGTCGCTTTGACGGTCTCATCATGACAAATAACAGGCAAACAAGTGTCAGAAAGACTGTTGGCTAACTATGTGTGAATAAGAGCATCACTGCATCCCAATCCACATGGGCAGGAGATGTGGAGTCAGAATTGACATCAGTGAGATGTTGTCTCTTGTGTTGAGATCGCACGAGGAAGGAGAAGCCAACACTCCAATCAGCATTATTGGGTCTAGTTAACTTCGACATCCTGCCTAGATTCTTGGAGGCGCTACAGAAGGGTGCAAGAGCTAGGGCAACTGTGGTAGTACTAGAAGTAGGCTCGAGCATTCCCATTGTTCATCATAAGCATGTATAAAGGCGAGAGCATAGATGCAAGTTTTGGCAGAGAACTCCATGAGAGATCCATCGATGTGAATAGGTAAGGTTATCGGTCGATTGAGCGGGAGAAACTAGCTACGCGTATAAAGGTTGATCAAACCGACAAGGCACATAGAAAGGTTGTCAACTTTTCTTTTATTTCCCAATAGAAACCAGTTGCGCGACGAATGGACTGGAGACCTCAAGTGAGAACTGGGAGCATAAGTCGATCATACTCAACGGGCGAGAATTGGGAGCGATGCCGAACATGCTCGGCGGGCGCTCGGCGATGATTTGTTTGAGAAGATGTGTTGGACTAGTTCGTTCGAGAACTTTGCACGAGAAGGCACGCACAGGATCGGCAGCTGGTTTGCTCGAGAAAGAGCTCTGGATCAGCAATCTTATGCAAGATCAATTCATGTTTACTCTTGGAGCGGAGCACACTTGAGAGAAGAGGATGGATTATGCGCTACTTTTGAATCGGTTGACCTTGCGAGAGAACTGGTGGGATACGGGGTGTTCAAAAAGCTCTCGCGCAAGAGCGGGAGTGTTCACACAAGAGGGACCAGATGCTCAAAACGGAGTTCCGATAATCGTGCGAGAGTTTTCCGACCGGATCAAAAACTACTCGCAAGCAAGAGAGGACAACGAGAAAATCGTCTCTCTCAGATTCCATGTGAGAATCTAAAATATAAAATTATTATTTCAATGCGCGAGTATTACACTTTTCACTTCTATATCATTTATGGTGGTTACACAATTCTCAGCATAGATGTGGGGGGACTAAACTAAAGAATAGGAAAAGGGCCCAAGAATGGGCTTGTTTTGTTTTGGCTTTAACAATGACTATTCACCGGCAAATATTTGTAGAATTATAAAAAAAGTAGATAAACCTACTAATCTTGAAATTTAGGAGTTAACTAATCTGAATTATTAGATAAATTATTTAGTTTTTTACCTTATATTCATTACTCTCTACCCTTATTGAATAGATCTATTGAGATTTAAATTGAAATCCACATTCTCTCTGCTCCTTGATACGGTCTGCCCCTCCTAAATTGGGAGTGTTTAGTGGAATGTTTTTTTTTCTTTTGCATCTCCTTGAATTCCTCTTGGATTTGATGTAGCCTTTCGCGAGGCCTCCATGCAGCCTTGTGTATGCACACATTTGGACTTTGTGTTGGAAATGTCACGCAATGTCGATCTATTAGTGTTTTGTAGTAGTGAATGGGTTTAGTCCCACACTGTGAGTCGAGTGTTTTGTGTCCATGTAAACTCCTATATAATGTCGCATTATGGATGAATATATTTGCACTGTCTAATATTTTCTCTCTTCCAACATGGTATCAGAGTCAGAAAAAATTTTCTCGTCTGAAGCCCTAATCCTGTAAGTCGTCGCCTCTGCTTCTCGCGACTTCTCGTTCTCGTCCTGTCAAGCTGTGCCTGCTTGCGCTCCCGTCCTGTGCTTCCGCTCCCGCTCCCGTCGACGGGAGCGGATCTTGGCCCCTCTGCGCTTTGCACTATCTTCTTGGCCTTCATTTCTGTCGAAGGGAGCGGTTTTGCCGTCTTGTCTTCGTCGACTCCTAATCCGAACTTTATGCATCCCCTGACTTCTTTGTATGCTCCAGTAGCGTCTCTTTCTTCTTCCCTTAGATCGTGCAGCCTCACCTTCTGCTGCGTATTCTGCCGCTGAGTCCATCCAGCCCGGTTGCTGCCCTTATCGACGATGCCACTCCTATCGACAACCCCCTTTGCTACTTCGACCCTGCTTCCGCTCTTCTCGTCGCTCCCGGTTTAGCGTGCTTGTTGCTGCTCTTTAGGTGACTGCTACAGATTCGAGGCTTCTCGCCTCTATTCCTACTGACTATTGATGGTTTGCTATTTCTGTCGGACTGTCGTTGGTCTCCACTACAGTTCCTACTAGAGATATTGTTCCTGTTGCTAGCTTCTCTTGTCGATGATGGGGATTATAGTGTTTTTGTTGTTTTTTGAAGTTTTATTTGTCATCTTAATTGTTTTCATGTGTTATATGCCTCCTTGCATGTGTGTTCCACATGAGGGGGAGTGTTCGGGACAAAGGCAACTCAAATGATCTTTCCTGACCTTTCACCTTCATTCCACACTACCTCTAGGCTTTTGTCGTATGTTGTTAGCGTCTCCTCATATTTTTTTCGATTGGTCTTGTGTTTGGACACGGCTGATGTTGGTGTTCTAATCTCAGCGGGTTGTGTCGCGTGGGACCGTGTTGAGCGGGACTGTGTCGTGTGGGACTGCCCTTTGTGTTGATTATCCCCAACAGATTATCCCCGACGGATTATCCCTGGTCATCCGTTTAATAATTGGCTCCACATCGTTTGTTCCCTTTCATATGTTGTGTGTGTAGGTGATGTTGGCTGACCTTTCTATCCAGCGGATTATATCGTGTGGGAGTATCTCCGGTCATCTGGTTGTTGATTTCTTTCATGTGAGTCTACGACGTGTGTGGCTATGTCCCCGACTTGATTCCCCGGTTTGGATTTTTCCCCGGTGGATCGTCCGTTGTTTTGTCCCGCATCACCTACCTCCATTGTCGTTAGTTGATGTGTCAAAGCTGAAGGTTCCCCCTTCAGCTTGAGGGGGAGTGTTGGAAATGTCACACTATGTTGGTCTATTAGTGTTTTGTAATAGTGAGTGGGTTTAGTCTCACACCGTGAGTTGATTGTTATGTGTCCATGTAAACTCCTATATAATCCCCCATTGTGGATGAATATATTTGCACTTTTTTTACAGCCAAAAAAATTTATTATCCTTCTCTCATACATACATTGTCATGTAACAAAATACCCAGAAAAGTTGTATGAGTTAGAGAGTGTACCTTATTACTTGTTGGTGTTCCCTTCAGTATATTTAGGATATTTACTGTACATATATCTCTTATATACAACAACAACAACAACAACACTCAAGATTTTTCTCAAATGATTCATATTCATAAGGGTGACTAAATTTTACGTTGCCCGTCTACCTAACACAACCCTCGTTATTTTTCATCCGGGCTTGGGACCGGCATAAGTTGGTTTCATATATCTCTTATATAACTATAGAAAAACATGAAGGTTGTATTCATCATTGGCAATTTTTAATTACTACAATAGTACTGTTGAATTTTTGTATATTTGAAGACAAAAGATATGATGGTGATCGACGACCCACGCGCGTTTATTCTCACGGGAGGCGTTGATCGACGACCCATTTGGACGATTTGAGTCCGCGGATGCACCCGGATGGTCGTTCCAAATCTTTTTACCATATTATTTTATTTATTTGATGTTGTATTTATCCCCCGATCGGCCCGAACATTATTAGCCGTTCATCGGGGTGCCCTAGCTCTTATTTCCCCTCTTCCCCTATAAATTCTTATGCATGTGCCTGGTTTTAAGGATCAGTGGTTGCTCCACTTGCAACCAGTTGGTCTCCCCGGTGGACTCCGGGTTTTGCGCTGCCATCCGTCCCTTCCGCAGCCATCCGTCCCTTCCGCCACCAGGTTCGATCTTCCTCAGCCCGCTACCCTTCCTCCCTGCCACCCCTCCTCCCCTCTGACTACAGCCGGCCTCCCGCCTCTCCCCAACCTCCCTGCTACCGCCCTCGCACCCCAGTTCAGCCCCGATCCAGACTGGAACCACCCAGGAAGCCCGACTCCCTCCACCCCCTCCTCTACCAGGCCGAAACAACTCCCCCTCCCTAAACCTTCCCGCAGCACCCATCGTGCCCCGATCCCAACCTGGCAACCTGGCAACCCGCCAGCCCCCCTCACCCAGCTTCCTATACCCGCAGCCCCTGTACCACACAAGCCTACCCAGATTCCATTGTCCCCAACCCTAACTTCCAGATGTACAACAATACGTCCCATCCAGCCTTCTCGTGGAGTCACTCGCGTGCCAAGGCCAACTACACAGGCGTTTCCCCCATCCCAAAGTCACCCACCACATGCATGATTAAGTCTAGGTAAGAATATTTTATCTCTTTACATTGATTGCTTTGGTTTAGACTCTTGCTTTGGGTATTAATTTTCATAGGTATTTGTTATCGTTATTTATGGTGTAATTTGCGGAGCGCATTCGGCGCACTTGAACGGAATTGCGCCTCAATGCGTTGGTTGATTATAATTATTCTCTACTCTTCATTTCCTATTAACCAATTGTGCAATTGGTTGTTTAGATGGCTTATAAATTTTAATTACTCGTTGGATGATTTTAATTTGGACAGTTATCTCATGTTCACACGTGCACTGCATCTAGATTGCATTTTCAGTTAGTGAAATTTTTGTCCGCCTACCAATGCATCATTTGGTATCAGAGTCAGGTTCAAGTCTTGTTGTATGCTTCGTAGTGGTAGGTTGTTTCGAATCCCGATGTCTGACCAGAACGATACCGATGATCGGGATACCAGTTTGAATTCGGACACGACAGCCGCGGAGTTTCAGCGTCTAGTCCTGGAACAATTTGCTACCATTAAGAGTGACATCGCTAGGGTCAGCACTAGAGTCGACCAGTTAGGAGCCCTTAGAGGTGTAACACCCCTTCCCAGTATTACAGAAATCAGCCGTCCGGCCGGGTCAGCGATATAAAGAAAACTATGAAGCAGTATTAAAACTAGTAGCAGCAGGTAATAAAAGTCCAAACTAAACAGATTTAATACTTACAGCGGGAGTAAAAATTAAACTAAGGTTAATCACATACCTGATGTCTGGATTCACAGAGCCACTAAACAAGAATGAGACTGCATTAACTGAAAATCTGAACTATCAAATAAGTCTGATACAAGATATATAAAATATTAATGAGTTACACTGTCCACAACTACAAGTACATGCTGAAAATGGAGTAAACTGAAAATAGTAAAAATACTACACCCGGACACCACCATGACGCTCATCCTAGACGAAGTTTCCCACCTGGGTCACCTGAAAAACATTGTCCACGAAGGGTCAGAGTAAAGAAAAACAATTCCCCTTAGTGACACTAAAAAAATAGATTTACATATGAATGCATGCATGTCTTTAAAACTAGTCTCGTGCACTGAAAACATTTCATGATATATGATATGCATGCTTTTCCTATCCTTACTGGTGAACATTATAATTCTAAACTCATGACTTTCCGTTCATTTACCCAAGTCCTGACGTTAACTAACTAGTGTACTGTCTCACGTCAAGTCTATACTTGAGTTCTAGGTGGCTTCTAGCCTACACGTTTACTGGGAAGGCTCTAGGCAGAGTAGCTCCTAACGCGCAAAATCTGAAACTGACGACCCGAGACCATCTGACGAACTCAATTGTTCTAGTGCCACACGGACACGGTCTCGAATCTGCTAACTGTCTCAAAGGGGAGTTAACTCCCAAGACTGTAACTCATAGGATACCATATGCCCTATGAGGATGGTAGTGCGCCTCTACCAAGCACGAAAAGACTGGTGTGCTACTGACCTTTTTGGTCTGACGCTACTCTGCATGGGATATCTTTTCTGGTGTACTACTGAGCGACCCTTGACTGTCTCGTGGTCGACTTGAAAGGATCTTCGCATCCTTGGTTAGACAATCTCCAAACTTACGTGTACATGTGAAGTTTCGTACTTAACCAACTGTTCACGACTTTACTAACGTGGTTATGGAAGAAGGCGTTCTCATACGTGTCTCCGCGATTATTTTCCTACTGCCACACTTTTCTATGCATGATTATGATGTTAGTACGAAACCTACTCATGCGTATAAAAGGAAATTATTTGATATGTCTATCTAAAAGAAATTTGTATTTCCTTACAGTGGTGCTGCGACGTTCGTATACTCGGCGCGGCGACATATTCTTTTCCAAAAGTAAATCCTGCTGTTGGAGACCTTCAAAAGTTGCCCCGACCCCGCCAAATTCCTGAAATTTACCGTAACCCTAATTTTAGAATTTTCCCCTCTACGATAAACCCATAAAAAAATATATATATAGCTAGGGTTACAACATTCACGAGTTAAACTTCAATTTTTACCTTTAAGTAGCGATTGAGGCTCCCAACGCGTTCCACACAAAATTCGTGGGGAACTACGAACACCAAAACCTAGGATAGGGCAACCAAAACGAAAACCTAGGTTAAATTTGTTTCCAAATCAAAGGAAAACCAAGTAGAAAGCGAGAAAAAGGAAGGAATCGAACTCACCGAAGCCAAAACGTTCACTTCCACCGGTTAGGGTTGAATCCGGCACTTCCACGGCTAAGGAAGGAAAAAGGAATGCCCACCGGTGCTCGTAGAGGAGGGAGGAGTGGTCGGAGATAGGTTTCGGAGGAGGATCGGGCGCCGGAGAAGCTTGCGGGAGGCGTCGGCTCTGCGCGCTGCGGGAGACGGACGGTGCGAGCGGCTGCTTGCGGGAGACGGCTGCGGTTTAATCCCGAGAGAAAAGAAATGCGGGTTTAAATTAGGCCTTGCGGTTTTGATAACCGCATGAGAAGAGGGGGGGGAATTTCTATTGGCACCCCAAGGCTATAAATTTTTGGCTATACACAATAACTTCATTCTCACTGCGCGCCACTAAAAGAACGCGTCACGCACTAACGTTTATGCACTTAACGAACTAATGATCGCTATCAAAAGGAAAAGTAACATTATACCTTGTCAACGTGCCGCCTCGATCAAAAATTCGTCGCGACCTTCCCCTACAATTTTAAATAAAATCACGTGTCAATTTACGGATGTTACAAATCTCCCCTCCTCACAAAGATTTTCGTCCTCGAAAATTGTAGTCATACCTGTATCGAAGAGAAAAGAGTAGTCTGCATTGCTCTGAAGCTCATCCTCTCGCTCCCAAGTATACTCTGGTTTGCCACAGTTCATCCAAAGGACTTTGACCATGCGAATCTCTCTATTTCTGAGCTTCTGTACCCTTGAATCCACTATTCTGACTGGTCTAACCCCAATACTAAGATCTGTCTCAATTGGTGCTTCCTCGGTACTTATGATCTGACTAGGATCTCTGACTGCTCTCCTCAGATAAGAGACGTGGAAGACATCATGTACACCACTCATCTTCTCAGGTAAGGCCAATCTGTAAGCAACCTCACCAATTCTTTCCAGCACCTCAAAAGGACCAACGAATCTGGGGCTCAGCTTTTTCATCCGCTTTATTCTAGAAACTCCTCTGACTGGTCTGACCTTCAGATAAACGTAATCTCCAACACTGAACTCTACTGACCTGTGCTTCTGATCATGATACTTGGTCTGGCGATCCTGAGCCGTCTTCATACGCTCCTGAATAAGCTTGATCCTATCAGTGGTCTTATCAATTCATGACTCCCTGATTGTGGATCTCTCTTCACTTTCAGCCCAACATAACGGTGTCCGACAACGTCTGCCATAGAGGGCCTCGAACGGTGCCATCCCAATACTTGTCTGAAAATTATTGTTGTAGGAGAACTCCACTAGTGTAACATATTTCTCTCACTTTCCTCCAAAATCCAAAATGCACATCCGTAACAAATCCTCCAAAGTCCTATTTGTGCGCTCAGTCTGTCCATCGGTCTGGGGATGGAAAGCGGTGCTGAAGTGTAACCTGGTACCCAACCGCTCCTGTACGTATCGCCACTCCCTGGAGGTGAATCTGTCGTCTCGGTCTGAAACTATAGTCCTGGGAATACCGTGAAGCCGAACTATCTCGTCCAAATATAACTGTGCCAGCTTCGGACCTTGATCCGTCTTCCTAAGAGGGATGAAATGGGCGACCTTAGAAAGTCGGTCAACTATAACCCACAATGAATCATTCCCACTCTGCGATCTCGGCAAACCATGAATGAAATCCATGGATATATCTTTGAATGTCCACTCAGGAATGGGAAGTGGCTGCAACTTGCCTCCAGGCCTTTGGCACTCGGCCTTAACCAACTTGCACGTCTCACACTTCCCTACGTAATCTGCAACATCTCTCTTCAAGCCTGGCCACCATACTAACTTCTTGAGGTCTGCATACATCTTCGTGCTACCCGGATGTATAGAATATCTGGAATTGTGTGCCTCAAATAAAATATCCTCGCGAAGGTGACTAACATCGGGGATACACAACCTGCCATCAATCAATAGTAATTCATCCTGAATAGTGAATCCCTCCTTCTGTCCTGACTGCACTGAATTCCAAATCTCTGCCATCTTTGGATCCAACGGTAGAGCTGTCCTGATTCTGTCCTTGATATCGCAGGTAATCTCCATCCAACTCAACCTTGCAGAACCAAAACTACTGCGTGGCACAATGGTAATATCCAGTCTCTCCAGCTCTCGCACTAACTCCTCCTGCTGAGTGAGGAGAAAGAAACACGAACCTCTACGGCTAAGGGCATCAGCTACAACGTTCGCCTTTCCTGGATGGTACTGAATGTCTACGTCGTAGTCTGATAGAAATTCTAACCATCTGCGCTGCCTCAAATTGAGCTCTCGCTGATCAAAGATATACTTGAGGCTCTTATGATCAGTGAAGATCTCACAACGCACTCCATAGAGATAGTGCCTCCAAATCTTCAAAGCATGTATGACTGCTGCAAGCTCCAAGTCATGCACTGGATAGTTCCTCTCATGAACCTTTAATTGTCTCGAGGCATAGGCTACGACCTTTCCATGCTGAATGAGAACACAACCCAAACCCTGAACTGATGCATCGCTGTAGATCTGAAACCCGTCAGGCCCTGATGGTAAACTCAAAATCGGTGCGGTCATCAACCTGCCCTTCAAGTCCTCAAAAGCCAACTCACACTCAACTGTCCAATCCAAGCCCTTACCCTTCCTGGTGAGGGAAGTCAGTGGTAAGGCTATCTTCGAAAAATCTCTGATGAATCTCCTGTAGTAACCAGCAAGACCCAAAAAGCTACGAACCTCTGAAACTGTCGTCGGCCTTGGCCAACTCTTAATGGCCTCTACCTTCTTCGGATCAACACTAACTCCTTTCTGACTGATGATGTGGCCTAAGAATGCAATCTCTGAAAGTCAAAACTCGCACTTTGAAAACTTGGCAAACAACTGATTCTTTCTGAGTGTGCTCAAAACAATCCTGAGATGTGCTGCATGATCTTCTGCACTCTTAGAGAACACCAAGATGTCATCTATAAAGACGATGACAAAGCGATCCAAGTACTCCCGAAATACCCTGTTCATCAGGTCCATAAATACTGAAGGAGCATTGGTCAGCCCAAACGGCATGACCACGAACTCGAAGTGTCCATATCTGGTGCTGAAAGCCGTCTTCTGAATATCCGAGTCACGAATCTTTAACTGGTGATAGCCTGACCTCAAATCTAACTTGGAGAAAGTGTTCGATCCCACCAACTGGTCGAACAAATCATCAATCCTGGGAATCGGGTACTTGTTCTTCACTGTTAGCTTATTCAACTCACGATAGTCTATGCACAGTCTCAGACTACCATCCTTCTTCTTCACGAAAAGCACTGGAGCACTCCATGGTGAAGTGCTGGGGCGTATAAAACCCAAATCAAGTAACTCCTGCAACTGACTCTTCAACTCTGCTAGTTCCCTTGGAGCCATCCGATAGGGAGATTTGGCTACCGGTGTAGCCCCAGACTGCAAGTCTATCGGGAACTCAATCTCTCTATCTGGAGGGGCACCAGGGAGCTCTTCCGGGAAGACATCGGGGAATTCCTGCACCACTGGTACCTCTGATAACTCAGCCTTAGTCTCTGCATTCATCAGTACTACGAAGGTTTCGCAACCCTTACTGATGCACCTTCTCGCTTGGACTGCAGATATAATCATTTTCACTACTCCCTTCAAGCCCTGAAAAGAAAACGAAGTCTGATTAGGGCCATCAAACTGTATCTGCTTCGCCCTACAGTCAATCCTGGCGTTGACTGCCGAAAGCCAGTCCATTCCAAAAATCAGGTCGAATCCTGCAATAGGTAGCTGCAAAGCTTCCACAATAATCTCGGTGTCACCAAACTGCACCGGTACCCTGCACCTATCTCTGGTCTGCAGAAGGGATCCATTCGGCATCATAACATCCAGCGCTACAGTCTCTGAGAATACTTCTAAATTCAACTTACGCACTAGAGATTCTGCGATAAACGAGTGCGAGGCACCCGTATCAAACAGAATCTTAGAGGGTAAATTTCGAATCATAAGGATGCCTACATGAATGAATTTTCAAAAAGAAAAGAGTGTCACTACGGAGGGTTAAATAAACTTATCAGGCAATTTAAACACTTACCTGTCACTACATCTTCCTGCCCCTTAGCCTCCTGCTGACCAAGTCCATAAGCTCTGGGCTGCACCAAATCGCGACCCTGCTGTGGTCTTCCATCGGTAATCATCAACGCTTTGCCCTTGTCTGCTCTGCTAGGGCCACCAATCTCATACTTCGACTGCAGGAACAAAATGCATTTGTCATCTACCGAAGATTTATAAATGTACAAAAATACAACAAGGTTGATTACCTGATTCGAACCACCTTCCTGACAGAAACGAGCAATGTGTCCAGGTTGACGACACTTGTAACACACGCCCGCGCTGGCCAAACACTCTCCTGGATGGCGACGCTGACACTTGGGACAAAGGGGGTAGTCCCTGCTCCTGTCACCAGATTGACCATACTTCCTCGCATCAGGCTTCTGCTTCTTGTTCCAGTTCTTCCCCTGATCATTCCTGCTCTGCTGCGACTGATGCGAATCCTGAGATCGCTTTGCACGGAAATTACTTCGCTTTTGAACCTTCTGCTGGTCAGCCTCCAGCCTGCGAGCCGTATCCACTAAGCTCCTGTAATCAGCATTGACCATGGTCATCAGCGGTTGTCTCAATGAGTCACGTAAGCCATCCACAAAGCGGCTGCACTTCTCAGTCTGGTCTCCCTGCATTACGCCCGCATATCGAGCCAGATGGGTAAGCTCTCGCTCGTACTCAGCAACAGTCCTGTCCCCCTGGAAAAGCCTAAGGTATCTCTCCTGTAGACCTCGTCGTGCGGAAGGAGGCACGAACCAATTCGCAAGGGCTCTAGAAAATTCGCCCCACGTAAACATGTCTGGCGTACGACCTGGCCAAAAACATAATCATACTATTTAAAGAGAGAACATATCACTTCCAAAATAATTAAAGGAATTTTCATAACCATTTACCTGCGGGATCATCCGCCCGGTACTTGTCCCACCAGACCTTTGCCTCACCTCGGAGGAGGAAAACTGCCAGAGGAACCTTCTTATTCTCTGGGCACTCCAAAACATCCAGCAGGTCTCTGGTGTTTGCTAACCAATCATCTGTATCCATCGGGGTCTCATCCCCACTGTAGTTTGAAGGCTGAAGTTCTCTAAAATTCCTCAAATAACGCTCCAGGGTCATCTCCACGGGCGCCGGGGCAGGAGCTGGTGCAGGGGCTGTTACGTGTACTGGAACTGGAAACCCTGCAGCCAGTCCTCTCTGAAACTCCATCAAGGCAACAGTAACCGCCTTGGCAATCTGAGACGCTATATCAGTGCCCTCTGAAGCTGCTGGAACTGGAGGTACCTGTGGCACTGCAGCATCTCCCATAGTGGCGTTAGGAACAGGATCCTGACGTGAAGATTCACCTGGTTCACTTACTCGAGTTGCCTGATAGAACATATAAAAGAAATCTGGTTAATTATCAAGCGTCTACTAAAACTGGCTTGACAACTATATTCGTACTCCTGCGAAAAACTAAGCCTTAAACGCAACTTAAAATACTCTACTAACAAAAGTTTACTGTTATACAGTCCTATGGCTCTGTGAAAACCTTCTAGGGTCCAGGGATCCTAAACCTCGCTTTGATACCAATTTGTAACACCCCTTCCCAGTATTACAGAAATCAGCCGTCCGGTCGGGTCAGCGATATAAAGAAAACTATGAAGCAGTATTAAAACTAGTAGCAGCAGGTAATAAAAGTCCAAACTAAACAGATTTAATACTTACAGCGGGAGTAAAAATTAAACTAAGGTTAATCACATACCTGATGTCTGGATTCACAGAGCCACTAAACAAGAATGAGACTGCATTAACTGAAAATCTGAACTATCAAATAAGTCTGATACAAGATATATAAAATATTAATGAGTTACACTGTCCACAACTACAAGTACATGCTGAAAATGGAGTAAACTGAAAATAGTAAAAATACTACACTCGGACACCACCATGACGCTCATCCTAGACGAAGTTTCCCACCTGGGTCACCTGAAAAACATTGTCCACGAAGGGTCAGAGTAAAGAAAAACAATTCCCCTTAGTGACACTAAAAAAATAGATTTACATATGAATGCATGCATGTCTTTAAAACTCGTCTCGTGCACTGAAAACATTTCATGATATATGATATGCATGCTTTTCCTATCCTTACTGGTGAACACTATAATTCTAAACTCATGACTTTCCGTTCATTTACCCAAGTCCTGACGTTCAATAACTAGTGTACTGTCTCACGTCAAGTCTATACTTGAGTTCTAGGTGGCTTCTAGCCTACACGTTTACTGGGAAGGCTCTAGGCAGAGTAGCTCCTAACGCGCAAAATCTGAAACTGACGACCCGAGACCATCTGACGAACTCAATTGTTCTAGTGCCACACGGACACGGTCTCGAATCTGCTAACTGTCTCAAAGGGGAGTTAACTCCCAAGACTGTAACTCATAGGATACCATATGCCCTATGAGGATGGTAGTGCGCCTCTACCAAGCACGAAAAGACTGGTGTGCTACTGACCTTTTTGGTCTGACGCTACTCTGCATGGGATATCTTTTCTGGTGTACTACTGAGCGACCCTTGACTGTCTCGTGGTCGACTTGAAAGGATCTTCGCATCCTTGGTTAGACAATCTCCAAACTTACGTGTACATGTGAAGTTTCGTACTTAACCAACTGTTCACGACTTTACTAACGTGGTTATGGAAGAAGGCGTTCTCATACGTGTCTCCGCGATTATTTTCCTACTGCCACACTTTTCTATGCATGATTATGATGTTAATACGAAACCTACTCATGCGTATAAAAGGAAATTATTTGATATGTCTATCTAAAAGAAATTCGTATTTCCTTACAGTGGTGCTGCGACGTTCGTATACTCGGCGCGGCGACATATTCTTTTCCAAAAGTAAATCCTGTTGTTGGAGACCTTCAAAAGTTGCCCCGACCCCGCCAAATTCCTGAAATTTACCGTAACCCTAATTTTAGAATTTTCCCCTCTACGATAAACCCATAAAAAAAATATATATAGCTAGGGTTACAACATTCACGAGTTAAACTTCAATTTTTACCTTTAAGTAGCGATTGAGGCTCCCAACGCGTTCCACACAAAATTCGTGGGGAACTACGAACACCAAAACCTAGGATAGGGCAACCAAAACGAAAACCTAGGTTAAATTTGTTTCCAAATCAAAGGAAAACCAAGTAGAAAGCGAGAAAAAGGAAGGAATCGAACTCACCGAAGCCAAAACGTTCACTTCCACCGGTTAGGGTTGAATCCGGCACTTCCACGGCTAAGGAAGGAAAAAGGAATGCCCACCGGTGCTCGTAGAGGAGGGAGGAGTGGTCGGAGATAGGTTTCGGAGGAGGATCGGGCGCCGGAGAAGCTTGCGGGAGGCGTCGGCTCTGCGCGCTGCGGGAGACGGACGGTGCGAGCGGCTGCTTGCGGGAGACGGCTGCGGTTTAATCCCGAGAGAAAAGAAATGCGGGTTTAAATTAGGCCTTGCGGTTTTGATAACCGCATGAGAAGAGGGGGGGAATTTCTATTGGCACCCCAAGGCTATAAATTTTTGGCTATACACAATAACTTCATTCTCACTGCGCGCCACTAAAAGAACGCGTCACGCACTAAAGTTTATGCACTTAACGAACTAATGATCGCTATCAAAAAGAAAAGTAACATTATACTTTGTCAACGCGCCGCCTCGATCAAAAATTCGTCGCGACCTTCCCCTACAATTCTAAATAAAATCACGTGTCAATTTACGGATGTTACAAGAGGTCCAACCCTAGCACCGCGTTATGAGGACCCCCTGGAAGATCCACGGGACGCTCCACCTCTGCTTGATCGGTGAATTAGAGAGCTACCCCGTCGGGACCCTGCTCCGCGAAGACGGACCCCCGAGCTCGCATTTGATTATTGTCGTGACCCCACCCCGATGGGTAACCCCTGGCCTCATTACGATCCACGTCTGCCACAAGCCCGCCGAGGTCGTGGCCCACCTGCACGACATGAGTACGATCTGGAGGATCCTTACGATGATTATGTGGAGTCGCGCCGAGAGTACACCCCGGCTGAGGACGACCTTATTTGGCGTGTATTGATGCGTCATCCTTTGACGGTCATCTGGACCCGAAAGCTTTTAGCAACTGGCTCTTGGATATGGATCACTTTTTCGATTGGTATGAAATGAACGATGAGCGGCGTGTTCGCTTCGCCAAGATGAAGTTGTTGGGCCTGTCGAAGATGTTTTGGATTAGCGTAGAGAGATCGTTGGAGAGATATGGGTGCTATCCTGTCACCAGTTGGGCAGAAATGTAACAACGATCGAGGGACAAATACCTCCTTGCGTTCTATCGAGATCAGCTACCCGACCAACTCTATGCATTGCGGCAGGGATCACTTTTCGTTGCCGAATACATGACACGATTCGACGAGTTGGTAGTGAGGAGTGACATCCTGGAGGAACCTGTCGCGACCGCTTCCAGATTTAGAGCTGGACTTAAGGCTGAGATACGGAGAGAGCTCATTCCTCACTGCATAGAGACGGTCGAGCAGGTGTTCCAACTCGCACTGGAGTATGAGAACTACCTGTGCCTCGCAGGACCGAGGCAGACTACGCATCGCTCTGACGCCCCGCCCCCCATTCCCTCGGATGTTAAGGGCAAAGCTATTGTCCTATGAACCCCTAGACCTGGGCCTGGCCAGTGTTATCGATGCTCGGGCAGAGAACACATTGTCGCTCAGTGTCCTAGGAGGAACCTGCTAATTGGGGACGAGTGCGAGGCAAGCACTGAGGTAGACGATACGGTGGTGGAGGAGATTGTTGTTGAGGTTGAGGACAGGTGGGAGAGCAATGCTGAGAGATCGTTAGAGGTGGGAGTCATCTGTCGCTTCCTCCACACCCCCCGCACTGAGGAGGATTGGCGTCGCACCTCGATATTTATACGTATTTTCAGAGTGTGGGCGGTCCTTGCAAACTCGTCATCGATAGTGATGGTTGTGTGAATATCGTGGAGAAAAGAGATTTGGATAAAATGTTGTTGTCTGTCGAGCCTCCTTCGCGTCCATATCGGGTCCTCTGGGTGGTCAAGTTGGTCATTTTGGTCACTCAGAGATGTCTTGTGTCGATCCTCCTAGCGTCCGTAGAGGACAAGGTTTGGTGCGACGTCATCCTGATAGACGTTGCGCATGTTCTTCCGGGTTATCCCTGGTTATACGATCGCAACGCCACGTGTTACGGGCGTTCCAACACGTGTGTCTTATTTGATAAAGGATGTAAGATAACCCTCACCCCGACCCAGCCCCAGGATCCCCCGAAGGGCAAGGTCAAGCAGGTGTCTTCTTTGCACATCCTGAGGAAGAGTGATTTTCTGCATGAGAGCTTTGACTCGGGAGTTATGTTTGTGATGGCCGCCACCTTAGCTTCTGAAACCACCACCGATTTGAAGAGTGGATTCGTACATCCAATGCCTGTTGGCCGAGTATACTGACATCATGCCTGAGGAGCTCCCTGATAAGCTCCCTCCCATGAGGGATATTCTGCATGTCATCGATTTAGTCTCGGAGGCATCTTTGCCCAACCTTCCCCATTATCGCTTGAACAAGACAGAGCACACCGAGCTGAAGCGGCAGTTTGACGATCTTCTTCGGAAGAACTTTATTCAGGAGAGCCTAAGCCCGTGTGTCGTTCCTTCCCTTCTTACCACGAAGAAGGATGTGAGTTGGCACATGTGTATTAGCAGTCGTGTTATCAATAAAATTACGGTGAAGTATCGTTTTCCTATTCCTCACCTCAATGACCTCTCCAATGCGATGGTTGGTGCCCAGATCTTCACGAAGATCGACCTGCGGAACGGGTACCATCATATTAGGGTTCAAGAAGGTGACGAATGGAAGACGGTCTTCAAAACAAAATATGACATGTATGAGTGGTTGGTCATACCGTTCGGACTATCGAACGCGTCGAGTACATTCATGAGAGTGATAACGCAAATTCTGCGGCCCTACATGGGCAAATTCCTAGTGGTCAATTTTGACGATATCCTGATTTATAGTTAAGACCGCTCATAGCACTTGGGCCACATTTGATTGGTATTCGACCTCCTTCGGAAGGAGCACTTGTATGTCAGTCTGAAGAAGTGCTCGTTCTTGACTTCAGCTGTGCAGTTCTTAGGATATATTGTCTCGCAGTTCGGTATCTCGGTTGACTCTAATAAGGTCAAGTCGGTTCGCGAGTGGCCCGTCCCGGCCAATATCTACGAGGCCCGGAGCTTCTACGGACTCGCCACCTTTTATAGGAGGTTTGTTCGAGAGTTTAGTTCGATCATGACCCCTATTATGAGCTGCCTCCGCAAGGGGGATTTTGCCTGGACTACAGTGACCACCAAAGCATTTGAGGAAATTAAGGAGAGGCTATTGACTGCTCATGTTTTGTGCCTTCCGAATTTTTCTAAGGCTTTTAAGGT
Organism: Platanthera guangdongensis; assembly: GCA_039583875.1. Classification (NCBI taxonomy): domain Eukaryota; kingdom Viridiplantae; phylum Streptophyta; class Magnoliopsida; order Asparagales; family Orchidaceae; genus Platanthera; species Platanthera guangdongensis. Next base: position 33,764,319 of record CM077157.1, on the reverse strand, counting down.
AGCATGTGAAGCGTCTGGAGTGGGCATTGGAGGAGTACTGAGCCAGGAGGGTCATCCAGTTGCTTACTTCAGTGAGAAGCTGAATGATGCCCGTCAGAAGTACTCCAATTATGTATGATCGAAAGTTCTACACCGTCATATAGGCGCTCTGATATTGGCGTCACTATCTTCTACACAAGTAGTTTGTCATGTACTCTGATCATCAGGCTCTGCAATATCTGGATTCGCAGAAAAAGTTAGGCCACCGCCACGCGGAATGGGTGGAGTTCATGCAGGGGTATTACTACATTCTCAAGCACCGAGATGGTGTTAAGAACAAGCCTGTTGATGCGTTGAGTCGTCGGGTCACCATTCTCCACACCATGAACGCGCGCATCGAGGGATTTGAGCCTATCCGGCAGGACTATCCCAAGTGCCCAGACTTTAGCGATATTTACTCTGCCTTATCGGGGGACCCTCCCGAACCCCGTGAAGGTTTCATCATTTTTGATGGCTATCTATTCCACGATTCTCGCCTCTGCGTGCCACGTACTTCCCTTCGGGACTTCCGCATCTGGGAACTGCACGCGGGTGGGGCCGCGGGGCATTTTGGGCAGGACAAGGCGATTTCCTTAGTCGAGGACCGCTTTTTCTGGCCTGGCCTGAAGAGAGACGTTACTCTGGTCATTCGATATTGTCGTATATGCTAGACGACGAAGGGATACCGACAGTCCGCGGGTATGTACACTCCGTTACCTATCCCCCATAGACCCCGAGTAGATATTAGCTTGTATTTTGTACGGGCTTCCCCGCACACTGTGGAAGTTTGACTCGATTTTCGTTGTCGTGGACCGCTTTTCGAAGATGACCCACTTTATCCCGTATCATAGGACTTTCGATGCGCCCCACATGGCTGCCCTGTTCTTCAGGGAGGTTTTCAAGTATCATTGGTTGCCCACGTCCATTGTTTCTGATCGTGACGTCCGCTTCACGAGCTATTTCTGGAAGACGTTGTGGAAGAAGACCGGTACGACATTGAAGTTCTTCACCGCCTATCACCCACAGACGGATGGACAGACGGAAGTTGTCACCCGTAATTTGGGGACCCTTTTGCGTTGTCTCGTTCGGGATAGTCCATCCACCTGGAATTCAGTCCTGCTTGTCGCAGAGTTTGCATACAATAGCCCGGTCAATAGGACCACGGGTCGGAGTCCATTTCATGTCATATTAGGTTATGAACCTGGGAAACCCGTCGACCTGGTTGACGTCCTATTAGAGGCCCGACCTAGTTAGTCCGCTGAGTCGTTCATTCAGCATCTACACGCACTTCATGAGACAATCCAATAAAAGATCACAGCTAGTAATGAAATTTATAAAGCTCGGGCTGATCTGCACATGAGGGAACAAATTTTTGACATTGGAGACCAAGTGATGATCCGCCTTCGACCTGAGAGGCTCCCACAGGGGGAGGCGAAAAAGTTAAGTGTCCGTCGAATGGGCCCCAATACAGTTACTCGATGGATTGGTGCAAACGCTTATGAGGTTGATATCCCATCAGCAATGGGAATTCACTGGGTGTTCAATGTGGAATATTTAACTCCTTACTACGAGGAGCGAGTGTATGTGCACCCATTGTCTCCAACTATTCCTGAGCCACAGCTTGCCCCACCCCTCTCTAGCACATCGGTACCCACCATGCCCAGGCAGTCGCGGACAGTTGAGCACCGCTCGGAGGAACACACCACCCCGTCGGCAGTTCCACCAGCACCACTTCTAGACGGAGATACATCGTTTCGACAGTCGTCTACGCTCACCGGAGATGCACTACAGATCATTGGTCATGACTTAACTATGACTGGCTCTTGAATGGTTCTGTGTTACTTGGTTCATTGGCTCGCCCGCCCGGTTTCAGACGACACTTGGATTTCTGTTGAGGAGATCGAGAGATTCGCTCCGGACTTACGTCGAGAGTACAACCGTCTTCACTCACCGGAGATGCGTGCTTTCAATTCGGGGGGAGTTGATGGCGATCGACGGCCCACGCGCGTTTATTCCCGCAGTAGGCGGTGATCAGCGGCCCATTTATGCGATCTGAGTCCACGGATGCGCCCGGATGGTCGTTCGGAGTCTGTTTACTATATTATTTTATTTATTTGGTGTTTTATTTGGCCCCCGATCGGTCCAAACATTATTAGTCGTCTATCAGGCTGCCCTAGCTCTTATTTCCCCTCTTCCCCTATAAATATTTTTGCATGTGGCTGGTTTTAGGGATTGGTAGTTGCTCTTGCAACCGGTTGGTCTCTCCGGTGGACTCCGGATTTTGCGTTGCCGTTCGTGCCTTTCGCCGCCAGGTTCGGCCTTCCCCAGCCCGCTACCCTTCCTCACTGCCTCCCCTTCTCCCCTCCGACCCATCGTGCCCCGATCCCAACTTGGCAACCCGCTAGCCCCCCTCACCCAGCTTCCTATACCCGCAGCCCTTGTATCACACAAGCCTACCCAGATTCCATGTCCCCAACCCTAACTTCCAGATCAACAATAATATGTCTCATCCAGCCTTCTCGTGGAGTCACTCGCGTGCCAAGGCCAACTACACTGGCGTTTCCCCCATCCTAAAGCCACCCACCACATGCATAAGTCTTGGTAAGAATGTTTCATCTTTTTACAGTGATTGCTTTTGTTTAGACTCTTGTTCTGGGTATTAATTTTCATAGGTATTTGTTTTCGTTATTTGTGGTATAATTTGCGGAGCGCATTCGGCGCACTTAAATGGAATTACGCCTCAATTCTTCGGTTGATTATAATTGTTCGCTACTCTTCATTGCATGTTAACCAATGGTGCAATTGGTTGTTTAGATGCCTTATAAATTTTAATTACTCGTTGGATGATCTTAATTTGGACGGTTATCTCATGTTCATGCGTGCACTGCATCTAGACTGCATTTTCAGTTAGTGAAATTTTGTCTGCCTACTGCTGCATCAAGATACCTTCATGTGAAATATGTTTTTTTACTTTTGTTGTCTAATGCTAAGATCTGGACAAGCACTCTTCAGCGAACAATATTAACAGCAACTCCAATTGTTGGATTCCCCAAGGTGACTTCATTGAGATGAAACATTCAGTTTTCTCTAAGAATTCCATTATTCTGATGATCTTTTGATTTTCTCCTTAAATATAAACGGATCTAATATGACTGCAGTATTTGTAGATACAATGGCGTGCCCTAGAGGAGATAAATTCTGGGGCATGCGATGGAATGACTTATGAAGAGATAAAGAGGAACATGCCCGAGGAATATGAGTATGAACACTATCTTCAGCATATTGCTTAGTAGTCTTACTCAACTTCTTCTTACCTTTTATTGTCATCAAGATGTTAAAAAAATTGTTCTAAAGTTTTATTAATGCGTGAAACTGCGTCGTCTTCTTATTTTTATTTCCGTCAGTGAAGCCCATAATACAATAATCTATGTTATATTAAAAAGAAAAACTTGGAATGGTCATGGCTATGAAATAGGACCAAATAAATTTGAGCCCTGCAGTTTTAATTTCCCTGATCTAACAGGCATATGATGCTTAATACATAGGGTTGACCTAAAACCAAAATATATGCATCTTGTTTATAGATACTAGCAGTCGTGCAGAGGGTCCCTCATATTTAGTCTACATTGGAAATAATATTCGATCATTGCTCTAGTGACGGTCAGGTAGTTTCAACCTCATTGTGCACAAGGGGACCTTGTGCATGGCTGCTAGTATTTCTATGTTATAGAAATTGCCTGAGGCTGACAAGGTCTAACCCCATTTAGCACTCATTGATTGACTGAAAACTAGCATAAGGCTAGAATTTGGGCCCAGCATCCTTTATGCCAAAAAGAATCTTGGTTGATCCTGGCACAACGTGACCCACTTGTAGTGGTGAGTATTAAAAACCATAAACTGCAAAAATCGCTCTCACCGCACAAATCGTACCAATTTTTAAACTGCACCGCATATTTTTGGTGCGGTTTAGGACTTTAGTAAACCAAGCGCAGTGACGTTTAGGAATTTAGTAAAGTGAGCGCGGTGCGGTTTAGGACTTTAGTAAACCGAGCGCGGTGCGGTTTTGAGATCTTGAAAACCGCAAAAACCGCACAGCACCAATTTGTCTGCTTAATTTAATAAAATATAGAACAGTAGTGTTAAATGTTATGATGAAATATCTAATGTTATGAGATTACATTTGATGTTCATGTCAAGAATAATTTAATTGATTAAATAAGTTATCTTGAGATGTGATTTCCTTTAGATGACAAGCCGGCAACATCTTTTATCATTAATTAAATAAGTAGTGTGAATTGCGATTTCACTTATTGAAGCTGCGAAAGTTAATAAAGACACGTAGAAAGTGACGTATTTTATAAAGGCGGGGAGAAAACAATCAGTTAAATTTTCATGTGTTTTACATTTCCCCATTAGCATGTCATTTATATATTCTTGCATTACCAAATCTTTTAAATTATATTATATTTACAGAATGTATAATTTTATAAATTATATATTTAGTTATTAGCATGGAAAGCCATACCCCACCGAAGTTGCACTATAAATTTTTGGGGCGGTTTTGCCTGGGGCGGTTTTGCTTGGGGCGGTTTTGCCTGGGACAAACCGCACCGCGCACACCCCCTGCCAATTTGACTGTTTTGGTTCATCTAATAAATAATAAAGAAAAATAGATTATTTCTCCATTATTTTGCAACTACAATATTTATGTTTTTTCTTGCCCAGTTATTTGTTCTTTCTTATAGGCATCCTCATATCAACCCCCTGCTTGAAAATTATTTTAATTTTTATCCAAATATGTTTCCTCATTCCTTTTTTTGTCTAAATCCTCATCAATTTCAATTATATTTTTGGTATTTTACGGATTTGTGCAGATCTCGTCTGAAAGATAAACTGCGCTATCGCTATCCTCGTGGAGAATCATATCTTGATGTCATCCAAAGGTTGATGATTATAGAAACATATTTTCAAGATTGTTATTTTCACTTAATATGATCAAAAGATGATCGACTTCTTACATTTCATTATTACATTTAGGTTAGAACCTGTAATAATTGAGCTCGAGAGACAGCGTGCACCTGTAGTGGTCATCTCTCATCAGGTATGTGTTCTTACTAGGTATGTGTTCTTACTTTTATTTTTTATACTTTATGCTCCTTTTAGTGGACGTGTTCTGATTCTCTACACAGGCTGTGTTGAGAGCTTTATATGCATATTTTGCAGACAGGCCTTTGAAAGAAATCCCCCAAATTGAGGTAAGTCATTAGAACAATGCCTCCTATTGATGTTTTACGGCCCGCTTGGCTGGTGGATTTCGCGGGGTGCGGATCCGTGGATGCCGGACAGACCACCCTGCCACCCAATGGCCGCCCTCTACTGGATCCACGCCGTGCAAAATCCACCCCGCCAAATGGGCACTTAATGACATTGAGACTGATATGCTGCTTGCTATTGTTTCTTTAGGTTCCACTTCATACCATAATAGAGATCCAGATGGGCGTAACTGGCGTCCAGGAGAAACGATACAAGCTTATTGATTGAGTTAAGCTTAAAGATATTTATAGCACTCTTCAATTTTTTTCCATTTTCATTCACTGAGCACAGTTCAGTTTCATAATCACTTCTGTGTGATTCTTGCCATGTTATTTATACTATAGAAGAACACTTAGGCGGAAAAATGAAACCTTGTATATCCTTTTTGTGTATGTAAATACAAGTATGAGTACAAATATATAGGGAGATAAGAGAGAGAAGAATCCCAAATTCAAGATGTGGGACTAAAACAAATAGGAAGAAAATACACAAATGGGCCAAAACATGGGTCTTTACATTGTCTTTTCTAATACTCTCCCGCAAGCTGGAGCGTACAAGTCGTAGGAACCCAGCTTGGACAAGAACTAATAAAATAGAGCACTTGATAGGGTCTTAGTGAGAATGTCAACCACTTGGTCTGTAGTTGGAACATGTCTCAATTCCAGCTTCTTCATTTGTACTTTTTTCCGAACAAAATGGCAGTCAGCTTCAATGTGTTTCGTTCTTTCATGAAAGACCGGGTTCTTAGCTATGTAAATAGCAGTTTGACTATCATAGAGTAAAGTAGTTGGTGAGAAAGTTTTACTCTCATATCACATAAGAGACTTTCAAGCCATGCAAGCTTGGATACAGCAGATGTCATTGACCGGTATTCAGCTTCAGCTAAAGATCGAGTAAAAACAGCTTGTTTCTTACTGCGTCAGGCAACAAAGTGACATCCAAAGTAGTACAAAATCCACTGGTAGAACGCCGATCATCCAGGAAATCAGCATAATCTGCATCTGAATACGCAACCAATGTTGGAGTAGAAGCAGAGGTTTTGTATGTTAGTCCTTGACCAGAAGCAGTTTTTAGACATTCGAGGAGAATGCATAAACCGAGGTGAATGCATAAACCGGTTGACCACCCTAACAACAAAGCATATGTCCGGTCTCTTGACCGTTAGGTAAAGCGATTTTTTAACGAGTCGTCGATAGTACTCTGGATTTGGAAGAAGAAGATATGCATCAGAAGCATGTTCACATAGCTTGTGATTGGCATCCATAGGAGTGTTAACCGGATTGCATGCATAATAGTCAGCATCCTGAAAAAGGTCTAGACAGTACTTCCGTTGAGATGGAACGAGGTCATTGGGACGTCTTGCTATCTCAAGACCAAGGAAGTATCGAAAGTTCCCCAGATCTTTTATTTGAAACACGGAACTAAGGTGTTGTTTGACCACTTGTATTCCCTTTAAATCATCTTCGGTGATTAGAATGTCATCAACATACACCGAAAGAAGAATCGTTCTTGTTGTTCAATGTCAAGTAAACAGAGAAGTCTGCCAAGCTTCGAGTAAAGCCAACCTCTCGAACAATCTTGCTGAACTTATCGAACCATGCCCGAGGGGATTGTTTGAGACCATAAATTGACTTCTTAAAATGACAAACTCAGGGCTCCCACGTGGTATCAAACCCGGGAGGCTGTTGCATATAGACTGTCTCTTGAAGATCGTCATTTAAAAAGGCTTTTTTGATATCTAGTTGATGTAAGGGCCACTGACGATGCATAGCCATGGAGAGAAGGACATGAACTGTGTTAAGCTTGGCTACCAGAGAGAAGGTTTCTTCATAATGTAGACCTTGTTGTTGAGTGAAGCCGCGAGCCACCAGACGGGGTTTAAGACGGTCAATTGTCCCATCAGGAGCATGCTTGATGACAAAGACTCATTTACAGTCAACAGTAGTCTGGCCAGGAGGGAGAGAAATCAGATCCCATGTCCGGTTAGCCCAAAGGGCCTTCATTTCTTCGTCCATGGTTGCCCCCCATCCCGGATGTTGGAGAGCCTCCTGCACAAAATTAGTGACAGAAATAGAGGATAATGAAGTAGCAAAGATGAGAAGTGTCGGGGACAGGCGATGTAAAGAAGCATAATTTGTTATTGGGTGAGTTGTAGAAGGCGTCACTGGATCATTGGAACACAGACTGTCATTAGTAGAAGGTAATGGGCTTGGAACAACAGAAGAGGAAGGACGACGAGTGTACACATGGATTATAGGCGGCTTAGGTGGTTCTTGGTTGGGGTGGGAGTGGTATGAGGAGGAGAGGTGGTAGTAGCGAAGGAACAGGAATAACTGGCTGCAAAGGAGGGGACAATAACGGCAGTGGAGGGTCAAGGGGTTGAGAATGATAGGGTTGGTCCTCAAGAAAGGTGACGTCGGCCGATGTAACTGTCTTTCGATCAATGGGAGAGTAACGGACATAACCTTTCTGAGTGGAAGAGTATCCAACAAACATATATTTTGTTGCACGTGGGACAAGCTTGTCAGTGGAGGGGCCAAGGTTGTGAACATGGCAGACACAGCCGAAAACACGAAGAGTGATTGCAAATAAGGGTGTGGAGGGAAAAAGAAGGGAAACAGGAGTTTGAAAATGGAGAATAGAGGAGGGCAAGTGGTTAATTAGGTGACAGGCCGTAGAGATTGTGAAATTCCATATGGTGGGAACCTTCATTTGAGTCATAAGTGTGTGTGCGACCTCCAAAAGGTGGCGATTCTTGCGTTCGGCGACACCATTTTGTTGAGGAGTATAGACGCGGGAGGTTTGATGGATAATGTCGAACTAAGTGCACAAGTCGGTAAACGCATGACATGTATATTCACGAGCATTATCGGTACGGAGAGTTTTAATTGTTGTAGAGAATTGGTTATGAGTTAGAAGGATAAAGGAACGAAAGATACTGGGCAATTCAGAGCAATCATGAAGAAAGTACAACCAAGTGGCGCGGGAGTAATCGTTAATGAAGGTAACGAAGTGGAGATAACCAGAGACGTTGATAGTTTTATAAGGTCCTCAAATATTGGAATGAACCAAAAAAAGAGGAGCACTGCTCCGAGTACAATGTAGTGAAAAGGTAGAACGATAGTGTTTGTCGTAAATGCAGGACTCGCAGGTGAAGTCAATGAGGGACGTGTCTGGAAGAACTTTCTGGAGTATGCGTAGATGGGTGTCCAAGACGTCGATGTCAATCGACGGAACTTGTAGTGGAGAGAAGCGTCGGGTGGTGGTCCAAAATGTAAATACCATTAACCAGTTGTCCCCTACCAATGACAGTCTGCGTTCGACGATCCTGCACAACACAAGAGGTGGAGGAGAAAGTCACAACTATCAATATCGTGTATAAGAGAACTAATAGAGAGGAGATTGAAAGGAGAGCTCGGAACATGAAGAACTGAGCGAAGAGTGAGAGATGGGGTAAGGGTCACGTCGGCTGATCCAGCAACCGGAGTAGAGTCCTCATTGGCAACTATAATGAACTTGGGATATGCAGAGTTCAAGTATCTTAAAGGTTTGGTGGATAAGTGATGCAGGACGGTGCGTAGGGTTTACGCGCCTGTCGGCTTTTACTAGGAAACCCTAAATGCATGCAACGAAATATGACTTTTTTTAAAAAAAATTTGAGCGGGCGTTGCACGGAGTTATGAAATTAAACAACGTAATTTTGTAGGCACGAAATCACTATGTTGTCAGAAAATGAAATTTCTTAAAATGGTTCAGTTTTAGATCCGGGAAGGAAGCTCGCAACTTTCGTTCCGTTCCCTTTTGTCGTAGCACAACGGAAATCGTGAACTCCAAATACGTTTCCGTTTGGAGTTTTCGACGTAGCGTTTGCTGACGAAACTCGGGCGAAAACCCAGCAATGAGTCTAATTATCCTAATGAGAAAACTTAGACACACACAAGGGAAGGAGAAAGAAACAATTACCCACGGAAGAGTCGTCTTCCGTATTCCGAAGTCGATGGCGATCACGCGAGGAACTTCTCGTCACCTTCGAACTCCACTCCGAGGTCGGCCGCTTTCGCACACGGGCACCAAGGAAATTAAACACTCCCTCACACAAGGTGGTTCCACGGAAACACTCAAAGTAAGGAAGCCACAAACTAACAAACCTAATATTCACTCGCTCATCGCACTCGAAGTGGTTCCACGAAATCTCAAACACAAACTAAAATTCTCTCTCTATTACACTTGGTAGTGGGTCCAACGAAATCTCAATCACTCACGTGAATCCACGAAATCTCTAACACTCAAGATGGGTCAAGATTCTCACAGTACAATTTCTAAATATCCTTCCTATAATACTCAACAGGAGGCAGCAAAAAGAACTCTAATCATAATCAATTTCATGAAATTATCTCCTGACACAGTAATTAAAGTTACTGTTCACTTTATCAATTTCTAAGACAACTATTCATCCTTAAACAAGAAGCAAACAGAGAATAGTTATCCCCCTCTCAGCGGGACGCCAGCAAACAGCATCTACAAGAACAATTAAATGTTCTGTTCTCAGAACAAGGAAGTCAAGCTAACAATATTCCTATCTCTAACCACAGGAAGCTAACAGGAGCAGCCATACAGGAAATCAAATGCACTATTCATCATCTTCCTAATAGCATCAGGAACAGTCAACTTCACGCCTAGTTCACGCCTAACACCTACAGAAAACACAACTCACAGTAATACAATCTCCAAATCGTTTCATCAATCAATCTAACACCTAGCAGAGCTTAATCGCGCCTGAGTTTTAACAGCAGCAGGAATGAGGCAGACACTGTTCATCGTCTTCTTCGACGGAAATCACACACAACAATCAGTTCAGTATTTCATTCTTCAACAACACAATACAGGACACACTCTATCCCTTTTATAGGGCTTCAACAATACTGAAAAAAAAAAAAAAAACCACATAACAAGTAACTGACAGAGCTTCAAAGGTGCGGCCATGGCAGGCGGTTCGTGGTCGATGGATAGCCGCAGAAACTTTGCATGGAGTTGATCGTGGCTGGCGGTTGGAACTTCCGAAGAGGCGACGGAGCTTCGTGGGGCTGGATCCGCGGCGGCGAAGCTTCGTGGGGCTGGATGGGGCTGGATCGTGGGCGGTTGACGACTCGCGTGGGAGTTCCGCCGCTCATGTAGCTCTGAATCGGGAGAGGACTGCTGCGGGGAAGAGGAACCGGGCCGGCTTCTTTTCTTAACCCACTTAAACATAACTTTATATATATATATATATATATATATATATATATATAATATATATATATATATACACTCACATTCTCTCAACTGCACACATACACACATATATATTTATGTATGTGTTTAAATATATACATATATATGTATTTTGTATATATATGTATATATAATAGTAGGGAAAATAAACTCTAAGGCAGGGCTACGCGCACATGCGTGCAATAACTAAAAATTGACAACATAAGCTTGCAAAAATAAAATGCAGTAAACATAAACTGAAAATGTGACGTCGGGCATTCTTCGGCGATCTGACCTAGGTTGGTCTCCACCAACTCTCCCCCTCTCGAAATCACTCATCTCTGGTGAGTGCTCCGAGCGAAGTGCGAGAGAAATCAACATCCATGCCAATGAACCAACGACCTCTAAAACCATTATCAGTAGTGGTCATTGTCCAACATATGCTCGGGAACTGTAATAAAGTATTCTCCTGGCGTCTCATGCTCAACCTGAAACTGGTAGTGAAGAACAGAAGGAACTACAATGACAGTGTCAGTAGCGGAATAAATAAAGGTAGGTCCTGAATGTGGCTCCTCACTCTCTCTCACCAACCCAGAAGAAACAAATGGAGCAGAAGGCAATGGAGATTCTAAAGACTCAAGCGAGTAATCGTAGAATTAAGTCAGATTGGCTACGTTAAAAACATGATTTGTTCCCCAAACGGAAGACATCTCAAGTTCATACGCATTTTGTCCAATCCGATTTACTACTCAAAAGGGTCCAGTACTACGGTAGCTAGCTTCTTTACGGTACCAGAAGGTAGCCGTTCCGGATTTAGCCAAACCATAATCAAGTCATTCATTTTTAAATTTAGTAGCTCTTTTATGCCCCTTTTAAAATTGAGTTGCATAAAATCATAAATACTATGCAATTTCCGCTCGAAATATATTTTATGCAAATCATGCAAATGCAAAGATGACTACTAACACAACGAACACCACAAACCGACGGTTTCAAATATCAAGAGCAACTCCTGAGAGAGGTACATGATCAGGAGGCTCAGAGGGTGGATCATAAAAGAATTCATCGCGGGGGCGATAAACACTCAAGTGCAAACCTGAGACATCAGTGATCAGATACAATATCAACGTATCAGCGAGTGCACCCTCGAACTCGACTGTGTCTCTAAAGATGGAAATATCCCAAATGTGCGGTGAACCCATAAGTTTTTCATTCGGGGGTTCACCGGGAGGGGTATAGTAAAATTCGTCGCAAATGCGACGCGTGCAAGTGTAGGCTCCAACAACAGATGGAGCACTCTCAGATAAATGTGCACGAACTGTGACAACCGTAATGAATGTGCTAAGGAATGGTGAGGCATCAGGAGGCTCACCAGGTGGGACATAGAAGAGCTCATCGCAAATACGATGGTCAGCAAGGGGTACGTCCCATAACTCATCTGGAGTGCGAGCAACCAAATGACTATGCCCAAGCACTATCAACATCAAGTGAGACAATGGAGCAGGTATCCATGTCATAGAACTTGCAAGTGTACTATTCAGATAAAGCTCATCCACACAGGGGCGAGGTGGCTCATCTGGATGCTCAATAGGAGGGTCGTCAAATGACTCATCAGTCGAGTGATGGTCCTCCAAAAATGAACCATCAGAAGGGGTCATACTCTCAGATAGGGCAGGGGTGACTACCTCGAGATCACTACTAAGTTCTCGACTCCCAAACGTACTGTCACTCGGTGCACCATCAGGTGTGGTGATGTGACTCGATGCGTCATCGGGTGTGGTGATATGACTCGGTGCGCCACTATGTGAAGTGTGCAAGGTATCTACACTCAAAATAGAGTTAGTAGAGATCGCATCAAGGACGGGTTCACTAAGTGGAGCAGACTCACATGGGGGTTGACTCCACACATCCTGTATTAGAACATCAGATAGAGTGGGTGACGTCTCTCTGGTGTGGGCAGTGGAATGCTCTTGTTGACCCTTAATGTCTATCATCATGTTCACATTCGGAACACTATGAGGATCACTAGGTGCGGTGTACTCTTGGCGATAGTGACCTCTATAGGACTCGGGAGTGTAGTCGTGACGATCGTCCATAACATAATCATGACGTGCTCGTGGATGATCATGTATCCTACGAACGTACGGTGAAGGTCGCACATATGCAGTCTCAGATTCCTCATATAGTGGTGATGTATAGTACTGATAACTAGAGGGATACTGAATCCGATCCTCATAATAAGGTGTCGAGGGACCAATAAGATCCACTCGGGTACGAGTATAATAACGACGATGGTCATCATACGGATCGTCTCTATAATGAGAACGTGTTGGTGGGGCAACACGATCTCTGGTAGAGGTATACGGTGCTCGAGTATAATCATCGAAGTGTCGTAACGATCTCCGTGACGGATCACTATGGGGGTGGGTGATAGTGTAGTCCTGATCCTCAAATAAAGGGTTCCTCCTAAAGGTAGACCTTTCCATAAAGTTATGAGGAACATCGTAATGTTCATGGACCGAATGCTCATCTCGAATTCGAGGCGCCATTGACGCTCGAGGGGGTATTTCTAATCTACTCACCCTACATCTAAGGTGTGCTAACCTTTCACGCATCTGACATGTACTCTCAGTTAAGGTCGTTAGTTGGTGGGCGAAAGGTGTAAACCACTGGGGCGGTTCATTCCCTTCGTGTCCACGACTCGGGTGACCACATTCAGTTTGACGCATTCTATCACTACGCCGATACATGTTAACAAAATTAAATGCAATGATGGTAAAATAATCTCTTTTTTTTTCTTTGAAAAATTATAAAATGAAATGCAGGTTCCTATTCGACGCAGGGCGGATCCCAAAACTTAGGAAAATTTTGGAACCTGCCTCTGATACCAATTTGATGCAGGACGGTGCGTAGGGTTTACGCGCCTGTCGGCTTTTACTAGGAAACCCTAAATGCATGCAACGAAATATGACTTTTTTTTTTTTAAAAAAATTTTGAGCGGGCGTTGCACGGAGTTATGAAATTAAACAACGTAATTTTGTAGGCACGAAATCACTATGTTGTCAGAAAATGAAATTTCTTAAAATGGTTCAGTTTTAGATCCGGGAAGGAAGCTCGCAACTTTCGTTCCGTTCCCTTTTGTCGTAGCACAACGGAAATCGTGAACTCCAAATACGTTTCCGTTTGGAGTTTTCGACGTAGCGTTTGCTGACGAAACTCGGGCGAAAACCCAGCAATGAGTCTAATTATCCTAATGAGAAAACTTAGACACACACAAGGGAAGGAGAAAGAAACAATTACCCACGGAAGAGTCGTCTTCCGTATTCCGAAGTCGATGGCGATCACGCGAGGAACTTCTCGTCACCTTCGAACTCCACTCCGAGGTCGGCCGCTTTCGCACACGGGCACCAAGGAAATTAAACACTCCCTCACACAAGGTGGTTCCACGGAAACACTCAAAGTAAGGAAGCCACAAACTAACAAACCTAATATTCACTCGCTCATCGCACTCGAAGTGGTTCCACGAAATCTCAAACACAAACTAAAATTCTCTCTCTATTACACTTGGTAGTGGGTCCAACGAAATCTCAATCACTCACGTGAATCCACGAAATCTCTAACACTCAAGATGGGTCAAGATTCTCACAGTACAATTTCTAAATATCCTTCCTATAATACTCAACAGGAGGCAGCAAAAAGAACTCTAATCATAATCAATTTCATGAAATCATCTCCTGACACAGTAATTAAAGTTACTGTTCACTTTATCAATTTCTAAGACAACTATTCATCCTTAAACAAGAAGCAAACAGAGAATAGTTATCCCCCTCTCAGCGGGACGCCAGCAAACAGCATCTACAAGAACAATTAAATGTTCTGTTCTCAGAACAAGGAAGTCAAGCTAACAATATTCCTATCTCTAACCACAGGAAGCTAACAGGAGCAGCCATACAGGAAATCAAATGCACTATTCATCATCTTCCTAATAGCATCAGGAACAGTCAACTTCACGCCTAGTTCACGCCTAACACCTACAGAAAACACAACTCACAGTAATACAATCTCCAAATCGTTTCATCAATCAATCTAACACCTAGCAGAGCTTAATCGCGCCTGAGTTTTAACAGCAGCAGGAATGAGGCAGACACTGTTCATCGTCTTCTTCGACGGAAATCACACACAACAATCAGTTCAGTATTTCATTATTCAACAACACAATACAGGACACACTCTATCCCTTTTATAGGGCTTCAACAATACTGAAAAAAAAAAAAAAAAAACCACATAACAAGTAACTGACAGAGCTTCAAAGGTGCGGCCATGGCAGGCGGTTCGTGGTCGATGGATAGCCGCAGAAACTTTGCATGGAGTTGATCGTGGCTGGCGGTTGGAACTTCCGAAGAGGCGACGGAGCTTCGTGGGGCTGGATCCGCGGCGGCGAAGCTTCGTGGGGCTGGATGGGGCTGGATCGTGGGCGGTTGACGACTCGCGTGGGAGTTCCGCCGCTCATGTAGCTCTGAATCGGGAGAGGACTGCTGCGGGGAAGAGGAACCGGGTCGGCTTCTTTTCTTAACCCACTTAAACATAACTTTATATATATATATATATATATATATATATATATATATATATATATATATATATATGTATACACTCACATTCTCTCAACTGCACACATACACACATATATATTTATGTATGTGTTTAAATATATACATATATATGTATTTTGTATATATATGTATATATAATAGTAGGGAAAATAAACTCTAAGGCAGGGCTACGCGCACAGGCGTGCAATAACTAAAAATTGACAACATAAGCTTGCAAAAATAAAATGCAGTAAACATAAACTGAAAATGTGACGTCGGGCATTCTTCGGCGATCTGACCTAGGTTGGTCTCCACCAATAAGGCAGGAAATACTCCCATCAGAAATAGACAAGGCCCTTCAACTGGCAAGCAGCCACCATGACCTTCCGGTCCGTAGAAATCCTTGATTAGGAAAACATCTCTTCTATCGCTATGATCCAATCATCTAATGTCATGAAGTCGGCCTTCCTGTCATAAGTAGGGGGTCCTTGACGCTGGAAATGTGAAATGAAATTCTTTTCTAGCGGCAACCAGACATGAGGTACAAGAGGAGCGGGAGGGTCAGGTACAGTCTGACCCACCGCGGGCTCTGGCACCCTAGGTTGTTGTGCTAAGGTGGCTGACAATAAGGCCTGGATCTGGTCCTACATCGCGATAGATCCAGTTGAGTGGCAAGGTAGCTCTGGAAATTGTTGTAGTTGAGTGCGCAGAGCGGCAATGTCAACCTCAACACTGTATGGAGCATGGACGACCATTGTATAAGGACCAGCCTTGCGGCGTAGCGGCCAAGAGCAAGATTAGTCGCGAGCAAGATTAGCCGCAACAGTCGAACAGCCTCGGCGAACAGAGGAGCGGCAAGCGGCGACTAGAAGAGAGGTCGTGAACAGCAGAGAAATCGCAACCCGTGAGCAAGCGAGTCAACAACGACTAAGAGAAGTCGCTGCAAGAGCACAGCAGTTGGCAGAAGTCGCGGCTAAGAGATGTCGTCGTAGTACCAGCGAGCGAACAGCAGCGGTTGCGGGTAGGCATACAACCAAAAAACTGCGGAAAACTAGAACAAAGGGCAGTTGCAGGCACCAGAAGAAAGGGCAGGACGCGACTAAGCACAATATGCGGCTAACCAGATGCGGCTAAGAATAAGACTGTGACAAGAGTGAAATGGTTGCGGCAAGAGGCACGGCGGTTAAAAAGACCGCGAGCAGGAGACACGACCGCAGCGAGCAAGGCCGCAGCGTGCAGGAAGGCCGCAACGAGCAGGAAGGCCGCAGCGAGCAAGAAGGCTGTACCGGCTAGGAGAGAAACCGCCAGCAAACAGGAGATAAGATCGCAGCGAGCAGAGAAGAAGACGCGTCCTTTGAAGCAGGCAAACCGGCAAGGTCGCAGCGGTCTGAGAAGCCGCGTTCAAGGAAGATACTGCAGCGAGCTGAGAGAAACCAATACTGTTGAGGGCAAAAACTAGCGGCAAGAACATACCGTGGCATTAGGAGGTAGACGCGAGAGTTGCGGTTAGACAGATCGCGCGATAAGAACAAACTACACGAACATGAAGAGAGGAAGCAAAAATGCAGCAGTGTGCTGCAAGATTAAGTTGGCACGAGCAAATCGCATGACAAGCAACTCGTACGAATAAGAAAGAGGCCGGAGCGGCGTAAATTCGCACGAGAGGCAGGCCGCGGGGAGACCGGAGGATCCAGAAGAGAGCACCGCAGCGACTAGAGGAGGTCGCGCGGTAAGAGAGGAGGTGAGACCCACGGAGCAGACCTGAGAGAGTTATAAAAGGAGAAGAGGAGGATGGGAGGAGGGTGGTTCCACGAGAAGAAGTAGCAGAGAAATTGGCGGTTAGAAGAAGTAAACCGTGGGAGAAGAAGCAGCAGAGAAACTGGCGGTTAGAAGTAAACCGCGAGAGGTGCAAACACTAAACCGCAAGGAGGATTGTTGTTAGAAACTCAGAGACCGGCCGGGATCGCCTTGCTCTGATACCATGTAGAAGAACACTTACGCAGAAAAATGAAATCTTGTATATCCTTCTTGTGTATGTAAATACAAGTGTGAGTACAAATATATAGGGAGAGAAGAATCCCCAATTTAAGATGTGGGACTAAAATAAATAGGAAGAAAATACACAAATAGGCCAAAACATGGGTCTTTACATTGTCTTTTCTAACATATACAAACATGTTAAGGACAGGATTAAAAGATCTTTAAGGTACCTTGAAAAGGTTTTGTTATCTAATTAATTTCTAAATATAGATATTCAATAAAATTAAGTTAGTAAAGTTGTAAAATTCTTTGCCGACCTATGGAATGATGTTATTTTACCGGATGTCTGAAACTCATTACTCATATACTATTTTGGTGATAATAATATATCCCTAAGATACAAGTGATTCTACAAGAGATGAGCGGTATCAATTATGTGATAAGAAGCACCGTGTCTTATCTCTTTCAGGTATCTCTCAAAACATGGCATTAAAGCGACGCACAACTGCTCATTGTTGTCTCCATTGTGACTGTTGCTTCTGACGCCATCTTTCTGATCCTCATCATCGCTTTATTTCTTGGTTGCGACTGCACCGCTACTTGATCGAAGGCTCCTCAATCTGCTTGACATCGATCGACGGTATCTGCTTTTGCTGATGCTTGCTCGATATTGCAGTATCTTGATCGACCCAAATCCTTTGTGGCTTCTGTTTGCCCAAGTGGTGGACAAAACAAATGCAGACGAAAACTCGGGGAGTCATGGAGAAGGGACATCCACCGGGAAATAATATAGAGAAAGGCGCGACGAAGTTGAGAACAAGCGAGGGCATGCGGTTGATGAGATAGCAGGTAGTAGAGACAACAAACTTTCAATAGGCGGTGGGGACATGCATCTGGAATAGGAGAAAACGTGCAATTTTAAGAAGATGACGGTTCTTTCGCTCAATCACACCATTCTATTGTGGTGTGTAAACACAAGAGGTTTGGTGGAGCATACCTTATAGGGTGCAAGTTTCCTGAAAGGATTGCCCAGTGTATTCGCACATATCAGTACGAAGAATTTTATTAGAGCGGAAAAATTGCATTTAGGTTTCAGCTGCAAAGGAGCGGAATAGAGTCATAAGCTCAAAGCGGTCACGCATTGGATACAATCATGTCATTCGTGAGTGATATGCAATAAAGGTAAGAAAATAACGATAGTCAGACACATTATCTATTTTATAAGGACCACAGATGTCAAAATGCAGTAAATCAAAAGGAATAGAGCTCTGAGCACGATGAGAAGGGAAAACAAAATGGTGATGTTTTCATAGCTACATGATTCGCAATCAAAACTAGAAAAAGAAAAATTTGCAAGAACTTTCTGTATGAGGGAAGAGGAGCATGACCAAGACATCGGTACCAATCAATAGAGTAGCAGAGGAGAGAACGGTTGGGGGAAGATCCATAGTATAAAGCTCATTTAAAAGTGTCCATCTAGCAATGATATTTTGCGTCTGCTGATCCTGCACAACAAAATAAGAAGAGGGGAAAGTGATTAAGCAGCCATGATCTTGAGTAATGTTGATGATGGAAAGTAGATTAACGTAAGATCCAGGAACATGAATAACAGAGCGATGAGAGAGGGGGGTTAGCGACACATTGCCAGAGCTATCAACTGGGGCGGTGTTATCATTTACCACCGTAATGAACTTATGACACTCAGAGTCCAAGTACTGTGAATGCATTGTCGGAGTAATGTGATTGGTGGCACCAGAGTCCACAATCCAAGTGGGACTATGGAACAAACATGAGGTACCTTCATTGGATACAAAGGCAACAGAGATGGAAGGGCGAGAGATCATTGCGCGAAGATTCTAGAGTCCCTCGCGTGAGGTGTCAATGTCAGCACAGGAGGAGGAAGGTCTATCAACAACAGGGGAGGTATACAGCACAGAAGAAGCTGGCAGTGTGAAGCCATGTTTCCTAAAGCATGTAGCCTCAGTGTGATTGGGCCTGCCACAATGAGTACACAGGTGATGGGGTTGCCCCTTAGAGCAATGGAGACCATCATGCACACCACCCTGAGATCCAAAACGGCTGTCACGAGCAGGATAAGGTGTAAAAACCTCGGTGGAGAAGAACCAGAGGAGAGGACGTGTTTGGGGGGTGGTGTCACCTTCAACAACATGGAACAAAAATCAGACAGTGATGGAATAGCAGGAGAGAAAAGAATATGTGATCGGATATTTTGGAAGTGCGGGGGAGCACGGGCCATTATCAATGCGATATCGACTATTTCTTTCTGAGCCCATTGAGTGGCAAGATCCGGCAATGAGGGCTGGTAATGAATTTATGCCTCGACAAGAGTCTTGGATTGGGAAACAAAGGACATGAGGTCACCATCGGTACCCGGGGCAGTATTCTGAAGAGCCGTGAAATATCTTGAAGTGTTGGATGTTATCTTTCCCAGAGCAGAGAGTAGAGCTCACCCCACATTGTTTTGGCAGTGGTGTGATACATAGTCATCTGATATGTGTACAACCTCGGGCTCGCGAGAGGCCCTCAAGACGCGAATAGAAGAAGCAGGCGAGAGGTGCTAATAGGCGAGTGGGACCATGTGGCCCACTCGCAGGAGGCGAGACGGGTGGTCTCTGCAAATGGGTGAGACGCCCCTCTTGGGGGCGCGAGAAGGCCTTTAACGGCGAGAAGACCTCATAGCAAAGGATGTCTGCGAGACGAGCAGGAAGGCCCGTCTCGCCGTCGGGTGCTCCCCCACTCGCCACATAGAAAAGAGGTTGTTTTTACACCCAAGGGGGTTTTTACTCTTCTACCCCGGGTAATTTTACCCTTTTACCCCTGGTGGTCTGCATATAACTCTTCAGAACAGCGGAGTTTGGCTGTTGGCAGACCCAACCAAGGGTACTCTGGTAATTTCAGGTCAGCTCGGTATGGATATTGTCAGTTCAAACTCAGAAAACTATAAATAGGCTCATAGGGGTTCTTCAGAAGCACACAGACTTTTGTCCGGGACTTGAGAGTATTTTTCTGTGCTTTCTGAGGAGCTCCAAGTCCAGCTTTTGGCTTTGGAGGGGAAGCTCTCAGAGATCTTCCGGGTAAGCGGTGGGACCTCCCTGCTGAGGCTTTGGGTCGGTTTCTAGTCCTTTACAACCAGTCGGGGGGCAGAGTTTGGGGCGAGTAGGTGTTGGCTACACCCCTGAATTTCGAACTTTTGTCGAAGTCAGATTTTGGCTTCAACAGTTCTGGTGCGGTGAGCGTGGAAGGTAGCCGATACAAGAAAGTTTTGAGTTTGGTCCGATGGCAGGAGGTGAAGGTGAAGGATCTGGCTCAGGAGGTTTCCCCTCCCGGGGAGAGGAGGTGACGAGGAAGATGTTGGAAGACTTCAGGCGAGAGGTCTTGCAGACCATCAGCTTGGCCTTCTCGGCGAGGAGCGAGTGGGCAACGCCTCAGGTTCCGATAGAGGAGGTCCCGCTCTTGGGCGAGAACGCCCCTGGACAGCGCCCGGGGAAGGAGGTCCCGGCGGAGGCTGGCGAGAGAGACGTAGCGGCGCGAGAGCTCTTCCCAGGCCAGCTCCCCGGGAAGGAGATTCCGGCAGAAGTTGGCGAGAGGGAGGTGGTTGTGCGAGAGCTCTTCCCTGGGCATGGTCTCGCGAATCAGGCCAGCCAGCCGAGGCTGCGAGACGTGCCCTCTCGGCAGGCAGGTGGCGAGAGCCTATTCAGTGAGCTCATCATCTCGGCTCCGGTGCCGGAGGGGTTCCGGGAGCCCGACATGTCCTACTACTCGGGGAAGGATGACCCTGTACAGCACGTGCAGTGGTTTGAAGATGTTGTTTTAATAAGGCAAATAACGGATGCCTTCAAGTGTCGGTTGTTTGTCATCACGTTGAAGGAAAAGGCACGAGACTGGTTCCACCAGTTGCCGGCAAGGTCAATCTACAGTTTCGAGGATCTGCGTCTAGGTTTCTTGTTGAGGTTCTCAACATCGAAGAAGCGTAAGAAGGAGGCGGAGTGCTTGTTCTCGGTGAGGCAGAAGCAGAACGAGACGTTGGGACATTATGTGGATCGGTTTCAGGAAGAGGTCCTCCTGGTCCAGGAAGTCCCAGGGTATACGCTGATGTTCGCTTTTACTCTGGGACTGAGGCCGGGTTTCTTTAGCATGGAGTTGAAGAGAGTGCCCCCCCCCCCTCTCTTTTGAGGAGCTCATGGAGAGGGCGGCGAAGGAGACAGACTTCGAGAGGGCCAATCCGGCGTTTGCAAGGAAGCTGGCCAGGTTGGCGGAGGATGATGTGAAGGAGCCGGAAGCAGGAAGGCGGAGGGAGCAGAGAGAAGAGAGGAGGAGGGAAGAGCCCCGAGGACAGGGGCAGCAGGGACTGCATCAAGGACGGGGGGCCCGGGAGCCGAACAACCGTTTAGGTTGGAGTCCTCAGGAGGGTCGCCCCCAGGAGCTAGGAGGAGGCTTTCAGGGAAGATATAACTTCCGCGAGCCGAGGAGGTTCGATCAGCCGGCATGGAGGCAGGGGCCGAGGGATCACTTCCAGCAGCAGCAAGAGGCAATGGAGATCAGTCGAGGTAGAGGGGGAAGAAGAGGAGCTCGGGGAGGAGCTGGAAGGAGAGATGGTGGAGAAGGAAGAAGGGGCAGGGTGGCGTTGCCTTTCTGTGACTTCCATCAGGAGGAGGGTCACGCAACGGCCATCTGCCCAAAGTTCTTAGAAGTGAGAGAAGCCAGGGGGTGAGGAGGCAGGAGTCGCCGGTAAGGATCGTGGAAGTGCAGCTGGGGGAGACGGAGGATAGGTGCGAGGACCGGGTGGATGTAGGAACCCGGGGAGGGATCGGGGTGATCCACGGAGGAGTTAGGATCGAGGCAGCTCGTAAGGGGAGCCTCCAGACCATGTTCCGAAGGGGGGTAGCCTCGACCTCACAGGCTCCGCCCCCGAAAGAAAAAATTACCTTTTCTTCAGAGGAAATGTCGGATTATGAAGACCCGTTCTGCGACGCCTTGGTGATCCAGACGGCGGTAGAAAACTTCACGGTCTCCAAGATCCTAGTGGACAACGGGAGCTCCGTAAATGTGATCTTCAAGAAGGCCTTCGATGAAATGCAGGTGGAGACCAGGAGGTTCATAGCTTCGGATGGGTCGTTGTTCGGCTTCTCGGGAGAGAGGAAGTAGGAGGAGTAGGGTTGCATGTGAAGTTGGGGGGCATGTCACGGAACTGCAGATTCGTGATCGTGGACGCCCCGAGCAGCTATAGCGTCATCTTTGGGTGTCCCCTCATCAGCGCCTTTCGCTGCGTCCCCTCCTCGTTTCATCAATGCCTCAAGTTCAACAACGGAGGGATGCAGGTTAGGGTCAGAGGGGACCCGAAGGTGGCAAGGCAATGCTACGTTACGGCAGTCAACACCATATCATGGATGGCAGAGGCAGAGGAGTTGGAGAAGGAGATGGCGGCGCATAAAGAGGTTGTCGGAAAAAAGGAGATGAGCCTAGAGGAGGCGAGGAAGGAGACTGAAGAGGTCGTCGGAGAAGAGGAGATGAGCCTAAAGGAGGCAAGGAAGGAGGCTGAGGAGGTTGTCGGGGAGGAGGAGATTGAGGAGGAGCAGAAGGGAAGAAATGTGCAAGAGGTCCAGGGAGACGGAGAGTTGGAGCCGCGAGAGGGTCGGCATGTGGAAGCAGAAGGAAGAGGAATTGAGAGGGAGGCTCGTGGAGGCGAAGCGGAAGGAAGAGGAATTGAGAGGGAGGCTCGTGGAGGCGAAGAGGTTGAGCAGGAGCAGAGGGAGAGCCTAGAGGAGGCGATGGAAGTTGAGGAAGCAGGGAGGGAGGAAGAATTTGGACAAGAAGAGGAGGCAAGGGCCGGCTGGGAGCAGTCGCGGCTGGAGCCGGCGGAAGAGGTAGTAGAGATGTAAGTCTTCACCAGCACCGGCCAAGTACAGAAGGTGCGGATCAGCGGGGGTCTGAGCCCCGAGGACAAGGAGCGAGTGCAGGCTTGCATCCAGAGCAACGTCGACATCTTCGCTTGCAGCGCGGCTGACATACCGGGCATCGATGCGGATGTGGCCTGCCACCGCCTGAACCTGGATCCCAGGACGCGCCTCATACGCCAGAAGATGAGGACCATCGCAACCAAGCTGGAAGAGCCAATCCGCAAGGAGATCAGGAAGCTTCTGGAGGCCGGCTTCATCTCGGAGATCCAGTATCCAAGCTGGGTCTCCAACATGGTAATGGTGAAAAAAGGGGGAGGGAAGTGGCGCATGTGTATTGACTTTTCTTTATTAAATAAATCGTGCCCCAAGGATTGCTACCCACTGCCTCGAATCGACGCGCTGGTTGATTCAGCCGTTGGTTTTTCAATTATGAGTTTTTTGGATGCTTTTTCAGGTTACCACCAAATCCAAATGCACCCTCCCAATGTCAAGGACGTCTCTTTCATCACAAGGGAGGGATGTTTCAATTATAAGATGATGTATTTTGGGTTAACAGGGGGTACATACCAACGCATGATGGACCGAGTTTTCCAAGGTCAAAGGGGGAGGAACCTGGAGGTCTATGTTGATGACCTTATAGTTAAAAGCAAGGGCGTGGACTCACACCTTCGGGACCTGGAGGAGACGTTCGCCACCGTGCGGAAGTTCAAGATGAGGTTGAACCCCTTAAAGTGCGTTTTTGGGGCAAGTCGTGGGAAGTTCCTCGGGCATTTCCTGACCCCGACGGGGGTAGAACCCAACCCAGATAAGGTGAAGGCTATCCTAGAGCTGGAGTCACCACGCAACGCTAAGGAGGTCCAGCGCTTGACAGGCAAGCTGGCCGGCCTAAGTAGATTCCTCTCCAGGTCAGGAGAGAAGTGCTCATCATTCTTCAAGGTGTTGCGGGGTAACCAAAGGTTCGAGTGGACCGCCGAGTGTGAAGAAGCTTTTCAAAGGTTGAAGAAGCAGCTCTCCCTGGCTCCTCTACTTCAAAGCCCGAAGGAGGGGGAGGACTTGGCCTTGTATCTCGGAGTAGGAGCATAGGCGGTGAGCTCTGTCCTGGTTAGGGAAGAGGGGAGGAAGCAGTTGTCAATCTACTATGTTAGCAGGATCCTAAAGAAGGCAGAGCTTCGTTACCCTATCTTAAAAAAGTTGGTATTCGCCTTGATCATTTCGGTCAGGAAGCTCCGGTCATATTTCCAAGCGCATTCAATCAGGGTGGTGACAGACCATCCCCTCCGTAAGATTTTTGAAGGAGTGAAGCACTCGGGTAGGCTGGCCAAGTGGTCTATCGAGTTGAGTGAGTTCGATATCTCGTTTGTGCCGAGTCTCTCCATTAAGGCACAAGTGGTGGCCGACTTCTTGGCAGACTACGTTGTGGAGGTCGGGGCCGAAGAGTCGCGGTCGCAGGAGGCATGGAAGATGACGGTTGATGGGGCCTCAGGAAAGCACTCCCTCGGAGCAGGGGTGGTATTGACAAGTCCTCAAGGGGTCATCATAGAGCAGACGATGGTCTTGCACTTTCCTGCAACTAACAACCAGGCGGAGTACGAAGCTGTGATAGCCGGCCTTCGTTTGGCAAAGGAGCTTGAGATCCAGGATGTGGAGGCTTTCTCGGATTCATTGGTGGTGGCGTCGCAGATTCGAGGAGAGTTCGAAGCTCGGGAACCCACCCTTGTGAAGTACTTGTCCAAGGTGAGGGCGATCATCGGGAGGTTCCGGACTTTCTCCATCCAGCACGTTCCCAGAGAAGAGAGTACGGTTGCCGATCGGCTGGCTAAATTTGGACCTCGGGGAGGAGGAACCTTGACGGATCTGTTCCATCCAGCGATCGAGGAAGGGGAGCTCATGGAAGTAGATCGGCGACCCTCATGGGTGGATCCCTTTGTGAGCTTCTTCGTCACGGGTAACCTCCCTGAGGGGATCAAGGAGGCAAAGAGCTTTCGGCATAAGGCGGTCCATTATCTCATGCATGAAGGAAGCCTACATCAGAAGATGCTTTCGGGCCTTCTGGCGCGATGTGTGACGAAAGAGGAGACCCGACGAATTCTGGAGGAGGTGCACTCTGGGGAATGTGGAAGTCATTCCGGAGGTAGGACGTTGGAGGCAAGGGTGGTCAGGCAGTGGTACTTCTGGCCCACCCTGAGGAAGGATGGTGCGGAGTTTGCGAGGAGGTGCCAAAAATGCCAGCTCTACGCCCCCCTCCAGCTCTTGGCAGCTCAAAGGCTCCGAAGCATCACGGCACCGTGGCTGTTCGCTATCTGGGGAATGGATTTAGTTGGGCCTTTCCCTCCGGCTAGTGGGCAAAGGAGGTTCCTCCTGGTTATGATCGACTACTTCTCTAAGTGGCTGGAGGTTAAGGCGCTGGCCAAAGTAACCTCCCAAGTCATCAGGAACTTCGTTTGGGGGGAGATCATCTGCAGGCACGGGCTGCCTCAGACCATTGTTACGGACAATGGTCCTCAATTTGCAAGTGAGGAGTTTATAAGTTTCTGGACTCAGTTGGGCATCGACCTCAGGTTTGCCTCCGTCCACTACCCCAGGAGCAACGGCCAGGTGGAGGCGGCAAACAAAATTATCATGAACCTGCTCAAGAAGAAGGTGGAGAACTTGAGGGGGAGCTGGGTGGAACAGCTCCCCTCAGTTTTGTGGGTCTTGCGGACAACCCCGAACACGACCACCTGCGAGACCCCCTTCAAACTTTCTCATGGGTGTGAGGTTGTCCTGCCTGTGGAATTTGAGGTCTGATCCCCACGAGTTGTGGCTGCAGGTGATGGAGACGAGGCTTGGAGGCTAGAAAATGAAGGAGGCTTACGTCTCTCACTGGACATGGTAGAAGAGCTACGCGACGTGGCAGCTGTCAGGCAGGAAGAAGTCAAACGACGGATGGCAAGATACTTCGACAAGCATATCAGGATCAAACAATTTGCGGAAGAAAATCTGGTGCTAAAGAAAGTTGATACTGCGGGAAGGTCCGCCCCCGTGGGCAAGCTCAACCCAAATTGGGAAGGGTCTTATATTGTTGAGAAGGTCCTGAGAACAGGAGGTTACCGCCTCCAGGATGTGGAGGGTAGGACCATGAGCCACACCTGGAGTGGCGATGACTTGAAGCGATTCTACTCATGAGAGGGGAGGGCAAAAGTTGTATATTCAAATCAAGTTCATTATAATAAATTTCTCAAATTACTTTTTGTCTTTATCTACTATGAAATTCTAACGGCAGGAAGATAGTTCCTTCTGCACTACCCCGAGCGCGGCTCGGCCCCAGGTAGACCCGTTGCGCAGGCTCTCATTAGCTGGCAGGTCTGAAGGCTCGCCTGTGAGGGAGAAGTCTGGTTCTTGGTCCTTGGTTCTGCACTACCCCGAGCGCGGCTCGGCCCCAGGTAGACCCGCTGCGCAGGCTCCCATTAGCTGGCAGGTCTGAAGGCTCGCCTGTGGGGGAGAGGTCTGGTTCTTGGTCCTTGGTTCTGCACTACCCCGAGCGTGGCTCGGCCCCAGGTAGACCCGCTGCACAGGCTCCCATTAGCTGGCAGGTCCGAAGGCTCGCCTATGGGGGAGAGGTCTGGTTCTTGGTTCTTGGTCCTTGGTTCTGCACTACCCCGAGCACGGCTCGGCCCCAGGTAGACCCGTTGTGCAGGCTCCCATTAGCTGGCAGGTCCGAAGGCTCGTCTGTGGGGGAGAGGTCTGGTTCTTGGTCCTTGGTTCTGCACTACCCCGAGCGCGGCTCGGCCCCAGGTAGACCCGCTGCGCAGGCTCCCATTAGCTGGCAGGTCCGAAGGCTCGCCTGTGGGGGAGAGATCTGGTTCTTTTTCCTTGGTTTTGCACTACCCCGAGCGCGGCTCGGCCCCAGGTAGACCCGCTGCGCAGGCTCCCATTAGCTGGCAAGTCCGAATGCTCGCCTGTGGGGGAGAGGTCTGGTTCTTGAAGTTTGGGTCCTAGGTTCCTGGGAATAGGTCTAGGCTCTGGGGAATTCTACAGCACTTCGATCCCGGCTCGGTCCCTGGTAGACCCGTTGCCCAGGCTCTCGTCAAGCTAGCAGGGCAGTGAACTCACTCGATGGCGGAATGGTTGGAAAATCTTTTTAAACAACATCCCTGCTTAATTCTGCGAAAAATAAACTAAGGCAAAAACTAGGGCAGTGTGAGTGGAGGTGCTCTCAGCTGACGGGCTCAGGGACGGTCTCGCCCTCGGCGAGTGGGCACTCGCGCGAGACACAAGGCTCGCTCTAATAAGAGGTGAGCAGGTTTCATAACTAAAGGTCACTCGCGCCGGAAGTACGCTAAGGCGAGCCGAGAGGGTTATACCAGTTAAATCTCACGCGCAAAGGTAAAGGAAATGACGACTCGCGCCTTGGGCCAACTCTCCAGCAAGGCAGCGAGACAATACGTAGCATCTTGTCGCGTGCGTGAGCGCATCAGAGGGTCGTCTCGCATTAAGCGAAATAAAGCAAAGTGTAGGGAGTAAAGGCGAGGCGGCGAGACGGGTGGGTAGCACCGTCTCGCAGGCCCAAGCAGACCAGCGGTTCATTTCGCGAAATAAAGAACAGAACAACAAACAAGACAAGCATGTACATTTGATTATCATTGTCACATATCACAAAATAGGGCTCAAAAAAGATGGTTTAAGTTTTACAACAGCAGCAAAAGGAAGAGGAGAGAGGGATTCTGGATCTTGGGAGTTGGCACGTCATTTCTCCTCGTCGGAAGAAGAATCCTCGCTCTCCTCGCCATAGAGCTGGGGGACCAGGTCGCGGACGGTCATCGTTTCTGAGTCATCCTTCACGACCCCCAGGTCCTTCATCATCTTCAGGACCAGCTCTGTCGCCCTGATGTCAGCATCTCGGCATTGCTCCTCAACCTCGTCAAAAGAATAATGCGGCGGAGGTGTCTGAAAGGGTTCGCGGCGAGACGTTGACGCGGCGTCGGCCTGAAGGCGAGTATTCTGGGCTTTCAAGTCCTTGACCTCCTCCTCCAGGGCCGCTACTCGCGAGTGCAGCCGCTCCGCCGTCTCGGCATCCTGCGAGACGCCCGGTTATTAGTTAAAAGTTTTTGAAGGAAAAGAGTAAGGATAGGGCTTTACCACGCCGCCTTGGGCTTTCGCGAGGAGGGTCTCGGCATCAAACAACCTTTTTGCGAAGTCTTCGGATTTCTCTCGCTCCGCCGCCAGGACTGTCTCGTTGTTCTTCCATTTTTTGTTGATATATATGAGGCGGCGCGAGGCGCGGTGCGCAAACTCCAAGGAGCGCATTTGGGCGTGGGAGGATTTCAGGACGAGATCTCGCGTGGACTCGCTCTCGGGCGAGACGGCATCGAGACCGCCATAAAGGCCATACCCCACGGCAAAAGCGTGGCTGGTGGGCTCCTCCTGCTCCTTCTAAGGGGGAAGGAGGGTGGAGATGGATACGCAGTTGGCATCCCGCCCCCACAACAGAACAGGGTCGCCGGCGGCATTTGAGACCACGGGGCCCAGGTTGAAGTTCATATGGGAAGAGGGGGCGGGACGGCTGGAGGAAGCGCCTTCGCGAGAGGTGGTGGCAGCCTATTGATTGGATGTGGCGGCAGACTGGTCAGGAAGTGTCGTCTCGCGAGTAGGCGAGACGGCCTGCTGAGGAGGCGAGCGAGGCGATTGAGACCCCTCCACAGAGATAGGTCTCAAGGACCCCGATATCTCCTTCTCCTTCGGGGTCGCCTTCTTTTTCCCCTTGGAGACAACCACGACTTTTTTCATCTTCTTTGGAGGGCTGGAGCGAGAGGGGGCCGTGTTGCCTGCAGGCCTCTTCGGAGGGGCAGGAGCCAGGGACTCTCTCGCCGCCTCAGCTGCCGCGCTGGCGAGACCAAGGCCCTTGGAGGGGTGGATGTTGCTTTTGTAAGGAGGGTGGACTGGGACGACTCGCTCCCCTAAAAACAAACAAGGCGATGAGAAGGCGAGAAGGAGAAATAATCAGACAGCGAGACAAGAAAGCAAGAGTACCTTCGTCGGGGAGCACTGGAGGCAGCGAGTCGAGGCATCGCCGCAGGAAGTTGACTTCGAAGTTTTTGCCGACGAAGTAATCGAACAGCAACTTATCTGTGTCGCCGACCTGCGGGGTCGCGTAGAAACTCTCGGGGGGAGACACAGGCGCGAGTGGGACGCCCTCGAAGTCAGCACGGTCGCCGCGGATGAAGACAAGCCTCGTGAGCCAATGGTGATTTTTGTTGGGCGTCTCGCACACCTTGAGCCCTTGCCCAGTAAAGTACGAGACGCCGTCGGCATTAGCGTGATAAATGAAGAGCTTACGGAAGACCGTCAAGCTGAACTCAATGCGCTCCCGGCGCATGTAGCAGGCGAAGGCGATCAACACCGAGATGGCGTTCGGGTAAAACTGCGCCGGGACGACGCCGAAGTACTTGAATACCTGCTTTACCTCAGGCCATAGAGGCAACCTCAATCCCGCCTCAAAGTGCGAGACGGGGAAGGCGAGCTCTCCCGGATAATGTGTTGATGGACTCGCCAACCTTGGGGGGCCGCGAGTCGAGCCCCTCCCCCAGGTACTCGCGGACAAAGCCACGGTAATCTTCCTCAGAAAGCCGGTTGAGCGGGAAGTCATGGTCTGTGAACCGTTTCCCGCAGCGGTTGCGCCCCTCGCCTTCCTCAACTCTTTTCTTACCCATTTTTGGCGAGACGATGGTAGGCGAGACGGCGAAAGAAAGGAAGAGGTAGGAGAGGATTGGCGAGATGACCGAAAGAGGAAAGGGAGAGAAGGGTCGGCGAGACGAAAGAAACAAAGGGGCAAGAGCTTAGGCGCGGCAAGAGTGAGGCGCGGATATCCTTCTGACCCAGGGCCGGGGGTATTTATAACGGATATGGGGAAAATGATTGATGGGCGGGAAAACGTACAGAGGAAGGGGAAGAGTCGGTTGTAGGATCTCTTTCTCTCTCTCTCCTAAACCTCGATCGGCACGGCCCATCGCAATCACAAGACGGAATAATTAAGGAAATTAAAAGAAAGAGAGTTTAAACCATCAATAAAAATATATATTCAAAGATCGTCCCGCATTCAGCGGATACCAAGTTTTCTGACAATACTGGCGAGACGGCAGCACAAAGCATTAATTATTACAACATTCAAAGACAAAATAAAGAAGAATGGGCGAGACGGACGGCCTTCAGTACGGGTGTCATTGCCAGCGGCCACCGCGAGCTCCCGCGCAGGGAGGCCTACTGCGCGAGTGGAAGGCACGAATGGACTCAAGCCCACGTCGAGCGAGACGAAGCTGCATATCGACCTCGCTGATGATGGCGTTAGGGTTGGTTCCGTCGACATCTAACTCAGCATCAACTTCGGAAGATAAGCGAGCGCACTCATTCTCCAACCATTCGATGCGCCTATCCGCCGCCTGCCTGTCCTGCGCCAGCGATGGATGATACGCGCGTGCTTCTGGAACAACTCGGCCGTCTTACGCTTCATCTCCGCCGGGTTCGCAGGATCGCCCAGGTAGTCTTCAATCCCGTCAATGAGAGGGGGAGGCGAGACGACGAGTCGCACAGGGTGCTCCTCAGCAGGCGAGTCGGTCTGGGCGCCTGCGCAAGGAGTAGAAGGGCAGGGTGAGAGAGGCTCCCGCAGGAGGGTATGGGAGTAGCGAGTGGGGCAGAGAAGCGAGAGGGAAGGTTCCTTACCAGGGGGACCGGAGGTCCCGACAGTCTAGGAAGATGAGGAAGGAGGAGTAGTTGGAGGAGTGGAAGGTGGTTGCGAGTCGGAATCTTTGCGATGGGCGGCGGAGTCGTCTCGCGGGCTTTCCGGTCGTTGAGTAGCTACGGGAGCTCCCTGAAGAAACAAATAATTAAGAAGGCTGATACAAATATTGAAGGAGTAATAAAGATAGAAGCGAGAGCTCACCTCTTTCTCTTTGGGAGATGCGGGAGAGGAGTGGGGCAGGTCTCCTGGACTACGCGAGACGGATCCTCGGCAGAGGAGGGACCACCTGCGTTTACCCTCTTCAGGCGAGACGGAGAGGATGGTAAAGTGGGTAGGGGCGAACTAGAGTTGAAGTAAAAGCGGACATGGCGGCCTTGTTCTGCCGGCGCACCATTGCGAGGCGCTCGCGAAAGCTTTGGCTGTGAGACATGATGAACAGTTTACCGCAAGGAAGGAGGAAGTGTGTGAAGGGGCAGCCTCTATTCGGGATAGGAATCCCATATTTATAGATTTCGGTGGGGGGCCTCATAGAAGATTCTCTCATAAATGCGTCCATAAATACGTTTTAATGTCGAGCCTCGGTTGGATGTTCTTTTCGAGCTTAAAATAATCTCGAAAAGAGCGGGGATTGTGTACAACCTCGGGCTCGCGAGAGGCCCTCAAGACGCGAACAGAAGAAGCAGTCGAGAGGTGCTAATAGGCGAGTGGGACCATGTGGCCCACTCGCAGGAGTCGAGACGGGTGGTCTCTGCAAATGGGTGAGACGCCCCTCTTGGGGGCGCGAGAAGGCCTTTAACAGCGAGAAGACCTCATAGCAAAGGATGTCTGCGAGACGAGCAGGAAGGCCCGTCGCGCCGCCGGGTGCTCCCCCACTCGCCACACAGAAAAGAGGTCGTTTTTATACCCAAGAGGGTTTTTACTCTTCTACCCCGGGTAATTTTACCCTTTTGCCCTTGGTGGTCTGCATATAACTCTTCAGAACAGCGGAGTTTGGCTGTTGGCAGACCCAACCAAGGGTACTCTGGTAATTTCATGTCAGCTCGGTATGGATATTGGTTGTTCAAACTCAGAAAACTATAAATAGGTTCATAGGGGTTCTTCAGAAGCACACAGACTTTTGTCCGGGACTTGAGAGGATTTTTCTGTGCTTTCTGAGAAGCTCCAAGCCCAGCTTTTGGCTTTGGAGGGGAAGCTCTCAGAGATCTTCCGGGTAAACGGTGGGACCTCCCTGCTGAGGCTTTGGGTCGATTTCTAGTCCTTTACAACCAGTCGGAGGGCAGAGTTTGGGGCGAGTAGGTGTTGGCTACACCCCTGAATTTTGAACTTTTGTCGAAGTCAGATTTTGGCTTCAACAATACGGTTCACTATTCATGGAGTTCAAGATCAAAGATCGAACTCGACCATCATCCCGAAGCCACTGTTTGGTGGACTCGGCAAGTGTTTCCCGAGTGAGATGATGAAGAAACCCTAGTTTTGGAGAATGTGGTGCACCTAGTGCACTCATTCGACAAAATTCTTCTTCCTGGTGAGAGAGATAGTAGTATCTGGATTTCATCCTTAGCATCAGAGAGAGGAGTGGGAGCAAGATTCGAAAGGGTCGAAGTAGTAGGTGTAGCTGATGGGATCACAGAGCTTTGATATCATGTACAAGATGAGAAATTAGAGAATAAAAAGGTGACATAAATTATTCTCCTTAAATTAATGCACAAAACACGTGCAAGTTGCACCTTATATAGAGAGAAGTGTCGTAAAATGAAAAAGTCGTTACTCCCAATAGGAGCCCTAGCATATATATATATTATCTCAAATATACTATTACAATTTTGCTCATACACAATATTACAATCACAATATTGCAATATTATGATAACTCTAATACTCTCCCTCAAGCTGGAGCAAAGATGTCATTCATGTCCAGCTTGGAAATGGTCAAAATCTGAAAGAGTAGGACCAATACTTTAGTGAAGGTATCAGCGAGCTGGTCAGCCGAGGGGACGTAAGCTGGAAGAACAGTCCCAGTACGAATGTGGTCACGTAGAAAATGAACATACATCTCGATGTGTTTGGTGCGCTCATGTAGCACCGAATCCTGGGTAAGTAGGAGAGCCGACTTATTATCACAGTAGAGAGTCGAGCCATCAACAAGAGATAGTCCAAGTTCAGTCAGCAGCGATCGGAGCCAAACCAACTCAGTAACGCCGTGTGTCGTGGTGCGGTACTCTGACTAAGCAAACGAACGAGATACAATGGTGTTTCTTACTCCGCCACGAAACAAAATGATCATCATGGAATACGCAAAAACCTGATGTAGAGCGTGGATCTGTCAAAGAGCCAGCAAAATCTGCATCAGTGAAGTAGGAGAGACTGATGACACTATCAACCTGATAGAACAACCCAAGACCAGGAGTGTGCTTAAGGTAGCGAAGGACACGTCGAGCAGCCTCTAGTTCAGATGTCTTAGGAGAGTGCATAAACTGGCTCAAAACACCCACTGAGAAGCTGATGTCGGGTCTGGTATTGGTCAAGTATATCAAGCGGCCAACAAGCCACTGGTACTGAGAGGGGTCTTGAAGAGGATCACCAGATTCAGCATGAAGGCGATGGTTGGTGTCCAAAGGAGTACTTGCAGGACGACACCCAAGTAGACATATGTCCCGAAGAAGATCTAAGGTGTACTTGCGTTGCGATATAGAGATGCCCTGTCGTGAGCGTGCTACTTCATTCTCAAGGAAGTAACGGAGAGCTCCAAGGTCTTTCACCTCGAAGGCTGAGCGAAGTGTAGCTTACACCTCAGAGATGCCAGAGGGATCATCCCCGGTAAGAATAATATCATCAACATAGACCAAGACAATGGCACGACGTCCCTCAAGAGTGGAACGAATGAAGCAACTGTGATCTGCACGGCACTGTGTAAAGCCAGACTGAAGGATGACCGAGCTGAACCGTTTGAACCAGGAACGCGGGGACTGTTTTAAGTCATACAGTGATTTGTGCAGTTGACAAACTCTCCCTGAGTACTCCCCCTTAAGGGCAAACCCTGGAGGAGGAGCCATATAGACCTCATCTTGTAAATCTCCGTGCAGTAAGGCATTTTTGACATCGAGCTGGTAGAGAGGACACATCCGAGAGGCCGCAAGAGAGAGCAAAAGGCGGACACTGGTCAACTTAGCCATGGGAGCAAACGTGGCACCAAACGAGCCTTGTAGCGGTCAATGGTACTGTCAACAGAGTACTTTACGGTATGGATCCATTTGCACCCAACTGTGCGTTTCCCGGGAGGAAGAGGAACCAGAGACCATGTCACAGTACAACGGAGAGCAGGCATCTCCTCCTCCACGGCCTGAACCCACCGCGGGTCAAGGAGAGCCTCAACAGCCGAAGTAGGTAGCCGGACAGAATCAGCAGCAGCCACAAAGGCCTGGTAAGAGGGTGAGAAATGCTTGTAGGAAACAACAATAGCCAACGGGTGCTCAGTAATCGAGGTGTGAACACAAGTACGCTTGCCCTTGCATATGGCAATAGGTAAATCAACAGAATAAGTAGAGGAGAGAGGCTCAAAAGAGGTACATGCGACTGAAAGGAGCTGCGAATCCGGGACTAGCGGGTAAGTGGGTGCACCGGGTGGATTTGGCGGCTGGCGGCGAGAGGGATTCCTATTAATAAGAAAACTGTTGTACGAAGAGCAGCACTCCAATGGGACTTAGGGACATTCATTCCCCGAAGAAGGCAACGAACAGAGTCTAAGAGATGGTGGTTTTTGCATTCTGCCATCCCATTCTGCTCGGGGGTCCCCGGATAAGAAAATTGGTGTAGAGTGCCCTCATCGCGGAGAAAGAGATCAAAGGGACGAGAAATATACTCACCTCCATTTTTAGAGCGGAGGACATGAACAAACGTACCATGCTGGGTCCATATTATACGTGAAAAATGAGAGTAAACCGATAGAATCTCAGATTTATTTTTGAGCAGATAAACCCATAAGCAACGAGAATAGTCATCAATAAATGTTACAAAATACGAGAAGTCATCAAATGACACAACATGGGCAGGGCCCCACACATCAGAATGTACTAACTCAAAACAAGAAGTAGCACGACTAACAGAAGGAACATACGTGTTGCGTGTGTGTTTTGACAGCTCGCATACATCACAGCGAAAAGGAAAAATAAAAGACACATTGGGACAAACAGACAACATTCGTTGAGGGCTAGCATGGCTGAGACGTGCGTGACAAAGCGAGCTCGGCGACAAAGCTGGATAAGCAGTAGAAGAGGTAGGCGGGCAGGTAGTAGTGGTGGTGGTAGCAGCAGTAGTGGAAGGTAGCTTCAGCCTTCAGGTAGCACATCTTACTCCCGGATCTCAGGTCCTGAAAAACACAACGATCATAGGAGAAAATTACTGAGTAGTTCAAAGTGCGAGTAATACTACTAACAGATAAAAGGTTAAGAGCCAACTGAGGGACAAGAAGAATAGAGTCAAGGGAGATAGAGGAAGAGAGAGGGGCGGTGCCCCGACTAAGGACAGGGGTAACTGAGCCATCAGCAAGGCGCACGTCCCGGTGGGAGCGGGGAACAACCTGAAGCAGACGGGATGACGTACCAGTCATATGGTCGGTTGTACCAGAGTCAATCACCCAGGGTAACGAATCCTGGTCAACCATGGTCGCAGAACAAGCAAATGGAGTGCCTGAGGAAGAAGAGACGGTAGAAGCAGAGACAGTAGTGGGAGGCTGAGATTGCTGAAAATGCTGAAACTGGGCCATCATCTGACAGAAGTCAGAGGAGTTGGCACCAAAGGTGCGCTCGACAGGCTCGGAAGACTCATCAGAAGCAACAGTGTGTCTGGGGACAGCACCAGGATAGTACGCTCAGAGCCCCGTTGGTGTGGGTATAGTTGATAGCAATGACTGCGATCATGGTATAGAAGCCCACAGTGAGGGCAAGGGCCAGGAGGACCCGTAGTGCCACGACCACCAGGCTGAGTAGAGGAACCCCGACCACCGCGGCTACGAGTGCTGGTGGTGGGAGGGCAGTAGAAAGCTGCAAGGGTCATATGCTTAGTAGGGAGAGAGGAGGTATCACGAACGCCGGGAAGACTAGATTGACTCTGCATATGTTTCTCATGCTCTGCACCAGTAGGCCTCAAGGAGATCTGGCAAAGGTGACATCCCCACAATCTAAGCACGAGTAGACTCATATTCGGGGCGAAGCCCTATCAAGAACTAGTATGTCCCTCGTCTCTGTCGCTGTTTCCGAATAAGGTTGATATCATTAGAAGACTACAGGGCACTGAGAGGCTCAAGATCGAAAAGCTAAAGAAAATGGTCCTGATGGAAAATGAAGTACTCCTAAACAGAATGCTCCCCATGTGTGGCGGAAGCGATGTCCTGAAAAATGCCGAAAATCTGGGCATCAACACACGTGTGGCCAAAAGTGCGCTGGAGAGCGGACCAAAGCTCGTAGATATCCTCAAAATGCATGAACTGACTGAAGATGTGAGGCTCCATCGAGCACTGTATCCATCCAAGAACCATGTACTTTTCAATTGACCACTTGACTAACTCTTTCTTGTCATCTTTGTCAGTCGGTTTGGGCATAGGAGGGCCGCCGGTCAGCCAGGAAATCTTATTCCGGCCGGCGAGAACCACTCTCATCGAAGTCCTCCATGAAGAATAATTTTTCTCATTGAGAAGGACGCTAGTGATTCGTCCCGTAGAGCTATAGGTATCCTTGGAATCCATGAAGCACAGAAATAACAAACAACGAGATCTCTCCCGCAAAGGAGATCGGGGACCGAAGAACGAAGAACGAAAAAGTCACATACAAAGCATCAAGAACGACTCCATAGTGAAGACGATGACGCCATTAGGTCTCCATGGAGAAAATGAGGAGCACGGGCGGTAGGTCTCCATGGAGAAAATGAGGAGCACGGGCGGTGAAACCCCTGGAGAAGACTCCGGCAGGACTAGGTGGGTTAGGATCAAGGGGGAAGCCTGCTGCGGCTGCGGAACGACTGGAAAGACCAGCGGGAGGTGCTGTAGAAGATGTCGGGGGCTAGAGACGGCGGCGGAAGTGGGCGAAACCCACGAGCTGGGACGACAGCTGCAGGCGGAGGCGACGTGCGGAAGCGACCGATGCGGCGAGACGAAGCTGCGGGCGGCGGCGAATCGCTGGAGAAGCGGGAGATGGGAGAGACATGCGGAAGCGACCGATGCGGGAGACTGGGGCACGAGATGCGGGCAAACCCTAGGAGGCGTGGACTGGCTCTGATACCATGTCGTAAAATGAAAAAATTGCAACTCCCAATAGGAGCACTAGAATATATATATATATATAATCTCAAATATACTATTACAATTTTGCCCATACACAATATTATAATATTAGGATAACTCCAATAAGAAGGACCTAAGAATGACTCCAAGAAGTGGATTAAAGGAGCCTAAGAGAGAAATGGGCCTAATGGGTCTTTATACATGGGCCAAGTAAAATGCCAATGTATAACTATTTATGAGCCTTTTTCCAACACATGTCATACGTCTATATCTTTTTTGCACCTTCATTACCTGCATGCTGCATGACGATTCCTCTCTTTCACGTATGAAGTTTATGATTCCCCAGTTTTCTACTGTGAAAATTAGAATGTGAGTTGTGTGAGTGTAGGAAGCATAGATGTGTGTTCTATCCTCCTCAGATTGTTATTAGAGTGAAGTGTCTTTGTGAACTTATTCATAGTGATGTATGGGGTCTTCGTCGTATTACTTCCGTAAATGGTATGTGATACTTTATTACTTTTATTGATGATTTATCTCACGTTACATGGGTTTTTTATTGCACCATTTTATATAAAGCTTTCTTTACCTTCTCGAGGATGTTACTAGAATGAAAAGTCCTTGTGAACTTAATCATAGTGATGTATGGGATCCTTGTTGTTCTTTACCTTTTGGGTTGTTACATGGGTATTTTTGTTGGATACTCATTTTGATTTATACAAACCCTTCAGTGCCTTTTATGCTGAAATAAAAAAACCATCTAATACCATCATTAAAACTCGACAGGTGCGGATCCAGATGGGGGCCCGAGTGACACTGCCCCCCCCCCCCCCCATTTATTTTTTCGAAATAGTTAGAGGATTTGAATTTTTCGCGTCGAGGCAATGAATTTTCACTAACTATACGTCAAAAACGGCGGTCAGATGAGCGAGAAACAACTCAGATATGATGGAAGCATTCTGTTATGGAGCTCACGCCGCTGGTTATCTAGTATTAGGAGTTTTATTTTATTAAGTGTATTAGGTGTTTTAATATCGTATGAGGCAAGTCATGTAGTGTTTTATGTGTTTTTATTATTTCGCTTAGTTTCATGGTATCGGGAATTTACACCTGTGCCATCTAGGTTCTATATAATAGACTCTTGGGGTCATGTAATGCATAAGAAAAGTATTAATCAAGTTCTCCTCTCTCTCAAACTCCTCTCTTTCTCTCTCTAGTTCTTCTCATCTTCTCTCTCATTCTAGGGTTTACCCCTTGTATCCCCGCCTCCTCTCTACACATTCATCGGCTTGTAACAACTTGGTATCAGAGGAACTTTCCTCCCCTCCGATCACCGCTCCACCGTTCCCTGCGGGATGTCGCTGCTCTTCCTTCCCGGGCGCTAACAACTCCCTTGCCACTGCACCCCCCAACGCCTCCAGCAAACTCACTGAAGCCCACCGCCGACGTCGCCCTCTAGACGACTCTGCCTCCGCTGTTCCTCCGCCTGAAATAGCAGACAAGATCATCTCCATCCAGCAAACCAGGTCGCCGACGTCGACCTCCAGCGCCCTCTGCCTAGTCTTTCTCCAATAATGACACCGAAGCCAACCCCGAGCACCCTTCGTCGCCGTTCTTCCTTGACCAGAACCCGCGTCAAAGCCCCGTCAACCCCATCTTGCTCCGTCAGTCTCCACACACCCATCGAGCTCTGCGCCTCCTGGAGCCCCGCGCCTTCAGCCCGCATAATCCACCCACCTTTTCCATCCTCTTTAATTCTTCTCTTCTTTATTTTACTCTATTTTTCTTTGTTTCTTTTTTGCTGGGTCCCCCCACCTCTGCCAATCGCACACCTCTCTTTCTTTTTCTTTATTTACTTCCCCTTTTTTTTATTTTTACACATTCTTGCACACGCCCTTGTCCCATCCTTGTTTTTTTTTATCCTTCCTGATTCTTTTGTTTTTTTTATCTTTATCCCAACCCCATCGCCAGCACGCCTCCTTATTATTTTAACTTTTCGTGGCCCCCACCACCACTCAACCCTACTTCTCTTTTAATTTATTTTTCTTCCTCCAGTCCCCCCCCCCCCTCACTCATTTCATTTCCTCTAATTTATTACTTCTAAGTACTTAATTAATGCTCTAATCCTTAATTAATTATTACATCATTTTTATCATGTTCCTTAGCGTCGCCGACCGCACTGCGCTGCTTGCCCGACTCGCCGAGCTGGACCGCCGCATTGCTCTACGCGCGGCTCGACTCGGCCACGTCGATGCTCAACTCGACCTCACGCTCGACGCCCTCCGCATGTCTCGCGACTCATTGGTGGTTTTTCTGTCACCACTACCACCGGAGCTGGAGTCGTCACCTTCCCCTACAATGATGGTGCCACCACCGTCCTCCGCCGTTCACGACGCACCGCCGCCGCCGCTGTCGTGGTCGCCACCGCCGCCGTCGTCGCCATCTCCTCCTCTGCGGCCATCGTTGCTGAGGTTGCCGCCGCCGCAGCCGTCGCGGACACCTCCGCCGCCGCCGCCTCCTCTCCTGGCTCTTTTCCCGCCGGCCCCCGCCTTGCCGCTCCCACCGGCCACAACGCCGCCTCTTTTGCCGGCCCGTGCTCCGGTGACCCTGATGGACCCGTTTCTGCTACCGGTCGTCGTCTCTCTGCCCTCCCTACTGCTGCTACTCACCATCGCTCCACCGGCCGTGCGAAAGTCATTACTTTCGCAGTGCGTCTTTCCCACGACACCACCTCCGCCGCTACACACTATCGGGCCATGTTCTGGCAGGAGATCAAGCTTCCATATGATCCAACCATCCAAGTGGAGTTCGAGCTTGGGGTCAAGCTCGATGCCAAGGACGGGTGGAGTGTTATGGAGCTCACGTCGTTGGTTATCTAGTATTGGGAGTTTTATTTTATTAAGTTTATTATGTGTTTTAATATCGTATGAGTCAAGTCAAGTCATGTAGTCTTTTATGTGTTTTTATTATTTCGCTTAGTTTCATGGTATCGGGAATTTACACATGTGTCATCTAGGTTCTATATAATAGACTTTGGGGTCATGTAATGCATAAGAAAAGTATTAATCAAGTTCTCTTCTCTCTCAAGATTCTCTCTTTCTCTCTCTAGTTCTTCTCATCTCCTCTCATTCTAGGGTTTACCCCTTGTATCCCCGCCTCCTCTCTACACATTCATTGGCCCGTAACACATTCAAAAAAAAGTGTTTGGAGGAAGTTAATGTCTGGCCCCTCTTGTTAAAATTTCTATAACTCAGTGACGCATTCCTATGGTGGGTTGCGGACATAGGAAAAAAAATATTGTGCACTCCACGCACATGAGCTGAGTGCATCGAGCGCAATCCACTACATCACTAGATCTAAACCACTATATTTCAGGTATTCTGTTTGCATTATTTATCATTAGATGAGATGTGAATTGTTAAAGTTTTACACAGAAGATGGATTTAGTTTTCATGATATTTTTACCGCTATATTACTAGATCTAAATCATTACAGTTAGTAAATTATTTTCAGATTTGGTCATAGGTTTCTAAAGGTGTGCTTGTTCTAAATAACATCATCTATTAAATTGTGTCTTGCATCGTTTGATCTTGTGTGTTTAGTAAACTATGTCAATTTTTTGATTCAAGTGTTCATCTAGAAAGTAACTATTACACGATACATTTATATATACACAAAGGAGAAGAACTAAAAACGGGACTAAAGGTGTGGGACTAAAACAATGAATAGTAATATGGGCCTTTATAGTGGGACTTTACAATGAGCTTTAGTTTACTTAATTCATCTCTCCCCTTCAAGATGAGAGTATATGTCGATCATTC
Organism: Platanthera guangdongensis; assembly: GCA_039583875.1. Taxonomy (NCBI): domain Eukaryota; kingdom Viridiplantae; phylum Streptophyta; class Magnoliopsida; order Asparagales; family Orchidaceae; genus Platanthera; species Platanthera guangdongensis. Next base: position 33,723,442 of record CM077157.1, on the reverse strand, counting down.
TCAGCTTAGAGATATTATCAATGAAGATGTCACAACTCAAGTCCTTGATGAAGATGTATGCTAATTTATCTTGAGATTGAACGAACGGGGTACAAATGTTGTGTTTCTCCAGGATGTCCTTGATTAAATGTCTATCAATTTCAACATATTTTCCTTGATCATGTTGAACGGGATTATGAGCAATGTTGATAGTTGTTTTATTGTCTTAGTATAGTTGTATAGGTTTTCCATCTTGTAGCCTCAAATCTTGCATTTTAGATTGAAGTCAGAGTCCCTCGCATATCCCTTGTGACATTGTCATTTATTCTGCTTCCGCGCTAGACCTTGCTATCACATTTTGTTTCTTAATTCGCTAGGTCACGAGGTTTCTTTCAATAAAGAAGCAATATCATGTGGTGAGCTTTGTTGCCAAGACAGAAATGAACTTCCAATAGAACTAGAGAAATTGAATACACTCATGAGGAATACTCGCATCTAATTCCAGTAGGCTGCTTCCTCTTTAGAGTGCCTCTCATAAGGAGTAATCTCAAACCCTAAGCAAAAAGATAAATAAAACTCTCAAACATCCTCCTTATATAGGGAAGGGATTCGCATACATATTATCATAATGTTCTTACAAATTAAGGATACATGCCGATCAAAAATGCAAAATAAGATGTTGCACGGAATCATCGCCACACGTACTCTGGTTGCTACCGTCTGGCGGTAGTGACTACCATCGGCGGCAGCATTTAATTCTGAGGACGGCAGTCGCTACCCTCATTTTTTGGTAGCAGCTCTAGTTCCTTCTGTTAGGCAGTATCAGCTACCGCTGGCGGTAGCATTTCTTCTTAAACTCGAGCTTCTGGTCAAACATGGAGACATCGCGGTGGCTCATTCATACACTGTTGTCTGCCTGCAGTAGCTAATGTATGGCAGCAGCTCTTGAATGTTTTTGTAATTACAAGTTGTCTTCAGTAATCACTTGTGTTTTCTATTTTCAAATCAAGAAACTTGTTCCAGCATAAATTTCTTGGTTCGCACTCGCCAATTTCCTCCAAGCTAGGATTCTATGTTCCGTTGTTGCCCACTCGCTCCCTCCCTCCAGTCTGGAATCCGGGCGGGACGATTTTTTTAGCCAGGAATGCGAGCTCGTGGTTTTGAACACCAACTTTTCCTGGATGATTGCTCCGTTTGTAACCGCTTGACCGATAAAAATAAGTCCTCCAAACGGAGACTATATGTTGGCAATTTGTCCAATTTGACTCATTTTATTTCTGTCCTTCGTTGTCCATACTTTTACCAGGAATCTCTGTCAACTCTTTTGACTTTATCTACACGTTTTATTCATACCAAACCATGTTCTGGTTTTTACAATGTGTGGGGAGTATATATATATACATACACACGAGCATCTTCACACGGGCTACGCCCGTGCTCGATGCTCTCGGGCGGACTTCGGCCGCATCTAGGCGGGTTTCGCCCGCCTCCGCACAGGTTTCGTCCGTGCTCGATGCGTCGTTGCGGGCTGCGCCTGCATCAAGGTGGGCAGCGCCCGCAATATAACATATGAGTACTCAAAATGACCGTAAAAAAATATAAATCGATATTACAATTTTTATTTTATAAAAAAATTTACATTTTGACATAAAAATATTAATTTCTTGTTTTCTTTCTCTTCTTATTCTGTCACTTTCTCTCTCCCTCTCTCTCCTCCTCTCTCCGCCCCTTTCTCTCTCCATCTCTCTTCTATTCTCTCTCCCCTCTCTCTCCTCTAATTTAGGGATAGAATTTATTTGATGAGATCCAATAGTCAAAACTTAAAGTATGATATGTCTCAAGATATATATATTGTTTTATATATATAAGATAAGATATACTTGGGGTTTTTTATCGGGATCTCCCATCTAAATTTTCTTAATTACAATTTGCACCCCTCTAACTTTAGAAATTAAAAAAGTCTTCTCTTAATGTTTACATTTCCTAATATTCATACACAAAAATATCTCCTTGGAGTAAAATCTTGAGAGGGTTTTTTTGTGCATGAATGTTATTTTTGAAGGGAGGTGATTATATTTTTGAAAGTTAGAAAGGTGCAAACTGTAATTACATAAACTTTGAGGGGAGGTCCCGATAAATAGGGTCCGGGGGAGGTAAAGTGCAGGAAATCGGACGGCCGAGATCCGTTGCCCTTTACCGTAAAGTGCGATCTAATGAATGTGAGTGAGCTGAGATGCGTGCACATCTCAGCGCACATATCTCAAAGCAGTGCGCAAGAGATCAAATCGTCCACGCATCTCCGCACGAGCTGAGATGCACTCCCACCTGTTAGATCTCACGCACTGCACGGTGCAGTGCATTTCCTGCACTGCACCACCCCTGAACCCTGATAAATAACCCTATATATACTTTAATAAAAATCCTTATACCTATGAAGAGTATAAAGATGTCTCTAACAAATAAAGATGGGGAATAGCAGAAGAGAGAGAGAGAAGAGAGAGGGAGGGGAGAGAGAAAGGAAAGAGAGAGAATGTGGAAATTGGAAACTATGTGCATATGTGCTACAGTGCTAGTGATTCAGTATGGGTGGCTTGAGTTATTTCACTTATGACTAGAATATTGCATTTTCTAAAGAAATGGTTGGTGTTATTTGCAGAGATAAAGCATATAAAATTAGAGCAATTATATGTGCAAATCATTTTTGGGTATCTACAAACTCACAAAATTTAAGTGCAGACCACGTTAATGTAATGTCCAATAACGATTATGCGAGTTCATGAGGAGCCAATGGGACGGCCGAACTGAGTATTAGATTAGGGCTCCGTTTGGCATGGTGATTAGGGGTGGTCGTGAACATGTGGGTTAATTTGTCATTTGTTAACACCCACTTAAGGAACTTAGGTGGGTAAATTAGAATTAATTAATATCTATTGTTTTTTTGGTTATAAAATCAAATATGAAAATCAGCCATGAGATTAAACACCGCGGAAATAAGATAATTAGAATTTAGATTTTTTATTCATAATGCAAAAAAGTTCGAACTTGACGACATTAAGGCTTTGTTTGGGGGGACTTATTTTCAGCGGTCAAGCGGTTACGACCGCATGTACCAGAGCTTAATTAAGGTTTGGTACATGCGATCGTAACCGCTTGACCGCTGAAAATAAGTCCCCCCAAACACAGCATAAGAATCAGTTGGCCTTAACCAATCCGCCACGGGATTGGTCTCGGGCCCCCTAGACCTACAACTAGATCTATTCGCCACACATTAGATGGATTTTCAGCCCAAGAAGCACTCCCCAATTTATTTGCCACACTATAGATGAATTTCTACGCTATACAAAGATTTAAAAATCAAAAAACAAACAAGTAAAATACAAAAATTGATTGTTATCATTTAATAAAGGCGATTGTTAACCGCAACGCGTTATTGACTAGTTGCACCTCAAAATTTCTTAATTTTTCAAAATATGTTTTGTACATGTATTTTTAGGAAAAGTGATCAACACGAAAGTTGTAGATCTGGACGAGATCTACTAATTTCGTGTTGAGCACTTTTCCCTAAATAATATTTATGTTGACTTGAAAATCCCGAGATAAAAATGTATATTTACAGATACATCTCTAAGAGCTATCGCCCGCAATAGCAACTATTGTCAGCGGTATTAGTTAATATGAGTCCCGCACTAATTTCCCTCGTAATAATAATAGTCCTTTTCTTATTTAGGTTTGTGCTAAGGCTAGGAAATATCGAGATATCATCAGACGACATTATCAGTGTTTTCATAACCGGACCGGACCGGCTGGTCCGACCGGTCGGACTGTGAACCGGCCCCGTGTCCGATCCGGTCAGGCCTCTAAAATCAGCCCCGCTCAGAACCGGGTAAAACCCGGAAAACTGGCCGGTTGAACCGTCCAACCGTAAACCTGGCCGATTTTCCTAAGACCGGGCGGGCCATGGAGCCCAAAAATTAATACCGAAAATGAGGGGGCAACAGGTTTTGAACTCATACCAATTCAAAATCAAGCAAGGAAACAAGACATTCAACCAATTGGTCATTGATGAATGTTTTTAAAATATATTATATACATATAAATTAATACGTATTTATAAAAAATAATCTATATAATAAAAACACATGCATATAAATGTATAATTGGCAACCAAGTCAGACGTGTGACGGTCATATTTATCAAATATTATGACAAATTCTCTAATTTTTATTCCTTTTTTCAATTATATTTTTACGTACAAACTAAAAATTATGTTGTTATTTATTTATTTCATGGTCGGCGAGCCTCGCACGTACATTTGGAAATACGCATTACGCGTATTTCCATTATTCCGATATATTATATATATAACGGTTCGATCCCGGTTAAATCGGTTGGACCGGTTCAACCTTGAACCTCTCCCTCCGTCGGTTCGAAGCCCGATCCGATTTTCAAAACTAATTGAATTTGGCACTCCAATATACGTTCGGTCCGCATGATGGTGCTATGTTGCTATTATAGGACTATTGTCGGGCAATATATCGTATCGTGGGGCCGTAGCAAACATGAATTCCAGTCTTATTCTTCGTCCAATCTGCATGACGGTGCGATGTTGCCATACTAAGAAATCCATGCTGTCGTCGAGCAGAAAAATGCGCATAACGCGTCATAATGAAGAACATATCATACCACAAATAATTTGACCCTTCAATAAATTTTATAAAGCTCTATGTAGCTATATGCATTATATAAGATTGTAAAAAATATTTTTCTAGTAGATTTTATATAGGTAATAGTGTAATACTATTACAACAACAATACTATAAGATTGTTGTAATACTATTACAACAACAATAGTATAAGTATAGCCCTGTTTTCATAACTCTTCCTGCTCTAGCCCTCTTTTACCAATTTTAATAACGTGGCAGGCGTTGTCGATAATTAAGGATTTTCAAAAATTTAATCTGGCTTAACAAATTTCCAGTATAGCCCTGTTTTGATAACATTTGTCACTATAGCCTCTTTTTCCACTCTCTAAGAAATTTTGAGCTTGTAGTTTAGTCTCACATCCTTTGAGGTTTTTTTACATGCTTATTTTGAGAATGTTTAGGGGAATACTTATTTTGTGAATGTTTATGAGAATATTATTTCTTCCGTGGTTTGAGAATGCTTATTAAAATATTTGATTTTAATTGTTGCGGAATGTTTGGTTTAAAGCTTATTAAATTTTTCAAAAGCCTTGAACACCCAACTTCTAATCTTGTCACCAAAAAAGTGAAATTGGGCTAGAGTGGAAGAAGTTATCAAAAAATGACTATATTTATAATTTATGTTTATTATGAGGCTTTTATGGAAATTTGTTAAGCCCGATTAAATTTTTGAAAATCCTTAATTACCGACAACACTTGTCACGTCATTATAATTAGGAAAAGGGGGCTAGACTAGGAAGGGTTATGAAAACAAGGCTATTCTTATACTTTAGGTTAATTTCAGGGCTAGAATGGAAATTTGTCCCAATACTCAAGACATTATCTCATTATAGTGGGGTCCGCTATATGGATCTTTTGTCGCATTATGCTCTATCTTTTGTCATAATCCCACAAATGCCTAAGTAAGGTAATGTTTAATACTACAACAATAACACTAAGGCTCTATTTGTTTGGGCGTTTCGGAGTTTCGTTTTGGGCAAACGCCGCCGGATGGCGGGTAAACAAATGAACCTCCGGCGGCGTTTGCTCCGTTTCCACCCGCCCGCCTTGAGAAATGCCCCAAAAAGCTCCGTTTGGAGCAGCCACCTCATCCGTTTCGAACACTCCGTTTCCACCCGCCGGATCGATCCGCCACGGCCGAAACAAATGAATCTTTTGTCATCATTGTGCCCTATATGAACCTAAATTTTAAAGAAGAGATTTTTCTTGACAACTGTTAGCATCAAGAATTTCTTATCAGAACACAAAGTCAAACAATTTTTGGTTTAGCTCCAAAGAGCTTCGACATCATTTCCCACCTTCACCGGATTGCATCCCAAGCTGTTTACGGTGCCTCTCATCTCAGCCTTGACGACGAGACGCCGGCGACGACATGCCCGCCGCCAACCCTCGCCGGCTACCCCCTCTTCCTCTCCTTCCTCGATGATTTCCAGATCCCCCCGTCCTCACTCTCCTCCTCCACCTCCTCTATTTCTCTTCTTCCTGTTCGTCTTTCTCGCCGGCGCTCCCTCCGTCGTCGTATTCGTCTCCGGCTGTCTCCCCGTCGAGAGATCCGCCCTGCTCGATCTGAGAAAAGGCTTCTCCTCCTCGAGGCTAGAATCATGGATACCAAACACGAACTGCTGTCGATGGGAAGGCGTCCTCTGCGAATCTGGTTCCGGTAATGTCGTCGTCCTCGATCTCAGCTATCAACGCATCTCTGGTATGATCGATTCAAGCCTCTTCAATCTCACTTCTCTGCGTGTTCTCAATCTCGCCTACAATCTGTTCGACGAAAGTCCTATTCCAAGTTTCGGGTGGGAAAGGCTTGAGAACCTGACGCATCTGAATCTTTCCAACACCGGATTCGTGGGGCAAGTTCCGGTGAGCATCGCCCGTCTGAAGAACTTGGTTTCGCTCGATCTCTCCTCCTTCTACGGCAGCGCCGGCCTGTCTCCCTCGCTGGAGATTCGGCGACAAGATCTCGAACCCCTCCTCGAAGGGCTCGCCGGTTTAACTGCGCTTTATCTCGACGGAGTCAACATCTCCGCCGCCGGAGAGCAGTGGTGCGGAGCTTTGGCCAAATTTCTTCCCAAACTTGAGCAGCTGAGCTTGGTAGCCTGCTCGCTTTCCGGCGGCATTGGATTTTCCTTGTCAAAACTCAAATCACTGACCCTGATTCGCCTTGAACATAACAATTTGAACTCCAATGTGCCCGATTTCTTCGTCAATTTTACCTCTCTATCTGAACTTCGGCTGGGTTACTGCGGGCTTGAAGGCTTATTCCCACAAGATATATTTCAAATTGGGAATTTGACCGTTGTGGATGTTTCCTATAACCCAATGCTTTCTGGAACGCTGCCTGATTTCACCAAGAACAGCGTTCTGGAAAGCTTGATGCTTACTCACACAAACTTTTCTGGGAATTTGCCAGAGACAATTGGCAATCTGAAGAATTTGAAAACAGTAGATCTTTCGACCTGTGATTTTTCTGGGAAGATACCATCTTCAATCTGGAACTTGACTGAGCTGATAAATTTAGACTTCTCAAACAATGGTTTTTCCGGCCCGATTCCATCGTTTCAGCCATCTTCATCTGCTGCTGAGACAGCACGAAAGCAAAATCAAACACCAGGTTCAGTTCCTATAAAACTTACAAGGCTTGATCTGCATAATAACTCACTTTCTGGACCAATTCCTGATGTTCTATTCAATCTTCCTCTATTACGCTCGTTGTTGCTCGGACAAAACCAGCTTTTTGGGCAAATTCCCGAGTTCTCTGATTCGTCTTTGTTGAATGATGTTGATCTCAGTAACAATCAACTTCAAGGAAGGATCCCCGGGTCTCTTTTTCAACTATCCGGGCTTCGATTTCTCTCCCTTGCTTCAAATGACTTCAGCGATTTGTTCTTGTTGGACTCCATAATGTTTCTTAAGAACCTCTCAAATATTGATCTGTCACATAGTGGGTTGTCATGTGTGGAAACAAATGGAATTTCTTCCTTCTCCTCTTTCCCCAAGATCAGCAGTTTGAGATTAGTGGCATGCAATCTTACCAAAATTCCATTTTTCTTGAAGTATCAAGATCAAATGAGCACACTGGATCTCTCCATCAATAATATTTCTGGTGAAATACCTTTCTGGATATGGAATGTTGGAAATGGAAGCCTCAACAATTTGAACCTCTCCTTCAACTTGTTCGCTCATGTCGAAGGGCCCTCCTTTGATCCGTCCACAGCTTCTTCCATGATTCTCGATCTCCACTCAAATAAACTTCGAGGACCGATTCCTCTGCCCCCGCCTAGAACGATCCTTCTCGATTACTCGGACAATCAGTTCTCGTCTTCCATCCCTTCAAACTTTTCTCTATACCTTAACTTCACTTTGTTTCTTTCTCTTGCAAAAAACATTATCTCACCGGCGAAATCCCGCCTTCGTTCTGCAATGCTGCCTACCTCTTCGTCCTTGACCTCTCCAACAACGGCTTAAATGGTTCTGTTCCGCAGTGCCTTATGGGAGATAGAATGGACCTTCATGTTCTTAATCTAAGGGGGAACCGGCTTCAAGGATTTATCCCTCCACAAATCAAGGAAAAATGCGACTTTCAGACAATAAACTTCAACGGAAACCGTCTAGAGGGTCAGCTTCCTCGTTCTTTGGCCAATTGTGATGCGCTCGAAGTTTTGGATCTTGGCAACAATAACTTCACAGACACGTTCCCTTACTGGTTGGGAAACATTTCCTCTATTCGAATCCTGGTTCTACGGTCGAATAACTTCCACGGGCCGATCGATGTCCCGAGAGACAAAGATTACACCTTCCGGGTGCTGCAGATATTCGATATCTCGTCAAATTACTTCAGCGGCAGCCTATCTCCGAACTTTTTTATGAATCTTAATGCGATGATGAGAAGTGACAAAGAGGCAGTTGAGTCAGATTTTGGTTTCGAGTACTTGAGGTTCAATCCAAACTACTACTATCAGGATATGGTGACTGTCACAAGCAAAGGAATCCAAATGCACATGCTGAAGACCCTGAGAATCTTCACCTCCATTGATCTCTCTGACAACCATTTCGAAGGAGAGATTCCCTCATCGATTGGATTCCTCGATTCGCTCCATGTGCTCAACCTGTCGCAAAATACTTTGACGGGCCGAGTTCCTCCGCAACTCAGCAACCTGACACAACTCGAGTCGCTGGATCTATCAAACAACCATCTTTCTGGGGAGATCCCTCATCAATTGGCCTATTTAACATTCCTCTCCGCACTAAACCTCTCCCATAACAATTTCGTGGGAAGCATTCCCGAGGGCGGTCAGTTTTCGACGTTTCCGAACAGTTCTTTCAGCGGAAATGCCGGTTTATGCGGAAAACCTTTGACAAACCCATGCAGTGTAAAAAGCTCCCGGCCTTCTTCGACCTCAGATGAGGATGAGTCAGTTAGAACTGCCATTAACCCCAATTGGGAATATATATTTGTAGGATTGGGATTTGGGGGAGGTCTAGCCATGCTGATTGGATCAATGATGGTGTGGGAGGAAGGAAGAAGATGGCATGAAAACTGGGTTGATAGTATGATAGAAGCCATTTTTCAATTTTTTCGTGTTTGGAATAGCTGTGGAGATGGTAGGGTTTGTGATATGGAGAAAATGGAAGGTGACAGTGAGGGGGTGGATGATACAGAAACAAGAACAAAATTTTGTGTGTATTGTACAGAGCTGTATTTTTATGAAGGGATGATGAGAATACATCATGTGGACTGTGTGTGTTTCACTTAGATTTTTCTTTATGCAATTTGCCAACAATTTGTACATAATTTTGTTATAGAAGTTGAATATATGTGAAGAGGTTTTTTTATAAATTTTATTATATACTGCAAGGCTTCCTGTAACTTTATTTTTGAGGTATAAATAGTATATTTCTTGTGCATTTGCTTAGCAATCGTGAACATGGGGGCTAAATTGTCATTCGTTAACGCTCACCTAAGAAACTTCGTCCACTTTTATGTTTAAAAGGATGAAGTTCCTAAGGTGGGTGTTCACAAATGACGATTTAACACACATGTTCACGACCGCCACCACCCTGCCAAACGGAGCCATAGTCAAACAGAGCCTATGGCATCCTAAATTCGATGTGAACGGTTTGGTGAAGTGAAGGCGGGAGCTGATGGGTTTTTAGGATGGTAAGTTTGTATAGAAAAGAGGGAAGAAATGTATTAAATTTCACATCAGAATTGGAGAAAATGTTACCAGACTATATAAGTTGCGACTTATACTTCAACTGCACGAGATGTGCCTTTTAGAGTACGTCGTCGAGTTAGGTTAAGGACTCGAATGGGAGTATTTTTAGGAGTGAACTAATGTGAAGCTCTCATGGACGGCTTCGGACAGTGGGAAGTTGTATTGTTCAACATAGTATGAAATGCGGCGAGTAAATAGATGGCAAGTGAGTGATCGAATTGATCGAGTGTAGGAATAAGGTTCAAATATCTAAGTCTGTCACAACTGCACTTCGATTTGGCACCTATCGTAATGATACGTGACTCGTCTCTTCATGACCTTATCTCTCCATGACCCTGCCACCGAATGAGGCAAAGAACAGTGTATCACTGCTATTTCGCTCCATTTTTGTGTTGCAGTTTTTAGCCTCCAACATGAATCAGAGCGGTTTTTTGCTTGCTTTTAGAAGCGCTTTTTTTCAAATTTACACGATATTTCAAGAGAATTAATATTAGCAGTCCAAAAGAAGCTATTCGCACCTCAAAAAAGAGAAGAAAAAAAGAAGACCCGTTTTAGTGTTTTCTCATTCCTACTATAACTGCACCCCCTAAATTTTGAATCCCTCCTGCACTCGCTCCGTCGGGTTTTCGCACGCCTCATCCTAGAAGAAGATTGACTCTCCGGCGAAGACTGGCCAAGCGAAGACCATCGATCCTTCTTCCCTTCTTCAGCCTAGACTCGAGCCCTCACCTTCATTCCCGCGCATCTCTATAAGTTTTGCGCGCTGCTCTGCATCGAATCGATGGGATATGTGCAAGTTGCTTGGGAGAGGGTTTCAGGAGGCTGCATTCTTGCAGTTATAACATGTTTCTCTTCTAACATTTGTTTTCCTTCTGCCTTAGGAGGTCAAAAACTTCTGTTATCCCGTTCAAATTTCAATACAGGTTTTGTAACATTCGTATTTTTAGGCTCCGTTTGGCACGGCGATCATGAACACGAGGGTTAAATTATCATTCATTAACGTTCATCTAAGGAACTTTATCCACTTTTATGTTCAAAAAAATGATGTTTATTACGTTATCCTTAACGGATGACGGTTTAACACACGCGTTTACGACCGCCGCCACCGTGCCAAACAGAGCCTTAGTTTTAAAAAAAACACTCATTTCCGCTTGCGAGTAACTTGTCTATGCATTTCTTTCAAATCAAGGTAACTATTTTTCATGCTATATTTTCTCCGCAAAAAAAAAAAGGAATTTTTGTGATTTATAATTTCGGCTTGATTCAAATTTTGACGAGTGTAAAAGTATTAATTTTGGAAATTCCGGCGAGAAATGCAAGAATTGGTATTTAGGAAGAATTAATTAGTTATTCCCTCAATTTAAGCTAGTCAAGTTCTTTTCCCCTCTTCATAGGTTTATTTAGGCTCCGTTTGGCATAGGGTTAAATGGTCATTCATTAACGCCCATCTAAGGAACTTTATCCACTTTTATGTTCAAATGGATGATGTTTGTTAGGTGATCCTTAACGAATGACGGTTTAACTCATGCGTTTAAGACCGGCACCACGGCGCCAAACGGAGACATCTTTTCAAATTGTCACGCTTTATATAGCCCTAGAAAACCTATTGATCTTATAGATTTACCAACCGCTTATAAGGCATCCACATTTGCATCATCATTTACTGAACACATGCATGAATTACATTTAAAAATAATATTTCGCACGCAAATACGAAACTATAAGAAAACAGTTGATCGACACGGGCACAAAGTTGAATTTGCCGTCGGAGATATGGTGCTTGTAAAGATATGGCAGGTAAGGATGTCCCTAGGTACCCTTAAAAAGCAAACAGCATAGTTGGCCCTAAACCCTTACCAAGAAGGTTATTATGACTTCGATGTTGATACTCCTATTAGCACTGACACGCAAGATTTAATTGGTGGTCAACAACCCCCTCTTCTCTTGAGACATCTGAGGTCTCATCGGCCGGCACAAATACTCGACGAATGACAGAAAAGCCATGGCACTTGGACTCATAGCTCCTGCAAGCTTATCTAGACTCTCAATGACAATCAAATCTTCGTAGCCCCAAAAAAATGGATGCAACGCATCGCGAGACAACGGTCCCTAAAGCCTTGTGTCACTAACATTGACAGAGTCTAATGAGAGATGCATAATAATAGGGCTTTGTTACGTGCACACCACTTTTGACTATATGTACATCATTGATATGTGCACACCATAAATTTTATTTGCAGGCCAAGATATCAAGTAAACACCATAAATTTTATTTATATGTCAAATTGTTAAATAAACGCCAAAATAAAGTTTGAGTTTTTTCGTTACTTCAAATACAAAGATTTCTTTCATTTTACATTTCAAACAAACAAAAAACAAACAAAATAAAAAACAAAAATCTCAAATCATTTTCACCGATATAACCAAAGGTTCTACAATTTGACTTGTTGTAGGATCCAATAGTTCCCGTAGTTTTTTTTCAATTCATTTTTTTGAATAGTCGCTGATGTATTGTATTTTTGGAGTATCTCATCCAACTCTACTTGTATGTCATGTGAAGCGAGACGGAAGCTAGGGCGAGGGTAGGGTTTTGGCTTTGGGAGAAAATAGGAGTGTGATGTGCACTTATGTTTAATATGGGTGGGATTGAAAAAAAAGTAGTAGCATTGTTTATTTTAAGAGTTTGATGTGCACATAGTCAAAAATAATGCACATAATAGCGCCCTAATAATATTGAGTTGCTGACTTTGTTTTCATTTACCAAGTAATTTGACCTATAATTTTGAGTGATGAGTTGACAATTGGTAAAAGGAGATTGACTCGTTGAGTAGTTGCAGAGTTGGGTTGAAAAATTCCAGATATTAACTTTCAAAACTATAATCATAATTTATAGTTTTTTTTAATAACTGAAATTACAAAAACCATGTTGGGCTCCGTTTGGCACTGTGGTGACGGTCGTAAACGTATGGGTTAAACCGTCATTCGTTAAGATTCTCCTAACAAATATCGTCGGTTTGAACATAAAAATGGATGAAGTTCGTTAGACTGGCATTAAAGAACGACAATTTAACCCTCATGTTCATGAGTGTCACCACCCTGCTAAATAGGGCCTAAAGATGCTAAGAGATTTTTTAGTGTTCTTTTCCTAATGTCATCTGACTAATCTGACCCTAATTTAGGGTCCTTTGTCTCATGTCGGAGCTTGCTTTTCATTTACTTATTTTACACTATTTTTCTCTATGTATAAAATGAATTCATCTGCATGTAATTATACCAGACTTCTTTCTATAGTATCTGCCAATAGAGATCAGTTTTGAGTATTTTAGAAGTTAATGCCAAATTATATCAATTGCAATAGATCTAGAGCTGTCACTAAAAACCGAAAACCGTAAACCGAACCTGAACCGCAAAGAACTAAACCAAACCAGTGAACAACATTGGTTCGGATGTGGTTTTTTATTTTATTATACAGAACCGGAATAACAACCGCAACATACAAGTTTCAAGCAGTTCAAAAAATTTTAGACCCGATTCGAACCGGACTAAAGCATAACCGAACCACAACCCATTTATTATTTATTATTATTATTATTATTATTATTATTATTATTATATTATATTATTTTTTATTTTTTTAATCTTTTTATAATATATATACTTACTATTATGAGTGAAACTGACGCAATTTGACCCAAACCGCAATCGCACTAAAAGAGATCGGTTTTGGACTGAACAAAAATGCACCCCACCAAAATCGAGCAGTGTGATTTGACATTGATGCGGTTTGGAGTCGGTTTTTGCGATGCAGTTTCAATTTTTATACTATTATATAATGTATTTTCAATTTTATTCGTACATTTTTTTGAAATAATTGAAGTAACTTGTACTCATTGATGATGATTGGAATATCAGGCCCTATCGAAGAAGACGGGGAGACGCAATTTTGTCAATTTTGCACCGTCAAAAACAGCACTGCAAACTATGTTGTTTTGCAACCAATAAAGCCGCTCTACAACCAAACCATTCAGTGTGGTTAAAATTAGCGCGGTTTACAATCGGTGGTTTAAAATCGGTGCGGTCTGGTACAATTTTGTGGTTTTGCGATTTCAATTTTCAACTTTTTGCGCTACTAACTATATTGTACAAAAAAGTAATCTCATGGAGTAATGCAAAAATACTACGCCTGGGCCCCGAACTTCGAAGTTCTTGCAAAAAAATCGAACGGATTTACATTTCTCCTCCAGATTTTATGTTTGACCTCCCCATTCATTTCGCCAAATTTAGTGTTGGTTCTACTTGGAACCGATTGGAACCACACCGAACCATTAGTGGTCGGTTTAGTTTTGGTCCTTGTAGAACCGTAACCGAAACCGTTGACATGACAGTTCTAAAAATTATTCTGGAACCGGAACCAAAACTGAAACCGGTCAAACCAAAAAAAATTTCGGAAAAAAAATAAAAATATTGTTACATTATCAGTTCGATTCATGTTTTTAGTAGAACCAGAACCGTGACAGCTCTAAATAGACCCAACTAAAAAAAGGGCAGACGACAGTGCAGAAAGCATCCACATGTAATGCGTGTCCAAGGAAGGGTCCCACCACAAGGGTGAAATGCAGGCAAACCTTACCCTGCATTTTTGCAAGAAGCTGCATCCAGGACTCAAACCCATGACCTCAAAGTCACACACAACACCTCAATTGATGTGCCAAGGCTCCCCTATAATTGCAATAGATGCAACTATTGCAAATGAATTGTGAATGTGGGAAAAAATCATTTCAAATTTCATTTCACTGGGAAGAAAGACAACCCATAACCACACCCTCAAGTGCTTGTAGAAGTTAAGGGTAAAGTTGAGTTTACCCTAAACTCTACATAAGAAAGGGAAGCCAGGAATGTCTTACTGCAAGAAGACTTAGATGAGATGAATATTGGAGTAGACTATACACAGAAGTTTGTACACTAGGGCAGGGACCAATGGACCAATTCTTCCAAAAGACTTTGTACTCAAACAAATATTTTAATTTATTGGTAGAGTTTATGTAGGTTTTGACATTTATGAGTTATGATAGTGTTAAATTTAAAAGTTAAATGTAAATGTATACATACATACATATATATATTATACGGGCATGTATAATGTACGGGCTATACGGGCAAGTCATTTTGGTGGTCAAGATGGTCCCAAATCGAAAAGTGATCAACACGAAAGTTGTAGATCTCGGCGAGACGAACAACTTTCATGTTGACCACTTTTTGATATGGAGCCGTCTTGGTCCTCGATTTGGGCCCCGAAATCGGGGGCGGCGGAACGGTTTACTGTAGCAGTTCCGCCGCCCCCGATTTCGGGGCCCAAATCGAGGTCCAAGACGGCTCCATATCAAAAAGTGGTCAACATGAAAGTTGTTCGTCTCGCCGAGATCTACAACTTTCGTGTTGATCACTTTTCGATTTGGGATCATCTTGACCCCCAAAATGACTTGCCCGTACGCCCGCACCTAATGTTTGCCCGCACAGTATACGCCCCCATATATATATATATATATATATATATATATATATATTAAAAATAATATTTGAAAATATCCGCTACATATCTCCCAACATCCTACGGGACAAACACCCAACATTTCAAACCCAAACAGAAATGAACTCGACTGCTAGAATACTCGTCATAGATGTCCCACGTAAAAGCCTCAAAAAGAAAAGCAAGAGATTTCAAATGTATTGCCCACCTCCCATAAAAGAAGAGAGATCCAAAACCCACCCAAGTGTGCTTTTAAATGTACTTTTTATTAAGAAAACTCAAATTATTGAACTCTATAAACCAAAATTCATTCTCACTTACCAAAAAGTCATTAGGAAAACTTGACATGCTGCAAAAATACACCCTAATCATTCACTTTTGCTAAGTTAAAATGCGCATGAAACCAAAACTATGGAACATGAAGTGATGAAGTTTTCAAAATATCAACCACCACAATGTGTGGAAGCATTCCTTATCCAAGTGCAAAAAATATACAATGACCATAACACTAAAGATACACACTATATATGCCAGAAGAGCATCGATGACTCCTACCCACACTGACGTGGTGCTCCCTGATTAAAGTGCACTTGGCCACTGGGCCTACTAGTCGAGTGCACTCCGATCCCATTGGCGAGAGTACGCTACATTAAAAGACGACCGTCAGAGACACATGCAGGTCGCGTTCTTGCGCCTACACTTGACATTATCATTTTCCACTAGAACTAAAACATATATATATATATATTAGACTATCAACCTACCTGCATGTGAAAATCATAAGAAAGAACGGGCGGGATAATGGAAAAATACCCGATTTAGGAAGCCAGCACTCGCCCGATCATTCCCTGGGTCCACAGGGCAGTCTCCTTCAACTGATCATCCTCAGAATTGAAGCATTCGCCCAGGAAATGAACGTGGAAACTCGTATTTTTAAGCAGAAGTTTAACGCTGGGACCGAGTGCATCAGCAAGATCCCCAATCACAGCAACAGCTGCCTTTGTTACAGTATCATCCCTGCAATAATATTTTCTCCTCGAGATAAACATGGAATAAAGCTAGAGACCAAAACCGAACACTATTAGAAGCCAAATTTTTTAGTTTGGATGGTTTTTGATCAGTTTCGGTAAAACCCAATCCGGAACTCGTTAATATTTTGATTTTGCTGAAGAAATTTCAATCGGGTAGAGAAGTTTCAGTGAAATTTCGACAAAAACTGTGATGTTTGATGAAGCTTCATCAAAAAACTCGAGTTTTGAGACACCAGCAAATTTCATTAGTGTTACTTTGAGATCTAATTAGATAACCATCTTGGGTTTATTCCTTGGATTTATACTTTTTAAAAAATTTCTAAACTAAAAGATAAAAAAACCTTGAAAAATAGCTACCTGCTAGTATCCCTGAAGACAGCCTCTGTGAATTGCAGAAGATGACTTGCAAAGGGCATCATGAGCTCTGCCTTGGAAGTTTTGAATCCTTGCAGAATGCCGGAGTATGCCTCAAAGATGCCTCGTCGGAGCTGATTTCCATATTCGAGCATATCCTCGTCACTGTTGTCCAAATTTGCGCAGATCTCGGATGCTCCCTGCAACATCGGCATGACATACGGGATATACTTTTCAAATTGTTCTCCAATTGCAAGGGCTATATCTCCAAAGCACGAAAATATCGGAGCTTTAACCGATCGATGAAGCATGGAATTCGACAAATTCTTCAGAAGATTAGACACGATTCCGTCACAGTATGGAAGGACCTTATCATCCATAGCACGACAGATGTCGCCAACCACTCCAACAGATATAGAACAGACCTGGTACTCCTCAAAATTCTGCAAACCCATGTTTAGATAGTTGTAGAACTCGGGCATATACTTGGCAAACTCATGACCAGTACCATAAGCAAAAGATCCGATTGCAAGCATGGCTTCCTCGTGGACTGTAGAGCTGTGGCAAGCAAAAACTCGGAGGAACAATGTCATCATCTGATCAGCAGCTTGAAGAAAGATTAGTTTGGTATTATCAGAGCCACATAATTTCTGTATTATCACTTGCAGAACACCACAAAGCAATGCTTGAAGATCACTCTGCTTCTCTTTTTCATCGGAGGATGACGTCTGAAGCTCTACATTCTTGTTCAGTCTCGTCATGATCTCACCAAGTAATTGAGCAATCATATTTGCTGTCTCGGGAATTTGACTGCACCTCACTATCTCGTTCAATGTCTCGTATGCGGAGGACCGTAGCTTGGAGTTGCTGACATCGGTACGATCCGTAGTCAAGAGAAGAGCGGAAATGATCTCCCCGAGGTAGGGCGTAAGAACTGACGAATTCGACTCAGTGTCTTCGTATCCCTGAGCAAGAAAATAGATAGCTCCACAAATCTTTTCAGACACATTGGGTGCCTCCCGAATACCCTCAAGCAATACAGAAATGATGCGCTGTAAATTGCCTGGTGTCACGACCTGGTATTCGCTATTCGAAGAATGCAGAATTTCAAATATCCTACCCAAAGTCCATGCTGTTGTGTCTTTAACTTGGCTAACAGGATCTTTCATAGCATTCAGCAGGAAATCTAGTCCGCTATGAACCATTGGTAACAGCTTTTCAATCGAAGGGCCTTCGAGAATGGATCCGAAAGCGAAAGTAGCTGCTTCACGACTTCTCCAATCAGGTTTCATGATGTTACCCTGCACAAAAGGAATAACGAGGGGTAAAATTTCGTCCCCAACCGTCTTTGCAACAAGTCCGAGACAAGTGCCACCAGCCATGGAAAGATTCCATATGCTGTCATCTTGATCCTGATCCTCTTCTTGCTTGAGTAGTGTCTCCAATAACATGGGAACAAGAATAGGAAGAGCCCTCTTTATAAATTGATGATGTCCCTCCGAGCTTCTGTCATCAGCTCCCTCAAATTCATCTTGTATTTGAATCTCCATGTCGCATATAGAGCTCCAGAACTCGACGGCTTGAAGTGCAACAGACTCCTCATCTCCCTTTACAGCATTTGAGGTCAAATCAAAAAGAACTTCCATATAAGGCCCCAGAATTTCGTAGTACATGGAAGCTATAGATACAAGGCATTCAAAAGCTGCCTGCCGAATCTCCGGCTCTTTTGACACGGCTGTCTCACATACAACTTTCATGATATAATTCCGTTCCATCTCATTGTCAAAATTAGTCTGAGCAAAATCAAGAGCATTATACAATGACTTCACGGCAGCCAGGCGAATTTTAGAGCTCTCCTGTACCCCACTCATTCCCTGTACAACAGCAGTAAGGACAGCATTTACTTGTTCCTGCTCCAAATCTTGAGGAGAAATCTCTTCGCATACATATCCGAGAGTCTCTAGTGTCGCCTGTCGAAGAGCAGACGGAGTATCCAGTTGCGTCATATTGGTCAGCAGTCGACCAATGAGATCCATCCATTCTTTTCGAGGTATTTCAATGGAAGCAATCTTAGCAATCACCTGAGATGCAGTTTGACTTGCCTCAGGTACATGCGAGCTTAGCATTCTTAGCAGAGATTCCTTGATTTGTACTTTGATAGAAGCATCAAGATTGACCCATTGCTGAGTCAACGCATCTTTTCTGATCGAGTCCTTGGCATCTAATGAGTTCTTAAGGATAATGCCAGCAAGTTTTCGGGATTCCGGCGGTTTCTGATCATCGGATAGTTCTACGGACAAGGACAAAAGAAAATACGGGAGATTTTGATCCTGAAACTGCTGGAGTTTCTCCTCTGCGGAACTTCGAATCTGCCCATCAGCAGATTGGGCAGCTAAAAGAAGCTGAGTAATCTGCAATGACATGCTGATGGTACTGCAAAATAGTGTAAGAGACGTTAACTCAGATGGAAAAAAATGTAATCTTAAAGTTCTAGGAGATGCATAATGCAATTCAGAATAAATTTAAGTGGCAACTCTAAACCATGCTGCCTATCAAGTATATGTTCGACGAGGTGATAGAGGCAAAATAAAATGAAGTATAAAATACAGCATAATCTAACACTTCCCCTCAAGTTGGGTGAGAGATGTTAATCATACCCACCTTGTCAACAATCATGTCAAATATATTTTCACTCAACCCTTTGGTGAGAATTTCAGCTAGCTGTCTGTGAGAGGGCACAAAAGACGTACACACAATTCCTCTTTCAATGTTCTCCTTGAAAAAGTGTCGATCTACTTCAATGTGTTTAGTGTTGTCATGTTGAACGGGATTGTGTGCAATACTGATGGCTGACTTATTGTCGCAATACAGTCGGATCGGTCCTTCTTCAGCAAGACAAAGCATCAAAGAGCGCAGCAATAAACCTTCACAAACCCCATGACCGTAGCTCTAAACTCGGCTTCTGCATTGGATCTTACCACAACTTGTTGCTTCTTGCTCCTCCAAGTAACAAGGTTGCCCCCAACAAGGAAACAATATCCTAAAGTTGATCGCATGTCCTCAACAGACTCGGCCCAATCGGCATCATAAACTTCAATACTTAAACCTAAATTCTGAGTAAACAAGATACCCCATTCTAGTGAGACCTGAGATACCCGAGAATTTTGTGAGCAGGTCCACATGACGTGTCTTAGGAGCATGCATGAACTGGCTGATAACACTCACCGCATAAGAGATATTTGGGCGAGTGTGTGGGACAGGTAGATCAATCTCCACACTAATCTTTGGAACTCTGAGATGTTTCAATTTCACCTACACCATTGCTCCCCAATCTGTGATTTGCTTCAACCGGGGTATCAGCCGATCTACATCCAATCATCCTCACCTTCTCAAGGAGATCTAAAGCGTATTTTCTCTGAGAAATGAAGATTCCTTGCTTGGATCATGCAACTTCAATACCCAAGAAATACCTAAGTTTTTCAGGTCCTTAACCTCAAACTCACTGCTAATTTCTGTTTTAGATTATGAATTTCTTCAACATCATCCCTTGTTATGACTATATCATCAACATACAGAATGAGAACCGTAAGTTTTGTGGTCCTATGTTTGATGAACAATGTGTGATCAGCATTGCTCTGCCAATATCCAAATGACATCATAACCTTGCAGAACCTCCGAAACCAGGCTATTGGGGATTGCTTCAGCCTATATAGAGCCTTTTTAATTGCAGACTTTCCCTGTTGTACCTCTAGAAGTGAGACCTGGAGGAATAGACATGAAAACCTCCTCATCTAGATCGTCATGGAGGAATGCATTCTTCCCATCAAGCTGTCAAAGATTTCAACCCTTGCATGCAGCACGGGATAAAACAAGACCCTGATAGTGTTCATCTTTGCAACAGGGGAAAACGTTTCCACATAGTCAATGTCAAGGGTTTGCGTATAACCAATTGTCACCAATCTTGCTTTGCACCTCTCGACAATCCCTTGTGAGTTTTGTTTCACAGAGAATAACCATTTACACTGAACCGTCTTTGTTTCATAGGGAAGGGGCACCAAATCTCATGTAGGGTTCTTCTCAAGAGCATTCATTTCCTCAACCATCGCCTCTCTCCGCATAGGGACCCTCCAGAGCCAGCCGCCATGATATGGGTATGGAAAAAGACACAAGAGAAGACACAAAGGCCTTGTAGGCAGTAGAAAGAGTCATAAGATACATAATGTGATAGAGGATGACGAGTACAAGAGCGGATACATTTTCTGAGAGCAATCGGTGGATCAGAAGGCCCTGAGTCAGGATCCAATGATTGTTTTGGTGGCATTGTCAGATCTTGTGAGCTTGTCCTCTTGGTACGCCGAGTATATACCTGCAAGCTCAGAGTAGTAGAGGGAAGAGGTTGAGACTTGAGACACAGTAGGAGGTCTCACTTTCACTGGCGGAGTCTCCCCCTAAAGTGAGGGATAAGATGAAGTTATGAGCAGAGGAACAGAGGGAACAGTAATAAAAGAGGATCCACGCGAAGCTGGGTCAGCCGAAGCAGGGTGGTATGCCTCGGATTCACAGAACGTGACATTCATGGTGACAAACACTTTCTTTGTAGGTGGGTAAAAAAACTTGTACCCCTTCTGCATAGGAGAGTAGCCCATAAACACACATTTGAGTGCGCGAGGATAGAGTTTGGAAGGTCGGGGTGGTGGATGTGAACGAAGTAAACACATCCAAACACCTTAGAGGGAAGCTGAGCAGGGGGCACATGAAAAGTGCCAAGGGGAGTAGCATTCCCAAGGACACGGGAGGGCATTTGATTAATGAGATATGCCTTAAGAACTGCATGACCCCAATAGAATTTTGGAAGATGGATGGTGGAAAAGAGGTAACAAGCAACCTCCAGGAGAAGACGATTTTTCCGCCCAACAACACAATTTTGTGCTGGGGGAATAAGCACAGGAAGTCTGGTGGAGGATGTCATGATCAGCAAGATATCGCTCAAACTGCGAATCCATGTATTCTCGCTCATTGTCACTGCGAAGGATTTTAATGATGGTATAAATTTGAGTGGAGATCATGTTGTGAAATCGGCGAAAAATAGAGAAAATATCACTTTTGTGGTGCATCAAATATAATCAAGTAGTACGAAAGAAACTATCAATAAAAGTAACAAACCACACACAACCAGAAATAGAAGGTGTGGGTCAGGGCCCCAGATATCAGTATGAATAATAGCAAAAGGTGTAGAACCAGGCAACAAAACATGCTTAAATGAAGTACGACAATATTTGTTTAAACTACATACATCACATACAAATGAATCAAAGGCAACAGTAGACATAGCAAGAAACAATAATTTCATAATAGAAGTAGACGGGTGGCTCGGGCGACAATGCAAGGAATACAAAGAATGGGTAGTGTTGGAATGAAGAGCCAGAGGAGATGGAGTTGGGCTGAAGTAGAGCACATACAGCCCACTGACCATGCTACCAGAATCAATCATCTTCTCTGTCGCCAGGTACTGAAAAACACAAGAGTAAGAAAGAAAGGTCACAGAGCAGTGCATGGAGTTAGTTAAATGATTAATAGAGAGTAAATTACGAGTAAAATTGGAAACATGAAGAACATAGGATAAGATGAGAGAGGGACAGAAGATGGAACTCTTTCCTACAATAAAAGGAAAGAGAACCATCTGTATTGCTCACCTTATTACGGCTAGAGAGATGGGTATAGGAGATAAAACCTGTAGAGGATCCAATCATATGATCTGTGTCCCCATAGTCAATAATCCGCTGGATGGAAGGATGAGAGGCAGCAGAATGAGCACCTGGAAGTCCCGTGTGAGCGTGGGAGGAAGAGGCAGCAGGCTCTGTGGAAAGTCCATGCATCAAGCGTCGGAGGGCTAGCATTTCATCCGCAGTAAATACATCAGGAGAAGCAGAGCCATCAGAACTGGAATAATTAGGAGGGATATCGGCAGTAGCTTCAGTTTGATGAGCGGTACGAGGAGAAGCGTGACGACCAGAGGAGCGCCCAAAACCAAGACCGCCACGAGACGGAGCACCCTCTTTGGCAAAGGGAACCCATGGAGTCGAAAGAAAGTATCCTGAGTGTGGCGATTCTTGCCGCAATAATCACAGAGGAGATGATCTTTATCGGAACCCTTCAACTTGGAGTCCCAGGATCGACGACTACCAAGAATAGAAGGGGATATAGCAGCCAGAGCAAAGCCCTCGGGCACAGGATCAGGAAGTAGTGTCTGACGACGATCGAATTCCAGCTGGACGCCCCAAGATCTGAACACTTATCTAATTGAAGTCTCGATGCAGGCCATGAAGAAATTCAAATATGCAGTTGCGGTCGTCTCTGGCCCGAACCATAGCCTCATCAATAGGGCTAACAAATGTAAGAGGATCAAAATGATCATAATCCTGTTACAGCTGCGTGAACTCCAAGTAATACGCAGAAGGAGGACGGTAACCCTGTCAGAGTAAGGAGATCTTTCGACGCAACTGGAAGATCTGAGCAGCATTGCCTCGACTAGAGTAGGTAAACTTCGCTCGTCGCCAAATATCTGCAGCATTGTCGAGGAACAGATAGCTACGGGCAATGGACTCCTGCATCGAATCAGTAAGTCAGGACATGACCAAGGAATTCTCTGACTCACACTGCACTCATTCAGAAGAGATCCTGTCTGGTTCCATCATTTGGCCAATGACATAGCCGAAGAGTCCACGGCTCTTTAGCGCCAAGGTGATAGACTGGGACCATGAAAGATAATTGGAGTCATCGAGACGAATGATGGTGATCTGAGAAGTACTATGATCAGGGTTTTCACAGAGAAAAACCGTCGGAGAAACAACCCCAGATGAAGGAGCAGGAAAATCGGCGTCGCTCGACATACTGGTTCAGGAATAGAAATTCGGAGACGACCCAAGATTTAGGGCATCAAAAAAAGCGGGAGAGGAAGAGAAATCAACTCCAAAACAACACCAATAAGGGCTGTCGGGCCGGAAGAAGCAGGCCACTCATTGCATGGAGGATCCGGCGCCGGAAGGACTGAAGAAGAAGAAAAAGGGACTGGACAGGTGGACGGACGAAGAAGTGCCTGGACGGCGCCGGAAGCAAAAGAAGAGTTGTCTAGCGCCAGAAGAAGAAGAAGAAAAAGAAGAAGGTGGGTGGGTCGGAGCGAAGTAGAGACCGAGCGAAAACATGGGAGCCGGAACGAAGCGGCGGCCGAGCAAAACGCGGGTGACGGGACGGGCGAGCGGCGGACAGAAAATATTAGGGCACCAAGAACTTTGTGTGATCGGATACCATGTTGGACGGGAAAAAACTTAATTCATTTCAATATTAGGTCCTTTATAAATATGGGTGATACAATAATAGAGGCATAATAAAATGAAACATAAAATACGACATATTCCAACAGTATTAAAAAGATAATTTCAATCCCATGGGACCAGTTTGTTTCAAAGTAATCACAAAAAGTAACGGGGATTCCATTAACATAACATATTATTTCAAAGAGAAATTATTATAGAACTAGCAGCGTTGTAGATGTCGGCTGACATGTCCGACATGTTGTCTGACATGTTGCCCGACATAAAAGTTTTGGAACGAAAACGCCACGACATTGATATTTTGGGTTAAATAGCATTTCCAAAAATATTGCCCGATATATCGTTTTTACTGATATATTGGACGATATCTTGTGTTTTATATATCGGGCTCTCTTTCCATGCACTAACTTTGACGACTCTTTGGTTTTGACGCTTCTTCATGTGTCATTGATGCTCTCTTGTGTCTTCAGTTCAAACAAATTGATTGTTTCAATATTAAATTATTTATAAATAGAATTGCGTTAATTACTTTGTTAGTTTGTTATAATTATATTATTACAAGTTTATTATATAAATACATTGTGCGAACAATTGAAAATATTTACAAAAAAATGTGTATTTATATAAATATAATTATTTAAATATTAAAATCCGATATTGCAAAATATCCCTGATATATCACTCACAATCCGACATCTAACATTTCAAACCAAAATCGACATGAATCTCATATCTAATATCTGCAAATTTGAGTGCTGGATACACAACCCAACAGATCAATGAATCAAATAACGCAAACTGAAATAAATAAAAGAAGACTAATCACAATCTCAAGTTCTCTGCAGCCAACTTAAGAATAGCTCGTAGTTCAAAGAAAATTAGAGTAAAACTATATAATAGAAATATTAAGACATTAGAAGAAAAAAATTCACTCAAGACTACATCACCGAACATATTAGCAAGGGCCGCATGGCAAGTAAAATACAACCTTAAAACTAATAAAATGAAATATGACTATGGGATATGGTAACATCTAACACCTCAAAATTATCATTGATAGTTTGATAGGCTATATCTTATCTATTGCTGCTCATTAAAAAGTTCAGAAACTCCAACAGTGATCTAGAGGCAACGCCTCTTTTTTTCTTCATTTTGAATCTTAGAAGGATTATATGTATCAATTTGTAGATATATATTACACGAGGTTGTACATATCGGATGTCGGTGATATGTTGGATTAAGTTTTAAAATGTCGGATGTTGAATGTTGGAGACATACCAAAGATAATTTAAAATATCGAGTTTTCGCATCTCATAAATAAAAAGAAATATCAAGTATTCGTATATGCTCTAAAAGTTAACAAAAATTAACATAACAAGTACACAAACAATGAGTAATATAAACCCAAAATAGAGTCAAAGGATCTAAAAGAAAATATTAGTAATTATTATGATGTCGATGATTTTACATGCACGGATGAGAGAAATCTCTCAATATGAAGAGAAAACTCAAAGCAAACGAGAGAGAACAAAATAGCATTACATGAAAACAAACAAGATAAAATTTGGAGACTAGGTCCTCCAAAGGACTCTCTCAAATAAGAGCCCAAAAGGCCAAAGACACCAAGGATATCCAATCACTCCTACCTTATCATTATATATATGGGGGAGGGCACACTTAATAAAATATACAAATTACTTAAATTAATATAATTAATTAATCATAATATTAACTGTTAAGAAATTGTAAAGTAAAGGCCCATTTTGAAGGCTCATGTAAGGCCCTCTTGGGGATTAGTCTCACATCTTATGCTAGAGCTTATACTCTCTTCTCTCCTCCCATATATATATGTACAAATACTTATGATGTAATGGGAAAATACATGAGAAATTAATAAATATATGTACAAATACATGAGAAAATTAATACTTTAAAATATCGAGTTTTCGTATTTGCTCTAAAAGTTAACAAAAATTAACATAACAAGTACACAAACAATGAGTAATATAAACCCAAAATAGAGTCAAAGGATCTAAAAGAAAATATTAGTAATTATTATGATGTCGATGATTTTACATGCACGGACGAGAGAAATCTCTCAATACGAAGAGAAAACTCTCAATACGAAGAGAAAACTCAAAGCAAACGAGAGAGAACAAAATAGCATTACATGAAAACAAACAAGATAAAATTTGGAGACTAGGTCCTCCAAAGGACTCTCAAATAAGAGCCCAAAAGGCCAAAGACACCAAGGATATCCAATCACTCCTACCTTATCATTATATATATGGGGGAGGGCACACTTAATAAAATATACAAATTACTTAAATTAATATAATTAATTAATCATAATATTAACTGTTAAGAAATTGTAAAGTAAAGGCCCATTTTGAAGGTTCATGTAAGGCCCTCTTGGGGATTAGTCTCACATCTTATGCTAGAGCTTATACTCTCTTCTCTCCTCCCATATATATATGTACAAATGGGAAAATACATGAGAAATTAATAAATATATGTACAAATACATGAGAAAATTAATACTTTAAAATATCGAGTTTTCGTATTTGCTCTAAAAGTTAACAAAAATTAACATAACAAGTACACAAACAATGAGTAATATAAACCCAAAATAGAGTCAAAGGATCTAAAAGAAAATATTAGTAATTATTATGATGTCGATGATTTTACATGCACGGACGAGAGAAATCTCTCAATACGAAGAGAAAACTCAAAGCAAACGAGAGAGAACAAAATGGCATTACATGAAAACAAACAAGATAAAATTTGGAGACTAGGTCCTCCAGAGGACTCTCTCAAATAAGAGCCCAAAAGGCCAAAGACACCAAGGATATCCAATCACTCCTACCTTATCATTATATATATGGGGGAGGGCACACTTAATAAAATATAAAAATTACTTAAATTAATATAATTAATTAATCATAATATTAATTGTTAAGAAATTGTAAAGTAAAGGCCCATTTTGAAGGTTCATGTAAGGCCCTCTTGGGGATTAGTCTCACATCTTATGATAGAGTTTATACTCTCTTCTCTCCTCCCATATATAAATGTACAAATACTTATGATGTAATGGGAAAATACATGAGAAATTAATAAATTATTATTTTACTCTCTTTTTTGCCAAATTCTGTACATGTTATCAGAGCTAGGTTCTATCCTGAAAATTGGTGTGTGGCCTGGTTATGCTCCATCTCTGTGGTTAGATTCCTTTTAACCACAAGTTTTCCTTCTGCAGGATTCCTGCTGCGAATTTCGTCCTTTTGGGCTTCTCCTTCGGTCTTTTATAAGCCTTTCATGTTGCCAGTTGGGCCTCACCTGGACGATGCTTATCGTGGCCTTCTTCCAATAACCTCTTGGCCCGCGCTCCTCTTTTTTGTTGTCCTGATCCCTTTCCGTCTCTAATCGTTGCTCGCGCTCCCGCTCTCGAACGTTATTGCTCGCATCGTCAGACCGCACCAGGCCTCTTGTCGCTCTCGGCCATCTTTCCGCTCTAACCGATACGCCTCTGCCATTGCTGCCTCCACCGGTCAGTCTGTCGGCTTCTTCCTCTTGATCACCAACAAGTCCGCAGTACCGCAGATCCTCTCGTCTAACATTTCTTCTCGTCTATCAATTCTTCTAGCAATACCTCGTGTCGTCGATCTCCTATGCTCTTGTCACACTGACTACTATGTTTTTGCCGCAATCTCTTGTACTCTTGTCGCAATCTCCTGTGCTCTTGCCGCAGTCTCATATGCTTTTGTCGCATTGTCTCATGTGCACTTGCAACACTGTCTCTTGTGCTCATGTCACAATCTCATGTGCTCTTGTTGCAGTCTACTGTGCTCTTGCCGCAGTCTCTTATGCTCTTGCCGCACAGTTTCATGTGCTCTTGTCGCACAGTTTCATGTGTTCTTGTCGGGCTTTCCTCCTTGGTATCTCATCCATGCATCCATGGCCTTAAATGACGTCTCGTCTCTTCCGGCTCGTGTCGGGACCACTCCTTCTAAAGTACAGGATGAGCTTCGGATCACTATTATCTCCCTTAGTGGACGGAAAAATTTTGTGGAGTAGGTCCACTCAGTGCGACATGTCCTCCAGACAAAAGGGCTTCTTCATCACTCTATCGAGGCACAACCAACTACCACCAGCAAGAACTGGCTCCGCGATGATGGGGGAGTTCAAACATGGCTTCTGACTCTATGGACAGTGAAGCCTACTGTATGGCTGTGTATCATGATACGTCCAAAGCTATGTGGGATGAACTTCATTTCTTATACTCTGGCAAGGACAGCTTGCAACACTTGTTCGACATCTTTACCGACCTCCAATCTCTAGAATCCAGGGACGGATGGTTACCGGAATTCCTTTGTTGACCTGACTTCCTTTGTTTCATTGTTCCTCGCCAGTGCATGCTTCCAAATTTTTGTTGATCCTCTAATGTCTCATCCACCCCATCTCTCGCCTCTGGTAGACCACCTCCCTCGTCGAACCCACCCACATGCATCGCCACTTTGTGCGGCTTTTTGAGCCACATAGTCGTAAAACTCCGACTGTGCACCAATCCTTACTAGGATCTATTCCAAGCTTTGTTTCCCCTATTTTTTTCTAGAATGGCTTATCTCTTGCGTCCTGATGTTTCTTCTTAATCTTGTCTTGATCTAATGAATATTTCTCTTGCAGTTATAGATCTAGGGTTTGTCTTCTTTGTTTGAAAACCCTTTTCCATACTATTATTTCCCTCGTAAGATAGTTTCTATTGCAGTTATGACGGAAGTGGAAAAATCACAACCTGCACTACCGTCAATCATCCTCTTGTATTACCTCTTCCCATTGGCCTAACCCGAGAGAATCACGATCATAATATACCAACCATGTCTCAAATTACTACCATCAAATTGGATTATACTAATTATATCTCGTGGTCTCAGTAAATTACTCTTGCTCTCAAAAGTCAGTGACTTTTCGGATATGTAAAAGGGACTACTCCGGTGAAACCGCGGGATTTTTCAGGATGGTTTCAATGGGATTTAGAAAACAACTTGATTATGTCATGGCTCATCAATTTAATAAACGAGACCATAGCCCGCAACTATCTCTTCCATGATACAAATGCGAACATCTAGAAGCATGCTGAGTCCATCTAGTCACGAAAAGGTAAGGCTTTGATAAGTTGACTGACACGCATATGCCTATTACTTCGTGTTTACACAGTTGTACCAGAAGTATGATCATTTTTATCCACAAATCATATCAACAACCCAATCGCGTTACTTGCCAAGACTCGAGAAGAATGCAATAGTATGTTTGAGTTTTTACATGAACTTCATAGACCCTTCAAGTAAATTATTATTCACATTGATGGTCGTCCCCAACTGCCCACCCTATTAGAAGCATTCAACATCAACCAACATGAGTTTGACTGACGACAAACATGAAATCCTCTCTTCTTGTTGCTACTCACCATAGTTTTTGTTCCTATCCAGTATTGTCAAAATGGAACCATCCCTTGCTCTACTATTACTTTTTTCTTTGTTCTTCATGTCTCTAGCTTTACTCAAAACATACTATCTATTAACCACATAAACAATTTCATGGTTTGCTCAGTGACTTTCTTTCCATCTTAATATATTTTTCAGAACCTAAAGACATGGAAGATGATTGGTGTGGTAGCTTGTGCAATGACCTCTATGTGTTTGACTCTTCTAGCATTGTTCCACCACTGCATGCCTTGCATTCGTCCCAAACATCTAATGTTTACTTCTAGCACAGTTTACTAAGACATCCTTCATTTTCTATTTTGGAACACATAATTCCATATATCACGTCTTCTTTGATTAGAACTTTTGTGTGTAATGTGTGTGAATTGATAAAACATTGTCATACCTTTTTAATCATGCGTCTTTACCTAGTTCTAAGCCTTTTCATATTATTTACATTGGTGTTTGCGGTGCACGCAAAGTTCTTTCTCTTACTGACCACTCCTCGCTTGTCATATTTATTGATTATTATCCTCGCACTTGATGAAACATAAGAATGAAGTTTTTTCTACTTTTCAAAGATTTCATGAGATAATTGCTAATCAATTTGGTGTTTTCATAAAAATTTTGCATGGAGACAATGGGTGTGAGTATGTTGAATCAACCTTCGAGGACTATCTGGGGAATCAGGGTATCATTCATCAAACATCATGTGTGTATTCTCTTGCTCAAAACAGTGTGGCTGAGCGGAAGAACTACCATCTCTTAAAAGGTGTTTGGTGTCTACTGTCTTCTACTCACTACGCATATGTCCAAGTAGTGTTGGGATGTGTTCCACACTGACGCCTATCTGATTAACTATTTTTCACTCATGTTTTAAGAAATAAAACTCATCTTGCTACCTTCAACATGTACATCTCTCTAACCCACCCCCCACGTAACATCCCCCGCCCACTGCCGTATCTTTGGATGCATTTGTTTTGCTCATACATCTTATTCACCGCTCCAAGCTTGATTGTTACACACACGGCACACGCGGCGACAATTTCTCGCAGTATCTTATCTTGTATTTTTTTTTATCAGTGCGTATATTTACTTTGTAAGGGCATTCTGGTAATATGAATTTGAGCTCCCCTCCCTATATAAAGAGGAGGCTTGAGATATTAAGATATCTTTTACTTAGGGTTTGAGATCTCTCCTTATGAGAGGAACTTCAAGTAGGAACCAGCCTCCTGGGGTTAGGCACCGGTATTCCTCGTGAGTGTATCCAATTTCTCAAGTTTTATTGTAAGTTAATTTTTGTCTTGGTAACATTGGTCTGGCATGTCGTGTCGTCCACTCGCGGAATCGTTCGTCGGCTAACACCTACTCTCAGGACAGGCTCCTTTTTCGAGAAAGCTTTCCGCTTGTGCACCGCCTTCGCTCGCGCAAACACCTGAAATATATCGATCGAGTACAAACGCGGCTCACTCGCGCTCGCAGGTGCTTCTCAGCATTTTGCCCACACGTTGATCCAACTCCAGCTCCGACACAGCGGAGCAGTCCGCCAAAACCGATGCAAGCTACTTTCCCTCACAGTACGGCGACAATTCCAGCACACTGGGTCCGCTCTCCACCATATTTGTGTCGCATCCCTGCTTCCGTCATGTGTGACATCGGGCCATTTGTCGACCTAACCAGCTCTAGCACAAAGGACCTCCTGCTCCATGCGTGATATGCACCCTTCTACCGCCAACCAGCCCTTGCCAATACTGACACAAGCCCTTTTCTGGTTGTCATTCCCATCAACCAACAATCTGCTCGCCAAATTCTACCCAACCCGAGGAGCTGCCCACCACTCTGTCGCAGGCCCTAGTTCCAACCTCTTCCCTTGCTGCCATGTCGACCCTCTCATCTCATGTGTCTGTCATCTTCTATTTATGCCCAAGCCCCAACACTCAATAGAGCACCATGTGGAGGCCCTGGAACATGCCCTCACCACCATCAACTCTCATCTCGAGGCCCAAGTCGAGAAGTTCGCTTCGATTATGCACCGGCTTAACAACATGCAACCCGATCAGCACTGGGCCTAACGTTGCCTTTGCATTGGGATCCCCCAACACATTATCCCCCGAAGAACCCACTTTAGAGGGATTGCCTCCTTCGCATTTCTCCGCATCAACATTCCCACGTTCAACGGGACTAACCCCAAAGGTTGGATTGCCCGCACCTAGTTGTATTTTGACACTCACAGGACTTATCAGGCGCAAAAGATCTCAACAAATCTTATCGACGTGGAAGGGCAGGCCCACCATTGGATCTGTTGGCTCCATCAGTCTTCTCCTGGCCTCACTGGGACAGCTCACATTGAGGCACTCATTCAACGATATGATCATAGCGACTCCGACAACGTGATCAAACGTTTTGTAGGCTCCGTCAGACCAGCTTCATTGACTCGTATGTGGATGAATTTATCGAGTTGGTCACTCACAATACAGATAATCCACCCGACCACTACTTGGGTTATTTCATGCACAGCTTGCAGCCTCATATCCGCGCTCTCCTTTGTACACTCCATCCGTCTACCACCAACCAAGGCATGGATCTATCCCTACTATTGGAAGAAGAATTTAATGCAACGTACGGAGACCCTCATTCAACATCACCTCCTCCAAACCCCCTGACCAACCATATCCCCCCAAGTAAACCTCCACCTCTACGTAACAACAGATAGTATCATGACTTCTGGAGTAAACTCTTGTGTTTATGTTGCACGCAACCCTACTCTCCTACTCATAATTATCATGTCAAAGAGTTCTGAGTCCTCATCAGTGACAACTTTGACGAGATCGTCATAGCTAATTTTGACGCACTTGCGACCACATATGCACCGCCGGACAGAGCACCAGGCACATATGTGGAAGCCAACCCGAGGGTGTATTACTACTAGAAGGCGAGCAGCACCTCAGCCTTGGGTTCAAGGTCCATTTTCTAGCGGGATATTCTGTTACGCGCGCACGACGACAATTCTGCGCAGCATCCAGTGTAGTAGATATCGGCTGAAATGTCCGACATGTCGGCCGACATGAAGGTTTGGGAGGTAAAACGCCACGAAACCATTTTAAAATTGGGTTGTGGCGTTTTGAAAATAACAGGCCGATAACCGACATAGCGGGCCCAAAAAACAAAAATGTCTGCAGTTTTTTTGAATTAAAGTTTTTTTATTATTATTTTATTTAACACCCGTTGTTTTAACTCCCCCGACGCCCCTGTTTTCATTTCACCCCGTCGCTCCGACCTTATCTCTCCCCGTCGCTCCTGCCCTAGCTCTCCCTCGCGCGTTGTCGGCACTCTGTCTCTTTGTTTCTTTCTTCTCCCTGCTCGCTGGTGCTCTCTGGTTCTCTGGTTCACTGGTTCTCTGGTACTCTCTAGCTCACTGGTGCTCTCCCTCTCTCACGCGCTATCGGCACTTTAGCTCTCTGGTTATTTTTTTCTCCCTGCTCGATGGTGCTCTCTGGTTCTCTGGTTCTTTGGTTCTCTCTAGCCCGCTGGTGCTCTACCTCTCTCGCGCGCTGTCGGCACTTTATCTCACTAGTTTTTTCTTCTCCCTACTCGTTGGTGCTCTCTGGCTCTCTGGTTCTTTGGTTCTCTCCCTCTCTAGCTCGTTGGTTCTCTGGTTCTTTCTTCTCCCTGCTCGTTGGTGCTCTCTAGCTCTCTAGTTCTCTCCCTCTCTAGCTCACTGGTGCTTTCGATCTCAGCACTCTCTCGGCTGGTGCATTCTTCTCCCTACCTCCCCCTCTCATTCTATCGCTCTGCATTTTGGTTTTTTTGTTGGTTGATGTGTTGGTTGTCGGTTGTAGCATGGTGGCTGCCTTGTGGGTTGTTGCATTCAATGATCTGTTTGGTTGTTGGTGGTTGCCCTGTTGCCTTATTAGTTCAGCAAGGCGTGGTGGTTGTCTTGTGACTGACTTGTTGGTTGTAGCATGGTGGTTGCCATGCTGCCTTATTTGTCTTATTAGTTGCTGACTTACTTGTCTTATTAGTTGCTGCCTTATTTTTAATTGACATGTTTATTAATCAACAAATGATTTGAAATATCTCTATTAATAGTTATTTATTCAACTTCATTTTGCAATCAATGATTCATGTATATTCAATCACATTTTTAGTTGTCTTGTTGTTTTGTGCCTTTTGATAAATAAAATGTGAGATGTTTTGAAAGTCTGAATGATACTTGAATGCTTTGTTCATTTTGTTGAATACTTTGAATGTTTGAATGATAGTTATAACTTTGTATACTAGTATACTACTGAGGATGCAAAATGTTGTTGGATAAATAAAATATTGTGTGGATAATATAAAAGATATCTGAAGATCTAACGATCTAATGAAGTTATGAGGCTTTTCTGATGTTGATTTTTTCAGCTAGTAATTTCTCTCGTGATGTAGTCATGTAAAATATTTTTTTCATTTCATCTAACTAATATTAATTTCATTTTTTGCCCTATTAGAATGGTTTTTTTCATTTTTCTAATGGTGGCTTTTTTAATTTATTATTTTTGTCGAGTGGAGATTGAATAGTCATCTGCACTTTGCAGGTTATTACTTAAACCCATATTTTTATTATTCTCGTCGAGTGGAGATTGAGGCTGACGGAAGGTTTACGAGTGGTTTTGTTGAGTGTCTCTTAAGGATATATAGGAAAGAACCTTTTACACGGGATCACATCAGTGCTGAGCTTGATGTTTACCAATACCAACAAGAATTATTTGGTAAAGAGATGGCAAAGAGACCGCTACAAAATCGCAACTTAAATCTTTGGATGCATTTGTTTTGCCCATACATCTTATTCACCGCTCCAAGCTTGATTGTTACACACACGGCACACGCGGCGACAATTTCTCGCAGTATCTTATCTTGTATTTTTTTTCTCAGTGCGTATATTTACTTTGTAAGGACATTTTTAATATATATATATATATATTTATTTATTAACAATAATGATGTATTTATGTATAATAAATTAATAATTAATACATTTTGTTGTCATTTTAATTTTCACCATACATTAGTGGAGGCTTAATGGTGTTGATACGTCGTACCTTAAAACTATGGCTATGAAAATTTCAAATCTGACTACTTCATCCTCTGGCTGTGAGAGGACTAGAGCACCTTCGATATGGTATGCATTAATTTAGTTATTTAGTTAAACATTAATATCTTATTATAGGATTGTATGCATTATTTAACTTTTTTAAAAAAAATTGTAGATACATTCTAAAAATAGGAATAAACTTGATAGTAAAAGATTGAACAATTTAGTATTTGTAAAGTTCAAAGTTTTGCTGAAGTCGAAATATTCAGAGACATCTCGAGATCCATTGATAGTTAAGAATGTTGATTCCGGAATGGTACAAGAGTGGATGGTGAATATTGATCCTGAGGAGGATGAAAATGAAGATGGCGATGATGAAGTTTTTCCTGGAGAGGGGCTGACATGGGAGCAAATTGGCAATATAGTCGACGCTGATCATGATGAAAGGAGGCCTCAAAGATTAGTTACAATCAAAGTGACAATTAATGATCAAAGAAGGGAAAAGAGAAAAGTATTTGAGGTGGACGAGGGAGATCTAGAGGGTTCATCAGATGAAGATCATATTCTATCTACTCTGCCGACTATAGATGAATCTTTAAGTGATGAAAAATGAGGTATGTTTGAAATTTGGTTTTTGAAATTTTGATCTTAAAATCACTAGTTTTACAAATTTCCATCTTTAAAGTGTTGTATGTTAAATGTTACATATAGCTTTTAATATTTAAAAGTTCAATAGGTTGTAGAATTGTTAGTACTGTGACATGTATAAAAATAACATTTAATTACATATATAATAAATTAAATATTAAAATTCGATATATGAAATATCCCCGATATATAAAAAATCGACATGAAAACTCAAACCGACGTGTCCCCGACATCCGACATTTACAACATTGGCAGCATCTTACTTTGTAAGGGCATTATGCATGTGAGCTTAATTATGGTAATATGATTAATTAAGAGCATTATTAATCAACATATATATTTAAGTTGTAAGGGTATTATGGTAATATGTATTTGAGCTTATCTCTGTATATAAGGAGGCTTGAGAGTTTTAAGTATCTTTTACTTAAGATTTGAGATATCCCCTTGTGAGAAGAGCTTTGAGGAACAAGACTCCTAGGATTAGGCACGACCGCACGAGTATTCCTCGTGAATGTACCCAATTTCTCGAATTTTATTGCAAGTTAATTTGTGATCCTCGTGCGCTCAAATGTGTTTTATTGCATATTCACCTACCCTGAAAGGCTACAAATGTTTTCATCCTCCCACAAATAAGACATCTACGACTAAGGATGTCAACTATCGTGAATCCCACACTTTCAGACCACTCATTAACAAGAGTCTCTAATAGAGAATGAAGCAAATTCCCCTATAACTCAAGCCATCCAATAGTCAACATGCAAAAAACCACACCGCACTGTAAAAAAATTGCATCAAACCAAAATGCAAATTTTCAATGTAATACAGTTTCGCTTGGGCCAAAACCGCACTCTTACGATCACTGTTTTAAATGTTCCTGACATGACTGACATGTCTCCCAACATGCCATTTTTAGGGCAAAGCAATATTTTATTCTAAAAAAATATTGTTCTTTTGTGAAATATAGGCCAACATATCCACTTTTTTCAGAAAAATCAATTAAACTTATTGTTTCATTTTTAATATTTTGTTTTTACAACCAATTTTATATAATTATTTCACAAAATTTCTTTATTTCATATTGCAATAAAATGTAAAAACAATTAACACATTTATTATTAGTTGATTATTTTTATTCTTTAATTATAAATTTATAAGCTTAAAAGAACTTATAATCAATCAAAAATATTAACATTTTAAATCTTCTTTATTTTCTAAATACATAGTGTTATAAAAAAAATTATTGTGTAATATTAAATAAATACAATGAAGCATTTTTATTTGTTAATAATATTTTATCCCGGATACTCTTCAAACTTATTTTGGGACATACATGACTCATTCTTCATTTATTTGTTATATTATTTTTTTCTTTTAGAACATATAATTATAATTAGTAATTTAGTATAGATAAAAAACAATATATATATATATCTAATATGAAAATCCGATATTTTAAAATATTTCTGACATGTCTCAGATTTACAACATTTAAAAACTCAATTCAGCATGTCACCGACATCCAAAACTTATAACCTTGCTTACAGTGTGGCTGCGGTTTGAGAACAGCCAGCATCACACACACCCCTAGATACAGACTTATTGATACACCAATCGAAGTAAACCACAAATTATGAAGGGACGATGAGGAAACAATCAAGGATATTACTAGATATCAAAGATTGGTGGTGCATCTAATCTACCTATAATACACTCGATCGGACATTACATGTGTTGTTGTTCCCAATTCATGCACTTACCGAGGACCATACATCTTGATGCTTTTCATAGAATCCTGAGATACTTGAAGAGCTCGTCGGGCAAGGGCATACTATACACCCCAAATACAGAGTTAAAGATTGATTGTATATCATTGTTGATTGGGCTTGGTCATTCAATGTCAGTCGTTCTATCTTTATGTACTAAACAAAGATTTGTGGGAATCTACCCAGGGATGAGGAAGAAGCAACAAGTTGTTGCACGATCAAGTGCAAAAGCTGACTTCTGAGTTATGGCTCAGGGGATTTGTGAAGAGTTATATCTCCGCTCATTGATGAGTAACATTGACCAAAACGAGGGGCCTCTCAAATTATTTTGTGACAATAAGGTGTTATAAGCATCGCTCAAAATCCTATCCAACATGATCGAACTAAATATATTGATGTTGAACGACACTTTATTAAGGAAACATTGATAAATGAATTATTTGTACGATTTGTTCCATCTGCAGAACAATAAGTTGATGCACTCGGCAAGAGTAGGAGTGGAAATTCCTTTGAGCAAATTATTGCCAAATTGGGTATGAACCATATCACCAGCCCAACTTAAGGGGACGTGGTTGAATTTTGGGTCCTTTTGGGGTAATAATTATTTCTCTTTATATATATAAATATATATATATAAGTGACAATGCATGGGGTCCCCCCGTGCCATGCTCGATATTACCCATGCCCCCGACGGGATCTGCCCGACCCCAGCGGGGCGGGATATTTATGTAATAATTATGCCTATTTACTATATACAGTTTTATGTCGTTTTCATTATTTAATTATTTAAAGATTAATTATTTAAATTGCTTGTGTATTTTTATTATTTTATTTTAAAAAAAAATCGCGAGGCTAGCGCAGGCCGCCGCTGGCAACCTGCCCAGATCCCACCGGCGGACTCGCCGGACCCCGGCGTACCCGTTGGGGGTAGTCCAACGGCGCTCCAGCAGGGCCACTGCCGACAATGGCCATGACTGTGGACTCCCGCCTATAGCTCACTGTTAGGGACACCGCCGTCGGTGGCCCTGCCGAAGCGTCGTAGAAGTACCCCTGGCCGGTTCGTTGGGGTTCGGCGAGTCCGCCAGTTGGCTTTGGGCAGGCTGCCGAGCCGCCAGCGGCGGCTAAAATCGTGAGGCAAAGCTCGCGATGAGGGCCACCGCCGGCGATGGCCCTGCCGGAGCGTCGTTGGACTAACCCCGGCGTGTTCATCGGGGTTCAACGAGCCCGTCGGTGGGCTTCGGGTGGGCCTCCGTCGGCAGCCTCAATCATGAGGTGGTGAATGCGGAGGAGCGAGATCTTCAACGGTGCAGAGGAGCGAATGCGGGAGAAGCGAAATCTTCAATAGTACGGTGGATGACTGATATAAAAATACGACGGATTGAACGGTCCAGAATTTTTTTGTCAGCCGGGTTACACCATAAGGGGATATCTTTATATATAGTTTGTATATATATATATATATATATATATATATACTTTATAATTTATATAGAGAGAGAGAGAAAGAAAGAAGAAGACTTTTTTAATTAATGAAATAATTTCCTCTCCATTAGCCAACAGTAATATATGAAGTTTCGCCATTTTATTTTTTCTTTCTCATGTATGTTGGGAATTGGTGAGAGAATTACATTTGATGTTAACTTGGACTTTCCTAAATTCAACAAGCTATGTGGTACGTACCCATATGTTAATTTTTATTTTAACCCAAAAAAATATTGACCCATATGAAAGTTTACAAGATTAGCACCCACTGTTTACCCTCATTTCCGTAAACCATGATCTACCACAATAAATGTTTATTGACTATGTAACATAAAAATATAACAAATCAAATCTCTTGACCTATAATGCATAAACAAATACTTGTCAGATCTCAATTGATAGGAAATTCTAGATCTTACATGGCATGTCAAATAAATAAGAATTACCAACTAAAAAAAGCAACGGGTGTTCCTTATGCCCAGTGATAAGAGGTTTTATTTGCATCAAACGACAAGGATTCTAGCAGTCATAAAATAGCATTACCATCAAAATTTAAAACAAACGGGAAGCTTTAGGCAAATAGGGGGAAATATTTTAGGCAGCAACTAGCAAGAGAGAACCACAGTTAGGTTAAATAAACTAGCGATCAAATTCATATTTAACCTTAAAGCTTAAACTCATGAGTGAAAAGCAACAATAAGATTTTAGGAGCGAAAGCTAAAACCGACCTTTTAATTGAACCGAATGATTCGGTCCGGTTTCGATTTAAGGGGGGTGAAAACTAATAGATATTCAGTTTGGTTCATTTTGGTTAAAGCCTTGACGAAACAGAAAACTGAAACGTTTATACATGAAACTAAGTCCGAATAGAATAGCCAGTGATATGCAGTATGGTCTGATAGGAGCTAGCATTAAAATTTTGATAAGACGATCTTTAACTCAACATAAACTCCTTAAAAATAATATTTTCAAAAATATATAATTTTTATTTACATAAAATCAAATAAACATATTTTTTGTGATAATTGTAGATGTGAGAAGCCTAGAAAATTGGGCCAAACCAAACTAAACCGGTTGGTTTCGGTTTGGGATGGGTAGAATCGAGGGGGTTTGATTCGGTATTGGTTTGGCCGAAACCTCCCTGAACCAAATCATTTACACACCAAAACTTTTTACACCAACTTTTTTACTTCAGATATTCAATGTGGGACTAAATTTGTGTTCTCACGTGCATCAAAAATCTCCCCTCCATGCATAATCTCATCCAAATTAGTCATCATTCCCCCTCAAATGAAAACTTTTCAAAATCATCAAGTATCATACATTAAAAGCACATTCAACCACATGGAACCTCTGTTACAATTAGCATGCTCTTGAAACTTGTTCAAACATACTAGAATCCACCAAGATGAAGAGTAATAAACTGCATAAACACAATGTAATGATAAATGCCGAACAATAGACTCTGGTACCACTTGTAAAAAAGAAACAACCAAGAAATGAAACTGGGTGAGATGAACTAATAGTCAAACCCACATCGAACACAAAAGCTTAAAATCATGGGGTGACAGCCGGCTACATGATATTTCTCTGCCAACATTATGTTACTTCCCACATCAAATGTGATAATAAATTCCCGCTCTCGCATGCAACCACAAATTAAGTAAGGCTTTCTTAGGTTGCGTTTGGCGTGGCTTATCGCAGCTTATTTGCTCCGGTGAGGTTGGACAAAAACGTCATTGTATGTTTGGTATGACAAATGTTACTGCCGTTGCCAAAAAAGAAACTAGTTTGGGGCATAAGATTTTGGTATGACAATGACATTTTTGTTCAACCTCACCGGAGCAAATAAGCCGCGGTAAGCCGCACCAAACGCAGCCTTATTAACCCAAAAAGAAAGTTCCAAAACTGATTTAAAACCTGGATTGTTAGCTAACTACCATCTTATGCACTTGATCGCCAAAATAAGCACTCAAACAAAAGGAATTTCAGTACACACAGCAGAAATGACAGCATCAAATTATGGAAATCTCAAAAATGGTGAGGAAAATGGGGTTAATAAATATACGATAGAACTAAAATCCTAGTTGCTCAGAGTAGAAAAACGGACACAAAAAAGGTAATAAATCAGCTCATAAGACAAGGATTTAAACAAAACAATATAGTAAAAAGCCAGTCCGAAGATAAACTCTACAAACCCTAAAATCAATACAATTCTAAGCACATATGAACTCATCTGCCACTGATCGATGCAACCCCAACCATCCCCGACAAGTTTTGAACGACAGAAAATAATGGATGAATTTTTAAGGAAATATTACCTTAGTCGCCGAATCACCGAGTGCTCAAATCCCGATAATGCGCTTTCCTCGAACAAACGGAAAGGGGGAAGGAGGCAAACTGGGATGGCCGGCTCTTCCTTCTGCTGCCCTAGGTTTCTCTTTCCTGGTCTGCGCTAGATCGGAGACGACGAGAGAGCGAGTATTGAGACTGTGAGTGCAGATGCGGCTTCAAGGCCAGGATTGTTTTCGAACGACACAGGGGAGCGGGAGGAATCCGAAGAAACCCTAGTTTTAAAATGTGCGCGATCCTTCTATGGCAGGCCGGGGGTTAGAAAGGGCCGGCTAAAATGGGCTTAGGCGTACAGACCCGGCCCGGCCTAAAATAACTTCGGGATTCGAGTTTTCAGTATTATTTCTATTATTTACTATTATAGCTTCATTTGGCGTGGCTTATTTTCTCTGATGAAATTGATTAAAGCTCTATTTGTTTGAGCCGGGCAAACGCCGTCGGAAGTAGGGTAAACATATGAACCTCCGGCGGCGTTTGCTCCGTTTCCACCCGCTCGTCTTGAGAAACGCCCCAAAAAACTCCGTTTGGAGCAGCCAGCTCCCCCCTCCGATTCAAACACTCTGTTTACACCCGCCGGATCGACCCGCCACCGCCGAACCAAATGAAGCCTAAAAATGTCATCAAGGTTATGACTGCTACTAAAAAATAAATTGATTTTGAGCATTCAGAAAAAAATTTTATGTGAGGTTGGGCATTCATGAACGACAGTTCATAACCAAAGTGTTCATGGCTGCAATCACTGTGTCAATCAAAACCTATATATTTGTACTAGATATACAAAGATGCATACCCATCGAGCCCTATTAATCATTGAATGTTACATAAAATAAACACAAAATGAATTAATTAATGTGAAAAATATTTATACGTCGTTTGTAGAGGTTTGTTAGAAAATCATTATTGTGATGTATGTATTATCAGCTATGTCAAATCAGCTTTAATAAAATTAATTGTTTAATGACAGCTTTCGAAAATATCACTGACATGCATATAATAGCTTTTCTCGAAAAGATAACTGATATATCTTATGATAACCTATCATAGTAAATGTATGAGTTCTACTAAAATTTTTTTGAATTTTAGAGTTTCCATCCTTACTATTAATTTTGGGATATGATGTAATTATTTGATTGGACATTATATTTTACTTTTTTTAAAATAGATTATTATATAAGTTCAGTCAAGAACTAAAAATATAAATATATATTTAGTAATTTTAAATGCTTCGCCTTAGGAAAAATTTTCAATTTGATAATTAAATTGTTGCGGGTCACTCGATTTTTTTCCGGTCCGGAGAATCGGGACGTCATAGCTCGAAATTGGACTGGGCACGCAAACAGTCGATGAAAAATAAAAGCAAATGACAGAAGGCTTTTTTTGACGTGTAAATCACAAAAATGGTGAAAACTCACGTAACTGGATCTATGCCGGGCCAAAATCCACGATTTCGTTTGAGTTTACAAGAGTTGAGAGATTTCCTCAAAGGGTGACAAGACACCTTGTTACAAGTTTTGAATATGAGAACAGTAGAAAATAAACTAAGTCCTTGGAGCCTGGGTTGGAGCTCTCCTACGAAGATGAAGCTTTGATGAGAGTGCTCCTGTAGAGAAGAATGTCACGTCTTTGAAGTTTTGAGCTGCCTTCGCACTAGAGAGGGAGCAGAGTGAATCCCGAATGGAGGAGAATCTTTGTTATAATTTCTAAGCAATTTAATCATCTCAATGAAATTGTTGCGATTAATAGACTCTGAAGTTTCATCATGGCCTCGGAATGCAATTCCTTGAAATGCACAATAACGTAAGACATCAATTGAAGTTCCAACCCGTATTCGATTCATTACGATTTGTTGAGATGTTTGTCGTTGTATTACTTTATCAATATGTTGAGATTGAACCATTAAATCTTCGCATCTTTTGACAGCTAGGTTGTGTGGAGAACAATGATTTTTCCCTACATGAGTTAAAAATGCACAATCTTTTCCATTTATCTTCCTCCAGTTTCGAAATCCTTTAATTGTGAATGCGTTTGATCCAAAACGACAACTAGGTTGTTTATTAAAAACATAACATGGCAAACAGTATGCAGCATCTTTCACAGGAGAGTACTCCAACCACGGAAACTTCACAAACCATGAATATTGAAATCTTTGATTATGTTCACCTGAGACTGAGGCCGGATATTCTTGTAGTTTGTGTTGGTAAGATCCAGCTTTAATATAAGCTCGCCGCATTTCATCTTGTTCATCTATGGGAAATTCCCAAATTTGACGGC
The DNA here is from genome assembly GCA_039583875.1 of Platanthera guangdongensis. Classification (NCBI taxonomy): domain Eukaryota; kingdom Viridiplantae; phylum Streptophyta; class Magnoliopsida; order Asparagales; family Orchidaceae; genus Platanthera; species Platanthera guangdongensis. The sequence continues at coordinate 33,680,228 of CM077157.1, read as the reverse complement.
GCAATCCAGGATCTCGCTCAAAAACAAGTGAAAGCTTCTCAACTACAGTTAAATCATCATGCAAGATAGGTGGGGAGGCTTCCGAGGATGAATTCTTATTGAAAACGAGTTAATAGTTTTCATCTTCTTCATAATGACCTAAATTGAAAAAAAAAATTCATTGTTATGAAATTTGTAAAAACAATGAAAGAAATATGCTACAAAAAACAAAGTCATTTCATATATATTTATCTATGTAACTATGTAAGCGCATGATATAAGTGCGATTACTGAATCTCTTGCCTCAGTTATATAGAAAAGCTTCACTATCATTACAATTCTTTCGCACACATGTTAAGGCTCTCTTTGGCATGGTGGCGGTGGTCCGTGGTCGTGAATGTGGTGGTTATGAATCATTGTTTGTGAACGCACGACCTCACCTAAGAAACTTCATCCACTTTTATGTTCAAAATTAGTTTTCTTCTCTTGGTGGCGGTCTTGATTAGTGTCATGCCAAACATGCATTCTGTAGTAATTTAAAATCAATTGTCTTCCAAGTAATATTTTTTTTTGTTAGCTTGGTAGATAATTTGATATCATTTTTCTTGTAAAATTCAAGCATTGGGCTAGCTTAACTTGTTTTTCTTGTAAAATTTTCTAATGTTAAAACCACATACTTAGGATCCGTTGACGTTCTTACTCCGGTGAGTTTGAATGCGTCATCAAAAAATATGTGTTTGACAGTTTTTACTCTGGCCGTTTTTACTCCGACCCCGCGAGCAACCGCGAGGATTGCGGCCGGCCGCCGCCACGCCGAAAGAGTGCAAAAATCTGGAAGAGAGCGGATGATCTAAAAGAGGGCAAAAATCAAATACCTTGATAGCACAGAAGAATGATGGAGGAAGAAGCAAGCCAATTACTAGCCAATTACTAGCCAAGCAGTCAAGCACTGATTATGTTAAGCCTCCCGACGAGGCTAGGCTATTCGGGCAACATTACCAGCGGCGGCAACGGCGCGTGCAAGGCAACAACGGGGCTGAACCAATGGGTTCAGCCCCCTCTTCTTAAAAATCGGCTCAAGGGGGCTGAACCGCATTGGGTTCAGCCCCATGGGGGCCGGCCGGCCCCCTTGGTTGGCCGGCCTGGGGTCCCGGGTTATAAATACCCGGACCCCTCTCTTTTGGAGGCATGCAAGAACTAACCAAGGTATTTCTCTCTTCCTTCTCTTTTCAACCCTAGCACCTATCTTCTTCCTCTAGATTTTCTTCTTCCTTAGTTCCCGCATAACATTTGGTATCAGAGGATTCCTTCCTCCGTCATGGTGAATACACGCTCGCAAGAGGAGAATGGCCGCTTGGAAACCCTAGAGGAGAGTTTGATGGGGCTTACCGATTCGGTAGCCGCCATCGAAGAAAATGTCAAAACGTCCACTCAAAGGTTGGAAGAGCGGATCGACGACCGCTTGAACGATATCATGACGTTATTAGCGCAAAATTTGAAGGGCAAGGCGGTGGCAGAGGAGGAACCGGGCGGATCTACAGGAATAGGCCGGAAATGCTTGGATTTGGCAGATCGGGTACGGGAAGTGCGGGATCGGAGCAGCTGGCGTCGGACTCGCTGCTGCGAGCCAGACGGGGGTCGGATCGGGCGCGACGTATCACGGAGGGGCCGGATCGGCCTGGGGCGGCGTCGGGTTGGCCGGATCGGCTTCAGCGCACACGCAGGGGCCCGGATCGGCGGGTGTTGCCGCTGGCTGGGCTGGATCGGGGACGGCGAGCATGTCGGGGGTCGGGTTTGTCCCGGCGGGTTACGGTGGAGCGGGGAATGCAGCAGGAGGCTCCGGAGGGGTCGGGTGGGCATCAGCGGCCCCTGTGGGGCTCGGATCGGGGCTGGCGAGTCATCAGGGCGCCGGATTTGGGCCGGGTGGCTTCGGCATGGCTGGAGGGGGCTTCGGAGTGGCTGGACCCCCCGGGGCAAGCACGGGGAGGGCCGGATTTGGGTCGGCAGGCCTGGATATGGCAGCCAGGGGTGACGGGTACGCAACTGGTGCTGACGGGCGGGTCGGGACTTTTACCGAGCACGCTCCTTGGAGGCAAGGTGGGGATGGGTTGTTACCCCCACCGGCAGGAAGAGGGCAACCACCAGGCTTTGGAAGAGGGGTGCAGTGGGGAGAAGGGGGGCCCTTCCGTCATGGGGCCCCAGTGGCGGGGGAACGCGGCCAAAGGCCGTACATGGCTCCCAAGTTGACTCGGATGAATTTCCCTCGCTACAGTGGGGGCGACGCGTTGGAGTGGTTACAAAAAGCTGAGTTATTTTTCAACTATCAGGAGGTGCCAGAGGCTCAGTGGGTGCAGCTAGCGTCCTTCCATCTGGAGGATGACGCGTTCCAGTGGACACAGTGGTTCTTGCGAGGACGGGAGTATGTTCCGTGGGAGGAATTTGTGGAGGGCTTCACGGCTCGATTTGGGCCTTTGGAGTTGGAAGACTTTGAGGCGCTTTTACAGAAGCTACGGCAGAAGGGTACCGTGATGGAGTACAGGACGGAGTTTGAGAAGCTGGCCAACAGGGTTCAGTGGGAAGAAAAGACACTCCTCAGCTGTTTTGTATCGGGACTGAAGGATCACTTACGCGATGAGGTTCATGCCTACATGCCCCGTAGTTTGAACCATGCGATCAGCTTGGCGCGCATTCAAGAGGAAAAGTTGAATAGGCAGCGAGCCCGCATTCTGGCAAGGCACACTACTACACCGGCTGCGGCCAGGAGAGAGACCCCAGTGACCGGCCGACCGACGGTGACACAGTTGTCTTGGAACGAGTTGCAGGCACGGAAGGAGAAGGGCCTTTGCTTTAACTGTGATGAGAAATTTACGTCGGGGCACAAGTGTCTGAAGGTCCAAGTCTTTATGTTACATCAGGAGGAGCAGCTTGAGGGGGACGAGTTTCCGGAGGAGGATTTGGAGCCTGGGGGGGACTTCGATTTGACGGAGTTGGGTGTGTCCCTTCATGCCATGGAGGGGTGCAATCCACCTCCGCTTACTATGCGGCTGGCAGGGAGGATTCGGCAGGAGAGGGTGACCATCCTGGTGGACAGTGGGAGTACTCATAATTTTATTCATCCGGATGTGGCACAAAGGGTGGGGCACGTGATTGACGCAGGAGCGGCGTTCCAGGTTATGGTTGCAGACGGTAGCAAACTACAGTGCCAGGGGGTGTTGAAGGCGATGGAGCTTCAGATGCAGGGTTATGTGGGGTGCACGGATGTCTATCTCTTACCAATCCGGGGTTCAGATATGGTGCTGGGAGTGCAGTGGCTACAACAGTTGAGGAGGGTGACTTTTGATTGGGACCAGATGAGGATGGAATTCTCGCAAGGGAGCCGCCAGTTCTGTTTAAAAGGGCTCCGATCTTCTCCGGTCAAGGAGATCTCCATTTGCAGCTTACAGCAGCTTCAGGAGTCTGCTAGTCTGATGACGGTCCTGTTGGGGGTGAGGTCTGGCGAGGATAGACCGACGGAGGTTCCTGACCAGATGCGAGCGTTGGTGGAGGAGTATGATGACATTTTTCAGGAGCCGGGGACGCTTCCACCGTCACGGTTCCGTGATCACCAGATTGTGCTACAGACGGGGGCGGAGCCGCCCAACACTCGTCCTTACAGGTACCCTCACATGCAGAAGGCAGAGATCGAGCGTAGTGTGAAGGAAATGCTTGAGGCCGGCATTATACGGCCTAGTACCAGTTCCTTCTCAGCATCGATTATTCTGGTTAAAAAAAAGGACGAATCGTGGCGTTTCTGCGTGGATTACCGGGCCTTAAACAGTGTCACCGTGAAGGATAAGTTTCTGATTCCCGTGATTGAGGAGCTGTTGGATGAGTTGAGTGGGGAGACTATATTCACGAAGCTGGATTTGCGATCCGGCTATTATCAGATTCTTATGAAGGAGGAGGACGTGCATAACGGCGTTCAGGACTCATGACGGCCACTACGAGTTCTTAGTGATGGCGAATGGCTTGACGGGGGGACCGTCTACCTTTCAGGCCAATATGAATGAGATTTTTCGCTCATTCCTGCGACACTTCGTCTTGATCTTCTTTGATGACATTCTGATCTACAGCGCTACTTGAGAGGATCATTTACGTCATGCGGCTCAGGTCTTCTCTACTCTTCGGCAAAATAAACTCTATGCTAAGAAGTCCAAGTGTTCTTTTGGACAACAGGAGGTGGAGTACTTGGGGCATCTAGTCTCCGCGGAAGGGGTGAAAGCCGACCCACGGAAGATCGAGAGTATGCTTTCGTGGCCCCGACCTCTGACCATCCGGGCGTTGCGGGGGTTCTTGGGCCTCACTGGGTACTACCGGCGCTTCGTACGGGATTATGGGAAGATTGCACGGCCACTTACGCAATTGCTACAGAAGGATGCTTTCTCGTGGGAGGATGAGGCCGAGACCGCCTTTCAGGCGTTGAAGAGGGCGATGACGACGACTCCAGTGCTGGCACTCTCTGATTTCACTAAGGAGTTTGTGATCGAAACGGATGCTTCTGGCGTGGGAATGGGCGCAGTTTTGATGCAGGAGGGGCGGCCGATTGCTTTCTACAGTAAGGCCTTGGCTCCACGGACACTGGGCCTATCGGTGTATGAAAAGGAGATGCTCGCGGTTATTCATGCGGTGGCCTTATGGCGGCCATACCTACTGGGACATCGTTTTAAAATACGGACAGATCATCAGAGCTTGAGGCACTTTCTCGACCAGCGGATTTCTTCCCCTCTTCAACAGAAGTGGGTCACCAAGTTGTTGGGCTATGATTATGAGATCGAGTATCGGCCGGGGAAGGACAATCGGGTGGCTGACGCCCTCTCGCGCTTACCGGAGGGGGCCTTGGCACACATTTCGATGCCACGGTTGGAGTCGCTGGATGAGATTCAGGAGGAGGTGCAGCGTGATCCCGAGTTACGGGTTATTGTGGAGAACCTGCGGCACGCTCGTGAGGTAACCCCAGGTTATCACTTACAAAATGACCGGCTCTATTATCAGGGACGGGTGGTCATCCCTTGGCAGTCAGCTTGGAGGACGGTGATGATGCATGAGTTCCATTCGTCGCCGACGGGCGGTCATGCGGGTATTTCTCGCACTCTCCAGCGGGCCCGGGCCAATGTATTTTGGAAGGGGATGCGCCGTGACATTCAGGAGTTTGTTCAGCAATGTGATGTCTGCCAACGGCAGAAGTATGAGACTACTTCTCCAGCCGGGCTACTCACCCCCTTGGAGATTCCGCATCAAATCTGGGACACAGTTTCTATGGACTTCATTGATGGGCTGCCCAAGTCGCAGGGTAAAACAGTTATCTTAGTGGTGGTGGACAAGCTGTCCAAGTATGGGCACTTCCTTGCTCTGAGCCACCCTTACACAGGGGAGTCTGTGGCGGCTTTATTTGTTCGGGAGATTGTTCGATTGCATGGGATCCCTCGGGCGATCATCTCCGATCGGGACCCTACTTTCGTTGGCCGATTTTGGACGGAACTCTTCCGCTTGCAGGGGACTTCCTTGCGTTTCAGCACGGCTCACCATCCCCAGACCGACGGACAGACGGAAGTCTTGAATCGGGGCGTGGAAACTTACCTTCGTTGCTTTGTCATGGATGAGCCGCGGACATGGGCCAGTTGGTTACATTGGGCGGAGTACTGCTTCAACACGTCGTATCACTCCGCTAGCAAGCTCACCCCCTTTGAGGTCGTCTATGGACGGCCACCTCCCTCCTTCAGCAGTTATGAGTCAGGCAGTACCGCGGTGGCAGCAGTTGATCGAGCCCTCCGTGATCGCGATCGGACCCTCGCCACCCTGCGCGAGAATCTTCGGGCGGCGCAGGATCGTATGAAGGCACAGGCGGATCGACATCGGACGGACCGGGAGTTCCAGGTGGGGGACGAGGTTTTCCTCAAACTTCGCCCTTACCGGTAGTTGTCGGTGGCGCAGAGGACAAATCAGAAGCTGGCACCCCGCTACTATGGTCCATTTCGGATCACGCGCCGGGTCGGGCCAGTTGCGTATACCTTGGCATTGCCCGAAGGCTCACGGATTCATCCTACCTTTCATGTCTCCTTGTTGAAGCGTAAGCTGGGTGAGGCGGTTCCGGTCTTTCCCGTCCTGCCCGAGGCTACTTCCGGAGGCGAGCTTCGCCCCCTACCGGCGGAGGTACTATTGATCAAGTGGCGCCGTCGGGACACAGTGTACTGTCCGGAGCTGTTAATTAAATGGAAGGATCTCTCCGCGGAGCACAATACGTGGGTGGACTTGCTGGAATTCCGGGAGCTTTACCCCGATTTCCCACTTGAGGACAAGCTGGCTTTTGATGGGGCAGGGAATGTTAAGCCTCCCGACGAGGCTAGGCTATTCGGGCAACATTACCAGCGGCGACAACGACGCGTGCAAGGCAACAACGGGGCTGAACCAATGGGTTCAACCCCCTCTTCTTAAAAATCGGCTCAAGGGGGCTGAACCGCATTGGGTTCAGCCCCATGGGGGCCGGCCGGCCCCCTTGGTTGGCCGGCCTGGGGTCCCGGGTTATAAATACCCGGACCCCTCTCTTTTGGAGGCATGCAAGAACTAACCAAGGTATTTCTCTCTTCCTTCTCTTTTCAACCCTAGCACCTATCTTCTTCCTCTAGATTTTCTTCTTCCTTAGTTCCCGCATAACAGATTACTGAAGCAGTTGGATCCAATCTGGAAGAAGAAGAAGCCATTAGAAGAGGCAAACCCAGCAAAAATTGAAAGAGGCGGATGGTGTCGGATGGGTGCATGCGTACATCAATGGAGAAGAACGTGAGTAGCAGAGTAGGTGATGTCGGAGGCTCGGAGCTGCGAGTGCCGGCGGGCCGGCGGCTGCCGCAGCGGCTACGGGTTGCGGCCTTGCGCCTTGCGGAGTCGCGAACGGAGTTTGCGGGGGTCGGCTGTGAGAAAAGGAGAGATTTAGGGTTTTTTGGTTCGGAGATTGCACTTAATATAAAATAAAATAAAATCTTGGGGGGTCAGGGCCACAGCTGCCCCCCCCCCTAAATCCGTCCACGGGAGGAGCGATCTAAGTCTCACGTTCTCGTCGGAAAACCTCAGAGCTCTCTTTAATCTCTGGAGTTGTTTGTCTTCAAATGAATTAAGGTCAGTGGGTTTATTTATAGTTTTCTGGAGAAATATGCTGGTAATTGCGTCGAGACGGAATTTATGCTGACGAAAGTCGTCGCTCTGTTTTGGTCACCTAGATCACCGGTTTTAGTGAAAAGAATGGTCTGCCCATCGGGCGGCTCGGCAGCCCGGCCAGGTTGCCCGGCGGCGACGACAACGACTAGCGCGCTGCACGCGCGGGCTAACACTAACGTGTCGTGCACGATGTGCACGTTTGGGTGCAAGGTGTGTGCTTTGCGCGCATGCTCTGGGTCGTATGTGCTTGGGCAATGTGCTAGTGTGTGCGCACCTTGAGGGGGATTTTGGGCTCCTCTGAGCGAGTGTGATCCTTGCGCACAGCTCACTTAATTGGATTGACTTTCTTACGTGTTTGGTTGAAATCCTACCGATTTGACTCAATAATCTCTAGGGGGAACCCCATCAAAATTATTATTATAATAATTATTATTATTATATATAACCTTAAAGCTATGTATATATGGTCTATATATATATATATATATATATATATATATATATATATATATATATATATATATATATATATATATATATATACTAGTGACAGACACGGGGCTCCGCCCCTACGATCAATCGTGAAAGTACCTCGACTCTGACATATGTGAGGCTCCACCCTTATCAATTAATTAATATAACTTAAAACAAAACATTATCAATTATTTTACTTTAATGTATATATTATCATGCATGTTAAATCAACTTTAATAAAGTTGATGAACTTAATGGTAACTCCTCGAAAATACCGCTGACATGTCTATTGATAGTCTTTCTCGAAAAGACCATTGATTTGTGTAATGATAGTCTACTATAGTTAGGAGCTCTACTAAAAATCTTTTCTTTTTATGAAATTCAATGATTACTTTTAATTTATGGATATGATGTAATTACATAAATTGGCATTAAATTTATTTGTTTTAAAATATGTTATATTACATCTTAAGTCATTACAGTAAAATGAAAATGTTATTTATGATAATTTTGAATGTTGCATCAAAGCCAAGTTTTCTAGTATAATAGTCATACACACACACACAAGTGTCTGACAAGTGGCTCCGTCTCTATGGCCTAGCGGGACAGTGCCCGCTCCGCGACGGGGCTCTGCCCGCACCCGATCAGATATTATAAATTAAAAAATATAACAATTAAACATTTTTTAAAAAATAAAAAAAGCAGATTAACAGTGGCTTACTTTACGCCACTGTTCAAAAAATAATTAATAGTGGCACGCGCCACTTTAATACCTCCATCATAATTAATTAAATTTTTTCAAAAGAAATATTGTTCATATATAAAGTGACGTATTTTCTAATAGTCCCGACCCAGCTTGTTTTAATTATCGGGCGTGTACTGTTCACCCGCTACTGTTCACCCGCCTATTTTTAAAAGTCTCACGCCGGCTATTTAGTTTGTAGTTTTAAGTATATAAAGCATACCTGACTCAGCTTGTTGAATTGTTGTTGTTATCAGGTGGGCTCGGGCTGGTAGTGGGCGTGCTGCGGGTGGGTTGTGGCTAACCCAAGTTTGAAGTATTTTTATGTGTTATATATGGGCAAAATCGTAATTTCATATAGGTTTAGGACACTCTAGTAGTAGGTTTAGGATACCAAGTAAAATGTGGAGAGATAGTGTGGTTTTATTGAGCTCGATTGAACGGCAGCTAAATTATCAATCCATGATCAGACAGCTATTCTAATTTTCAACTCATGAGTTTATATTTCATTTATAGTGGCTTATATATATATATATATATATATATATATATATATATATATATATATATATATATATATATATATATATATATATATATATATATATATATATTTATCATATAAAACAATAAGCATATCTCAAAACACACCATGAAACTCATCTGGACCGTCCGATCAAGTTCCATCAAACACGGGTCGTTGGATTCAACAAAGGAGATCTGCAAATATCCAAATCAACTCACCTGCCACTGTTCACAACAGAAAAAGACCTGATGCCCTTTCTCCCTCCCGCCCCCTCACGGGCTCGCCCCCGCCGCCGCCGGCGGAGCCGCCGGCGGCCTGCCCGGAGCCCACCGGGGGGTTCGCCGGCCTCCGGCGAACCCGCCGGGGGTTGTCCGGCGGCGAGCGGGCAGGGCCACCGCCGGCGGTGGCCCTGCCCGCTCGCCGCCGGACAAACCCCGACGGGTTCGCCGGATGCCGGCGAACCCGTCGGTGGGCGCCAGGCAGGCCGCCTGCGGCTCCGCCGCCGGCGGCCGAGAAGATCGGCCTGCGTGAGCAGGCCGATGCGGGGGGGAGTGATTTTTTTTCAGTTTTTTTTTAATTATATAATTTATTAAATTTATTATATAATTTATTAAATTTATTTATAATTTAGAAAATTATTAAATTGTTTTATTAAAATTTAATAGAAATTTTCTATTAATTTTTTTATTAGAATTGTTATTAAAAGCTGGGCCGCGGGCGAAGCCCGCCGGGGGGTCAAGCGGGAGAAGCCCGCTTGATTGCGGGCAAAGCCCGCAGCGACGCATCGAGAACGGGCGGAGCCCGTTCGAAGATGCGAGGGGCGGGCGAAGCCCGCCGGGGGTCAAGCGGGCGAAGCCCGCTTGATTTCGGGCGAAGCCCGCAGCGACGCATCGAGAACCTATTGTTCACCTCACGCTGCCCCCAACTTTGTCGCTTCCCCTGCCCTCGGGGTTCTTTTCTTCTTCTCTCCTCTCTCTGCTCCTTCTACCTCCCTGCTCCTGATTCTTTCACATCATCCTCCGCTAACTTCGCCAACTTCTTGGCAAACGCCGGATTGGCCGCCTCGATCTCGATTTCCTTTGTTGTCCTCTTCATCAGCTCCTCAAAGGAGGGGGGGAACTCTCATCAGCTCCATGCTAAAGAAGACGGGCCTCAACCCAAGGGTGAAGGCAAGCATCATCGTGTACTCCGACATCTCCTGAACCTGTAGAATCTCCTTCTGGAACCTATCAACATAGCGTCTCAGCATCTCCTCCAATCTCTACTTGATGACAAACAATCACTCTGCTCCCTTCTTTCTCTTCTTGGACGTTGAGAACCTCAGCGAGAACCCGCGTCGCTGATCCTCGAAGCAGTAGATCGAACTCGCAGGCAACTGGTGAAACCAGTCTCTGGTCTTCTCCTTCAGAGTGATGGCGAAGAGCCTACACTTGAAGGCATCCGACATTTGCCTTATGGAAACATCTTCAAACCACTGCACATGTTGTGTGGGGTCGTCCCTCCTCGTATAGTAGGTCATGTCTGGCTCCTGGAACCCCTCCGGAACCGGAGCTGAGATGATGAGCTCACTGAAGGGGCTCCCGCCCCCTGCCTTCTGAGAGGGCTTGTCGCGTGACCTCAGCTCGCTAGCCCTGTGCGCACTGGTCTGTCCGGGGAACAGCTCCCGCCTGGGGACATCCCTTTCCGCAGCCTCTGCCGGAACCTCCTTCCCGGGGCGCTGCCCGGGAGCGTTCTTGCTCAGTGACGCGGAGGGAACCACCGGGACCTGAGGCGTTGCCCACTCGCTCCTTGCCGAGAAGGCCAAGTGGATTCCCTCCTGAAGTCTTCCAGCATCCCCAAAGTCACCCCACTTCCCCGAGAGGGATGTTGAAGTTGGAGACCGGGCGGTCTGGCGGTTTGTCTTGGCGGGTTGAAGACCGCGCGGTCTGGCGGTTTGTCTCAGTCGGCTTGGAGACCGGGCGGTCTGGCGGTCTTCCCTGGCAGTCTCTCTTCCTCTCTGGCGGTAGCCGTGCGGTTAGCCCTGCTGTCTAACCGCGCGGCTTGTGCGGTTTGTTTTGTATAGTCCGCTTGTCCTGTAAATTATAGTCTCACATCTCTTATTTGTATTCTCTCATCTCTCCTCCATTCTATATAAAGGAGGGCATACCTTTGTAATAGATATCTTTTTTGAATAATAAAATTTCAGTTATTCAAAAGTTTATTCGGCTTGTTCTCTACTTTTCGCTTCTTTTCTCTACTTTCTAACATGGTATCAGAGGACACGGTCATTTCCTTCTGATTCTGTGCGCTCTGTTGTTCGCGGCTTGTTTTTTCGCTTTCTGCGACTTGCTTCGCGACTTGGCTTCTTTCTGTCCGCGCGGCTTGTTTCTATCCGCGCGGCTTGTTTCTGTCCGCTGCCCTGTTCGCGCGGCTTGCTTCTTCTTCTTCTCTTCTCCTTCTGCTCTTTGTCGCAGCGACCTGTTTCCTTGTCACCGCGCTCCTTGTTCTTTCCTCCCGCTCCGACTTCCTAGTCGTTGCGGTCTGTCCCTATCCGCGTGTGTTGTCTCTCTACTCGCGGCTTGCTGCTGTGATCTGCCTGACCGTGCGGGTTGTTCCTTTCTCACCCGCATCTTGGTCGCGGTCACCAGCTCTTCTCCTCCCTTCTGTTCGCTCGGCCTTTTTAGTCCGCGCGACCTCTTCCCCGCTGTGCCTTTGACCGCCTTCTCGCAGCTGCTGTGATCTGCCTGACTGTGCGAGTTATTCCTTTCTTACCCGCATCTTGGTCGCGGTCACCTGCTCTTCTCCTCTCTGCTGTTCGCTCGGCCTTTTCAGTCCGCGCGACCTCTTCCCCACTAAGCCTTTGCCTCTTTCAAGCCGCTACTATTCGCGCGGCTTCGTCTGTTTTCTAACCGCTTCTGTTCGCCCGACTTTTTCAGGTCGTGCGACTTCTTTCCCTCTGCTTTGCTCGGCTTCTTGGACGCGACCTTTCTAGCCGCCCGACCTATTTTCTAGTCGCCCGGCTTGGTGCTCTATTCTCTTCTCGCGGCTTGTTCTTCTCATAGCGGTTTGCTACTCTCTTGCTTCCATGGCTTTCCTCTCCTCCAGCCCGTCAGCCTCCGTGGTCACCTCTTCTGGTAGTGCTCATGTTGTGACTCGCGGACGATGGCTCATCGACTCTGGTGCAACAAGTCATATGACAGGCAACCCTCAATGTTTCTCTCTTCTTGACACACAGGCTCAGTTGCCCCCAGTCATTGTCGCTGATGGATCTCCCTCCCCGGTCCATGGAACGGGCATGGTTCAAGTCACTCCGTCTCTCTGCTTGGCTGATACCCTCTATGTGCCCAAGTTTCCGTGCAATTTATTATCGGTTACTTCTTTATGCAAGCAACTACAGTGTTCTGTCACATTCACCCCTACCTCTTGTGCTTTTCAGGATCCGGACTCCCAACGGACGATTGCTACCGGGACTGAGAGTGGTGGCCTCTACTTCCTTGACAACGTTTCTGCTCTATCCGTCTTCTCCTCCTCCTCTACAGATCTTCTCCAATGGCATCTTCGCCTTGGTCATGCTCCTCCCCGCATTCTACGACAACTCCTGCCGCACCTCCCTCCTCATCATCCTCCTCTAAACTGTGATGCATGTCAACTTGGCAAACATCACCGCTCCTCCTTCCCACCAACGCAGAGTCGGGGCTCCTCCCATCCGTTCGACCTCGTTCACTCTGACATATGGGGTCCCGCTCCTACCCTCACCATCGGTCGGGGCAGTTCCTATTTTGTCACCTTCATTGATGATTTCTCTCGATCTACGTGGGTATATCTTCTTAAAGATCGCTCCGAGTTATTCTCTGTTTGGACCTCCTTTTATTCGATGGTTAAAACTCAGTTCGCTACGTCTATTAAAATCCTTCGTTCTGACAATGCTCAGGAGTATCTTAGCCACGACTTCTCCTCCTTTTGCACTCACCATGGTGTTATTCGTCAAACCAGCTGTGTCTACACTTCCCAACAAAATGGGGTGGCGGAACGCAAAAACCGTCACCTCCTTGATGTCGCTCGCACTATGATGAATCAAATGCATGTTCCTCGCTCCTATTGGGCTATGCTGTCCTTCTCTCCTGCTATCTCATCAATCGCCTTCCCTCCACCGTTCTCCACGGTGCTACCCCCTTCTCCATCCTTTATCCGGACAAGGATCCCTTTCCTCTTCCTCTACACGTCTTTGGGTGCACCGCTTTTGTGCACTCTTCCCGCTGCCACCCGTGATAAACTCTCACCCCGTGCCACCAAATGTGTCTTTCTGGGCTACTCTCCCACTCAGAAAGGCTATTGTTGTTTTGACCCTGTTACCCGCAAGCAATTTGTCTCTACGGATGTCACCTTATTTGCCAATGCCTCTTACTTCTCTCCCGCTTCCTCTTTTCCTCCTCCTGCTCCTCCTTCTCATACCAACTCATCCCTTCCCTCTGCTCTCACTGAGGTTCCGTCCTCTCCCCCCACTCCACCGCCTTCCCCATCCTCCTCATCTCCACCCTCTACTCCGCTTTCTCCCTCCACTCCGCTGTCATCTCTCTCTAATCCCGGGCCAGCTCTCTCCACCACGGATACTCCGGATACTGAGGCACCTGCTGACCTGGATCTCCCGATTACTCTTCGCAAAGGGGTTCGGGCTTGTACCCACCATCCTCTTGCTGCGGTTGTTTCCTACGATCGCCTTACTCCTGCTCGCCGAGCCTTTGCCCTGGCTATCTCGGCCACTACCACCCCCCGTTCCTACCAGGAGGCCCTTACTATTCCTCACTGGAAAGTTGTCATGGATGAGGAGATTGCTACTCTCACTGAACGGGGTACCTGGACCCTTGTTCCGCCTCCTTTCGGCACCGATGTTGTTGGTTGTCGCTGGGTCTTCGTGGTGAAGTTTCTCCCGGATGGCAGTGTGGATCGTTATAAGGCTCGCCTGGTTGCCAAGGGTTTTACCCAAACTTATGGGGTTGATTACTTTGACACTTTCTCGCCCGTGGCTCGCCTCAGCACTATTCGGGTTCTTCTCTCTGTAGCTGTCAACAGGGATTGGCTCATCTCGCAGCTCGATGTTAAGAATGCCTTCCTCTATGGAGATCTGCAGGAAACTGTTTACATGGAGCAACCTCCTGGGTATGTTGCTCAGGGGGAGACACGTGTATGCCGGCTAAAGAAGGCTATCTATGGCCTCAAGCAGAGTCCTCGTGTCTGGTTTGACAAGTTCAGTGGCATTGTTGCGGCCATTGGTTTTACACGAAGCTCAGCAGATCACTCCTTGTTTGTTCGGAAAACCGCCTCTGGTCTTGTTGTTCTTGCGGTTTATGTTGATGACATTCTTCTTACTGGCGATGACCAAGATGGGATACTAATGACCAAGAAACACCTTCGTCAACATCTGGTTACAAAGGATATGGGCTCCCCGAAATACTTTCTGGGGATTGAAATCTCTAGAAAGCCCAACTCCATGGTCCTTTCACAACGGAAGTATGCTCTTGATCTTTTAAAGGATGCAGGACTCACTGGTGCTAAACCTGCACGTTGTCCTATGGCTGCTGGAGAAGACAAAACCTGGACAGATGACTCACCTCTTCTCTCTGATCTTACGAGATACCGGCGTCTGGTGGGCAAGCTCATATATCTCACGGTAACCAGACCCGACATCTCCTATGCTGTTGGCAAGGTGAGCCAGTTCATGCAAGCTCCGAGGGAGTGTCATCTACAATCTGCTCTGAGGATATTAGAGTATATTAAAGCTGCTCCAGGGAAAGGACTCCTATTTCAGAAGAATGGTCATCTAAGGGTTGAAGCTTACTCTGATTCAAGCTATGCAGATGACAAAGGGGACCGCAAATCGACTTCAGGTTTTTGCACATTTGTTGGAGGCAATCTTGTGAGTTGGAAGAGCAAGAAACAGTCTGTCGTTTCCAGGTCTAGTGCAGAGGCTGAATATCGTAGCATGGCATCGACTACATGTGAGTTGAAGTGGTTGCGGGCTCTCATGCTTGACTTAGGAGAGGTTTACAACTATCCTCTTCCTATGTTCTGTGACAATAAGGCCGCGATACACATTTCCAAAAATCCGGTCTTTCATGAGAGAACAAAACACATAGAAGTCGACTGTCATTTTATTCGAGAAGAAATATTGAAGAAACAGATTTGCACTCCATTTGTCACGTCCGACAACGAGTTGGCAGACGTCTTCACCAAGCCAGTGTCCGCTTCCTTTTTCCACATCTGTGACAAGCTGGGCATGATCGATATATATGCTCCAGCTTGAGGGGGAGTGTTGAAGTTGGAGACCGGGCGGTCTGGCGGTTTGTCTTGGCGGGTTGAAGACCGCGCGGTCTGGCGGTTTGTCTCAGTCGGCTTGGAGACCGGGCGGTCTGGCGGTCTTCCCTGGCAGTCTCTCTTCCTCTCTGGCGGTAGCCGTGCGGTTAGCCCTGTTGTCTAACCGCGCGGCTTGTGCGGTTTGTTTTGTATAGTCCGCTTGTCCTGTAAATTATAGTCTCACATCTCTTATTTGTATTCTCTCATCTCTCCTTCATTCTATATAAAGGAGGGCATACCTTTGTAATAGATATCTTTTTTGAATAATAAAATTTCAGTTATTCAAAAGTTTATTCGGCTTGTTCTCTACTTTTCGCTTCTTTTCTCTACTTTCTAACAAGGGAGAACCCCCCGAGCATGCTCCTTCTCCTTCATCCTCAGCCATGAGACTTGTGATTTTCCTGTGTCAGCTACGGTCCACCCTCACCGCACTAGAAATGTTGAAGTCAAAAACTGGTCTCAACGAGAGTTCGGACCTTGGGGTGTAGCCGACACCTATTTCTCCCAAACATCAACTCCTGACTAGTGATAAAGGACTAAGAACTGACCCAAAGCCTCAACCAGGAGGTCGCTCCTCTAACCTGGAAGTTCTCTGAGCGCTTTCCCTTCAAAGCCAATTGCTGAGCTAGGAGTACCTCAGAAAGCTCTAGAAGGAAAAAATGAGAGTATGAGAAAATCTGCCTTCAGAGGTATCATGTGAATCTATTTATATATTTTCAATATCTGGTCTGCAAAAAACGTAATTCTGTTGCCCTAAAATTACTAAAATACCCCTGGACTGGTCTGTCAATAGCCAAACTCCGTTGTTCTGAGGAGCTAAATGCAGACCCAGGGGTATTTAGGAAATTTCAGGTCTGGGTTGAGCGGGAGCGTTGAGTGAAGAAGCATCACTCAACGTCAAGGGCTGGCGGGAGCGTTGAGTGGAGAAACATCACTCAACGCCAAAGGCTTCCGGGAGTGTTGAGTGGAGAAGCATCACTCAACGTCAAGGGTTGGCGGGAGCGTTGAGTAGAGAAGCATCACTCAATGCCAAGGGCTGGCGAGAGCGTTGAGTGGAGAAGCATCATTCAACGCCACACGCTTCCGTCGGCCCAAGGCGCGAGCCCTTTCGCCTGCCCAGGGCGGGAGCCTTCCCGCCTGCCCTGGTTCAGCTATGGCCGAAACCTAAACCTGCTCGACGAAAATAACTTAAGTCGAAGGCTCAGTTCGACGAATTATCGTTCTCAGCTCGACAAATTGAACCTTCTCAGTTCGCCGAATTAGACCTTCGTGATTCGACGAATTAGAGTTCGACGAATAGCGTTCGACGAAATGGCGTTACTCGACCCCTGGGCGAGAGCCTTCCCGCCTACTTACGGTGAGAGCCCTCTCACCCACTTTCTTATCTGATCCAATTTTTGCTCAAAGCTAGCCCAATCCGGGTCCTTGGGGCATCTTGGTCCCACCCAGCGAATATGAAGTTGTACATATCAGACATCATATGAGATTTAAAATAATGGTTAGAAAGGACCTCCAAGAAGAAGACGGTGATGTGTTAGTCACCAACATCTAACAAATCTAAAAATAGAACTCACCTGAAGAATAAAGGGTGTGTTTGGGACAGCTTTGGCGGATTGAAAAGTTGTTGTCCGGATAGAGCTGTTTTAAAATAGATCTCTGGGGAGCAGTTTTGAAAAGCTGCAGAGTGTTTGGGTGTTCTGTGCAGAAGTGCGCGTTGAAGAGCGATTTTCTATTTTTAGCTGTTTGGAGAAACAACTTTTGAAAACTGTTTTTTTAAAAACTAAAATATATAAATATATATAAATAACTGATAACATGAGTCTTTTACAAAGTTCTAGAAAATAGTAAAAAAGATCTTCCAACATCCGGCGACTGCTTTTTCCAATCCTTCTGATCACATGTTCGAAAATAATTTGATATGAATCAAACTTTTGATAATTTAAAATCTTTTAAATTTTTAGTAAAAGATGGAACGAAAGAAGACTCATCAGCAACACAAGCATTAAACTCAGGGTCCCAGCGAGACGGATGTCTCCGAATGAAGTTATGTAAGGTCATTGTCGCTAGCACTATGGAACATTGTTCTTCCCGATCTTTCTTCTTTTACTTGTCGAGGAAGACGCATTCCCAGGAGGTGTTGAAGCACCTCATATATCTTCAGGATCACCTTGATTGTTTTTCATGTTATCTGCTACATCATCATCTTCCAACTGGATCATCCCCACATCCGGTGGCAAACTCCCAATTGAAGGAGCCCATGAGTTTTCTCCAGTTGCGACAACTTGACTGAACATAGTGTTCAGTTTTTCCTCCAACTCAGGTGCAATACCTCCGTATCGAAATTTTTTCGCCGCTGGAACAACCTATTATAATCAGTATATCAATATTAAAATTTGTCAAAATAAAAACTAATTTTATGAAATCAAACATGAATTTGTTCTGACCTTAATCTTCTTTGCTCATCATTCTTCTGATGCAGCAATAGTTCTCTTCTCTGGATCTCAACCTAAACCAGTCTCGTCATGTTTCAGCTCCTTCCATAACTTCCAATTCTTCTTCAAATGATCTCATTTATTTTTTATTTGCAATCGATCGTAGCTTTTCCCGGTTCGTTCTTTAAACCCCGCAATCAAATTTTTTCACATTTCTTTGCTAAAGTGGGTGGTGGGCCGATTCCCCAAACCGATCTCTTTTATGCAGAGATCACAAAATAACATCACTTCACCTGACTCTCAACTCGCTACGATTCCTCCTTCTTTTGGTTTTACCATTATGTTATAAACTAATAAAATTAAAATAACAATTACTAATCAAAATCCTAGCCCAAAAGTTATATACACAAAATTGAACAAAAAAACAAACACACAAAAAAATCTCACACATACAAATCCCAAAAAAATCACACAAACACAAACACACATACAAAATATGAAGGAGAATGGCCTATAAACCTGGATCAATCTTCAGCTCCGGTGTGTCGCGTTGTTGGGGAGGAGAAGTGCGAGGATGCAGAAGCAGAACGATCGTGAATGACGTTCGTCAAGCCCAGCGAGGCGCTGAAAGACTATCGCGTTCGTCAAGCCCAGAACGATCGTGTTCGTCGAACCCAGCGAGGAGCGGATGAGAATCGCGTTCGTCCAGCGAGGAGCGGAGGAATCGCATATCGCCGAGTCGTCGGAGCGAAGAGCGGTGTTTGTGGAGGTCGAGCCCAGGGTTACCTCGCTCGGGATCGAGAGATATCCCGTCGTCGGCGTCGAAAATTGAAGGGGGAAGCGGTGGAGGAGGGACGCTGCTAGGGTTTGGGATTTGCGGGCTTGATCGGGAAGAAATAACAGCGATTTCAGGCGTGATTTGTCGACCGTTGAACGCGGGGGGGGGGGGGGGGGGGGGGGGGGGGGGGGGGAGGGGGGGTGCTTCCGGAAAAGAGCTCTGGGAGCTGCTCTTCGAAACGCGATTTCATTAAAAAGTTGTCCCAAACAGTGGCAATAACAGCTCTGGCGGCTGGGAAAGAGATTCACCAGCCGCCAGAGCTCTCCCAAACAGACCCAAAGTTCAATTGCTCCCAACATGGGAAGGGTTGCTAAGCCTGCACTGATATTTGTTTCATCAGTTACCTGGGTACAACTTGTCATCAAGAACACTGGTAAGCACCAGCAGATCCTACCAAAACCAAATAAGATCCATGACGATTCGGCAGAGCCGCACAAGAAATGCGTCTGCCAAATTTTGACGATGGTATGATAATGACAAAGACATGGCAATGAAGAATCAGCTTTCAGCATGTGGAGTCAAATCCATAATATCCTGACCAACTTCAAGCAGGTAAAAAAAATCATTGACATGCATGGGGACTGAAGATCCCAATATTCACATTTGAAGATTCAAGCAAGTTATTTCCAATAGCAGTCTCTCTGGCACTGCCAACATTGTGCTGAAGCCGAAGTATAACACCAATTCTCGTGGGTTTAAGCGCCATTTAATCATGAATTTCGTAAGCTCCAAAAGGGCGAAGGGTCCTTCGGACATTTTCGACCTATAACAAGAAAAGAATGAATGTCTCAGAGACTTCATCGCTCGATTCAAATCTAAGAAGCTTGAGTCATGAGAGACGACGATATCCAAGTAAATGTCGGCCTCCCAAGGATTAGCGAATCTTCTCCTGCAGTTTTTATTATTTTTATTTTCTCGATGAATGTATTTAGTTCCGGCGTATTGTCTTGTCCGACCAATGAGATCATGAATAAATAGGTCAAACAAATATGTGGTTAAAATTTATTAGGAAAGAAAAATTGTTAGAATCAAGAAAGCCATGCAAGAATAGAAATTGAATAGGGAAACCCACCTATATTCAAATTTTCCCGTAGCGCCCTAGTTTTTTCTCAAACGAACAAAAATTTTGCTCGGTCGCCAACCTCATCGTACACTGTTAGACATGGTGCGGTTGATGATGAGTTATGCAGATCTGTCTGTTTCCATTTGGGGTTTTGCTCTAGAAACTGTTGTTCTTACACTAAATCGTGCTCCAACGAAAACGGTTATAAAGACATCATATGAGATATGGACTGGGAAACGTCCTAGCATGTCGTTCATTAAGGTTTGGGGCTGTGAGGAATACGTGTGACGTCAAATGTCTGACAAATGGAACTCAAATCAGATAAGTGTTATCTTGTGGGGTATCCTAAGGATCCTCACCACCCTTCTACCCAAACCTAGTCAAATGCCATCTTTAGTTGATCGAACCGCGATAATGTCTCCTCGCTACTCTCTTTGGCGGCGACACAAATAGCAGCCTTCCAATTGGTGATATTTGTACCAACTATGTTAAGATTGAATTATAGGATATGAGGTACATCAACACTATGCGAAAGTAAAATGTAAAGCCAATGACCAACAAATATAAGTCACTTGATTCCTCAACACTAAGTTCATGAATCAGCAATTCTGCTAAGATACTTGATGTTGTGAAAACTATAAGCTACCTGGTTAAAGCAAGGAGTTTGGCTGCTATTGCTTAATTGAGAAGAAGAATCTAGATGATACCGAGGGCTGGCAGGAGGAGCCTTGTTATATGGACAACCTCAAGTCAATGATAAGAGATTGAATCAAAATGCATGCATTACAAAATTGAATCTTATAAGTTGAGCGGCCGGTGTAGTAGAGACGGAAATCGAGTAGTGGAGCAAAGTGCAGGCAAGAGTCAACGAAGCTATACAAAGAGAACCAAGAAGAAATTGATCCACATGACTACTCGGGCTGATACACATACATTAAGCTCATGGTTGACAAGTGCTTCAAAAAAAAACTCAACTTGAACACCGGTCCAGCAATCAAATGGATGACATTTACTTGAGCAGGAAACAAACGGCGGCGATTCTAACACATATAACATTTGTAGCTTTCCCAAAGTAGATGCACTATAAATCAAACGAACTTTATCACTCGACAGATAACCAAAGATTATCAGGTCCATATAACTATGGAGCTATCCCCTTCGCCTTACGGCTCATCGACCCTATCAGCAACCAGGGTAAAAGGATAATGTTCACATAAAAGGAGACGGCATTTGTCTCAGGGAGGAAAATGAGTCACCGATAGCGCCCGGTCAGAAATCCGGTGATGGACCAGAATAGAGAAAATGAAAAAATCGTTCTTGATCACGCCAACTATATTGTAAGCTAAGGTGGAATGTTATAGGTTCAAAACCTTTTCTGCAAAATCATGTTCTATTTGTGAGTTCCAAGATGCTCCTCTTGAAGAACCTCAAGAGTCCTCAGTAAAACATACATGTAGTTACACCACAACTCCAGCCAAACTTAAGTATGTTGGAGAGACATAATCGCGACAATAGAATCCATCTATCCCAAATTCCCCTTCTGCAGCTACAAGACCAGCATTAGGGAGCAACTAGGTGCATGTTGGCAATAAAGTGGACACAACAAACACATTCTTAAGAAAAACTCGTTGAGACAACATAAAAACTTGTGGCAGGATCTCCTCGAGAAGAAACACTTAACATAACTGAACATCCCATTCAACACTCGAGGTCGAATTTTCTGTAAGAGGGAAGGACTATCAATGTTGAGTTCTCCTCAAGAAAACAAGGATAAAGGCCTGACACAAGAAATGACACCAATGCTTCAACATGGATGATGTAATCACGCAGCGCGCAGACATGCACATAAAACAATCATTGAAGACTCGCGCTCGAAGATACTGTCGAGCTCCTTTGCCTCTAATGGAGATCTATGTTAAGAAGATTGACTCGTTCTAAGGATTCTGAACGTGCTCCATATAATTCTATTTTAGAAACAAAAGCTAGTCAATCCCTAAAAAGTTCTCATTAATAGCTTTTTACATTATTTTATAAGAAATAAGTGCCTTTCATATTAATTCTGTAAAGACCAAACACACATTAATCAATCCTTTTGAATCTAAATAGTAAATGCAAGTATACCTTGAAAGATTAACTAGTGTGTATTAAAGATGCATAATAACTATAAATCAATCCTCAAAATGACACTGTCAACAACATTTTATTGAACTATAAATATCAAACATCAATATAAAATAAGGAACATACCCTATTGCATATAATACATTATGTTCTTCTTGTGGGTAAGAGCTAGGGTTTCAGACATGTTGATTCACAGCGATTGTCATTTTCAAATCTACATCATGTGGGGTTAGGGCTTCAACATGCTCGAAGCATGATGACAACTGGCAGCACCGGACGGCGATGACGGCGACCGACAACATCGAGATGAAGATCAAGTTGTTGAAGGATTTTTGTGGCGGCTCGCCGTATTGAGACCTCTCTGAGGGTGACTAATTGTCTCTTCAAAGTACTGTCACAAATTTGTAAGCAAATTCTTTGGCATACCAACACATTCAATGCTTTAAGGACCTGATCAAGTCAGCTGGTTAACAAGCGCATAAGGAAACCGTGACAGATTGAAAATGAGATGCCAAATTTAAGACTTTAAACTGAAGCCTGTGTCTAATTTTGATGTCTACTTGGTCCTAAGGAAGTATTAAAACTCACACCAATGCACCAAACAGTAATTCCAGTGCACAAAACTCTTAACGCGCGCACACGCACAAGGATAGAGGGATTATGAAGCACTGATACTTCCTTGAGGGTCACGTACCCATACCGGATACGTATCTGGTACCGATACGTATCCGATACTCGGCGGATACACTTGTTACTCTAGTCTTTAAATACACTTGCACTTGCCAAATCATTCTGCATATTGTGATAGAATATGTTATTCTAAAGTAAACAAAAGACTTTTTTATGTCCTTTAGAAGATAAAAAACTGTGAACCATAAACGCAACTAGCAGTGTTTATTTATTATAATAACAAAATGTGCTTTAGATTTAATTATATTTTTTTTATTTAAAACTACAAATAATTTGATTCAAATTTTATTATTTTGTTTTTTTGCTATATGCATGTGCATATATAAAGACACACGAACATACATATATATATGTATATGTGCATGTACATACATGGACATATCGCACTTATATTTATATGTCAATGTTAATTACGCTAAACCCAAATGTAATTGTATTCACATTTTTTATTTTCATGTATCACCGTACCGGATATGTATCGTACCCAATACTGGTGTTTCATAGTAGAGGGAGGGAGAGAGCTGCCAGAATCAGAGGCATACTGGGTCGCTTCACCTTCGTGAGCTCAAGCAGAATCTCTGTGACCACCCTCATGGACATATTGCACTTATATTTATATAAGTCAATGTTAATTATGATACACCCAAACATAATCGTATTCACATTTTTTTTCATGTATCGTACTCAATACTCGTACTCATACCAATGCTTCATAGTAGAGGGAGAGAGCTGCCAGAATCAGAGGCATACTTGAGTCGCTTCACCTTCTCGAGCTCAAGCAGCATCTCCGTGAACACCCTCATGGACATATTGCACTTATATTTATATAAGTCAATGCAAATTATGATATACCCAAACATACCTGAATTCACGTTTTTTTATTTTCATGTATCACAGTACCAGATATGTATCGTACTCAATACTCGTACTCATACCAATGCTTCATAGTAGAGAGAGAGAGCTACCAGAATCAGAGGCATACTTGGGCCGCTTCACCTTCTCCAGCTCAAGCAGCATCTCCGTGAACAGCCTCATCCTTTGTATCTCAAGCTCTTTCTCGAACTCCATCCGCTGCTTCTCCAGCTCGATTGATTGCTGCAGCTTTGATCTCTCTACTCTTTCGTAAATCTCAGCAATCCTTTCAATGGCCCTTGCAAGATCTCTGAAGTCCTCGTGATCTCCTCCAACACCGCCGAGAGCCCCACGAGAAAACCCTTCAGACCCACAACATGGCTGCCTCCTTTTGCCAGGAGCCAGAGTTTTGAATAACCCAACCTTCCCCTCGCCATCCACCCGATTCATATGCTCAACGCCATCACAACCATCGCAACCAATTCCGCTGCCTTCGCGTGAGCTCTGCGTAGCATCAGGAAAGTTCGTCCGTACCCTGGACGAACCCCAGGATGTCAATAGAAGACTGGGAGGAGGCGTGCCGGAAGTAGAATTAGGGTTTAGTTGTTTGACTCTGATGCTGATGGGTTTCTTCTTGGAGGAGGAATCGGGGGAAGTGCCGACGAGCAGATCTAGGCGGGAGAGGAGAGGCCAGGTCGAAGGCCCCGGCTTCGACTTCTCGAGCTTGTACTTCTTCTTAAGGGTGTCGATCCGATTCTTGCACTGGCCGCTGGTCTTCCGGGGCTTCCCCGCCGCGTCCTGTCGAGCGTTCACGGAGTCCCCCACATCTTTCCAGTCGTTCTGCCGGAGATTGCCGCGGCTGAGATGGAGGAAGCGGTCGCCCCACGCCTCCACCAGCGCCTCCGTCGCGCCCTCGCTCCAGCAATCCTCTCTCCCTCCTCCGGTGCCGCCGCCGCCGGCGGCGGTGCAGTTTCCGAAGTCCATGTGCTATGCGGATGAATGCGCGAGAGAGGAAAGAATGTGATCGGGGAGGGAGGTTGGGAGAAGCCGGAAGAAAATCTCACCGGCTCTGAGGGGGAGTAATAGAATAGCCGTCGGCCGTGTATTGGGCCTATTGGTCCGCCTACCGGCGGTGAGCTTACCATGAACTTTATGACTTCTGCTCCGCAATGGATAATTTGTCATTTGTTAATGTTCACCTAAGAAATTTCATTCATTTTTATGTTCAAACAGATGATATTTGTTAGATGATTCTTAATGAATGGCGTTTTAACTTTTAACTCATGCGCTCATGACCACCACCATCACGACAAACGGAACCTTCATGTGAGATTATGGACGAATTTTTTTTATCAATCCAGACATTTCTGCCATATGAAACATTAAGGGCGAGTACTCATTACAACTTTTCAGTATGAGCGAGCATTCATTGGACCTCCCGGTTTGAGCGAGAACTCATTTTAACTTATTAGTATGGGTGAACATCTAGAGATCGCAAGATGACAAGTTCTCGTGACATTCACTATAGGTGAGTAGCACCGCTTAAATGTCATATGGGTGAGGTTGTTCCTTAAATCACGTGATGGGTATCTCGCATGAGTGGAGAATTCTCGCATACATACCCCTAGTATTTCTCTATAAATAGGATCACATGGGTACTAGGAATGACACGTTGAGACCCTCTAAGTTTCATTTCATCTCGTGCATTCCTCGTATCTAGTCGGCCCATCATCAATTCCCGAGTATGTGCAGGACTTTCTTGCTACAGCTCCGAGTCATGTTTATAGACAATTAGTTCTCTCTCTCTCTCTCACACTCGCTCTTGTTATCAAATCTGTGGGTTTAGACGGAAATCAATAACCTTGAGCTACACCTTGGTCAAACATTTAGAGGAGAGCTAGCAATCACTATGATAAACCAGTATGGTTAACATGCCCCGAAAGTTTTCGAATATATGTGGCCATCTAATTAAAGGAGTTATTAGCAAACCACTTTCTTGCAATGGTTATTACAGCTCTCCAGCATGTTGAAGTGATTGAGAATTTTCTAGCAAACCATTTTTCTGTTTATAGACCCAATTCAGTTCATGATATTATGTCTCTCAAAATAATCAGGTTATAAATATCTCTCTCTCTCACACATTATTGATAGACATGAAAATTTTTATGGACACATATATGAACTAATGTTTGAAGGAGATTACTCATTAAAAATAGCTGGACTTGTTATCAAATCATAATTTTGTGTGGAAGTTTAGACTGCATAAATGATGTTCTTTTCTATGACATAACATCTACATGCCGACTAATGGAGATAAATATCTTAAAAAATCTCATCTTGTTGATGTCCATAACCATGGAAAGTATTTGAGCTACGTGGTAATAAAACAAATAGGCTGAAATGGTCATCCATTTTTCAAACTCCATGTTAGCGTTCAAAAATAAACTCTGGAGATCATTTCTTGCTTGCAACCACTTTACAGTAAAAACTATGCAGAAAATTTATGCGACTCAGACAGATTTATGGGATAAACGCAGCCCCCTCGGCGATGGTTGCGGCAGATCCTTGCAGCGGTCAGGTCGCGGCGTTTCCCTGGAAAATATGTCGAGGGCGATAGGTCGAGGTAGAGATCGTGCTGCGGATGAAATCGCGAATAGGGCTTTCGCGGGAGAGAAAAATATGAGCCAGTGAGGAGGAAGGTTTGAAAATGAGGAATGTGAGCTAATAACGAAATAAGGTTTGCTAATAACACGTCCTAATTAAAAGAGGAGGGGTAAATTTAGTAATGAATGTTTGACCAAATTGATTTTTTTTTAATATAGTATAATATAAAAGTTTAGTATATTGTCATTGATTGAGCTCCCTAAAAAACAATTCGATCGGACCAAAGTTATTTGACAGCAATATCCATCGGCTCATCAAGACAATTTCAGCATGCTCAATCTCGTGCAATTATGAGTCCATTTGATATTTTCAAATGGGTGTTGGAAGGTGCATGCTTCGAATACGCACAAGACACATAACGCATGTGTCTGCACGACACGCGTAGTGACACATGGCTCGGCGTGCCCACACAAGCATGCACGCACACAACTCACAACCCCCAGCATGCACACTCAACACACAAGTCTGAGTGCTCGTCACAGCACCACCATCTCCGCCTACGATCGTCGCTGCTTCGGCGAACCTGCCTGTACTGCCCGTGACGCCCGGGGCAAGATCGTTTTATTCTAGAAATTGGTGATCCTAGTGACCAGAATCGTGCGTCCATATTCGCAAACTCAATATCGTGAAGGCGAGCGGCTACTAACGCACCCCCACGAAAGTTATAAAAAGGCCCCAAGCCTTCATTTGAGGGGACTGGAAAAAAAAAGATACGACGTAACTCTAAGGTTTTTCAACGAAGACTTAACCCTCCGTTCATCCTTGTCACGACCCGTCGGATAACATTTATCAGAGTGCGCTACGGGCTGGTCGTGATGCTGCAGTAATGAACAAAAGTGACTTCCATGTGTGCAAGGCATGAGCTAGAAATATGTTATTATTATTATTATTATTATATATATATACATATATGCGTAAATATGAGCTGGAAATATGTTGTTATGTGTGTGTGTGTGTTTCAAAAAAGGTTAATAAACATGCATTTTAATAAATAAAATCAATGTCACATGCAGTGTTGAAGAAAAAAATAAATGTAATAAGCCGCAGTAGTAAACATGTCATAAATAAAATGATTTGGTACATCAACAAAAAATTCTAGCAGTTATCCACGATACAAAAGAAAATGACTGACAATAACTAGTACATGATAACAGATCTGACGGTAAAAGAAAACAAATACATAGAATCTGATGTAACCACTACAAAAGAGTAAACCTTCGAGCAAGCGGTAGCTGGACGAAGAGCTGCTCAGGGAGCAGACAGTGCTGTCACGAAGCCTAAGGCAAAATTCAAACAGAAAGAAAATGTCTCAGAACATGAAAATCAAATAGTAAGCAAGTTAATATTCTGATAGTTAAGCAGTGGAAACAAAAAACAAGTAACTGATGTTTAAACGTTACTTTAGCCTACCCCGAAGTTTTCCTAGTTTCCAATCACTCAATGTCATAAGTGTTAAACAATGAAAAGTTTTCAATTTGATGTACAAGATTATAGTATGAGTATAATTGCAAGGTTTATCAGCGCGGTGCTTGCAATGACCATTTATTGGTTTTTGTTATCAGTCTGACGGGAGCTCGATTCAAAGCGTCACATCAAATCGACACCTCCTTTCAGTGTTTGACGATGACGAATAGTGAATTGGGGATTCTTGTCTTGGAGATTCCTAACATATCTAGACAGGTCATAAACACACGACTTTGATCTATAAGAATATACATTTCATTATATAAGAGTAATTATAATTAAATTTCACGTTGCAAGTGAAAGAGATTTTTTTACTTGCCTTCAGGTGAAGCCGAACTGATGACAGCGGCTAGACGGTGATAGCAAAAACTTAGGAGTCTTAAATCGACATGTTTAAGATCACGCAACCAAAATGACATGGATTTTTCTACGCCTGTACGAACATTATAATAATTGCAAAGATGCACATATGAGGTTGTTTAGAGAATTACCTCCCTTGGGAGCAGGGAGAGAGGGGTTACCACGAAGGATCAGGGACTCGATGTCGCTCAGGTGACAAAAACCCTAAATCGGAGAGGGCTTCTTCACGAACCGCTAATTAGAGCGACGAACGGTACCAGAAAAACACAAATACGGCAAGGGTTAGTTGATTGCACGGTGAACAAAAGTTGATCGACACCAATAATATTGTTGGAAAGCGAACACTAACCAACCACATAAAATAAATTCTGAAAAGAGGGAGAAAGAGAGATTCCTTACCCAAGAGATCAAAATCAGACTTAGAAATTCGGAGAGAGGCGGATACTAGCAAACCCTATGTGTCCCACTTGAGATCCACCGGCCGAGACGAAGAAGAGGAAGTGAAACTGGGGTTCGGAGAAGGAAATCGTTGTCCTCACGGAAAGAAGAAAAAGAAGAGGAAAGGGCTCCTACTGCTGCCGCCTGCCTGAGGAGGAGCTCCTGCTGCTGTCGTCGGGCTGAGAAGGATCTCCTGCCGTTGTCGCTGACCTGAGAGGGAGGAAAAGGGGGCGTAGCCACCAGCTAGGGACGGGAACGG
Source organism: Platanthera guangdongensis (assembly GCA_039583875.1). Lineage (NCBI taxonomy): Eukaryota > Viridiplantae > Streptophyta > Magnoliopsida > Asparagales > Orchidaceae > Platanthera > Platanthera guangdongensis. The sequence continues at coordinate 33,651,808 of CM077157.1, read as the reverse complement.
GAACAGGGAAGCTGCAGGAGGCGGAAATCGAGGCCGACGGTGTGCAGGAGGCGAGATCGGGAGTTGCGGCACACGAGATAAAACTAGACCAGGAGAAAATGAGGTATCGAGGGGGCTCACGGGTTTAAAGAGGAATGGAATAGGGTTTTATTATTATTATTATTGTGGGTTGTTACATTCTCCCCTACTTAGGAAGTTTGGTCTCGAAACTTTCATGAGGATTCTCCGAATGGAGCCAAAACAACGAAGATTCAGACGACATACACTCCAATCGCAAATTTGCAAATTAACGTATGGGAGCTAACTATGGAAAATACTGAAATAACAAGGAAGTCGGGCGCAGAGACTTACCAAAATCAGGAGAAGAGTTGCGGATACTTATTGCGCATGTCAGATTCGAGTTCCCAAGTGTACTCCTCAGAACTGTCATGCACCCAAAGTACCTTCATCATATGAATGGTTCTCTTACGAAGCTTGCATTCTTGATACTCGACGATCTTAGTGGGCTCAACCAGATAGGAAAGATTGGTTTTAGAAATCACTGAAACTTCTTCAATGATGCGGGTAGGATCACGAATGTACTTCCGAAGCTGGCTAACATGAAAGACATTGTGAACGACGGCTAAAGATGCGGGTAGCTCAAGACGATAAGCAGATATTTCGACACGTTCTGAAATAGCAAACAGTCCTGCTGAAGCTAGGAAAAATCCTAGCCTCGGAATTCGGACCAAAGCCGCCTAAGGTTACCGACTCAGAAGCTAGATCAGACGACTAGGGTGGATAGGACGAAAAATCAGGTCAAACAGGACAACAGATATTGAGGTAGGAAGGTCCCACCACGTACCAAGATGCTCAAAAGGAGCAACCCCTTCTCAACCATAGATGACCGAATTTGGTACGGGGGAAGCTAGCTGACAAAGTCGAAAGGTCGCTACTTGCTCTCTAAGGAAAAGGAATCCAAAGGCTCAGCTAGTATCTCAAAAATGAAGCGCGCGAGTATCCTGCCGAGGATTTTTAGGTGCTTCACCTCGTACCCCTGGGGTCCTATTTATAGGCAAATCCAAGAAGGGGGGTCATATTTATACCCCACCCCCCGGCGACTAGGTGACTTCAGGGGGAACTCGCACGGGCTGGGCGAGTATCTCGCCTAGTCGCCTACTTGGCGAGTATGCGAGAGGAGCTCGTCATACTCGCCCAGGCCTTCTATACTCTTGTGCGCTGATGTTGACTTCTGTTTTGACTTGTTGACCTTGACTTCTGCTGGTCTGGCTGTGGTAGGGTCTATTCTCGACGAATACGGGTTGTACACAATCGGGATATAAGCATCCTTGTAAGACCGGACCCCTACATTAACGGCCAAGATCAGCTCCCCCTTGCATGTCGGCATAGCTACCCCCTATTGCATCTCTCCTCTGACTGGAGGAACTAGCAGGAACAGGTTTAGACCCCAACCTATCGGACCTGAAGGAGGATCAACCTTGTTAAGCTCTCCTTTTGGGCAACGACCCTTCAATTATTTTCAAAGGCAGGATAACCAGCCAGAGGGCAGGGATAGGCCCAAGGGAATATGTTAGTCGTGAGTGCGTCCTGGACGACCCTCGGAAGAACATAACCCCTCGCTCATTCAAGCACGCTCGTAGTCGGGTGGCAGGGCTGAGATGATCAAAGGTCGGATTGGGAAATGTGCCTTCGCCCTGTTTCTCCTAGATATCCCAATGCGGACGACGGGACGATGCATCAGGATATAAGTGTCCTTGTAAGACCGGACCCCTGCATTGACGACTGAGATCATCTCCCCCCTTGCATGTCGACCTAGCTACCCCCGATTGCATCTATCCTCCGGTTAGAGGAACTATCAGGAACTGGGTTGGACGCCAACCTCTCAACTCGACGACGGCGAGATCATCGTTCGCTTTTTAATTTCTTTGTCCTCAAAGATATTGATGCGCTTGATTCATTTTCATTCTCTTGAAGCAGCAGGAAAAATGACCCCGATTATATTTCAAGTCCTCGAGTGGCAGTGTCGTCGTAAGTCCAAGTCCCTGCACGAGTTGCATATTGGTCAAGGAACTCCTCGAGTGAGATCAAGTTCCTTGTTAGAGTGATGTCATAGTCTGAGATCTCTGTACGAGCTCCTCTACTGCAGATTGACTACTTGCCTCCCCGAGTAGACCTACACCACTCTAGTTGAGCAAGGCTCCTGAGAGCTAACCACTCCAACATTCGAAGTCCTCGAGTGGAAGTGTCGTCATAAGTCTAAGTCCCTGTACGAGCTTCTCTCCTGCATATTGGTTAAGGACCTTCTCGAGTGAGATCAAGTTCCTTGTTGGAGTGATGTCCTAGTCCGAGATCTCTGTACGAGCTTCTCTCCTGCAGACCGACTACTTGCCTCCTCGAGTCGACTGATTCCCACCCCCAGTTGAGCTTGCCTCCTGCTGGGTGTCGACTGATTCCCACCCCCAGTTGAGCTTGGCTCCTGCCGGGTGTCGACTTTTCCCAACCGCAAACCAAGCTCAGCTCCTAATAGGTTGTCGGCTCTGGTCTTCGAGCCCGTCGGAATTAATTCAAGAAAAAAAATAAATTGTGCAGGTGCAGACATGCATGACGAGTATGCGAGCACGTATCGGCGAGTATGCGAGCATGACATAACAAACGTGCGAGTATGATACGACGAGTACATGCGCGGAATATAGGCAAGTATTGAGATGCGAGTTGTTGGAACGAGAATGATTGTGTGGATAATGACAATGCGATTTTGCATGATATCGACGTGCGAGTAAAGCGTCGCGAGCACTCGTTCTCCCCGAGCCTATGAGCCTAGCGAGTATCATCACCAAACAAACATGAAAGCAGAAAACGACAACATGATAATTCAGACTTGTATATATATTTTTTCAAAAAATGTTACAAGTTACAAAAGTCAGCTAATACAAAATGTCGCTGACTGCCTTGTGCGAGTATGACAAATATCGGCGAGCAAATAGGACTCATCGTCGCCAGTATCAGGCCGATATTCCTCATCTCCAATGTCGGCATCCTCCTCTTCCTCACTGCTCTCCTCTCTCTCCTCCTTGCCGCTGACACCGTTGTCGTTGCTGCTGCTACCGCTGCCGCTGCTGCTGGAGCCCGACGACGATGAAGGTATGCGATCCGACGAGATTGTTGCCTCGGCGAGCAGCTCAGGGATGAGCTCATCCACGGTGAACTGCTTGTCCCCTTCGTCGAGTTTTTCGTTGATCCTCAGCCTTGCGAGCACGACATTTCCCGCCGCACGGGCTATCTCGCGTCGGACTGATCTTTTGATTGCGTAGTGAGGGTCGTCCTCCGGCTGCGGCTAAGGGGCTGAAGAACTTGCGCCAGCTTCTAGGATGGCTAGGCGAGATTCCATCTCGGCTGCGCGGATTTGGGCTGCCTCCAGGTCGACCTGAGACTTGACGAGTTCCGCCTCGTACTCAGAAAGCTTCGTGGCGGTTTCAATCTCGGCAGCCTGCAGTAAAGAACAGAATCAGTGAAAAAGAATCCAAGTCTGACAATGCCAACATCGCGCGCAGGAGGCGACTTACCTCATAATAACGCCAGCGGACTGATTCCATGCCGAGATCAATCGCCTTCTTACTGACAATATTCAGGGCCTTGGTCGTCTCTAGTAGCTTCCTCGCCACGTAGTGGTTCAGCTCAACGGCTCCCGCGAGCGAGCAAGATGCCTGCTGGGCGATTTCCTCCTCGCTGAGGTCCAGCATCGACTCGGCATCGCCTCGCCCATATAACGCATGGAGGACGGCGAAGGCCTCCCCCTTGTCCTCCCAGTCTGCCGATCAGGAGGGGAAGTTGGTGCTCAGCGTCACCAGGTGTTCGTCCGCCGACCAGGTCACCAGCAGGCGACCATAGGCGTCAACCGCCCCTCGCCCTAAATTGAAGTTGGGGTGGAAGTGGGGAATTCGAGCATCCAACGGAGGCGATTCTTGGTCGTCAGGTTGCGGTGAGGACACCTTCGTTTTTTTGGTCGCGAGGTCCGACGACCTGTCTTTCCCCTTGCCCTTGGTGAGCCTTTTCTTCTCGTCGACATCAGCCGACGGGTTGGTCTCATGAAGCGAGGTTGCGACTTCATTCGCCGGAGGGAGCGGCTTCTCCAGGAGCTCGCACGGCACTGCAAAAAATGTCGAGTAAATCAGTACTGAGCTGCACTGTTGAAACCAGAACCCGGCTTCCTGTGGAGCTCGCCCTTGGGGAAAGGGGTGGTCTCGCGCCTACTTCGCTCCTGCAAGGAAAAACAACAAAACAAGGAGAAACAGACCCAAGGGCTCGGCGGGGAGGTCCCACCACAAACCCGGAAGATCTCAGAGCGCTTCCCCTCCTTAGCCTGAGGCCGAGCTATGGTACCCTCAGAAAGCACTTGAAGATTTTAGGGAGAAGAGCACAGGAAGAACCTGCTTTCTGGGGTACCCCTTGGGTCCTATTTATAGTTTCTGAAATCCGGACTGCCAATAACCAAAATAACTGACCTGAAATTACCAGAAAACCCTCGGCTGGGTCTGCCAACAGCCAAACTCCGCTGTTCTGAAGGGCTATGGGCAGTCCAGCAGGGGTAAAACAGTAAAAAGCACCTCTGGCACCCAGACGAGCTGGGAGCTCTGGCCACCTCGGCATGTACTGCTCGCCCGCTGCTGCCGAGCTCCACTGCGAGGGCGCGAGTTGCAGCCCGCTCGGCGAATGCCGAGCTCGGGGTCGCCGATCGGCGATCTCTGGCCGACGGATGCCGAGCTCAGCCTCGCTCCTGCCGCTGCCGAGCTCGCCTGCTGCTCCCAGTCTGATCTGCTCGCCCTCTGGTGACCTTGCTCGCCGGACACGGGGTTGTACACAATCCCCGCTCTTTTCGAGCTTGTCAAAAAGCTCGGAAAGAAACATCCAACCCGAAGTGTGCGGCGAGCTCTGGCTGGCGAGTTGGAGGGAATCTTCTGGTGGGGGCCACCTGCGTCTATATATATGCACCTGCTCTGCTGCCTGGCTCTTGCCATCCCCCCTGTTGCCTTGCCAAGATGCCCCTTCCTAAGGAGATTCAAGAGCGCATAGACCGAGCCCGCCAGGCTTCCGCGGCTCGCGTTGCCGCGCTGACGGCGGTCCCCGCGAAAGTTCCCCAAATTGATTCTGCCGAGCCGAGCTCCAAGAGGACAAAGCCATTCCCCGAGGCAGCCGAGCCCATCTTCCACGACCTGAGGACCACCCTGGCTCGCGAGACCGGCTCTTCTACTCGAACTATTCCGGAGAATGATAGGGAGGTAGTTGTAGTCGGCGACGATCAGGGCGGCCTACCAGATGGCGAGGGCACGGCGCCGCGGGTCCCCACGCCGCGAGGCGAGGTCATGCTCGCCACTTAGCGACTCTCGGCACCGGACAGCCATCCCCGGGATCCGCCGCTCCTCTTCGGGATCCTGCCTGTGAGCTCGCAGAGGCCAGCTTCACCACAGGGCTCCCCTCCTCGGCGAACTGACGCGGCCGCCTGGGGAGGTCTGGGGTCCATTCCCATCCCGGGCTTCGAGCTCATCTCGTCGGGAGCCCGCGGCCCGGGTCGCGGGAAGGATCTGAGATTCGTCCCTCCCCGCATCTCCTTTGAGCCGCCGAGCTCTTCAGGTCAGCCTCGCTCAACCCCGTGCTTCACAAGCTTTTGCTCTGCTGACATCTGCCTTTATAGCTCTTCCCAGTCAATCGGTTGCCGAGGAGTCCTCGCGGGCAGCCCACCACTCTCCCCTCCCGTCTCCGAGCTCGCTGGACTCTTACTTGGGTCCGGAGGTGGATCAAGGCGAGCTGTCGAGGAGGGAGGTCAAGCTCCTCAAGAAGCTGGTGTGCGGACTGCGCGAGGTGCAAGGGGTCAACGAGACGCTGCAGCGCGACTACGCGCGTCTTGCTGAGGAGGTGCGCCTCGGCAGAGCTGGCGAGTTGATGTCCCCCTCCCGACTCCTGGATGAGATAGACGACGGTCTCTTGGTTGCGCAAAGGAATTCCGGAAGGATCCGCGAGCTCCTCCGCGCGCGGCAGCCTAGGGGGCGGGGGTCGCGAGGCCGGGGTTGGTAAGTCTGCGGGCTCCCCTGCCGAGCCGACCGACGCTCGCATCCCGGTGCCCCCCCTGCTCGCGCGCCCCGTTTTCGGTTCTGGACTTTCCCCTTCTGTGATGAATAATTCTTAGAACATTCTTAATTATGTTATTTAAATAAAAAGCTGTAATGTTTGACTTAGCCTTGGTTGGGATGCGTCAGAAGTCGGCGAGCTGGGGTGGCGAGCTGGGGCGGCGAGCTGCGCCGATGTGACAGCCTGCCTCAGATTTCTTTTCCTATAAATAGCCCCCCCCCCCTCACCTACCCCCGTACCGCCTTTATTGCTTTGCTTTCCCTTCCTTGCTTTTTCCTTTCCCTGCTCGCGCCGCGCTTCTTCTCTGCGATCATGGGCAAGACCAACCCGGACGTCGATGGCCGCTCCAAATGCGCGCAACACTTCGCAGATTACTGCTTCTTCGACGGCCACACCAGCGAGGAGGAGCTCGCAGAATTCAAAGCCATGTATGTGCCGCCGGGCTTTGAGGCACGCAGGCCGGGGCCGGGCGAGGCCATTAACGCGTTTTATGAGAACGAGCTCGCCTTCCCCATCTCGCACTTCGAGGTGGGGCTGCGACTTCCCTTGTGGCCGGAGATCCGGCAGATCCTGAAATACTACGAGGCCGTCCCCGCGCAGCTGAACTCAAACGCCATCGCAATGATGGTGGCGTTCGCGAGCTACCTCCGGCGGGAGAGGATCGAGTTCAACCTGACGGTGTTCAGGAAACTCTTCTCCTACAAGGCGACGACGGACGGGGTCGCCTACTTCGGCGGCTCCTTGATCAAAGTTCGCGAGATCGCGAACAAGCACCACACCTGGATGACCAAGATCGCCTTCGTCAAGGGCGATCTCGGCAACATCCCCTACTCGCCGCAACAAAAAGGCGAGGAGTTGTACCGCCCGCTGGTCGTGTCCGGCAACGACGCCGAGCTCCACAAATTCTTCCTCCACAAAGATTTCGAGGTCGCCTTCCTGTGGAGGGGCCTCGACGCGCTCCCCCCAGTTCTGCCCGGCGAAGGTATGCTCTCCTCATCTTGCCGAGCTCGCCTACTCGCCGAGCTCGGCACATCATCATATCTGGAATTCCTAACCTTTCCAAGTGTTTTTCTGCAGGGGAGCGAATAATCCCCGCGAACCCGCCGTTTGCGGACCCGGGGCTCAATACCGACCCTCCCGCCTGCGAGAGGGCGGTGGCGGCGGCGTGCCGAGATGAGGCGGCCCTCTCGCAGCCCTCTTCCGGCAAGAGGCGATCTGAGGACGCGGGGTCGAACCCCCATCCAGCCCCCGTCAGATAAAAAAGATGCGGAGAGCCCTGCTGGCTCCGCGGGGGCAACAACAACATCAGTCCAGCCCCAAGTACATCAGCTCGTCGGAGACTCCTCCCGACGCGTCCCCGGAGAGCCCGCTGAAGGAGACGACCAGCAAGGGCCGAAAGGATGGCAAGGGTCCTTCTTCCTCGGCTGCGATCTCCCCTCCTCCTTCGGCGAAGAGGGCTGCCCGTGAGCGCGCGCCGCCGAAGCAGCACCCCCTCGTCAACTTCGGCGCGCGCTGGAAGGATTCCGCGGGCGAGCCCATGCTGTAGTGGGACGAGCTCGCTCATCGAGTCTCCGTCTCCACTCTGCACCCGTCCTGGCACGACCGCGAGCCCGTCACCGGTCATGCCTACGCCCTCGGCGTCGGCATTTATGGCCGGGAGGATGTCGAGGCCTACAAGAGGGCGACCCTCCGGCAGCTCGGCCATGAGGGCTTGCAGTCCCACCTGCGAACTCTGGAGCTGCACCACATGCTGGCGCACCGCAGCTTCTCCCTCAACCACCAGCTCGAAAAGGCCGAGCAGGCTCGCGACCTCGCCAAGGAGCAGGTCGCCGATCAGGCGAGGCGGCTTGGCATCGTGGATGGTCTTCTCGCCCAGACTGCTGGCGGGCTGGTAAGTGTTACGCACCGCTCTCTTTTACTTAGAAAGCTTTATGCTGCTGCTAAATGGGCTTTTCTCCAGGATGCCAAGGCGGCGGGCGAGCTCCAGGCTCGCAACACTGAGCTGGGGGAGGAGGTCAGCCGGCTGCGCACGCAACTGGCCGCGGATGCCGACGCTGCTGGGGAGCTCCAGGCTCGCAACGCCGATCAAGGGGAGGAGATCGGCCGACTGCGCGCACGCCTTGGCGAGCTGGAGGGTGCGAACGCAAAGCTGAAGGGGGAGAACCAGCACCTTCTCGGCGAGGTGCGTCGCCAGGCGGAGATCTTCTTCCCGTCGCACGACATCGATCCCACACTCCCCTACAAGAGCCCGCGTATCTTTGGTGAGGCCGACCTCATCGAGAGACTGCGGATCAACTCAATCCAGACCGCCGAGTGCACCCTCGCGATGATGAAGGACTCCTGGGTGCTGGTGGAAGGATGCGGGGGGATCTCTGCTCGGGACCTGATGCCGAGTCTGTTTCCGGTGACGCCGCCCAGCGAGAAGGAAGATAGCCTTGATGCAATGTTCGGGAAGAGCTTCCAGGACCATTCGGGCGACGGCGAGGACCAGTCCGGCGGAGGGGGCGAGGCCAGCTGACAGCCTTGTATTTTTTTTCTTTTTTCTTTTTCTTTTTTCTTTTTTGACTACTCGTCGTGGCGAGCTCCCTGTACATTCGTGAATAATCAATGAAAGTTTTTTGATCATACCAGTGTTCTCCTCTTTACTTATGCTTGTTGTGTTATGAATGTATGAGAGTGCTTCCTCCCGCGACCTCGCAGAGACAGGTTCCGCGCGTAGAGTGATTATGAGAGCGCGCACGCGAGCGAGACGCGCTTTGAGTGTTCGCCGAGCCCCAAATGATTTCGGGGCGAGTTGCTCTCTGCCCTTATCACGCCGCCATTACTCGCACGCGGGCCATCCAGGTTGGGCCCGACAGAAATTTCTCAAGTGTAATGGGCGAAGGGGGCGAGGTGTCCCGATCTGGCTTGCTTCCTTTGGCGAGGCTCGGGCTTGCGGCCTACTCGCCAATACCGAGCCGGGATTGGCGAGCCCGAACTCGCCCAGGCAGAGCCCTCCAGCCCGGCTTGCCTTCTTGATTATGCTGGGCTGAGCTTGCCGAGCCCGAGCTCGCCCTGACAGTACCCTTCCCCTTTGCTCCCTGCCATAGAATTTGGCCTATACCTGACGACTTCAAGGCCGACACCATCGAGCGACCTCCGGCCATGCTAGCTAGATGGGAGCCTGACAGCGGGATCTGCTCGAGGCCTAAGGACGACGCCGAGTGACTTCCAGCCCTGTCAGCTAGGTGAGAGCCTGACAGCGGGATTTGCTCGAGGCCAAGGATGACACCGAGTGACTTCCAGCCCTGCCAGCTAGGTGAGAGCCTGACAGCGGGATCTGCTCGGGGTCCACTACTACCACCATCGAGTGACTTCCAGCCCTGCCAGCTAGGTGAGAGCCTGACAATGGGATCTGCTCGAGGCCAAGGATGACACCGAGTGACTTCCAGCCCTGCCAGCTAGGTGAGAGCCTGACAGCGGGATTTGCTCGGGGTCCACTACTACCACCATCGAGTGACTTCCAGCCCTGCCAGCTAGGTGAGAGCCTGACAGCGGGATCTGCTCGAGGCCAAGGATGACACCGAGTGACTTCCAGCCCTGCCAGCTAGGTGAGAGCCTGACAGCGGGATCTGCTCGGGGTCCACCACTACCACCATCGAGTGACTTCCAGCCCTGCCAGCTAGGTGAGAGCCTGACAGCGGGATCTGCCCGAGGCCAAGGATGACACCGAGTGACTTCCAGCCCTGCCAGCTAGGTGAGAGCCTGACAGCGGGATCTGCTCGAGGTCCGTTACTACCACCATCGAGTGACTTCCAGCCCTGCCAGCTAGGTGAGAGCCTGACAGCGGGAACTGCTCGAGGCCAAGGATGACATCGAGTGACATCCAGCCCTGCCAGCTAGGTGAGAGCCTGACAACGGGATCTGCTCGGGGTCCATTACTGCCACCATCGAGTGACTTCCAGCCCTGCCAGCTAGGTGAGAGCCTGACAGCGGGATCTGCTCGAGGCCAAGGATGACACCGAGTGACTTCCTGCCCTGCCAGCTAGGTGAGAGCCAGACAGCGGGATCTGCTCGGGGTCCATTACTGCCACCATCGAGTGACTTCCATCCCTGCCAGCTAGGTGAGAGCCTGACAGCGGGATCTGCTCGGGGTCCAAAATACATCACATTCCACCATGCAGGCTAGTTACAACAATATCAGAGAGCTTGAAGGAATTTATTACTATTAAAGTGCCGCTTACATGTTTCAGGGGAAAAATCGTTTGAGGTCGTCACCACTCCAGGTGAGACTCAGGGTCTCGCCTTCTACATTTTGGAGTCGATAGCCCCCTGACCCCAAGGCTACCTTTATAATGAACGGTCCCTCCCAGCTGGGATTTAGCTTTCCCACAGATGCTGACCTCCCTGCTGCATCTACTTTCTTCAGTACCAAGTCCCCTTCCACGAACTGCTTGACCCTGACATGCTTGTCGAAGTACTTGACCATTCTTCTCTTTACCTCCTCCTGTCGGATGACGGAAAGGTCTCTTACTTCTTCCACCATGTCAAGGGAGAGCCTTAGTTCCTCCTCATTCTCCGCTTGTCATTCCTCACGGCCTTCTTCTGCTGCCACGACTCGCGGCGTTTGGACTTCGAATTCAATGGGGAGCACTGCCTCGCACCCGTGGGAGAGTTTGAAGGGGGTCTCTCCTGTAGCCGTGTTGGAGGTGGTCCTCAGGGCCCAAAGAACCGCGGGAAGCTGCTCCACCCAGCTCCCTTTCAGGTTCTCCACCTTCTTTTTAAGGAGGTTGACGATGATCTTGTTTGTGGCCTCCACCTGCCCGTTACTCCTGGGATGATGGACCGAGGCGAACCCGAGATCGATCCCAAGCTGTTCGCAGAAGCTGGTGAACTCGGCACTGACGAACTGGGGCTCGTTGTCCGTGACGATGGCCTGCGGTAGCCCGTGGCGACAGATGATCTCCCCCCAAACAAAATTCCTGATCACCTGGGAGGTCACCTTGGCCAACGCCTTCACCTCCATCGACTTTGAGAAGTAGTCTATCATCACTAGGAGGAACCTTCTCTGGCCGCTGGCTTAGGGGAACGGCCCAACCAAATCCATTCCCCAAATTGCGAAGGGCCATGGGGCCGTGATACTTTGGAGCCGCTGGGCCGGTTGCAGCTGGAGAGGGGCAAACAGCTGGCACTTGTGACATCTTCTTGCGAACTCCGCAGCATCCCGGCCTAGGGTGGGCCAGAAATAACCTTGCCTGACTATCCTCCCTTCCAGGGTCCGACTCCCGGAGTGACTCCCACATTCCCCGGAGTGGACTTCCTCCAAGATCCTTCGCGCTTCTCCCTCGGTTACGCAGCGGGCCAGCATCCCCGAGAGGGTCTTCCTGTATAGCTGCCCGTCCTGGAGGAGGTAGTATGCTGACTTATGCCTCAGCTTCTTCTTGTCTACCCCCTCCGGATACTCTCCTGTGGAGAGAAAAACCACCACTGGATCCATCCATGAAGCTTGTTGATCGATTTCCATGAGTTCTCCTTCTTCGATGGAGGGGCGGAATAGGTCGGTGATGGTGCCCCCCACTTGGGGACCATGCTTAGCCAACTGATCGGCTTGTTCATTCTCTTCCCGGGGCACATGTCGGATGGTGAAGGTTTGAAAAGTGCCAATGATCCCCTTTACTTTGGCCAAGTATGATCGCAGGGTGGGCTCCCGCGCCTCGAACTCCCCGTTGATTTGGGAGGCTACTACCATGGAGTCTGTGAGGACCTCCACATCCGACACTCCAAGTTCCCTGGCCAGGCGAAGCCCTGCTATCACGGCCTCGTACTCGGCCTGGTTGTTGGTAATGGGAAAGTGTACCACCACAGTCTGCTCGATTCGGGTCCCTTGAGGGCTTTCTAGGATCACCCCTATTCCTAGGGAATGCCTTCCCGAGGCTCCATCCACCCTCACCTTCCAAAGGGCCGGGCGAGTGAGCTCTTCCTCCGCCACGTCAACCACGTAGTCAGCAAGAAAGTCGGCCATCACATGGGCTTTGATCGAGAGCCACAGAACGAAGGAGACGTCGAACTCGCTCATCTCCACCGACCACTTAGCCAACCTGCCTGAATGCTCCACCCCCTTGAAGATGTTGCGGAGGGGGTGGTCGGTCACCACTCGTATTGAGTGTGCCTGGAAGTAAGGTCGCAGCCTCTGAGCCGAGATGATCAGTGCGAAGGCTAGCTTCTCTAAAATCGGATACCTGAGCTCGGCCTTCTTTAGGACCCGGCTCACGTAATAAACTGGGAGCTGCCTCTTCCACTCTTCACGAACTAGGACCGAGCTCAAGGCCTCCGTCCCGACCCCCAGATATAAGAACAGGTCCTCCCCCTCCTTCGGCCCTTGGAGCAGCGGAGCCTGTGTCAACTGCACCTTGAGGGCCTGGAATGCCTCTTCACACTCCTTGCTCCATTCAAACCTCTGACCCCCCCCCCCCCCCCCCCTTAGCGTTTTGAAGAAGGGGGAGCACTTTTCTCCTGCCCGTGAAAGGAAGCGACTCAGCCCTGCCAGCTTCCCTGTCAGCCGCTGGACCTCCTTTGCATTCCGCGGGGACCCCAGCTCTAAGATAGCTTTGACCTTGTCTGGATTCGGCTCGACCGCTGCGGGGGTGAGGAGGTGCCCCAAGAACTTTCCCCTGCTGGCCCCAAAGACACATTTCAGTGGATTCAATCGCATCTTGTACTTGCGCAGGGTGGCAAAGGTCTCCTCCAGGTCCCGGAGGTGGGAATCCACATCCTGGCTCTTGATCATGAGGTCATCTACATACACCTCCAAATTCCTTCCCCTTTGCTCCTTGAAGACCCTGTCCATCATTTTCTGCTAGGTAGCCCCAGCATTTTTCAGCCCAAAGGGCATCATCTTGTAGCAGTAGCATCCATCCCCGGTGATGAATGAGACATCCTTGATGTTTGGGGGGTGCATCTTGATCTGATGGTAACCTGAAAAAGCATCCAAAAAACTCATTACAGAAAAACCGATGGCTGAGTCAACCAGCGCGTCGATCTGAGGCAAGGGGTAACAATCCTTAGGACAAGCTTTATTAAGTAAGGAAAAGTCGATACACATCCTCCATCGGCCATCCCCTTTTTTAACCATAACCACGTTGGAGACCCAGCCGGGGTACTGAATCTCAGAAACGAAGCCTGCCTTGAGGAGTTTCGCCACCTCCTCCCGGATGGGCTCTGCCAGCTTGTCCGCAGTGGACCTCTTTTTCTGCTGAACGGGGCGTGTTCCCGGGTCCAGGTTGAGGCAGTGGCAAGCCACATCCGCGTCAACCCCCGACATCTCCGCGGCGTTCCAGGCAAAGATGTCCACATTCTTCTGGATGCACTCCAGCATCCTGTCTTGGTACTCCGGGGTCAGTCACCCGCTGACGCGGATCTTCTCCATCCTTCCTCCTCGGGTGAGCACTTCCAGCTCCACCACCTCCTCTGCTGCCTCCAGCCTGGATTGCTCCCCCCATCCCTCGGCATCCCCTTCCTCCGGAACAGGGACCTCTACCTCCATCTCCTCCCTCTCGGCCCTTACCTCGGTCACCTCCTCCAGATCTCCTCCTGTTGCCTCCTCTGCGCAGCTCTTCTCTCCCAGCTCCTCCCTTCCTGCTTCCTGGTCGACCTCCTCCATCCTTCGCCCCATCTCCTCGGCTCCCTCCTGCCAGGAGATGGTATTCACCGCAGTGACATAACACTCCCGCGCCACCTTTGGGTCTCCCCTAACCCTGACTTGGACCCCCTCGGCGTTGAACTTCAAGCATTGATGAAAAGATGAGGGGACGCAGCGGAAGGCGCTGATCAGAGGCCTCCCAAAGATGGGGCTGTAGCTGCTGGGGGCGTCCACAATGACGAACTTGCAGTTTCGGGACTGCCCCCCTAAGGTGACATGGAGTCCAACTCCTCCTTCTACTTCCTTCCTCTCTCCTGAAAACCCGAACAGGGGGCCATCCGAGGCCAACACCCTCCTTGTCTTCACCTTCATCGCATCGAACGCCTTTTTGAAGACGACGTTGACGGAACTCCCGTTGTCCACGAGGATTCGAGAGACGGTGAAGTTCTCGATGGCCGCCTTGATGACCAGTGCATCGCAGAACGGATCCTCGTGGTCTGGCATATCACTCCTGGAGAAGGTGATCCTCTCCTCCGGAGGTGGGGTTTGGGATGTAGAGGCGACGCTCCGCCGGTACATGGTGTGGAGACTGGCCTTGCGGGAGGCCTCGATACCTACTCCCCCGTGGATCACCCCGATCCCCCCTCGGGTCCCCACATCCACCCGGTCTTCGCACCGATCCTCCTCCGCCCGAGGCAGGACTTCCTCAATCCTCACTTCCTGTCTCCCTTGCTGCTGCTGCTGCTGCTCCCTATTTCCCCTCATCTCGAGGAACTCCGGACAGGTGGTCGTTGCATGCCCCTCCTCCTGATGGAAGTCACAGTAGGGCAGCTCCACCCTTACTTCTCTTCTCCTCCTCCTCCACACTCCTCTCCTGGCCCCCAAAGCTATGGCCATGGCCTCTTCTTGATCGGGGAGCCGGGGCCTCTGGCCCTGCCTCCAGCCCGGGGGGTGGAGTTGGTCTTGCCTCCCCTGAAAGTGACCCCTTCCGAAGTTCCCTCTCTGTGGCCCCTGCCCTTGCCACTCAGGCCTCCAGCCCAGCAGACGGTCGGGCTCCTGACGCCCCCACCCCGGCTGCTGCGGCCCTTGGAACTGCCTCTGCTCCCTCTGTCTGGGCTCCCCTCTTCTCTCCTCCTATCCTCTTCCTCCCTTCGACTCCCTCTCCTCCTCAGTGGCCCACCTGGCCAACTTCCTTGCAAACTCCAGGTTTGACGCCTCCCCGTCAACCTCTCTCGCTGCCCTTTCCATCAACTCCTCATAGGAGAGGGGAGGAACTCTTTTCAGCTCCATTCGGAATAATCCCTGCTGCAGGCCCAGGGTAAAGGCCATCATCAGACTATGGCCCGACATATCCTAGACCCGAGTGACCTCCTCCTGAAATCGGTCCACGTAGCTCCCCAACGTCTCGTTCACCCCCTGCTTGATGTGAAACAGAGACTCGGACTCCTTCTTCCTCTTCTTCGAGGTGGTGAATCTCAGCATGAATCCTCGGCGCAGGTCCTCAAAGCAGTAGATGGAGTTGGCCGGTAGCTGGTGGAACCACTCTCTCACCTTTTCCCGGAGCGTGATGGCGAAGACCCGGCACTTGAATCCGTCCGACATCCGACGGATTGAGACCACGTCCTCGAACCATTGGACATGCTGGACCGGGTCTCCCTTCCCAGTGTAATAGGACATCTCGGGCTCCCTGAACCCGTCTGGAACTGGAGCTGAAGAGACCAGCTCGCTGAAAGGGCTCCCTCCCCCCACTGGGCGAGCTGGCGAGTCTCGCGAGCCCAGCTCGCCGAAGCGACCTCGGCCTGCCGAGACGGGGAAGAGCTTGCGCCCGGGGAGCTCGCACCCTCGGCCTTCCTCGGCCACTTCCTTCCCAGCTCGCCTGCCGGGAGCGTCCTTGCCCAAGGAGGGGACCGCCGCGATCTGGATCGCCGGAGTCGAGCACTCGGCCCGCGTGCCGAGTGCGAACTTGACCAGGGTCAACACCTCATTTCTGAAATCTTCAAACATTCCCACCGTCTCGAGAGGCGGGGGGGGGGGGGGGGGGGCGGCGAGCTCGGCCTATCGGATCCTTGTCCCGTCATTGAGCTCGCGGGCGCTTTTCTGCACTGACCACTCGTCCACGCTCACCGCACCAAAATGTTGAAACCGGAACCCGGCTTCCTGTGGAACTCGCCCTTGGGGAAAGGGGTGGTCTCGCGCTTACTTCGCTCCTGCAAGGAAAAACAACAAAACAAGGAGAAACAGACCCAAGGGCTCGGCGGGGAGGTCCCACCACAAACCCGGAAGATCTCAGAGCGCTTCCCCTCCTTAGCCCGAGGTCGAGCTATGGTACCCTCAGAAAGCACTTGAAGATTTTAGGGAGAAGAGCACAGGAAGAACCTGCTTTTTGGGGTACCCCTTGGGTCCTATTTATAGTTTCTGAAATCCGGACTGCCAATAACCAAAATAACTGACCTGAAATTACCAGAAAACCCCCGGCTGGGTTTGCCAACAGCCAAACTCCGCTGTTCTGAAGGGCTATGGGCAGACCAGCAGGGGTAAAACAGTAAAAAGCACCTCTGACACCTAGGCGAGCTGGGAGCTCTAGCCACCTCGGCATGTACTGCTCGCCCGCTGCTACCGAGCTCCACTGCGAGGGCGCGAGTTGCAGCCCGCTCGGCGAATGCCGAGCTCGGGGTCGCCGATCGGCGATCTCTGGCCGACGGATGCCGAGCTCAGCCTCGCTCCTGCCGCTGCCGAGCTCGCATGCTGCTCCCAGTCTGATCTGCTCGCCCTCTGGTGACCTTGCTCGCCGGACACGGAGTTGTACATGCACATGTCACGGCGAGTATGTAAAAAAAGTGATTCTCGCCCAAGCTTACCCTCCTTAGAATGAATCTCCAGCAGGGTGTTGACATTTAGTGGCCAGAATATTACGTCAAACCAGCGACGACAGAACGACTCCACCAGCTGCTCGTGGACGCCCTCCAATATTGGCCGGAGGAAGGCGACATCGGTAGTTGGTGCGGCCTTCTCAAGACGCCATCGAAGTTGCCTTCGACGATGACTAGTAGCTCGCTCCAGTGGTGGACCTTATTCGTCGTTCCCACCAAAGTATAGACGTGGCTGGCGAAGTATACCACGCCCTTGACAGTCGCGGCAAAGGCAAAGATCTTGCGGAAGATGGAAAGGTCGAAGGCGACCCTCTCCTCGTGCAAGTAGCACAAGAACCCCATGATGATCGCCACACTGTTGGGATTGATCTGCTTTGGGACGATGTCGAAGTATCGCAGGATCTCGCAATACTCCGGCCATAGTGGAAGTCGCAGGCCGACGTCGAAGTGGCGAAGAGGCAGAACTAGCACACCCTCTATATAGGTGTTTAGTCGCTCGCTGCGACTAGGGAGCCTTGCCGAGTATCCGTCGGGCAAAAGTCTCTCCCTAAAGTTCTCTAAGTCTCGCTCTGTTGTGATCGACTTCTTGAAAGCCGCATCAGCGAAGTTGACGGCGTGGGCTTGACGGCGAGCACTGACGTCGTCTCCCACCATTTCTGCGAGTCTGGCGAGCTAAAGAAGTCTGGCGAGCTGAAGAAGATTTGGCAAGAAGAATAAAACGTGAGATCCAAGCTCGCCTATTACAAATAATAATTGTTCGGTACAGATCGCACATGACGAGTTTCAAATAAAGAAGAAAATGTCTAAGGTCGTGGATGTCTCTCTGGTGGATGAGGATGTCGCCCAGCCCAGCCCATCTCGCGCGCCCGCCGATAGTGCTCCGTCTCCGGCGACATCGCATCATCGCCTAGCCGTAATTGCTCCTCCATCCTCGTCAACCGTCCAACGGAGCCCATACTCGTGCGGATGTCGGCCAACTCGTCGAGAACAAGCTGGAGGCGATGATTGTTAATCGCCAGCTGGTGATCATTCTCCTTCACCATGTGGAAGCGGGCTTCATAGCTCTCCAGAGTACTCCAGAGCTCTTCAATATTCGACATCCGCACTTCCAGATATGATATTCGCCGATGAGGTTCGCAGATCGCCAGCTGATCGAACTTTCTCTTCAACTCCAGGTAGGCGCGAGCAGTAGCGTGTCGATACTCGCTGCCCGACAACCCAATGACGTCGATGAAAGTCACCCTAGAGTCGCCGGCCGATCTGTCAGAACAAGAAAGTCGCCCGATTAGGAATACGACATTTTAGTCGCCAGATGCAACATCAGTAGCGGCACTTACCACGGCGAGGAGACCTAGATCGGCGAGGAGAAGATACGCGAGCTGGAGCATCTCGCCTATCAGAAGATGGCCCACCAGCGTGCTCGGACGCCTTACCTCGCTCATGACCTCCATGGCCAGGATCTCCCACTCTCGGCGGGAAGTAGCTCAGCTGCGGCTTGACCGACTTACCGACCACAGGGTGCGATGAAGGAGGCAGGGGCAGTGACGAACTCGCCGGTTGTTGTGGGTTCTTCAGCAGAGGAGGTGGAGGAAGTTGCGTCGTGGCAACTTGGGAAGGCGCGACAAGAGGCGGAGGCAACGGCAAAGATGCAGTTACCGACGGGATGGTTGCGACATTCGGAAGGGGCGGCGGCGGGGGCAGCGCATAACTCGTCGCGGGCAGCGCAGAGCTTACCGTGGGCAGCACAGAACTCGCCGCAGGCAACGCAGAGTCTCACGCGAATACGGGCGGGATCTTACTCGCCTGAAGATCCTTGCTCACCGGCACAACCTTGTTTGGCAGAGGATCCTTCAGCAACGGATCCTTGCTTGTCGGGGTCACCTTCCTTGGCGGATTCTTCAGCGATGGTTCCTTGCTCACCGCAGGAACCAAGGCCTCAGGTGTCCTCTTGGCGTCGACATGGATCCGGACCGTATGTGCGGTCCTGACTGGTCTCTCAAAAGAGAGGGCAAGCAGTGGCATAGAGCTCAACGAGGTGACATTCAGAACCGCGTCAGCACCCCCCGGTGGGGAATCTGCGAGTAGCAAAGCAAAGTCAGCGAGAAGTTTTAACAACCAACAATGTAGAAAAGAGTATCTCGGCAACATGACGACCTGGCAGGTTGACAACTTCGACCTACTGCGGCGCCGAAGTGGAGGCGAGTTTCGGGGCCTGGGTGGAGGCAAGTTCCGGGATGTTGAGCGAGCCGAGGAGGCTCCCGTCAGGGACGTCGACATTAGGAATGTCGTCAAGCCTCAGGTCGTGGAGCAGTTGTTACGTGCTAGCGGAGCGCGCGGGATTGCTAGTGGAAGTCGCGACCTGCGCTTGAGGTGGTGGCGGGTTATCGTCAAAGGTGGGCTTCTTCTTGGGTTTCTTGATCTTCTTCTTCTTGAGGGGGGGGGGGGGGTAAGTCGGCGACAAAATCTTCCTCGCGAGGCCTTTTTGGCTTAGCAATGCTGAGAGCACCAGTTAGCGTGGCGAGTCTATCATGAAGAAATTTTTCAGCGTCCGACATTATGCGCGAGCTCTAAAAATTCGACTGAGACACCAGGCCCCCCTATTTATAGAGATCGGCGGTCAGTTATCAGACGCGAGCAACCCAGATACTCGGCACACCAGCTCGCCGAATAAGTGTTGGATGTTTTCTTTCCAAGCTCCTACGTCGCTCGAAAAGAGCGGGGATTGTGTACAACCCGTATTCGTCGAGAATGGGCCCTACCACAGCCAGGCCAGCAGAAGCCAAGGTCAACAAGTCAAAGCAAAAATCAACATCAGCACGCAAGAGCATAGAAGGGCTGGGCGAGTATGACGAGCTCCCCTTGCATACTCGCCAGGTAGGCGACTATGCGAGATACTCGCCCAGCCCGTGCGAGTTCCCCCGGATGTCGCCTAGTCGTCGGGGGGGGGGGATATAAATATGACCCCCCCCCCCCCCCCCCCCCCTCCTTGGATTTGCCTATAAATAGGACCCCAGGGGTACGAGGTGAGACACCTGAAAATCCTCGGCAGGATACTCGCACGCTTCATTTTTGAGATACTAGCTGAGCCTTTAGATTCTTTTTCCTTCGAGAGCAAGCCGTGACCATGCAACTTTGTCAGCTAGCTTCCCTCGTACCTAGTTCAGCCATCTTTGGTTGAGAAGGAGTTGCTTCTTTTGAGCATCTGGGTACGTGGTGGGACCTTCCTGCCGCAACACCTGGGGTCCTGTTTGACCCGATTCTTCGTCCTAGCCACCCTAGCCATCTGATCTAGCTTCTGAGCCGGTAACCTTAGGCAGCTTTGGTCAGAATTTTGAGGTTAGGATTTTTCATAGCTTCAACAAGTCAAACGAACCTTGGGCTAAGCTTATGATGGCGGACAAACCACTTCACCCCAGGGGAAGGGTGTACCTTCAGGAATACTTAATCACCCACAACAAATTCTAACAGACTACGATGTTGATTTGCTTACTTCCTTTGTCTTTTGATGGCACGACTAGATGAAAATGAGTCTTTCACGTGGCTTCTTCCATTTCCTGAAGCAAGTCAGGCCCCAAAACAACTTTATCACCAACTTCTGACCAATAAAGCGAGGTCCTACAATGATGCTAGTACAATGCTTCGAAGGGGGCCATCTTGAGGCTCTCCTGATAGTTATTGTTGTAGTCGAATTCAACCAAGGGTAGGTACCCATCCCAAGCCCCTTTATAGTCTAGAATATAACCCTGAAGTATGTCTTCAAGAACCTAATTAACTTTTTCGGTATGACCATCAGTTGTTGGATGATAAGTGGTGCTTAGGTTGAGCTCGGTGCCCAAAGCTTGCCGAAACCCCTTCCAAAAGTGCGATACAAATCTCGAGTTGCGATCAGATACAATTGATGATAAAGATCATGACAGTGAACCGGTCGCACAAGTAATATAAAATGGGCGAGTTTTCCTAAGTATCGATCTCTCAAGGAACACAGTAAGGTGGAGTTAATTTTGACTAGGACTTGAGATTGAAGTCCTTAGGTCAGAGTTAACTAAGGGGGGGGGGGTTTGATATTTGCGAAAAAATAAAGTAAAAATCTAACAACTACTCCTATGCAACGCCGCAATGCGATGCTTCGTCAGGCCGGATGGAAGACTAGTCGGGTCGCTATGCACCGAATCACTAGGCGGGTGGGCGAGTAGGCTTGTAGATGAGGTGATGAGAATGGCGGAATGAGGGTCGTGAGCACCTCTTCGCTATGCATGTACAACCTCGTATTCACCCCTATATAGTTTTAAGCTTTTTAGGCATATGAGAACTCTCGGTAGCCAATTTTGGCTCTAGCTTGGAAATATACTAGTAGGGGAGGAAGAATTGACATCTTCCCCCGTACCCTTTAGAGGGGCGGGTGCGGCAAGATGGCCGGCGCCCCCTGGCTTGCTAGGTGCGAGATAGGATGACGGGACTGGCTGGAGACCAGGATCTCGCCCCCGATACCCTGACCTTGGGCAGGGGCGAGACCGGGCGGCCAACCCTCTCGCCCCAAGCAGCTAGCCTGCAGGAGCGAGACCGGGCAGCCGGCCCTCTCGCCCCAGGCGGCTAGCCCGCGGGGCGAGACGGGGCAGCCGACCCTCTCGCCCCAGGCGGCTAGCCCGTGGGGCGAGATGGGGCAGGCAGCCCTCTCGCCCCAGGCGGCTAGCCCACGGGGCGAGAGGGGGCAGACGGCCCTCTCGCCCCAGGCGGCTAGCCCGCGGGGCGAGACGGGGCAGCCGGCCCTCTCGCCCCAGGCGGCTAGCCCGCGGGGCAAGAAGGGGCAGACGGCCCTCTCGCCCCAGGCGGCTAGCCCGCGGGGCGAGACGGGGCAGCCGACCCTCTCGCCCCAGGCGGCTAGCCCGCGGGGAGAGACGGGGCGAGAGGGCCGACCGCCCGGTCCTCGCGCTGCTGAAACCAAGGGCTAGATCAGGAGTTTAGTGATCCTCATCCAGACGAGTGAGATGTTGGAGAATCTGCCTCAGCAACTGGGCAGTGACATCTCCTGAAGCTTCCCTGGCAGAAGGGATAGCCTTCTTGTGCTGGGATCTCTTAGGAGTCATCTAAATGGAGACATAAGAGAGCCAAGCAAGAAAATGATCAAGCTAATCATAGAAAATCGAGAAACAAAAGGTTCTATTATGTTAGTGTCGTAGAATACGTAAATTATGTAATAGTTACGACATTTTCATTGGACGACTCTAGGTAATGCTCATACAACAATGAATCACGTGCAATGCCAAAATAATTTGTAATTTCATGTGTATACAATCATCATTTGTTGTTCTTAACTTAACACTTGTGCAATGAGTTATGTTATGCATGCAATGTAATTATGTTTAGAATGCATTCCTAGCAATATTCATGAATGAATACACATGTCTTGTTAAGCGTCTATATTACTTAACATATCATACATATTATGAATCTAATGACAATGGACTTAAAAATATTAAACCGCTCTTACAATTTAATATTCACAAATGGTTTAAGTACTAGTGAAAATTCATATGCATAAAAATGTTAAGTTTGCCAATAAACCCTTACCATTTGTGTGCATACTACTCATATTTCTGAGTGAGTGTGTGTGTGTTTCAGTCACGAATAACAGATAATGACAAATGAGTGATACATATATTTATATAATAAGGTCAAAATATTTGATAATTTCAAAATACTTCATCTTTAGTGGCAAATCTGTCTCTGATACCAACTGTCATGGCCCGTCGGATAATATTTATCAGAGTGCCCTATGAGCGGGTTGTGATGCCGCATGCATGGACAAAAGTGACTTTCACGTCTGCTAGACAAGAGCTGGAAATATGTTATTAGATTTAAAGTAGTTATTTTGAAGAAAAACATTAGTTGTTATATATATATTGTGTGTGTGTAAGCTTCAAAGAAAGGTTAATGAGCATGCATCCTAATAAATAAAATCAATTTCACACAGTGCTGAAGAAAAAAGTAAATGTAATAGACCGCAGCAGTAAACATGTCATAAATAAAATGATCTGGTGTATCGATAAAAATTCTTAGCAGTTGTCCACGATACAAAAGAAAATAACTGATAATAACTAGTACATGTTAACATATATGACGGTAAAAGGAAACAGATATATAGAACCTGATGTAACCACTACAAAAGAGTAAACCTTCGAGCAAGCGGTAGCTGGATGAAGAGCAGCTTAGTGAGCAGATGACGCTATCACGAACCCTAAGACAAAATCTAAACATAAGAAAAATGTCTCAGAACATGAAAAATAAAAAGTAAGCAAGTTAATATTTTGATAGTTAAGCAGTAGAAACAAAGAAAGAAAATAACAAGTAACCGATGCTTAAACTTTACTTTAGCCTACCCCGGAGTTTGTCTAGTTTCCAATCACGCAATGTCATAAGCGGTAAATAATGAAAAGTTTTCAATTTGATGTTCAAGATTTAGTACGAGTATAATTGCAAAGCTTATTAGCACGGTGCTTGCAATTGCCATTTATTGGTTTATGTTACCAGTCCGATGGGAGCTCGATTCAAAGCGTCACATCAAATCAACACCTCCTTTCAGTGTTTGCCTATGACGAATAGTGCATTGAGGATTCTTGTCTTGGAGATTTCTAACACACCTAGAAAGGTCATAAACACATGACCCCGATCTATAAGAGTATACATTTCATAATATAAGAGTAATTATAATTAAATTTCACGTTACAAGTGAGAGATTTTTCTACTTGACTTCAGGTGAAGCCGAACGAATGGCGGTGACTAGACGGTACTAGCAAAAACTTAGGAGTCATAGATCGACCTGCTTAAGATCACGCAACCAAAATGATATGGATTTTTCTACGCTTGCATAAACATTATAATAATTGCAAAGATGCACATATGAGGTTGTTTAGAGAATTACGTCCCTCGAGAGCAAGGGGGGAGGGGTTATTACGAAGGATTGGAGACTCGGTGGCGCTTGGGTGACAGAAACCCTAAATCAGAGAGGGTTTCTTCACGAACCGCCAATTAGACCGACGAACGGTATCAAAAAAACACAAATACGACAAGGGTTAGTCGATTGCACGACAAACACAAGTTGATCGACACCAATAATATTATTGGAAAGTAAACACTAACAACCACATAAAATAAATTCTGAAAAGAGGGAGAAATGGAGATTCCTTACCCCAAGAGATCGAAATCAGACTCAGTAATCCAGGAAGAGACAGATACGAGCAAACCCTAGGAGACCCACTTGAGATCCACCGACCGAGACGAAGAGGAGGAGGCGAAACTGGGGTTGCCGGAGAAGGGAATCGTTGTCCTCACGAAAAGAAGAAAAAGGAGAGGGAAGGGCTCCTGCTGCTGCAGGCCTGAGGAGGAGCTCCTACTGCAGCCGTCGGGCTGAGGAGGATCTCCTGTCGCTGTCACCGGCCTGAGAGGGAGGAAAAGGGGGTGTAGCTGCTAGCTAGGGACGGGGACGGGAGCAGGGAAGCCACAAGAGGCGGAAATTGGGGCCGACGGTTTGTAGAAGTCGGGATCGGGAGTTTCGGCACGCGAGAGAAAACTGGACCGGGAGAAAACGAGGTATTGGTGGGGCTCGCGGGTTTAAAGAGGAGAGGAATATGGTTTTATTATTATTGTTGTTGTTGTTATTGCGGGGTGTTACAATCCTCCTCATACCCAACCTTTACTTCATTTAGGACGGTTATGCCTTAGATATTGCTCCTACAAGCACAACTTGAGAATTAGTCTTTTCTCAAGAAACATGTAAAAAAATGGCGGTCTGTCACCCTCCTAAACTCTAACTCCTGTAAAGTTGATGAATTTTGTCAGAATTGAGCCTTACCCGATATATGTTTACGGGTTTTTACATAAAATATTTGCATTTTTTCTAGTATCAATTTTTTCAATTGTTTACGTGCTTGACAATAATTATTATTTCACATATATTTGAAACATGGGATCAAAGTCCGGAAAGCAGTAAAGTTTTCCACAAGGCTGCCCTGTTTACGCAAAATTTTTTGGTCCGGGCCCCGAACGAACATCATCGTCTCGGGCCCGCCTGTTTGTGACGCATGATACCCAAAAAGTAGAATAAAAAACAAATTCTGTTTGCGCGGAAGTATGAATTTTTTAGTAGCTGCTCATTTTCTTTCCATGCTAGATATCTCCATTATTGCTATTTCTCTTGCTCGATTTTGCTCTCTGCTGACAACAATTTTTCACATGCTGCTTGCTCAAAATATTCTTATCGGCTAAGCATCATCATACTCTTGTGAGATCATGGAAGAGGCAAGTCACTCAATGCTTATTCGTCATTTGAATCAACCTATTTTTGTTCCTTGTTCAGTTAGCATAAACACAACGAACTTTTGATAGTCTTGTATGCTGAAGATGAATAGTAGACATAATTATTTTATACATACTTTGAAACTATGTAATAACGATATAAAGCATGAAAAATAAATAAATAATCTCAAATATTTAATGTAATAACTGAGATAGAAGTTTAATGTCTCGGTAGTTTTATGTAATATCTCAGATAAAACTAGCATATTTTATCTAAAATATTATATTTATTACTTGTGATCTTATCTCAGATAAAAATTTAACTTCAATATTTCTGATTTGTTACAGGTTAGAAACGACAAGAGTTTATTTCCAGTCGTCGAAAACGAAAACAAACTCACAAAATGTGCTGTGATTATCGTGTAATATTGGTTTTAGTGTTCGTAAAGAACACCGAATTGTATGATCTGGTACAAATATTATAAAATCAAGAGAGATTTGTTGCAGTAAAGCCAGAATCAAGAGATCACCTAAAATTTTCTGAAAGTGAACTCAAATATCGAAAGATTGATGACAAAACAAATTGTCCCGCGAGGATTGTCTTTAATGCCGATAAAAAGGCCAAATCTAGTAGTCAGTAAATTTATCGATGAACATAACCGTAAACTTGCAACTAAGAAAGATTAACATATGCTTCGATCTTATAAGATCATTACTGAGAAAAAAAGGTGTTGTATTGAAATACATGATCGAAGCTGGAATAAGGATATCAACTGCATATAATTATATAGCTCGCGAGGTTGGAGGGTCACAAAATGGGAGATTTTCAAAAAGTGATGTATACAACTTCATAGCCAAAGAGAGGAGTGCAAAAGTCAGTGGTGGAGATGCTACAAGCCTTCTCCAACAATTGAAGTCTCGTGTACTAGATGATAGTATGTTCTCCTACGAGATCCAAACTGATGAGTTAAACAGGTTGACTACTTTTTTATGGATGGATGTGCCATGACAAATTTGAGTACAAGTGCTTTGACGATATGATAACATTCAATTCTACATACCGAACGAAAAAATACAATTTTGCATATGCCCCATTTGTAGTTGTCAATAATCACTGACAAAATAACGTTGTTGCATTACCATTCATATCACAATAGACTATAGAATCTTTTTTTGGGTTTTTGAAACTTTTTTGAAATTTGTTTTTGTTAAGCAACCATCAACCATTTTTACAGACCAAGACCAAGCTATGATGGCTGTTATTGAAACAGTTATCACCCAAAGCTCTCGTTGACTGTGTCAATGACATATTGCCAAAAAAATTCCAACTAAAGTGCTGACACTTAATGTTGATGTAAGTGTATAGTCTATGTTTCATGTTTGTTTAAGTGTGACTTTGGTACTGTGTTTGAATTAGCTAGAAACCAAATGACATTACATGAGAACCTTAGTGAAAACACATGGCTATGTGATTTGTACAAAATAAAATAAAAATGGTTCACGACCTTCAATAAATTATTCTAGATCATGAGATGTTGTCGACACAGAGGAACGAGTCCACCAACAATGTTTGTGATGCTATTACTAAGGCCACATGCATCCTTGTTGAGCTGAAAAGACTCTTCAAGAAGTTTTCAAGTGTCGGCAAGCTAACATACCAGTAAATGTCAAGAATTGTACCATTTTCAGAGAACTAACTAGCTGTCATTTTACATTATAAAGAATGAATTTCTTCAAAAAACTAATTCAAAATAAGCATGACAATATCTTCAAATCTCCTTTTCTTCTCCTTCTCATCCTCCTCGTCCTCCTTCTCCATCCTCTTATGGTTCTTCTTCTTCTTTTTTTTTTCTCCTTCTCCTCCACTTCATGTTTATCCTCTTCGGGGTTGCATAACAATAAATCATCCTCTAAGATTTCTTCAAAATGTGTAAAGACCTAAAATTAAATTTCATATGCAAATGACCTTGTGTTAAATTTCATATATAAAAGACCATGACTGTGCCATGCTATACATTAATTGTACATAAATCATATCAGGGTGGTCTTGATGTTTTAAAATACGAACATTACTATAGTGAGTGCAAATGTTTTGATAAATGTCCAACGGTTTATACGGGTTCTCCTCTTTGAAAAGGTAGAAACTTGCATTGTATGTGCTCAAATATCCATACCAAAAGGGCATGCGTTCATCCATTCAAGTAGTTTGTTGTCTCCGATGAACTTTTGTCTCTTGGCAATGGTATCTAGACTATTAAATAGATAATTATGGATTGCTTTCGGCTAATTATAGTTCTTAAACATTTCAGGGTCAGCAAATCAAATAAATTCTTCAGGTAATAGATACTTGTGCATAATAATAAATATAGCTTGTTTTATAACTGCAGGCTCCCTATTGATGAGGACCATAACCATCCTTCAGAGGTCCTTAGTCCTTACACATGTATTTCCCCAGAAATTGCCCCCAAAATTTGCAGGTTGCTATTTCGCAGGCATGCTACATGCTCGGAGCAGCGGGCACGAAGAAGAAGATGGAGGATAGGGAAGTAACCGCAGCCGCCAGCACCGTCATTACAGTCCACGTTAAGTTTAGCGGCCGGACGATATCACTCTCCCTCTCGCCTGAATCTACCGGCAGTGATCTGAAGTCCCGCCTCCAGTCCCTCACCGACGTCCTCCCTCGCGGGCAGAAGCTCATATTTAAAGGTAATGCCCTTACACTGTTCTCCCATTACCCCCTTCTCGTTTACCATTAGTTTAGGGTATCTGCTCCATTCATGCTACTATCTGTTTAATTTGCCGAAATTCATGCTACTATCTTCATTGTCGCACTCGTGACCATTGAGGTTCTGATGTTAACTTTGCTGATTGCGTTCATTGTTATGTTGACGTCGTGTAAAAGAAGTGGTTCGGGAGTTTTGATGATGTTAAGAAGATTGATTATCATGACCATTGTGATTTGTTTATTTTCCATGCCGAGCTAAACAACTTGATAGTGAGTGAAGTTCCCATTATACCGAATGAGGGAGAACAAAGCTCGGATCTGGAATACTCGGATCCAACAAAGACGGTGAACAAAGCTTGGATCTGGACTGCTCGGCGATAATGAAACTGCTTGGCGTCAGCAGTAAGGGAGGGAGAAGCAGAAATGTGTCGGCGATTCAGGTTGGCTCTCAGCGGTAATGTGAGTGATTTTCCTAAAGCCGCCCATAAGAATGAAAGGGTGAACTGGCTGATGACCTAAGGGGTAGAAAATTTTTATTAGGACCAAAACACCATCATTCTAAAAGCCCTAAGGTGCAAACTCCCAAAATAATCATAATGGGTGGGGGGGGGGTGCAAAAAGTCAAATAAAACAATTAAGGGTGCAAACTGCAAACAAGGGATATTGTGTGTGTGTGTGTGTGTGTGGGGGGGGGGGGGGGGTGCCCAAGCCCCAAATTATTAGGTTTCTCGGCAATTATTTGTTGACTAAGATTGGGAATTTACTTTGCCCCCTTTGTTTGGTTAACTGCAAGCTGCGAGCGATGCTGTATTTAACATACGGTGATATCGCAGTAGGGAAGCTTTGTGGATCTACCATTTTTGTGATTGATGCACTAGGAGATAATTAGGGTTTACTATTCTATCTGCAGTACACATGAGCCCATATTTAAGTTAAAGCTCAAAAGCAATCAATAGCATAAGTTTTTGATCAGCATTACAATTTGAATGCCTAATACGAGTTGCACATAATTTAGTAAAAAAATAATAACTTAGGCTTTATATACAACTTTAAATACTGGAGAGTTAAGATGAAGAAGTGAAGGACAAAATTACTTGGATGAACTTTTCATTAGAGGCCTCCTTTGGTAGTTTTTGTAGCAAGAAAGGTATGATTACAAAGCGATAAAAAAAGGATACGAGAGAAGAGAATAGGATGGCTTCACTAGACGCTTGCTCGATGCTAATGACGAGCAAGTGATGCCTCCACCGGCGTTCTCTGCGAGCAGGGTATATTGGTTGCACTGTAAATAAGGAACATGATCATATAGGTTTGGTCCCACATTAACCGATTCATACTCCCAAGATGTTGAACCAAATATGAACCTAATACTTTAATTCTAGGAAGCACTGGTACGAGTACGAGTACCAGGTACGATACGTATCCGGTACGGCGGTATGACAAATTTTTTAAAACAAAGATACGGGTACGGCAGGATACGTTGTATTAAATATAATAAATATGTATATATATCTCACAAATGTAATTAAAAGTTTTCAAAACAATATTAGATCTAGTATAATTGCATAAATCATCAATTTTATACCTTATACATACTAAACAACATGAGTATAAAGAACTAACAGCGCATGTATATAGTAAAAAAAAAAAATTAAATAAAATTCTTTATAATTTTAACGAAAAAAAAGATACTTAAATCTGAAGCGCATTTTGTTATAAACAAACACCGGTAAATGCATTTATGATTCATAAAATTTTCTTTTTTAAAAGTCACACAAAAGTCTTTTGTTTACTTTAGAAAACATACTCTATCACAATATACAGAACGATCTGACAAGTTCAAATGTATGACTAAGTTATCAAAGGCGCAAGGCGCACCGAGGCGCAAAGGGCCTCTGGAGCCTAGGCGCAAGGCGCAAGGCGCAGGCGCGCGCCTGAGACACGTGAGGCGCAAAAATGAGGGGAAAAGAAAATTGAGCGAATTGAACGCCCAATTCGCTGAAATTGGGCGAATTGGGCGCCCAATTCGCTGAAATTGCGCGAATTGGGCGCCCAATTATCTGAAATTGCGCGAATTGGGCGCCTAATTCGCTGAATTGAGCAAATTCGTGGAATTTCAGCGAATTGGGCGCCCAATTCGCGGAATTTCAGCGAATTGGGCGCCCAATTCGCGCAGTTTCAGCGAATTGGGCGCCCAATTCGCGCAGTTTCAGCGAATTGGGCGCCCAATTCGCGCAGTTTCAGCGAATTGGGCGCCCAATTCGCGCAGTTTCAGCGAATTGGGCGCCCAATTCGCTCAATTTGACCGAATTGGGCGCCCAAGTGTGCCTAGGGGGAGCCTCGGGTGCGTCTAAATTTATGTTTTTGCTCATAACAAAAAAAATTTTAAAAAAAAAATACCTTGAAAGGCCCAGGCGCGCCTTTTGCGCGCCTGGGAGCCTGTAAGGCGCGCGCCTGAGGCGCGCCTGGGGCACATCGCCCGCCTCAGCTGTGCTGAGGCGCGGCGGGCTGCGCCTGGTGCGCCCGGCGCCTCAGGCGCGCCTAGGCGCGCGCCTTGATAACTAAGAATGTATCTACAGATTAGAGTAACAAGTGTATCCACCGAGTATCGGCTACGTACCGGTATCGGATGACGTATCCGGCACGGGTACGTGACCCTCATGGAAGTATAAGCACTTCATAGCTTTGATTCAATTCCGTGCTGGTTCGCATTTCCAAATCGACTCACTAGAAAGAGAATTTTTTTACAACCATCATCAAAAGAAGGTTTATATATTTTTTCCTGGTAGACATCAATGATTCCTAATTAATTTTCAATCATTAAACAATAGAACCTGGGCGTTAAACAAGTTATAATGCAAGCTGTAAAGCTTAAATGAATATATAGTTACTTAAATTACTTGATTTTTTTTAAATACCACTTGATACGGATACTTTAATATGAATACAACATAAATCAATTGGAAGTTTCCATACAAATAGTTGCTGACATGGTGAAATTAAAAGTATTGAATATTAGGTTTCTCTGCAATTATTTGTTGACTAAGATTGGGAATTTACTTTGCCCCCTTTGTTTGGTTAACTGCAAGCTGCGAGCGATGCTGTATTTAACATACGGTGATATCGCAGTAGGGAAGCTTTGTGGATCTACCATTTTTGTGATTGATGCACTAGGAGATAATTAGGGTTTACTATTCTATCTGCAGTACACATGAGCCCATATTTAAGTTAAAGCTCTAAAGCAATCAATAGCATAAGTTTTTGATCAGCATTACAATTTGAATGCCTAATACGAGTTGCACATAATTTAGTAAAAAAATAATAACTTAGGCTTTATATACAACTTTAAATACTGGAGAGTTAAGATGAAGAAGTGAAGGACAAAATTACTTGGATGAACTTTTCATTAGAGGCCTCCTTTGGTAGTTTTTGTAGCAAGAAAGGTATGATTACAAAGCGATAAAAAAAGGATACGAGAGAAGAGAATAGGATGGCTTCACTAGACGCTTGCTCGATGCTAATGACGAGCAAGTGATGCCTCCACTGGCGTTCTCTGCGAGCAGGGTATATTGGTTGCACTGTAAATAAGGAACATGATCATATAGGTTTGGTCCCAGTGACGGATCCAGGATTTTTATCGGACCCGGGCACCAAGTAATAGATATAAATTTTTTATAATTCAAAATTCTTAAAGTAGTATTTCAAGTGTCAAAAATCTAAATATATACCAAAACTTGAAAGCTGAAGTTGTTGGAGCATGAAGAGTTAATGTAATCTGAGACCTTTCAAAACTCCATACGTATCAAACTTTCATCAACCATAGGGGAATCCTGAATCGTGAAGAATTTTAGCATAAGATGATAAGAAGCACAATAACTACTGAGATTATAAATGGCACAATAACAAGGACTTTGGTTGGCTGAAACCCAAAAAGATACAAATGTGACTACTTTGGCTCACTGTCACTAAAATATGGATCGATTAAAAGAACAATAAAAAAACATTACAGTTGACACTTATTTACTGGGCCTAATCACTATGATTTTTGTAAAACAGAATGCTGATGTATAGTATATTGAAGAATACTTGAAGAAATTAGGATAATAGAGAACAAAGTGAGCCTAGGCAATTAAAACAGAGTGTCGATTCCATAAAGACCTTAATCATCAAAATATTTCAAAATATTGGAGAACAAGCTTACAGTTATGTCATCAAAAATTAAAAACCTTAGAAAGTTTAGGGTCAAATAAGCACAAAAAATTAAGATAAGCCTTGTAAGGAAATCATAATCAAGATAAATTTCATATTCATTTGAAAACTTTCGAAAAGTGAAAACAATCCCAAAAATTAAATCTCTGTTGGAACTCTGGAAGAAAATAGGGCAAGCGAGCCAGAGACAAAGAGGAATGACTAAATGGATGATGGATCAACTAGAGAGGAATCAAGAATGGATAACAGGATAGATGATAATGGATCTACCTCAGAAATCATAAGATTTCCTGCATATTGTGGCTTCTTCTTCCTTGTCGCAGGCTAGCAGGCACGCAGCGTTGGCGTCGCAGGTTCGTAGTCTGCAGAAAAAGAGAATCACAGCCTCGCACACTAGCCCACCCTCCTAGCAACGCAGCGTCGTTTACTCCGTTACTTGTCTTGCCGGTCGCCGCATAGTTGCAGGAAGAAAACTAAGAAGTTTCTACTTTCTAGGGCACGCACAGGAAATGAGCAGACATGCGACACTAGCGCACGCCTATAGAAAATCGCGAAAAACTGAACCCGGGCACTTGCCCGGGTGTGCCCATATGTGGGTCCGCCCCTGTTTGGTCCCACATTAACCGATTCATACTCCCATGATGTTGAACCAAATATGAACCTAATACTTTAATTCTAGGAAGCATTGGTACGAGTACGAGTACCAGGTACGATACGTATCCGGTACGGCGGTATGACAAATTTTTTAAAACAAAGATACGGGTACGGCAGGATACGTTGTATTAAATATAATAAATATGTATATATATCTCACAAATGTAATTAAAAGTTTTCAAAACAATATTAGATCTAGTATAATTGTATAAATCATCAATTTTATACCTTATACATATTAAACAACATGAGTATAAAGAACTAACAACGCATGTATATAGTAAAAAAAAAATTTAAATAAAATTCTTTATAATTTTAACGAAAAAAAAGATACTTAAATCTGAAGCGCATTTTGTTATAAACAAACACCGCTAAATGCATTTATGATTCATAAAATTTTCTTTTCTAAAAGTCACACAAAAGTCTTTTGTTTACTTTAGAAAACATACTCTATCACAATATACAGAACGATCTGACAAGTTCAAATGTATCTACAGATTAGAGTAACAAGTGTATCCACCGAGTATCGGCTACGTACCGGTATCGGATGACGTATCCGGCACAGGTACGTGACCCTCATGGAAGTATAAGCACTTCATAGCTTTGATTCAATTCCGTGCTGGTTCGCATTTCCAAATCGACTCACTAGAAAGAGAATTATTTTACAACCATCATCAAAAGAAGGTTTATATATTTTTTCCTGGTAGACATCAATGATTCCTAATTAATTTTCAATCATTAAACAATAGAACCTGGGCATTAAACAAGTTATAATGCAAGCTGTAAAGCTTAAATGAATATATAGTTACTTAAATTACTTGATTTTTTTTAAATACCACTTGATACGGATACTTTAATATGAATACAACATAAATCAATTGGAAGTTTCCATACAAATAGTTGCTGACATGGTGAAATTAAAAGTATTGAATATTAGGTTTCTCTGCAATTATTTGTTGACTAAGATTGGGAATTTACTTTGCCCCCTTTGTTTGGTTAACTGCAAGCTGCGAGCGATGCTGTATTTAACATACGGTGATATCGCAGTAGGGAAGCTTTGTGGATCTACCATTTTTGTGATTGATGCACTAGGAGATAATTATGGTTTACTATTCTATCTGCAGTACACATGAGCCCATATTTAAGTTAAAGCTCTAAAGCAATCAATAGCATAAGTTTTTGATCAGCATTACAATTTGAATGCCTAATACGAGTTGCACATAATTTAGTAAAAAAATAATAACCTAGGCTTTATATACAACTTTAAATACTGGAGAGTTAAGATGAAGAAGTGAAGGACAAAATTACTTGGATGAACTTTTCATTAGAGGCCTCCTTTGGTAGTTTTTGTAGCAAGAAAGGTATGATTACAAAGCGATAAAAAAAGGATACGAGAGAAGAGAATGGGATGGTTTCACTAGACGCTTGCTCGATGCTAATGACGAGCAAGTGATGCCTCCACTGGCGTTCTCTGCGAGCAGGGTATATTGGTTGCACTGTAAATAAGGAACATGATCATATAGGTTTGGTCCCACATTAACCGATTCATACTCCCATGATGTTGAACCAAATATGAACCTAATACTTTAATTCTAGGAAGCACTGGTACGAGTACGAGTACCAGGTACGATACGTATCCGGTACGGCGGTATGACAAATTTTTTAAAACAAAGATACGGGTACGGCAGGATACGTTGTATTAAATATAATAAATATGTATATATATCTCACAAATGTAATTAAAAGTTTTCAAAACAATATTAGATCTAGTATAATTGTATAAATCATCAATTTTATACCTTATACATATTAAACAACATGAGTATAAAGAACTAACAACGCATGTATATAGTAAAAAAAAATTTTAAATAAAATTCTTTATAATTTTAACGAAAAAAAAAGATACTTAAATTTGAAGCACATTTTGTTATAAACAAACACCGCTAAATGCATTTATGATTCATAAAATTTTCTTTTCTAAAAGTCACACAAAAGTCTTTTGTTTACTTTAGAAAACATACTCTATCACAATATACAGAACGATCTGACAAGTTCAAATGTATCTACAGATTAGAGTAACAAGTGTATCCACCGAGTATCGGCTACGTACCGGTATCGGATGACGTATCCGGCACAGGTACGTGACCCTCATGGAAGTATCAGCACTTCATAGCTTTGATTCAATTCCGTGCTGGTTCGCATTTCCAAATCGACTCACTAGAAAGAGAATTTTTTTACAACCATCATCAAAAGAAGGTTTATATATTTTTTCCTGTTAGACATCAATGATTCCTAATTAATTTTCAATCATTAAACAATAGAACCTGGGCATTAAACAAGTTATAATGCAAGCTGTAAAGCTTAAATGAATATATAGTTACTTAAATTACTTGATTTTTTTTTAAATACCACTTGATACGGATAAATCAATTGGAAGTTTCCATACAAATAGTTGCTGACATGGTGAAATTAAAAGTATTGAATATATTGTTTCCTATAAAGCATATTTATGCTCGTAATATTCAGTTCTCTGGTCAAGTTATGGGCATCCTACCCCATAATTGAGTACCAACCTCAGCCGGTTCTTGAATTTTTTTTGGAACCTTACCCAAACCAAGGACCGCAAGAGCTGAACCAAATTGATCTTTCGGATTGTTTCCAAGTCAGCTCTTAGTTCTCTAGTTATTCTTGCGCACCCCTATATGCGGTGTTTTGACTCTTTACACATTTTAGATTGCTCCATATCGTATGTGGTTTTTTCCCTTTTTATTTTCTTGCAAGACTCCAAATACTAATTCATGAAATAAAGAGGGGTAGAGTGGTGTGTTAAGTCAGTGGAGCGGGCTCGAATTAGTGTGGGTACGTGTCTCTAGCCAGTGAGGTATATTTTAATATTTTTTATTAAAATATTATTGTTTAAAATAATTAGTCCCTGACACTCTTATACGCTATTGCTCGGATAATTATCTAATGCTAAGGCTTATTTAATATTGTTAGAAGTGTTAGAAGAAGTCATGTAAATATGCCCATTACTTTGGCCCATATTGTAGCACATTGCTCTCTTAGATTAATCCCACATCTTAAATTATGATCTCTCTTCTCTCTTCCTGTATATATGTATTCTGTCTTGTTGCAAAGCAAATTTTTGGCATTAATAAAATTTTTCACGGTTTTTCTACATGGTATCAGAGCCAGGGATCCCTCTGGGCGGCTAGTTCTTTTCTAACTGCCTCTTCTCCCTGTGTCTTCTCTTTGGGCGGTTAGACATTGTGTAACCGCCCAATGTCTAACCGCATCCTCTGTTTCCTCTCTCTCGACGAGCTAGTCTCCTCTTTCAGTGTCTTTCTTCCCTTTATATAATCTTCTTCGCTGGCTCCCACCATCCTGCCAACCTCAGTGGCTAGTTATCTTCTTCTCCATGCGACCATTTCTCTTCTTCCCGCTATTCGCCCGGCTAGTGTTCTCGCGCGACCTTTCTCGCCGCTCGCCCATTCTAGTCGCCTTTGTCT
Source organism: Platanthera guangdongensis (assembly GCA_039583875.1). Lineage (NCBI taxonomy): Eukaryota > Viridiplantae > Streptophyta > Magnoliopsida > Asparagales > Orchidaceae > Platanthera > Platanthera guangdongensis. The sequence continues at coordinate 33,615,808 of CM077157.1, read as the reverse complement.
TGCCGCCTTCCCACTGATACTTCCGTTCACCTAGCTGCTTCCTGTTGCTGGCGCTTGCCGCGTGTTTGCTGCTCTTTCTTGTTCTCCCTGTCGGACTGCTTCGCGCAGTTTCCTTGATTCACGACCTCCTGCCCTCGCGCGAGTAGCCGTTTTTCGTTTTTAGTCGTCTGGCTACGGTTTGACCTTGCCGCCGACCTGGTGGTTCTTGATCGCGTGTTCGCTGCTGTTTTTATTTCCCGCTTGCCGCTTGATGCCTGCCTCTTGTTCGCTTGCCGCTTGCCGCGTGCCGCGTGCCGCCTCTCCTTGCGACTTCTTGTTGTCGCTTTCCGCTTACTGCTTGCGGCTTGCTGCTTTCTGCTGCTGCCGTCTGCGACTTGTTTTTTGATCAGATTACTGCGTGGATTCTTCTCGCCGTGCGACTAGCTGCTCTGTCTTGTCGCCGCCTCGCAGTTCGCCGTTCGTTGGTTCTTCTTTCCGCTTGCTCCCTGTCTAACCGACCTCTGGTCCTGTTGCTATCATGGATTCGACTGCTGCTTCCTCACTTCCTGGACACGTTGATGCTGCTCCCCTTGAGCTTCGTGATGAGCTTCAGATCACTACCATCTCTCTTCATGAAAAACAGAACTTTGTTGAACGGGTTCACTCCGTTCACCGTGTTCTGCATACTAAAGGTCTTCTTCATCACCTGACACAGACTCCTACTGCACCTACTGAGGAGTGGATACGCTATGATGGTCGTGTCCAATCTTGGATTCTCAATTCCCTGGACACTAAGCCGTATCAGATGACCATGTATCATGAGACGGTCCATGCCATGTGAGAGGATCTTCACTCCCTCTATTCTGCGACGGACAATCTTCAACATCTGTTCGATATAATCAGTGATCTTCAATCCCTTGACTCTGGAGCTACTGATGACTTGACCTCCTTTGTTGCTCGGGCCAAAACTCTTGTTGAGGCTTGGATACAACATCAGCCTCCCACCACCGATCTGGTTGCACAACAGACACATAAGGAAGCAGTTGGAATTGCCATGATGATGACTTGTGTTTCTCCTTATCTTCATAGTGTTATAGCTCAGATTCTATCTTCTACCATTACTCCGTCCCTCTCGGACGTTTGCTCGATGCTTCTGAAAGTGACTCCTCCCCCGAATGCTCCTACACATCTAACTCCGACTCTCCTCCAACAGCCCATACCTACTCTTGTTCCCTCTGCTCGTTGTCCACCGGCTCGTGGAGGTCGCCATTCTCGGGGACGGGGTCGTGATGGCCGTACGCTCTTTAAATGCTCTCACTGTGGCCGGGATGGTCACCTTGAGGCCACTTGCTATTGCAAGCATGGCCTGCCTCCTCATCTTACTGCATCTGTTACTACAACTTCTCCCTCCACCGCCAGTGATGACATCGCTGCTTTGTGTGCTCAATTCCAACGGTGACATCGATCTCCAACAAAAGTATATCTTGTCCCTCACAAAGCTCTCACTGGATTGTGAACTCGGGTGCCACACATCACATCTCTCCGGAGCAACCACTTCAATACTTGAATTCTGTTTACCCCAAGTTTATCACAGTGGCCAATGGTGACACCACCCCGGTTTTCGGCGCTGCTCACATGCCTCTTACTCCAACCCCCTATCTATACTCGGTTCTTCATGTTCCAAGATCCCCCTTTAATCTTATCTCTGTTAGTCGTTTGACTAAGGATCTTGATTGTTCTATAACCTTCTCGCGCTCCTCCTTTGTTGTGCAGGATCGACAAACACAGACTATACTTGGTAGAGGGCGGCTGTCCAATGGGCTGTATCTTCTTGATGTTCCACTTACTGCTCTCTCCACTGTCTCGACGGTTGATTGACATCGTCGTCTTGGACATGCTCATATCCAGATTCTCAAGAAAGCTATTCCAAATGTATCTCTTCATGAGTTTACTTGTGAACCTTGTATCTTTGACAAATAACACCGTGTATCTTTTCTTTCTTCTTGTACTCGGAGCTATGCTCCTTTTTTATTAGTACATTCTGATATTTGGGGAACATATAAGATTCTCAATATATTTGGTTATCAGTATTTTGTCACATTTATTGATGATTACTCACGCGTAACTTGGTTATATTTACTTCGTGATCACGTTGAGCTCCCGTCTATCTTCCGTTCCTTTATTGTGGAGACTCGTACTCAATTTTCTACTTGGTTCAAAGTTATTCGAACTGATAATGCGCTTGAGTATACTAGCCAAACCTTCTCAAATCTGTGCACTGAGTTTGGTATTATCCATCAGACTTCGTGTGCCTATACACCTTGACAGAACGACGTGGTCGAGCGAAAAAATCGGCATCTTCTCGATGTTGCTAGATCTCTTATGTTTCAAATGCAGATACCACCAATATACTGGAACTTTGCTATTTCTACTGCCAGTCATCTCATCAATCGCATGCCGTCGTTCATTCTCAACTTCATGGCTCCATTCACTCTACTTTTCCCTTCAACACCTCCATTCTCTCTCCCGCCCGTGTGTTTGGATGTACGTGTTATGCCCATAATCTTGGTCCACCCACTGAAAAATTTGCTCCACGTGCTACCAAATTCATGTTTATTGGCTACTCTCGCACCCAGAAGGGGTATGTTTGCTACTCTCCTACAGACGTTAAAATGGTCGTTTCCATTGATGTCACCTTTCGGGAAGACTAACCGTTTCACACTATTACTGCAGGTTCTCTTCTACCTCCTCCTTTACCCCGGCCCGCGGTTCCAGTCACGTCTTCCCTTCCACCTCTCCTTCTGACACCTACACCCACGCCCGTCCAATCCAAACCGCCTCCCCTTTGAGTTTACACTCGCCACCCTCCCAAATTTGATGCCCTTGAACAACCTCCTTCTACCGATGTGTTCTCGCGGCCCGTCAATCCGACATCCACATCCATAGCTCATCCTATGACAAATTGCGTCTCCTTACATTGCCACTCCCCACCTTTTCTTAAATTTGCACTCTCTCTCTCCTTCATTTACAGGAGGCTCTTCAACAGCCGGGGTGGCGTGCAGCCATGGATGAAGAAATGTGCTTTTTGGGCAAATCACACTTGGGATCTTGTTCCTCTCCCTCATGGACAGAGTTGGATTAGTTGCAAGTGGGGTTTTGTGATCAAACATGTGGCAGATGACATTGTTGACCGTCTTAAAACATAGCTTGTGGCTCAGGGGTTCCCTCAACAACAAAGACTTGATTATGATGAGACTTTCTCCCCAGTTGCCAAGTTAAACTTTGTTTGGGTTCTGATCTCCTTAGCAGTTCCCCGCCAGTGGCCCCTATATCAGCTTGATATCAAAAATGCTTTTCTGAATGACGACTTTTTTGAAACCGTATATATGCATCAACCGTCCGGGTTTGAGATCATGGGAGAGTCTTATGCATGTCCGCTAAGAAAATCAATCGATGGTCTCAAACAGTCTCCTCAAGCGTTGTTTGAAAATTTTAGTAAAGATGTTCGTGAGGTTGGCTTCAAGGGAAGCTCGACAGACTTCTCACTTCTTTCTTGTCACCAATCGACCAGGATAGTCATTCTCCTGGTCTATGTGGATGATATTTTGATTACTGGTGATGAATTCGTAGAGATACAACAAATTAAACAATACTTAAACTTTGTTTTTCAAACAAAGGATCTGAGAAATCTTCGGTATTTCCTTGGGCTTTAGGTAGCAAGGCGACCTGATGGCCTTGTCCTGTCACAACAGAAGTATTGTCTCAATCTTCTTCAAGATGCTGGTCTCTCAGGGTGCAAACCTGTGGAAACTCTGATGGATGTCAATCACAAGGTGTGTGCTCATGGATCTGATTCTGATTCATTGCTCTCGAATCTAGAGTACTATCAGCATATTGTGGGAAAACTGATAAATCTGACTGTTACGAGACCTGATATCTCCTTTTCTGATGTAGTAGTTAGTCGTTTTATGCACGCTCCGCGGGTCTCTCACCTCAAGGCAGTCGAACGCATCCTCAGGTATTTGAAAACTGCTCCTGGACAAGGGCTAGTGCATAAGCCATCCTCCTCTCTATCTCTTATTGCATATTCAGATGCTGATTATGCGGGCTCTCTGTATGATCGACACTCAACTATTGATTTCTGTACCTATTTTGGAGGTAATCTTATCACCTGGCATAGCAAGAAGCAATCTGTTGTTACATGTTCTTCTGCTGAAGCCGAGTATCGTGCTATGACGGCTGTTGTGTCAGAACTTATCTGACTTGAGAGTCTTCTTGATGATTTAGGAGTTAAACTATCCTCACCAACAACTCTGTTCTGTGATAGTCAGGCGACCATACATATTACTAAGAATCCAGTATTCCATGAGCGAACAAAACACAATGAAGTTGACTATCACTTCATTCGGGAACATGTTCAGTTGAAGAAATTGGAATTGGAACATGTACCCGCGTCTGGGCAAGTTGCTGACATTCTCACCAAAGCATTACCACGACCACTATATCATTAGTTTCTATCCAACCTTGGTGCCTACGACTTGTACGCTCCAACTTGTGGGGGAGTGTTAGAAGTGTTAAAAGAATCATGTAAATATGCCAATTACTTTGGCCCATAGTGTAGCCCATTGCTCTCTTAGATTAATCCCACATCTTAGATTTAGATCTCCCTTCTCTCTCTCTTCCTATATATATGTATTCCCTCTTGTTGTAAAGCAAGTTTTTGACATTAATAAAATTTTTCACGATTTTTCTACTAATATTAACTCTGCACCAGGACGATAAAGTTCTCATTCTTCTTTGGCGCAGGTAAAGTTCTTGCAGATGCTATGAGTTTGAAGTCATTGCAAATAAATGATGGTTCCAAAGTTATGCTGATAGCTTCTCAGGGTCTTCATCAAGGGGTAATTCAAGTGAATCTTTTCATTGCATTTATAGATTTCATGAGAAATTTACAAAATGCAATTGTCTAAAGGATATTTATCACTTTGGACATCATATCATTAAAGTGTTTTTACTACATTGCGACTACAAATTAAAATCTAATCCTTTAGTGTCCGTTTGTTTGGACAACATTGGTATTCAATAATTGACTTTAAGACTAAAAATAATCAATTATGTTGCTCGGATGAACAGTTTTAGGGCGGAATTGGCTTTTGGGTCCAAATCCATCAATATACAAGCAAAACCTAAAACCCCCTCCATCGAATGTATAGGTCTTGCCGTCTGTTTTGAGATCGAGCATTCCAGAACTGCAAACTCAGCGTTTCCCTGACTCCTCCCCAAAGCCAACTTCGCTGATTCCTCCCCGAGCCCGGGTAACCTTAGGCTAAGAGCCAACGATCCTCTTCCTCCACCGAAAGCTTTCTCCTTCTCCCATCTCCTCCACCGTTTCTTTGAGGAAGTCAGGGGTACCTTCCTGGACAAAGCTGAGCTTACCGATCTGGTCATCAAGGTCGTCAATAATTTCCAGAAGGTCGATCCCTCCAAGGTAACTAATGTCGATCTTTTCTCGTTCTCCCCATCTTGTGTTTTTCATTTGTAGAAATGTCTCCCTTGCTTGTCTGGAACTTTGATTGTTTGAAGTTTTTATTTGAAATGCATGAGTTTACTCTGTAACTCTAGTGCATCAAAGAGGATTTGAAATTCATCATCCATTGAACAAATGTTTCTAATAATACTGCTGCACCCACTCTATCCTGTTACATGCTTAACACTTTCCTTCCAACCCTGGATTGCTGATGTCCTCTACTGTTGCATGCATGAGTTCCCCTCCTTCTCATGGTCTGTAATTATCATCTAGTTCTTGAGCATTCTATATTTTAAGCCTACAATCATAGATGTGATCTGCATGAGCATTCTATAGATTTTTTATTTTGTTTTACGATTGTTGATGATTTGATCTTTCATGCGTAGTCTTGCTCGGATGGATCTAGTAGAATTGCGAAGGAAACACAAAAGAAACATAATTATAAGTCTGTCATTGCAGCGACTCTTAATGCAACTGCAGTAGTTATATATTTCATTCATAGAAATCCCAAAAATATTGTAGACAAGGACACATTAAGAGCAATCCTATTAAAACGTTTATATGGACATAAATTGAACTACTTTAATCAGCTACTCATGAGTAAAAGACCTTTCAACGAGTTGTATGACATCTTAGTGCGAAAGGTTTAGTATATGATAATCAATTTATGTCTATTAATGAATCTGTCGCATTATTTTTATTCATTTTGGCGGACAACAAAAATATTGTGATGTTGGTGGTATGTATTTGTGGTCGATTGATACCATTAGCAGACACTTCAATATGGTACTACGAGCAATCCTTAGACTAGCGAAGGACCATATCAAATTGCCTGAATCCAGACAATAACACAAGTCAAAATGTTTTGAGGAATGTATTGGTGCTTTAGATTAAACACATATTGAAGTGATTGTTTCAATTGAGGAACACATTAACATAGTTTTTACCACAATGAATTTTCATGTATGACTCTATGCAGCAGTTGCTTGTATTTATCTTGAATTTATATATAGCAGTTTCTTGTCATGACTCTATGAAGCAGTTTCTTGTCATGACTCTATGTAGCAGTCCCTTGTCACACAATTTATATATACAAGTATGTATTTTGATTTTTTTTGCTCTTTTGATCCTTTCCATTCTCGATTGATTTGTTTTTGTAATGGCCCATCTCAATTGACAAGCATACAATAACGGAATTTTACTTTATATTTTTATTTCCTTCTGTGCATTTCAGAATGTAAAAAGTAATAAAGTATACATCATTTATGACATTTATAAAAGTCCTTACCTCGATTTCAAAATCTTCCTTTTAATAAATAGATCTTTAAAACTGTCTTTCTCGCTCTTTTCTTTATCCTAAAATATTAAAATATAAAACGTTAGTCATAATTGACTAAGCGAATTCTTATTTCTGTAGCACTTACCCTTGCTTACCTCTTGAATTTCTTGCACATGAAGGAAACAGTATCATGAATAAACAAGAGGTATTCATATAATCAACAAAGAGCCAACATGTAAAGGCCTTAACAAAGAGGAAATATGTAAACATTTAAAATATGTTTCCTCGTAACTTTTCTTATAGCCTTTTCTTTCTTTGTAGTGTTCTTTTATTTCATAATTCCCTTCATTTCCTTCTTTGCATCATTTCTTTCGTATTGTTCTTTTCATCATTTCTTTCTCAAAATTCTTTATCATCGTTCATCATTATATCTATAAGTATGCATATCTATAAATATGCATCACTGTATAAAGCTGCATGAGAAGTAATCATAGAAACTAAAGAAATAAGAACTCACCATAGCTTTCTTTTCTTTATTCTTCATTGGATCATTGCCTATTCATTGTTGTATCATTTCATATACAGTTTATCATTCATTAGCTTCCGTAATATGATTTTCTCATAAATTTCCATTTATTTAAATTTAATTCATGCATCATGTGATTTGCATTTATGAGGGAAAAGTGCCCCAATGTCATTAGGGGAAGATAAATATACTTGAATCTCACTCATCATAATATGATCATTCTCACCCTAAGCGTCAAAAGATATCATATAAGGCGAGACTCCTATATGACTATGTTTGAGCAATTGTTCCTATATCTATATACAATGGTGTTGTCATTCTATCATTTTAATATTTCCTATAGAAAAAGGTTTCATGCAGGACATCCTTTCTACATGCATACAAAAGAACTCATATTTTAAATTATAGCAACATAAGGAACTAAGGAAGTCCTCTTATTATAGTAAAGTTCCACGATGGTAACAATTTATCCATACTTTAAATATAAAGTTTTCCACATAAAAAGTAAACTGAAACCCATCATAAGTCCCCTCATTATGGCAAGATATTATTGCATGATGCTACCTACAAATTCCATGTGTTTGTATATATGTTCACCTATACGTTTTATATAAAAAATCAGCACTTGACAACCTTCAAGTTGGCTGTTCTGACAATAACATGAGCTTCATTCTTAAAACGACTAACCAAACACGTATCAATAATGATTTATCATTAATATGAAGAAAATGGGGAAAAGCTACGATGAAGAAGCCATGCATAGATTAGGGTTTGCTGTCCTCTGACAAAACAAGGGGAAAATTCTGGTTTTTTGATCATATAAGCTTTCTAATCTTCATAGAAAACCCTTGTTCTTAACCCTAATGGAAAGGGAACTAAAAATTGAAGTATAAAGATCATGGATTCATCTAGGTTTTGAGATTTCTTTGCATGAAAATGCACATGAATGTTCTAAATCCTTCATAAAGTTAGAGAGGAGAAGAAATTTCAGAAAATAGAAACATTTATACATGTTTAGGGTTTTCGGATCTCACAACCGGAGCCACAAATTCACATGAAATTGAGAAGGAATTGAGAGGAAGAGATTACTTGAAGATTGAGGGGAAAATCCATTGAAATCAGGGTGTTTTGGGATGTCAGAGAGCCTTGGCGATGTGCGGCCAGTGGCTGGGGTGAGGAAGAACCACAAGTGCGTAAAGGAAATTGAGGGATCAGTCTTTTTCCTCCTTATCGAGACCCGGCTTCATGTTCCGTGACTGACACAAAATCAAGGGTCCAACGTGAGTCATGTTCATGGACCAAATTCCTCACCTAGTCAGTCATTTTAACCGATCCCTTTGATAATCCAGCCAATTCCCGTATTACACTTAACCGGTCCCAATTAAATCCTGCCTCTGTTATTTATCACATGACATATATTAAATTAACCTGATTTCATTATACTCTCAATCCTAATTACATACACATTTCCGTTACAACTTTAAGAGGTAACTCCATATACGTATTTCGTCACATATTATGTCACTTTGCATCGTAATTTTGACATGCACGAAAAAATAGTTACTTATTAATACTTGTCGCCATAGTTGGCGTCACCGTTTCTCTCTCATTCCAACTAAATGACCCCACTATAGTGGGATAAAGGCTCGAGTGTTGTTGTTGTTGTATTTTACTCGGCCACATGATGATTTTTTGTTACAAAAATTGACATTGATCATTTTTTATTCAACAAAATAATTTGAATTAAACACAACGTCAATTCTTGCATGCATTAATATTGGATTGAAAGTCAATTCTTCAAAACCAATGTGATGCGGGACAGGAGTCCACCTACCCGCCACCTTGGCATCACCACCAATGGGCCCACCTGGAGTCAGCACCAGACGACTTTATCAGGCCCACGGGCCGTACACCCCAACCAGCTCTCCGCCACGGAATCACCACCGTGCGGCAGGTTGTTGAGGCCGGGGCTCGATCCCAAGACCTCCTAGATAAGAGGCCTTCACCAGCGCTCTCATCACCAAGTGATCCGCGGATCAGTTGGTGATGAGAGCGCTGGTGAAGGCCTCTTATCTAGGAGGTCTTGGGATCGAGCCCCGACCTCAACAACCTGCCGCACGGTGGTGATTCCGTGACGGAGAGCTGGTTGGGGTGTACGGCCCGGGGGCCTGATAAAGCCGCCTGGTGCTGACTCCAGGTGGGCCCCTTGGTGGTGATGCCAAGGTGGCGGGCAGGTGGACTCCTGTCCCGCATCATAAAAGCGCGGATCAGTTGGTGATGAGCATTCGCAAGAGAATGCTTTATCAAGGAGGTCGGGGGATCGAGCCCTGGCCTCAACAACTTATCGGCTCTGTTGTGGGGCCGGGGATGGGTTGGGGTGTACGGCCCGCGGGCCTGATAAAGCCTATCGGGTGGACTCCCGGTGGGACCCCTGGGCAGGTGCCAACTCCTGGCGCCAGGGTGGCAGGCAAGTGCTGATGCCTGTCCTGCATCATAAAAGTCACTTTTATCAAGGAGGTCGGGGGATCGAGCCCTGGCCTCAACAACCTATCAGCTCTGTTGTGGGGCCGGGGATGGGTTGGGGTGTACGGCCCGCGGGCCTGATAAAGCCTATCGGGTGGACTCCCGGTGGGACCCCTGGGCAGGTGCCGACTCCTGGCGCCAGGGTGGCAGGCAGGTGCTGATGCCTGTCCTGCATCACAATGGCTTCCATCCGAATGAACCCTCATAGTTGATGACCTTTATAATTGAAGAAGAAAAGTAATGTAAGGGTCATTTACTTCCTTTCAAGTGACTTTTGGTATTTTCTTGAAACTTTGGTATATTACTATTTGATGTTCAAGTATCTACTTTATGTGTGTTGTTCTAATAGTCAAAGTGCTCTATGACCAATTTAGTCAAATTGCATAGAATGATACTTCTTTGGCTTCATGGCTTGTAGTCATAACATTTTTTGGTATTTTACTTCTTTGTAACTTATTTTTTTCCTTGGTATCATAACCATGTGTTTCATTTTCCTGTTGTGGCATATGGCATATCTAGGATGGACTACTTCTGAAAGATGCCCCATCCGTTACTTCCAACTTAAAGAAGGATCACTTTGCTCATCAAAATGAAGCGCGTGGTACTACTGTAACTATTGAAAAAATTCGATCTGAACGTTGGAAGCTAACTGGTGTTGCAGCTTTGTCAGAGTGCCTCTTGAAGGTAAACATTTTAAGTGCTTATGGTATCAATAATTTTAGATATTGATGAATGAATATAATGCTAGATGAAACTCCTAGCTTTTTTTTCCAAACGCAGAAGAATAGTACCATTTATGTATAAAACAATCAAGGGAAAACTTTAAAAACACTGTACACTATTTTATACGTAAAGACAAACTACTTTCAATAAACTAAATTGCAAGGTATTGTAGTCAATGTTTTTACAGCCATTATAACTAACCATTACTCTCAAAACCTAAAACAACAAGGTGCAGTCTATGTGTTAATAAATTGCATACATACACCAATTACATTGAATTTGAACGTAGCTCCACTCATCCATCCTTGACAATATGTATTTTAACACTTGTTGTCCTTGTCTATATTATAGCTACAATCCTTATTCTAACCAATGTTGCAGATGTCGGATGTCGGGGACACGTCGTTTTGAGTTTTCATATCGGTTTTTTATATATCGAAGATATTTCATATATCAGATTTTAATAATTAATTAATTACATATGTAATTGTTGGAGGAGAAAAGTTAATTGAGTTTATTCATCCACATGGGGGTATTTATACAAATACAACGATATGACACGTCATTGATCCGTGTGCTCCCATAATTCCTAAATAGGAATCGATCTATTTAGGATACAAATAACGTAATCAATACAAATATTATATGTAATATCCAACACCGGCCAACTGTTGGTCAGATGGTATGAATGGGATAACAACACTTCCTCGGTCGATATTTTATTTGATGAAATGTCTGTCAATCTCAATGTGTTTCGTACGATCATGTTGTACCAGATTGTGGGCAATGGAGATTGCAGCCTTGTTGTCACAATACAATCTGATGGGCTCGCTTCCTTTAAGCCCAAATTCCTTCAGGATAGTGGAGACCCATAATCCTTCACAAATGCCATGTGCGATTGCTCTAAACTCGGCCTCAACACTAGATCTAGCAACAACATGTTGCTTCTTGCTTCTCCAGCTGACCAAATTCCCACCAATCATGGATCAATATCCGGTTGTGGAGCGCCTATCGGTGGGCGATCCAGCCCAGTCTGCGTCAGTGTAAACTTCAATAATCAACTCTTTTTTTTGGTGAGAACAAGATGCCCTTCCCTGGTGAGGACTTGAGGTATCGAAGGACACGATGTGCGACATCAATATGACGGGCCTTTGGAGAGTGCATAAACTGACTGAGAACTCTCACAGCATAAGAGATATCTGGTCGAGTGTGAGATAAGTAGATTAACTTCCCTACCAGCCTCTGGTACCTGGGAATGTCTTCGATTACATCGCCATCTTCTCTGCCTAACTTGTGATTGGCTTCGATTGGGGTGTCGGCAGGCCGACACCCGCTCATCCCAGTGGCTTCAAGGAGGTCGAGCACATACTTTCTTTGTGATAGGAACTTCAATGCCGAGAAAGTATTTGAGATTTACCAAATCTTTCACTTCAAATTCTTTTGCCAACTTCTCCTTCAGTGCCTGAATCTCCTCCTTGTCATCCCCAGTGATTATGATATCATCCACGTAGACAATCAGGACGGTTAACTTCCCCTTGTTGATTCCGATAAAGAGGGTGTGGTCGACATTGCTCTGACGGTACCCAAACCTATTCATGGCTTTGTGGAATCTTCCAAACCAGGCCCTGGCTGATTGTTTCAGGCCATAGAGTGGCCTCCGTAATCTGCACACTTTCCCTTTTGATTCGCTAGGACTGAGTCCCGAAGGGAGAGCCATGTAGATCTCTTCTTCTAGGTCGCCATGAAGATAATCATTCTTCACATCCAATTGGCAGAGTTGCCAATCCTTGCAGGCAGCACAAGATATGAAGATTCTGATCGAATTCATTTTTGCAACAGGAGCAAAGGTCTCCTGGTAGTGTATGCCCTCTGTCTGAGTATAGCCTCTTGCCACGAGTCGTGCCTTGTATCTTTCTACAATGCTCGAGGGGTTCTGTTTGACGGTGAATACCCATTTGCATCCAACAACCTTTTTACCTGGTGGCAGTTGTACCAGGTCCCATGTGTCGTTTTTTTCCAGGGCACTCATTTCTTCGAGCATTGCTAACTTCCACCTGTCGTCGAAAAGGGCATCCTGCCATGAAGTGGGGATAGAGACAGAGGACAAAGAGGAAACAAATGCTCCATGAGAAGCTGTTAGAGATGAGTAAGAAACAAACTGAGATAATGAATGTCGAGTGGAGGTACCTTCCGTAGGGATGATGGATCCCGACGACAGGTCAGGTGGGCGATCTGATATCCAGATGTTGGGCCGCGTGTTCGATCCCTTGGGTCGACGAGAGTAAACCTGCGGAGGTTTAGTAACAGGGACCTTGACAGGAGGGGCGCATGGAGTAGGAGGTGTAGACTGAGAGGGATGATATACCGGAGGAATAGGTAGAGGGGTGTCAGAGTAAGGTAAGGTACTCACTTCCGTTGTGGGAAGAAACCCCCCCCCCCCCCCCCCCCCCCCCCCCCCAATACCGAAGTGAGGACCCATAGTAGCTTTCAGATTCCCGGAAGGTAACGTCCATGGTAACGTAAACCTTCTTGTGGACTGGGTCAAAACATTTATATCCCTTCTGAGTAGGGGAGTAGCCAATGAATACGCACTTGTGCGCACGAGCATCAAGTTTCGGGCGGTGGTGGATATGGACGAAACAAACACACCCCAAAACACGTGGTTGGAGAGTGGTAGGTGGCACCCCAAGTGTGGTGAGGGGAGTTTGGAAACTGAGAACACGGGATGACATACGGTTTATAAGGTACGCTGCGGTGAGAACAACATCCCCCCAGTAGTATTTAGGGAGTTGCATGTGGACGAGGAGACACCGAGCAACTTCCAATAGGTGGCGGTTCTTACGCTCAGCGACCCCATTTTGAGCAGGGGAGTAGGCGCAAGATGTCTGATGGATAATCCCCCGATTGGCGAGGAACTGCTCGAAAGTGGAATCAATGAATTCACGACCATTATTGGTGCGGAGAATCTTGATGGGGGTCAAAAACTGTGTAGAGACCATGTTGTAGAATCGCTGGAACAAGGGAAAGACTTCATTTTTTGCTTTCATAAGGTAAACCCAGGTGGTACGTGAAAAACAGTCGATAAAAGTTACAAACCAAAAACAACCCAAAAGAGATGCAACCCGGCAAGGACCCCAAACATCACTATGTATCAAATGGAAAGGAGCAGTACTTGGAGAAGAAATATGATTAAAAGAGGTACGATGATTTTTACCACGATCACATGCGTCACAGCGAAATTTATCAACTAACACAAACGGGAAATTAGGAAATAAGCGTTTCATAGAATGGATAGACGGATGTCCCAACCGACAGTGCCAGGACTCCAAAGTAGCTGTCCGATCCACATGGAGAGCTCGGGGAGGAGAGACCGGGGTGGAAGAATCGAACACATGGAGCCCGTCCACCAGACTACCAGTTCCAATCACCGTTCCCGTTTTCAGGTCCTGAAAAATGCATGAAGAAGGAAAGAAAGTTACTGAGCAGTTCATAGAATTGGTTATATGACTAAAAAAAATGAGATTTCGGGTAAAGTTCAGAACATGAAGAACAGAGAAAAGAGTGAGGGAGGATCACGAGATGGAGCCCTTTCCGGCAATGGGAGAGAGGGAACCATCTGCGATGCTCACTTTGTCCCGACCAGACAACGGAAGGTAGGACACAAAACTTGAGGAGGAGCCGATCATATGGTCCGTTGCTCCAAAATCAATGATCCAGTGAGTAGAGAGACGGGTGGAGGCAGCATGAGCACCGGAAGGCCCCTGATGGGCATATGAGGACGAAGAGGCATGTGGCTCTAGTGATGGGCCCTGCATCAGGCGTCAGAAAGCAAGGACCTCATCCGGCGTCAGAGTCAATGTGGGGGATGACGGAGTTGCCGGAAGCCGTGGCTCGTCGAAAACATCAGACAGGTGTGCGGAGCGAGGCTGGGTAGAGCGACCTGAAGTGCGACCAAGACCGCGACCGCCACGAGAGGAAGAGCCACCACGGGGTGTACTGAACCCATGAAGCCGAAAGCAAGTCTCCCGGGTATGGCGGTTCTTCCCGCAATAGTCACAGAGTAGGTGATCCTTGTCAGTTGACTTCGGCCGAGAGTCACGGGCTGCTCGTAGCCCAACTGGGGCCGTCAAGGCCGAACCATCTGGAGGAGGCTCAGGAGTCCAAGTTTGCCTCCGATCGAATTCCTGCTAAACGAGACTGAAAACCTCTGGAAGAGAGGGTAAGGGTGAGCGACCAAGTATCTGCACACTGATTTGGTCGAAATCCCTATGTAGCCCATGAAGGAACTCGAAAATACGGTTGCGATCTTCCCGTGCGCGAACAAGGAGCTCATCCTCAGGCGACGCCAAAGTGATGGAGTCAAAGTGATCGTACTCCTGATATAACTGTGTGAACTCAAGGTAGTAGGCAAACGGAGGGCGATCTCCTTGGCGAAGAAGGAAGATCTTTCGTCGTAGCTGAAAGATCTGGGCCGCGTTGCCGCGACAGGAGTAGGTAGTTTCTGCCCTTCGCCAAATGTCCGCAGCCGTATCCAGAAAGAGATAGTTACGAGCGATGGATTCAACTATGGAGTTAGTCAGCCAGGACATGACGAGGGAGTTCTTCGATTCGCATTGCACCCAATCTGGTGAATCTGAACGAGGTATGGGTGTAGTGCCCATGACATATCCAAACAGCCTCCTGCTCTTCAAAGCAAGAGTAACAACCCGAGACCACGGGAGATAGTTGGTGCCATCCAGACGAATCGTCGTGATTTGAGGCGTATTGTGGTCATGTCCCGGGCGAGGGAAGCCGCTTGACTTCACTGTAGTTGGGGGTGTACTGGTGGTGGAAGATTCGGTAGGGGAGCCATCAGTTCTGGCCATGGTGAGCAAGAATACAAATCAAGATCCCCCGGGAGAGCAAAGAGCGGCCTAGATAGAAACTAGGTCGGCCTCATAGAAAGAGGAAGGAACCCAAAAAATATGGTGTAGGCACCGGAAAGGACATTAGGAGGAGCACCGCATGTGCGGTATCAAGGAAACGACGTAGGACAGGGGCCGGAGGTGCTGGCGGTGGCCGAGGGCCGCTGGAAGAGCGCCAAAGCCTGATAGTCGCTGGCGCGGGATGCGCGGCGTGCGTACAGTGACCGGAGGCGGGTGCGGGGTGCGGCGGAGGAGTGGGAGGGGGAATCGGTCGTGGCTAGGTGGGGCTAGGGGCCGCCGGAGCCAGAGGGTCGGGAGAGGCGAGCGGAGGTCGGCGGAGTTGCGGGCGGAGGTCGGTGGGTTGTTCATGTGGGAGAGGTATTTTAGCCCTAAGGCTCTGATACCATGTTAGAGGAGAAAAGTTAATTGAGTTTTTTCATCCACATGGGGGTATTTATACAAATATAACGATATGACACGTCATTGATCCGTGTGCTCCCATAATTCATAAATAAGAATCGATCTATTTAGGATACAAATATTATATGCAATATCCAACAGTAATTAAATGTTATTTTTTATACATGTGACAGTCTACCTATTCTACAACCTATTGAACTTTTAAATATTAAAATCTATATGTAGCATTTAACATACAACACTTTAAAGTTGAAAATTTGCAAAACTAGTGATTTTAATATCAAAATTTCAACAACCCACAAGGTAGCCGACAGTCGACAAATAAGGCAGTAAGAGCAAGACAAATATGGCAGCAGGTTGCAACTAGCATAACAATCAACACAAAAAAACAAAAAAGCAGAGCAAGAGAATGAGAGGGAGAGGTAGGGAGAAAAAAGCACCCTCGCTCGAGAGAGAGGAGAGCACCAGTGAGTTAGAGAGCACCAGAGAACCACAAAACCAGAGAACCAGAGAGCTAGGGAGCACCAACGAGCCACAGAGAACCAGAGAGAGGGAGAGCACCGAAGAACCAGAGTGGGAGCACCAGAGAACCAGAGAGGGAGCCAACAACGCGTGAGAGAGGGAGAACACCAAAGAACCATAGAATTAAAGAACAGGAGAACCAGAGAGCTAGAGAGCTCCATCGACCAGGGAGAAGAAAGAACCAGAGAAATAAAGTGTCGACAACGCGCGAGAGGGGGAGAGCACCAACGAGCTAGAGAGCACCAGAGAACCAGAGAACCAGAGAGGTAGAGAGCACCGACGAGCAGGGAGAAGAAAGAATAAGAGAGATAGAGAGCCGACAGCGTGCGAGGGAGAGCTAGGGCAGGAGTGACGAGGAGAGCTAGGGCAGAACGACGGGATGAAATGAAATGAGCGGGGTCGGGGGAGTTAAAACAGCGGCCTGACCTCGCTCATTTCATTAATAAAATAATAACTAACAAACTAAATAAATAAAAATTTAATTTTTAAAAAGCGGGCCCGACATGCCGTTTTTTGGGGCCGGCATGTCGGTTAAAACCGACATGGCGGTCCGTTAATTTCAAAACGCTACAAGCTAATTCTAAAACGGTTTTGTGTCATTTTTGCTCCCAAACCTTCATGTCGGCCGATATCTACAACACTGATTCTAACCAATTTATTGGAGCGCAGATGGATAAACATTTGTTGCACCTGCTATTATCGCGATTCGGTCAAATTGAACGTTGTTTGAGTCCAAATACCTTTTGTTGTTCTTCTATGTTCGAATCAATTTGATATAAAGGGCGCTGCTATGTGCACACCACATTTGGCTTTGCGCACACCATTGATATGTGTAACACCCCTACCTAGTTAATAACAATCAGCAGTCTGGCCGGAACCAGTGATAAGAAGTAAACTAAACAACATGATTAAATGAAAGCAGAATATAATAATACTTACAGTGGAAGGAAAAGTGTGAAGCTAAGGGCAAATGTAAGTATTGTTACTGCTTCCATTTAATCATGCTTTGTAATAATTTTATTAATGTTACCTAGTTTACTTCTTATCACGGGTTCTGGCCGGATTGTTGATTGTTGTAAATTAGTTAGGGGTGTTGCAATATTTGCACACCATAAAGTTTTATTTGCATGCCAAAATGTTAGAGGAACACAAAAGAAATATTGATTTTTTTGTTTCAAAAACAATAGTCTTCTTCCCTTTTACATTTTGAAACAACAAAAATAAAATAAAATAATAAGCATAAAACCCAAAATATTTCTACCATTCATCCTAAATTCTTTTAGATGATACAATTAACTACATCAAAATTTTCATATTCTATTTTTGAGTTCATGTTGATCTGCTTGAACATAAATATATGAAAAATAATGACGCCATAAATAAACAAAATATTTGTATATTATTCAAAATTAAAGTACCTATACCTCTTGAATGATATGTAAATCTCATCATTCACTAGTTCCAAAATTCATTTGATCTTTGCATGAAAAATAACAATTAGATAGAGAAGTTGAATATTAAGTGTAATGAGCTTAAAAATAATTGATGCACACCTTTTCAATGATCGACCAAATTTACTACATCATCGTCCATCTATTTGTATAAATGCCAATCTTCTGCAACTGCTTCTTGATACCTTAACCATGAAGAGTATATAAGTGGAAGTGAACACCCTTCTTTCATCAACAAATTAATGAAATGATTACCATTTGTAGAGAAATACGAAAGAGAGAGAAAATCACCCAGAATTTTAGTACATACACTTATATAGAGAGAAAGAGGGGGAACCTTCTACATCTACAATGTGGGACTAAATAGAATATACCTGGGCTTCTATATGGGCTCCTCCAAATGGACTTTTTCATTACATCTTAACACTCCCCCGCAAGCTGGAGCGTACAAGTCGTAGACATCAAGCTTGGATAAGAATTAATGATATAATGTCCGAGAGAGAGCTTTCGAAAATATATCAGCAATTTGTCCTGACGTAGAGATATGCTCTAACTCCAATATCTTCGATTAAACTTTTTCCCGAATGAAGTGACAGTCAACTTCAATATGCTTTGTTCGCTCATGGAATAGAGATTCTTGACAATATGTATGAGTGCTTGACTGTCACAGAACAGGGTGACCGGAGAGGAGAGTTAGAGACCCAAATTACTGAGAAGAATCTCAAGCCAGGTGAGCTCAGAGACAACCGCTGCTATAGCACGGTACTCGGCCTCAACAGATGAGCGAGCAACAACCGACTGTTTGTTGCTACGCCAGGTAATAAGGTGTCCACCAAGGTAGGTCCAAAAACCACTCGTGGAACTCCTATCATCAAGGGAACTGGCGTAGTTAGCATCAGAGTACGCAACAAGGGACAGAGAGGAGGACGGTTTGTAAACAAGTCCTTGTCCTGCAACAGTCTTTAAGTATTTGAGAATCCGCTCGACGGCTTGGAGATGAGACGTCCTAGGAGTATTGCATAAACCGGCTCACACCCCAACGACAAATGAGATATCAGGTCATGTAATCGTAATATAGATTTGTTTCTCTACTAAGCGTCGGTAATACTTTGGATTTGTAAGAACATGCTTAGTTCAAGATCCATGTGTAGACAGATTGTGATTCACATCCATAGGAGTGTCTGCAGGTTTGTATCCTGAGTAGCCCGCATCTTGCAAAAGATCTCCGTTGGGATATGACAAGTCCATCAGGTCTCCTTGCAATCTCAAGCCAAAGAAAATATCGAAGATTGCCTAGTCTTTTGTTTGAAAAGCTGAGTTTAAATGTTGCTTTATGTTTCGAATGCCGATGGTGTTGTCGCCCGTTTTTAGAATGTGATCAACATACACAAGGAGGATTACAATGTCAGTTGGTTGATGACGAGTGAAGAGAGAGAAATCAGCAGAGCTCCGTGTGAAACCAACTTCGCGAACCATGTTACTGAATTTGTCAAACCAAGCGCGAAGAGGCTGTTTGAGACCATATATAGATTTCCAAAGATGACAGACGCGAGATTCCCCCGTGGTCTCAAACTCGGGCGGTTGGTACATATAAACAGTCTTTTGGAGATCGCCATTGAGAAATTCATTTTTGATGTCCAGCTGATGTAGGGACCACTGTCGATGCACAACAAGAGAGATCAGGACTCGAACAGTATTCAACTTGGCGATCGGGGAGAAGGTTTCGTCGTAATCAATGTCATATTGTTGGGTGAAACCTCTGGCGACAAGAATGGCTTTGAGACGTTCAACAGTGCCATCTGGAGCATGCTTGACAACAAAGACCCATTTGCAGCTAACACAAGTCTGGCCTGGAGGGCGAGGAATAAAGTCCCAAATCCGGTTAACCCAGAGAGCCGTCATTTCTTCATCCATGGACATACGCTACCCTGAGTGTTGGAGAGCTTCTTGCAGAGAATGAGGAATAGAAATGGTGGAGAGAGGGCAAATTTGAGAAGAGACGGAGATAAGCGATGCAGTGAGACATAATTCGTCATTGGATGAGCCGTAGAGGATGATGCCGGATTGTCAGGCCGCAGGATAACATCGGTAGAAGAGAGCTGTTGTAGGGCATTTGTCCGGGATGAACGACGAGTATAAACACAAAGAAGTGGAGGTGGAGGTAATGTTGGCATTGGGAGTGGAGGAGGAGCTATGTGAGGCAAACTCGTGATGGGGACTGCTGGGTGAGCAACATTGGAAGGCGGGGGTAGTGTGGAAGAGGTGGAAGAAAAGGGCTGATTCACAAGAAAGGTGACATCAACAAAGACAAGAACCTTTTCGTCCGCAGGAGAGTTGCAGACATATCCTTTCTGAGTGCGGGAGTAACCAACAAACATACATTTTGTGGCTCGAGGAGCAAGTTTGTCATTCAGTGATACAAGAGAGTGGACATAGCAGGTACAACCAAAGACACGAGGCGTAAGAGAGGATGAAGACTTGAAAAGAAAGAGAAGACCGAACGGAGAAGGGAAGTCAAACACGGTGGAGGACATGCGATTGATGAGATGACAAACAGTAAAGACAACAAAATTCTAATATTTGGCGGGCACCTGCATTTGCAACATAAGTGACTGTGTGACATTTAGAAGATGTCGATTCTTCCGCTCGGTCACACCGTTTTGCTGGGGGGTATAAGCACACAAGTTCTGATGAACGATCCCAAACTCGGTGCATAAATTTGAGAAGGTGCGACTAGTATATTCACGAGCATTATCAGTGCGAATTGTTTTTAATGTAACCGAGAATTACGTATGCGTCTTAACAGGAAAGGCTCAGAAGACAGAGATTAGTTCAATACGATCACGAAGTAGATAAAACCACGCGAGACGAGAATAATCATCAATAAATGTAACAAAATATCGATAACCAAAAACATTGAGTTCTTTATAGGGCCCCTAGATATCAGAATTTACTAAAGAGAACGGAGTATCACTCCGATTACATGTAGGTGAGAAAGAGACACGGTGCTGTTTGTCAAAGATATATGATTCACAAGATAACTCATGCAAGGAAACACCAGGAAGAGCCTTCTTTAGAATCGGGAGAGGAGCATGGCCAAGACGACGATGCCAATCAACAGAGGGAACTGTAAAGAGGATGATAAAAGAAACATCCAATAGATAAAACCCATTTGACAACCGTCCTTTACTAATGATATTCCGTGTTCGACGATCCTGCACAACAAAATAGGAAGGATAGAAGATTAGGGAGCAATCAAGGTCCCGAGCAAGCCTACTAACAAAGAGTAGATTGAAGGGAGATCTCAGAACACGAAGGACCGATGATAAAAAGAGAGTATGAGTGAGTCGCAGGTCAGCAACTCCAGACACTGGGGTTGTGTCTCCATTTGCCACAATGATGTACTTGGGATAATCATAGTGGATGTATCGAGGTGGCTTCTAGGAGGTAATGTGGTGAGTAGCACCAGAGTCCACGATCCAGTGAGAGCTATGAGAGAGACAGGATATACCTTCGGTGGAGAAAGAGGCAACCGAGCCAGATGAGCGATTAACAACGCCTTGGAGCTGTTGAAGCTATAGGAGAAGGTCATTGATATCTTGCTGGGTAGACGAGTTTAACTCGGTTAAAGTAGAGCCTGAATGATTAGGTGCAGCGACAGTTGTAGCAGTAAGATGAGGAGGTAGTCCATGTTTGCGGTAGCAGGTGGCTTCAAGATGACCATCCCAACCACAGTGAGTACACTTGAGAGTAGTTCACCCCACACGCCCTCGACCTCGAGACGTGAAGTGACTTCCCCGATTAGAAGAGCCACACGCTGGAGGAGCAGGAGTCGATAAGAGGGGCTGCTGGAGCAGAGATAGAGAGAAGCTGGGAGGCACCTCGGATGTTGGTGTAACCTTGAGCATCATAGAACAAACATCAGATAAAGAGAGCGTAGTGGAGGAGGAAAGAGTCTGAGCCCGAACGCTGTGAAGATGACTGAGAACACAAGCCATCATCATAGCGATCCCAACAGCTTCCTTCTGTGCCCGTTGAGTTGCAAGGTCGGTGGAGGGGGGCTGATGTTGTATCCATGCTTCCACCAGAGTTTTATCCTTCGCAACAAAGGAGGTTAAGTCGCCCGTGGTTCCAGGGTCCAGTAATTGAAGTGCAGAGATGATGTCAAATAGGTGTTGTAGGTTGTCCTTGCCAGAGTAGAGAGAGTGCGGCCCATCCCACATTTTCTTGGACGTTTCATAATACATGGCCATTCGGTACGACTCGACGCCCATGGAATTAAGCATCTAGGATTGGACCCGTCCGTCATCACAGAGCCAATCATCGGTAGGGGCAGTAGGTTTAGCGCGAGTGAGATGATGGAGAAGACCCTTTGTCTGCAGAACACGACAGACCGAATGCACCCATTCAACAAAGTTGGCATTCCCACGGAGAGAGATGGTGGTTATGCGAAGCTCATCACGAACTTCAGAAGGCGGGACAGTAGCACGTGCCAGAAGGGAGGGAGCTGCCGTAGAGGATATGACGGCTAGAGAAAAGGCGACCTGAGAACCCGCAGCGACTAAAGATGAACCGACAACGACTAGAAGGGCAACGACTAAAAGAAGCCGACAATGAGTAGAAGAAGCTGATAATGACTAAAGAAGAAGCCGACAACGACTACAAGTGCATCAACTAGAAGAAGCCGGCAACGACTAGAAGGCGGCGAGCTGGTGGTTAGAAGCAGGCAAACCTCAGACAAGAGTGGACAAAGAGAAAAACGGCGACCTGTAGGTTAGAAGCTAGAAGATGGCCACCTGGCGGGTAGAAGCAGGCAAACTGAGACAAGTTGCCAAATAGAAGACCACAAGGTCCCGGGAAAGACTATCCAGTGGCAAGAGCCGCGGTTAACAACAACAAGGGCCACACCGAGCGACAAGGACAAACGTTCCGCAACGGTGAAAGGAAGGGCAGACCGTGGTAAGAAGATTGGGCAGACCGTGGTAAGAAAATTGGGCAGACCGCAACAGTAAGGAAGAGCTGACCGCAACGACACAAAAGAGCAGAGGAAAGCGACTAAGGAAGGCCGCAACGGTTTTAACTGATAGCAGACAGGTTGCGACTAGCTTTGGGTAACCGCGCAGTTAAAAGGGAGAACCCGTGGTGGTTCGAAGGCAGAGAGCGGCTCGTGGACAAGACAAGTGACTAGCCGACAAGGCCACTGCGAGCAGAGAAGGTTGCGGTTAGAAGACCGTGCGACAAGAAGATTCCGCGGGAGAGCAATCTGCGGTTAGAGGAGAAGAGGCTTGATGAATCTGCAGCGGCTAGAGGCAGTGACAGGCAAGAAAGAGGGGGCAGGGGGTGGGTCCTACTAGGCAGAGAGGAGAAGTTATAAAAGCCAACATGGAGGAAGAGAAGAAGTGATGTGGAGCCACAAAAGAAGAGAAGTGGGTAGGAGAAGAGAAACCGCGGGTTGCAGAGAAGACCCGGTCGGATAGAGGCAGGAGTCCGCCCAGAAGAAAACAAGGAAAGCAGTTAGAAAAGTTCTATCCACTCAAATGGATCAGAGCTCTGATACCATATAGAGAAATACGCAAGAGAGAGAAAATCATCCAAAACTTTATTATATGTCTAAATATAGGAGTATATACACTTGTATAGAGAGAAGGAGAGAGTGAGCCTTCTACATCTATAATGTGTGACTAAATAGAATATACATGAGCTTCTATATGGGCTCTTCCAAATGGGATTTTTCATTACATCTTAACACCATTCACAAAGCCAATAAAAATCATCTTCTGGTTCTCTAGAGGTGTTGAATGTAATGGTATAAATGTGAATGATCAATATTTTGAATAATGAACCAAGATGACATTATGACAATATTTAACTATTAGTCCAATGTCAGGCATGGACATCCAATTTTCAAGCGGCGTCAGAGTTGCATTACAATCTAGAGACACAATTAACTCTAGCCGTCTTACATCTCTAAAAATATGAGTATATAAACTCTCATTATTTGCAATTTCCGTTGTCAATTCCTTGTGCATTTGTCACCAAATTTGACCCATTTTAAAGCATTGCTTATGACCCTGTAGCCGCAATGCCATCACCTATCATATCTGTTGCATCACATATATATATATATATATATATATATATATATATATATATATATGTAAGAAGACATTTTTCTTATGCCATCAAGAAATCTTTTGGCCCTTGTAGATTTTTTCTTTTCAAAAGTGTTGTGCAGATTTTGATGCTCCGCCATTAGAACATACTCAAATAGGGACAATTCTCTTTTTATAGATTTCAAACCTCCTCCTGCCCATTCAAGCTTCCTTTAAGTCGTCCCTTTAAGCGACTCGGAACCAATGGTTCTATAGTTTGGCTTATTGTAGGATCCAAAAGCTCACATTTTTATTTTTATTTCATTTTTTTGAATAGCTGATGAAGATTGTATTTTTGGACTATCTCATCCAACTCTGCCGTATGTCATGTGACTCATTCTCCTCTTTTACCCTACATGTCTCATTTGTATGATCCTCCAAATTTAATTATTTTTGATGTTTATGGATCATCCACAATGGAAAAGCATTGGAATTATTAATGTATAGTATCAACTTGTGCCCACACGGTAAACCCGTAGGCTCCGTTCGTTATGTTGGAATTGGGGCGTTGGAATTGAAATTGACAATTCCAATTTCGGCGTTCGGCAGCCAAATAAATCAGTGGGAATCATAATTCTATTGAATTCCCATAGGAATTCAAATAGGGCAAAACACGTGTTCCTCATTTCCGACCTCCTGACCCGTCATTTTGCGATTCCTCCTCTCTCACTCGCAATCAGCCCCTTCGCGACAATAGGGCAAAACGCGTGATCTTTCGTCTTCTTCGGCGGTGTTCTCCGACAAGCAAGCACGCAATTCTCCCTCTCCTTCTCTGACAACATCTTCTCAGGCAAGCGCATGAGTTTTCTTCTCCGTTGGGAGTCTTCTTCGGCAAGCGCCCGATTCCTCCTGTGATCTTCTCCGCCCGACAACAACAGGTAAAATCCATTTCTTCCCTTGTTTGGCATCTATTCCACCGATTATTGGTGCATCTTGTTGCTTTCTTGTAGATCTAGGTTTATTTTTGGTAGATTTAGGTGTTTTATTTTGTTTTCTTCCTCCGTTGTTCACCATATCATAGATTTTTTTCACTATATCAGCATTTTTCCACGGTTGTGTATGTGTGTGTGTTTTAATTGTGTATTTGTGTATGTATGTGTGTGTTTTTAATTTTGTATTTATGTATGTGTGTGTGTTTGATTGTGTGTGTGTGTGTGTGTATGCGTGTGTGTTTTTTTTGATTGGGTATTTGTGTGTGTGTTTTTGATTGTGTATGTGCGTGTGTTTTTTGATTGTGTATTTGTGTATGTATGTGTGTTTTTGATTGTGCATGTGTGTTTGATTGCGTATGTGTGTGTGTTTGATTGTGTGTGTCAGTTTTTTGATTGTGTATGTGTTTTTTTTGATTGTGTATGTGTCATGTGTGTATGTATGTTTGAGTGTATATCTGTATGTGTAGCCGTGTAAGTACTAATTCGTATGTTTTTTTTTGTATGTGTGCATATTGTAACACCCTTCCCAGTTTTTCAATAATCAGCCATACGGCCGGGTCAGTGATAAAAATAGAACTAGGAAACAGTATTAAAACTAGTACACAGCAGGTATAAAGTAGAAGCTACAAAAAAAAATTTATAACTAGCAACAGAAGCTAAGTAAACTAAGAGTATTCACATACCTGATATCTGGAATTACAGAGTCACTACACATGAAAAGAACTGAAATAACTGAAAATCTGTACTATCATAATAAGTCTCATACAAGATATATAAAATATTAATAAGTTACACTGTCCACAACAAGTATATGCTGAAAGTAAAGGAAAACTGAATGGAAAAATACTACAAATTGACGCCATCAAACGCTCATCCTAGGCGTAGTTTTCCACCTGGGTCACCTGAAAAAAACGTTGCCTATGAGGGGTCAGAGTAAAGAAAAATAACTTCTCCTAGTGACACTAAAAACTTTTTCTTGAATGATGAATGCGTGCATTTTGAAAATAGTTTTGTGCATTAAAACATTTATGCTATGTATTATGTATGCCTTCAGAACACTACCTGTTCTATGTTTGCGACTTTCAGTTTACTAACCCAAGTCCCGACGTCCACTAACTGGTGTACTGTCTCACGTCAGGTCTATACTCGAGTTCTAGGTGACCTCTAGCTTGCACCTCTACTAGGAAGGCTCTATGCAGAGTAGCTGCTAACGCGCATCTGAAACTGACGACCCGAGACCATCTGACGAACTCAATTGTTCTAGTGTCGCGCGGACACGGTCTCGAATCTACTAACTGTCTCAAGGGGAGTCAACTCCCAAGACGCTGCTACTCATAGGATACCATATGCCCTATGAGGAAGGTAGTGCGCCTCTACCAAGCACGAAAAGACTGAAGTGTGCATACTGACCTTTTGGTCAAATGCTACTCTGCTTGGAACATCTCTTTTGGTGTACTACTGAGCGACCCTTAACTTTCTCATGGTCGACTAAAAGGGACATACACGCCCTTGGTTGGACAAATTCCCAAACTTACATACACGGGTATAGGTTTCGTAGCTAATGTTACTGTTCATGATCTGACTACTTGGGTCTTGGAGACAGGTGTTATTCTACACGTTTTCCGCGACCATTTTCCTATCACTACGTTTCTATGCATGCTCATGATACTTGTACAGAACCCTACACATGCGTATACAAAATAAAATATATAGCTATGTCTAACTAACAAAAATTAGGTTTCCTTACAGTGGTGCTGCGGCGCTCGTACACTCGGCGCGACGACATTTTCTCTTCCGAAGGCAATCCTACTGCTGGGGATCTTCAGAATGTTGCCCCGACCCCACCAAAGTCCTGCAATTTAGGGCAGTCCTAATTTCATAATTTTTCCCTTTCCGATTTTCCGTGAAAAATTTCTATACAACTAGGGTTACAAAATTTCAAGCGCTAAACTTTAGATATTACCTTTACGTGAAGTGATTGAGGCTCTCAAAGCGCCCAACCCAAATTCCGCGGAGGATCACGAACTCCAAAACCTATTTAGGGCATTAGGAAATAAAAATTAGTTTAGCCTAATCTCCAAAACGAAGCTGGTGCTCTCTGGTTCTCTGATTCTCCGGTGCTCTCCCTCTCTCGCGCGCTGTCGGCACTCTCTCTGGTTCTTTCTTCTCCGTGCTCGCTGGTGCTCTCTGGTTCTCTGGTTATCTGGTGCTATCTAGCTCGCTGGTGCTCTCTCTCTCTCGCACGCTGTTGGCACTTTATCTCTCTGGTTCTTTCTTCACCTTGCTTGCTGGTGCTCTCTGGTTTTCTGGTTTTCTGGTGCTCTCTAGCTCACTGGTCTTTTCCTCTCCCAGCTCGCTTCTATATGATTGTATGCATTATTTAACTCTTTTTAAAAATGTACAGATACATTCTAAAAAGAAAAATAAACTTGATAGCAAGAGATTGAACGATTTAGTATTTGTAAAGTTCAATGCTTTGCTAAAGTCAAAATATTCAGAGACATCTCGGGATCCATTGACAACTAAGAATGTTGATTCTGAAATGGTACAAGAGTGGATGGTGAATGTTGATCCTGAGGAGGATGAAGATGAAGATGACGATGATGAAGTCTTTCCTGGCGAGGGGCTGACATGGGTGCAAATTGTCAATATAGTCGACGCTGATCATGATGAAAGGAGACCTCAAAGATTAGCTACAAGCAAAGAAGTGGCTATTAGTTATCAAAGAAGGGGAAAGAAAAAAATATTTGAAGTGGACGAGGGAGATCTAGAGGGAGAAAAATTAAAAAATAACATTTAATTACATATATATAATTAATTAAATATTAAAATCCGATATATGAAATATCCCCGATATATCACCCGATATATAAAAAAACCGACATGAAAACCCAAACCGACGTGTCCCCGACATCCGACATCTGCAACATTGGAAAACGTCTTCCCAAATGATGACCTCATTGAGACATTGTAAATTCAATTGTCATCGGGATATGAAACTACGAGGTAGCCTCACATTTTTCATCTCCGCAGATCTATTTATAGACTGAAGCAGTCACTTTAGACATGGTTCGAGGAGTTTAGTCAACTTCTCCAGAACATTGGTTTCCGATGAAGCACTTCTAGTTTCGTCTATATACCTATTGCCTCCAGGCACTCGTCTACATTGACTATATTATCATCCTTGGCAACAATGTTGAAGGGATTTCCAAGGTCAAACTTCATCGTTCCAAGAATTTTCAGACCAAAGATATTGGCTCTTTTCACTTCATTGGCATCAAAGTAGCATATAAAGTTGTCCTAATCACTTTTCTTGAAGGAAATATTGGACAATCTTCTTCATGACGTGCGGTTGTTGGTTTGTAGATGTCACACCCGATTTGAAAAGCTCGAATTAACGAGACCAGAATGAAGGTGCGAGGACCTGAAAAACTCGAACTAATGAGGCGAGAATGAATGTGCATGGTAAGAATCTCTTAAATAACATGATCCTAGGTGAAAACCACAACAATATACCCGTTCATGTTATATATACAAGCAATCGTGCACGGGGGACCCCGTGCGAGTAACATTCGTCGTGGGTGCGATATTTGTCGAGGGAGCAACATTTGTCGTGACAACGACATTTTTCGTAGGGGCGACATTTGTTGTGAGAGGAGATATTGATCGGGGGCGACGACATTGGTCTGGGGTGGCGTCATTAGTTGGGGGTGACGACATTAGTCGTTGACGACAACATTGGTCGGGGGAGGCGATATTGGTCATGGGGGAGGCATTGGTCGTGGGAGACGACATTGATTGTTTACGCCGACAATGGTCGGGGCGGAGACATTGGTCAGGGCAGCAACATTGGTCGGGGGCAGCGACATTGGTCGGGGGAGGCGACATTGGTCGGGACAAAGACATTGGTCGGGGACGACAACATTGGTCAGGGGCGCTGACATTGATGGGGGCGACGACATTAGTGGGGCGGCGACATTGGTGGGGGCGGGGAGATTGGTCGTGGGTGGCGACAATGGTCGAGGGCGGTGACATTGGTCGTGTGTGAAAACATTCGTCGAGGGCAGCGACATTCATCCGGGGCAGAGACATGGTAAGGGGCAGCGACATTGGTCGTGGGGCGACATATGTCGTGGGGCGACATTGGTCTGGGGGCGACATTGGTCGTGAGGGGCGACATTGGTCGTGGGTGCGACATTTGTCGTGGGGGCGACATTTGTCGTGATGGAGACATATGTCGGAGGAGGGCGGCGACATCGATCGTGGTTGGCGACACCGGTCGTGGGCGGCGACACCGGCCGTGGGCGGCGACATCGGCCGTGGGCGGCGACATCGGCCGTGGGCGGCGACATCGGCCGTGGGCGGCGACATCGGCCGTGGGCGGCGACATCGGCCGTGGGCGGCGACATCGGCCGTGGGCGGCGACATCGGCCGTGGGCGGCGACATCGGCCGTGGGCGGCGACATCGGCCGTGGGCGGCGACATCGGCCGTGGGCGGCGACATCGGCCGTGGGCGGCGACATCGGCCGTGGGCGGCGACATCGGCCGTGGGCGGCGACATCACCGTTAGTGCTCATTTGGTTAATCACAAAAAGTGCAAAAAAACATCAGCAATCTACGCACTGGAACATGTGCACGATCATGCTAACTGTGTGTGTGCGTGTGTGTGAAAATGCATATTGTCCCAAAAGAGCCTTAACATAGACAAAAATGATTGTTTTTATTAGATTGCTGGATGAGTTTACATGATCTTGAAGGAAATAACTCAATTCTTTGATACAATGAGTAAAAGAATACAAATTGTAGAAATGTGGAAAGTGTTCAAATCAAAATTTAATATATGATTTCTCCCCCCACAAAGAAAGGCTCAGATGTCTTCCAAAATCCTCCATGGAGAGGTACGACTCTCATTCAATGATATCTAGCCATTCCAATTTCTACAATGATAGTATGGGTTGCCTAATAAGAATCCAAGTACTGGGTCATCCTCAATACTATTACCATTGCTCGTGGCTTATCCGTGAATCTTCATTGCCTTTCTCAAAAGAAAAAAAATATAATAGCACGTAAAGCTTTGACAATAAATATTGATACTGTGAGTAAAAGAATACAAATTTTGGGGGGACAGAGTTGAGCCCTAACTTTGGGAGCTCCTGAATTAGTGTCTCAACAACATTCCTCCATTCAAAAGATAAATGGAAAAGTTAATTAATCACCGTCAATGCTCATTTGGTCAATCACAAAATAGTGCAAAAAAAAAATCATCAGCATTATACGCACTGGAAGAAGCTTGCCACGCCAGTACCCCAACAAATATGAGAAAGGCAAAGATTGTTGATCAACCCAATGACTGATTACTCCAAGTAGGCAAACCTATGAGCATTGGCTCCTAAAAGTGATATATTGTTATAACTTCAAGACTTTCATAAATAATAAGCAGCTAACTTCAGTAATTTAGCAAAACTATAACGAAGAAGAATAAAATGTCATTGAAACCATTCGATGCAACATAATCTTGTAGACGAAGCAATATTTCAAGTTTAAATATTCTGAAGAATTTGGTAGCAGGAATGATTATTTCATCGCAAGAAAATGTTTTCAAAGCTAGGAGTTATAAAACAACAATGAGCCCATAGGCAAGAAAATGTTTGCATCAACTTAATTTGTGTTAATTAAGCTTTCATCGAGAATCTTTGATAGTTTTGCAAATGTCGTCAGGCTTAGGCTTGGCCTTTTGGTTTAAGATTTGGCATTCTGTGCAAAGTTTTCACATTTTTGAATCAAAAGTGGGGGTTCTGGACTTGATTGTTCGCCAACTGCTACATAACATAATAAAAGTTCAAGTTCTTCCAAGTAATTTCATTCACCTCTTGCTCATGAAAAATGGGGATTCCTATAAAACAACAATGAGCATATCATTGTGATCGGGAGGAAGAAGCCAAAAATGTGGAAGACCTAAGCCGGGAAGAAGAAGACGTATGAGCTCTCGCGATTGGGAGGAAGAAGGTGTATCACGATTTTGAGGCTATGAATAGTGTAGGAAACGATTAAAGGTATATTTATTAAGCCCAAATCTGGAAAAAAGGCCAAAATACCCCCAAATTAGCTCACCATAACAGTTTTTATGAGGACATTTTTATATTAAAATGTTACACAATATTACCCCACTCCCTCATTAGGTCCTACATTATAGTATAAAAATAACATAAGAATAATATTAGTTGTATCAAGGTGGAAAGTGTTCAAATCAAAATTTAATATATGATTTCTTCCCCCCCACAAAGAAAGGCTCAGATGTCTTCCAAAATCCTCCATGGAGAGGTGCTACTCTCATTCAATGATATCCAACCATTCCAATTTCAACAATGATAGTATGGGTTGCCTAATAAAAATCTAAGTATTGGGCCATCCTCAATACTATTACCATTGCTCATGGCTTATCCATGAGTCGTCATTGCCTTTCTCAAAAGAAAAAAAATAATAGCACATAAAGCTTTGACAATAAATATTGATACAAAAATATGATCATAAACAAGATATTCTGAATAAATATAACGCAGATAAAAAAACTGCAAGCCTCAAGAGATCAAAATTGTGCTATTCCAATTTTACCCCCTTTCGTTGGCGCACGTTCGCTTGAGCCTACATTAACAAAAAAAATTGTCGTGCCCACTACCGGCGGTTGAGCTGCCGACGGGGTGACCTGACCCATCGTCGGGGTCTTCGTTGGGATCAAAATTAACCTGATGGATATGAACTTGAGGTGCACAAAGCAAGAGAAGGAGAGAACAAATAAGGAATCCCCACTTTTCATGAGCAGATGTGAATGAAATTACTTGGAAGAACTTGAACTTTTATTATGTTAATGTAGCAGTTGGCGAACATTCAAGTCCAGAAACCCCACTTTTGATTCAAAAATGTGAAAACTTTGCACAAAATGCCAAATCTTAAGTCAAAAGGCCAATACTAAGCGTAACGACATTTGCAAAACTGTCAAAGATGCTCGATGAAAGCTTAATTAACACAAATTAAGTTGATGCAAATGTACAGATTCAAAAATGCTCGACAAAGACTCCGTTAATTAGGAGGAAGAAGCCAAGCTGCGCCGTTAGGAGTAAGAAAACCAAGATGCTCGACAAAGACTTGAGGTGCACTAACCTGCGAATGTTGCCATTAGGAGTAAAAATATCAAAAACACCCCAAGACTAACCCACCAAAACTGTTTTTATGAGGACATTTTTGGATTTAAATGTTACACCACCCCCTCATTAGGGGTTTCCTTATGTAATAAAGATAACATAAGAATAATATTAGTTGAAGCAAGGTGGAAAATGTTCAAATGAAAATTTAATATATGATCCCCCCCATACACACACACACAAAGAAAGGCTCAGATGTCTTCCAAAATCCTCCATGGAGAGGTACTACTCTCAATACCATTCCAATTTCAACAACGATAGTATGAGTTGCCTAATAAGAATCCAAGTACAGGGCCATCCTCAATACTATTATCATTGCTCATGGTTTATCCATGAATCATCATTGTCTTTCTCAAAAGAAAAAATATAGCATATAAATTTTTGAAAATAAATATTGATACAGAAATATGATCATAAACAAGATATTCTATAACACAGATAAAAAAACTGCAAGCCTCAAGAGATCAAAATTGTGTTATTCCCATTTTACCCCATTTCGTTGGCGCACGTTCGCTTGAGCCTACATTAACAAAAAAAATAAAACTTGAGGTGCATAAAGCAAGAGAAGGAGAGAACAAATTAGGAATCCCCACTTTTCATGAGCAAGAGGTGAATGAAATTACTTGGAAGAACTTGAACTTTTATTATGTTATGTAGTAGTTGACAAACATTCAAGTCCAGAACCCCCATTTTTGATTCAAAAATGTGAAAATTTTGCACAGAATGTCAAATCTTAAACCAAAAGGCCTAGCCTAAGCCTAACGACATTTACAAAACTATCAAAGATGCTCGATGAAACTGTACATATTAAGTTGATGCAAATGTACAGATTCAAAGATGCTCGATAAAGGCTTCGTTAATTAGGAGGAAGAAGCCAAACAACGCCATTAGGAGGAAGAAGACCTAACCTGCGAATGTTGCCATTAGAAGTAAGAAGACCGAACCTTGCGAAGGCGCCAATCGCTGCTATGGGGAGGAAGAAGCCAAGCAGCGCCATTAGGAGAAAAAATACCTAACCTGCGAATGTTGCCATTAGGAGTAAGAAGACCGAACCTTACGAAGGCGCCAATCGCTGCTATGGGGAGGAAGAAGCCAAGCAGCGCCATTAGGAGGAAGAAGACCTAACCTGCGGAGGCCCCCATTTCTGCGATCGGGAGGAAGAAGCCAAAAATGCGGAAGACCTAAGCCAGGAAGAAGAAGGCGCTGCTACGGGGAGGAAGAAGCCAAGCAGCTCCATTAGGAGGAAGAAGACCTAACCTGCGGAGGCCCCCATTTCTGCGATCGGGTGGAAGAAGCCAAAAATGCGGAAGACCTAAGCCGGGAAGAAGAAGGCGTATGGGCTCTCGCGATTGGGAGGAAGGTGTATCGCGATTTTGAGGCTGTGAATAGTGTAAGAAACGATTAAAGGTATATTTATTAAGCCCCAATCCGGAAAAAAGACCAAAATATTCCCAAATTAACTCAACAAAACAGTTTTTATGAGGACATTTTTGTATTAAAATGTTACATAATGTTACATCCCCTCTCATTAGGTCCTCCCTTATAGTATAAAGATAAAATGGTACACAATGTTACACCACCCCCTCATTAGGTTCTCCCTTATAGTATAAAGATACATATGCAACTTTTTAGCAAGAGTTTCCTGAATTCTGTATGTTGAGCCTTACTGACGCAGGGAGAATCTTTAGGTGACGAATGTAGCGGTGACCTAACCCTACATGCAATGAAAAACCCGACAGATAATTCAAATTAAATATTAAATAATTTAATCGCATGCGCATGATTACGACAAACAAAAATAAATTCGTTTAAGCAAGCGGGTTAGGCTTTCCTCCGCTTGGAGGGCCAAAATGAGAGCGCGCGACGAATAAACCTTGCAAATCACAATAGTAATTTAAAGCCAACTACTAAAACACGAGAGATCCAAACAAACATACGATCCAACTGATAATAAAATGCTGAAAATAATAGTCCATTACAACGAAGACTCACCAAGTAGTGTACTGACCAAGACACTGAAGATTTCGGAGCCGGATGCATTTTGACGATGATTCAATGTGGAACCAGAGGCGTGGAAATATCGAATGTGGCTGTCCTCGGCAGGGGAAGGCGTATACATGCCGAAAATGAGTAGATCCGACTACATAGGTGTGGATCCGGGCAAGGGATGATAGATCCGATGACTTGAGAGTGGATCCGGGCTAGGGACTGAGGAACGGGCCAGGGTATTGGTGGATCTGGGGTTGGTTTGTCCAGATCTGGACAAATCCAATAAGGAGGTTTGATGGGGTGGCTCCACGGGAGAGGGGAGGAGGCGGTGGGTGGTTGGCAACAACGGAGAGGCAAAGGAGTGGCCAGGCTGCAATGGGAAGGGCTGAAGGACAACAGGGAGGGGCTTTAAGGGGGTGGTGGTAACAAAGGGGGCTGGTTGGAAGGGGGTGGGGCAGCGACAATAAGGGTGTAACATCCGTTAATTGACACGGAAATTTATTTAAAATTGTAGGGGAAAGTCGCGACGAATTTTGATCGAGGCGGCGCGTTGGCAAGGTATAATGTTACTGTTCCTTTTGATAGCGACCATTAGTTCGTAAAGTGCATTGATTATAGTGCGTGACGCGTTCTTTTAGTGGCGCGCAGTGAGAATGAAGTTATATTGTAAGGAAATAACCTTGGGGTGCCAATAGGAATTCCCCCCCCTCTCCTCATGCGGTTAGCAAAACCGCAAGACCTGAAAATAAAATCCCGCAAGCCGTGAACTTTAAAACCCCTCTTTCTCACGGGAGAAAACCGCAAGCAGGCCCCGCGACTTCTCCGTCTCCCGTGTGCAGCGACGACGCCAGCCGGGGTTGATCGTCGGAAACCATTGTGCAGGCCGGTGAGCCTTCCTCACCCTTCCTTAGCCGTGGGAGACCGGGTCTAACCCTAAACGAAGGAGTTTGGATTTTTGTTCGTTTCCGGTGAGTAGATCTCTTCCTTTTTCTCGATTTCTGCTTGGATTTCCTTTGATTTGGAAACTAATTTAACCTAGGTTTTCGTTTTGATTGCCCTATTCTATGTTTTGGTGTTCGTAGTTCACCACGGATTTTGTGTGGAACGCGTTGGGAGCCTCAATCGCTATACTTAAAGGTAATAGCTGAAGTTTAACTCATGAATGTTGTAACCCTAGTTATATGTATAATTTTCCATGGGATTATCGTAGAGGAGAAAATTCTGAAATTAGGGATACGGTAAATTGCAGGATTTTGGCGGGGTCGGAGCAGCGTTTTGAAGGTCCCCAGCAGTAGGATTACTTTTGAAATAGAAAATGTCGCCGCGCCGAGTATACGAGCATCGCAGCACCACGGTAAGGAAATCCTAATTTCTTTTAGTTAGACATATCAAATAATTATAGTTGTACGCATGAGTAGGTTTCGTACAAGCATCATAACCATGCATAGAAAAGTGTGGCAGTAGGAAAATAATCGTGGAAACGCGTGTGATAACGCCTTCTTCCATAACCACGTTAGTAAAGTCATGAACAGTTAGTTAAATACGAAACTTCACACGTGTACGTAATTTGGAGATTGTCCAACCAAGGGTGTGAAGATCCCTTCAAGTCGACTACGAGAAAGTCAAGGGTCGCCCAGTAGTACACCAGAAAAGATATCCCATGCAGAGTAGCGTCAGACCAAAAAGGTCAGTAGCACACCAGTCTTTTCGTGCTTGGTAGAGGCGCACTACCTTCCTCATAGGGCATATGGTATCCTATGAGTCACAGTCTTGGGAGTTGACTCCCCTTTGAGACAGTTAGTAGATTCGAGACCGTGTCCGCGTGACACTAGAACAATTGAGTTCGTCAGATGGTCTCGGGTCGTCAGTTTCAGATTTTGCGCGTTAGGAGCTACTCTGCCTAGAGCCTTCCCAGTAAACGTGTAGGCTAGAAGCCACTTAGAATCCAAGTATAGGCTTGGCGTGAGACAGTACACTAGTTAGTGAACGTCAGGACTTGGGTAAATGAACGGAAAGTCATGAATATAGAACTATAGGGTGTTCACCAGGAAGTATAGGAAAAACATGCATAACATATAACATAAAATGTTTTCAGTGCACGAGACTAGTTTTAAAGACATGCATGCATTCATATGTAAATCTATTTTAGTGTCACTAAGGGAAATTGTTTTTCTTTACTCTGACCCTTCGTGGGCAATGTTTTTCAGGTGACCTAGGTGGGAAACTACGTCTAGGATGAGCGTCATGGTGGTGTCAGTTTGTAGTACTTTTACCATTTCAGTTTACTCCATTTCAGCATATACGTGTAGTTGTTGACAGTGTAACTCATTAATATTTTATATATCTTGTATCAGACTTATTTTGATAGTTCAAATTTTCAGTTATTGCAATCTCATTCTTGTTTAGTGGCTCTGTGAATCCAGACATTAGGTATGTGGTTAACCTTAGTTTAATTTGTACTTCCGCTGTAAGTATTAAATTTGTTTAGTTTGGACTTTTATTACCTGCTGCTACTAGTTTTAATACTGCTTCATAGTTTTCTTTATATCGCTGACCCGGCCGGACGGCTGATTTCTGTAATACTGGGAAGGGGTGTTACAAAGGGGGCTGACTTTTGGGAGGGGAAATCAAGGGGGAGGTGGTGGCTGCTGAGAGGGGAAATTAAGGGGGAAGTGGTGGCTGTACTGACTGCTGAGAGGGTTTGGATGAAGGGAAATGATGCTTAGGGTTAGGGGGTATCTTGGGGAGGGAGATACAATCTTAGAAGTTGTCACCTATGGTCCACAGAGTCGGCACCGTAGAGGCATCGCGGGAATAACTTCTCCAAATTCTGCAATACCTCTAATCAGCCCACTAAATACATATTTATAATGAAAGGAGAATTAGTGCATCCCACCATCGACAACTATGATTGGTCGTAGGTTGGACCACCCAAATGCATCAAAATAAAATGCAAAATTATGAGATAATATATTAAATCGATCATAACGCAAATCCGGACGCATCTGCAGAGTCGGATCATCGATCTAGGTATGTCATATATAATATGTTGCCAAATCAGCCCCGAGCTACCAAGAACTCGTCCTCCGCTGCAGGTCCACGCCTTCACTCCGCATCACTCTTACCGGCTTGAAAGAATTCATCTCCCGATGAATAAACATCTGAATTCTCTCGATGTATGCCAGATAAGACTTGATGAGGTCCACCAGAAGTCGTCTAAGTGTCGTCGTTGAGAAAGTGTCCTCGCCAATCGACTCCTCCGGACTGAAAAGCTGCCATCTTCGATGAATGTAGACGGTCGTACTGAAGTCGAAGTCCAAGGGGGAATCAATCAAGCTCTGCTGGTAGGAACATACAGGTGGAAGCTGGTCTCCGAATGCTCTCAACGCTCAACTCACGAGTGGTGGATCCTGGGGCGCTCGACGGTGCTGTAGGTGGAACCAAAGAAGAAGAGCATAGGTAAGTAGGTGTCAGAAATGGATGAACTGTGATGGACATCAGACATGAGTGGACTATGAGGGTAGTAAGACAACGAGAGTTGAGGTGTGGGCGGCTGGGAGTCCCCACTGCTTGGGTCCACATACTCGCAAGGCTCGTAGTATGATGTTAGATCTTCAACATTAAGTACCGGGTGGATACCTATACTTGCAAGGATATCAAGATCATATTGATATTTGCTTCGATTCGTCTCATGATTATTGTTAGAAACCAGGCCGGGGTAGACAACAGCACCCACCGGTCCATGACCGACTGCAGTCGAATGGCAAACAAGCATCCCCAACCAAATCTCCCGGGGTCCCACATATCAGGTAAAGGCCGGGTAGGTTGTTGAGGCCCGGGGCTTGATCCCGGGACCTCCTTTATAAGAGGCGCCTTAGCCAACCTCTCATACCCAACTGCGGCCTTTACCCGATATGTGGGACCCCGGGAGATTTGGTTGGGGATGCTTGTTTGCCATTCGACTGCAGTCGGCCATGGACCGGTGGGTGCTGTAGTCTACCCCGACCTGGTTTCTAACAAAAGATGGCCATCTTTTGTTAGAAATCAGGTCGGGGGTCCCACATGGGTAAAGGCCCGGCCCTGGCCGACTGCAGTCTAACACATCCCCAACCAAATCTCTTTGCCTGTTTCTCAGCAGCGGTAGGTTATTGCCACGGAGTTTCGAACCCGTA
Source organism: Platanthera guangdongensis (assembly GCA_039583875.1). Taxonomy (NCBI): domain Eukaryota; kingdom Viridiplantae; phylum Streptophyta; class Magnoliopsida; order Asparagales; family Orchidaceae; genus Platanthera; species Platanthera guangdongensis. Next base: position 33,577,510 of record CM077157.1, on the reverse strand, counting down.
ACCTTGATAAGACCCTCCTGCAAACAGGGCTCATCACCAACTGAGCTGCAGCGCAGTTGGGTATGAGAGGTTGGCTAAGGCGCCTCTTATAATGGAGGTCCCAGGATCAAGCCCCGGGCCTCAACAACCTACCCGGCCTTTACCCGATATGTAAGACCCCGGGTGATTTGGTTGGGGATGCTTGTTTGCCATTCGACTGCAGTCGGCCATGGACCGGTGGGTGTTGTTGTCTACCCCGGCCTGGTTTCTAACAAAAGATGATCATCTTTTGTTAGAAACCAGGTCGGGGGTCCCACACGGGTAAAGGCCTGGCCCCGGACGACTGCAGTCTAACACATCCCCAACCAAATCTCCGTGCAAGACTCCGAATTCACACACGAGAATATTGCACGACAGGTTGTTGAGAGCTGGTCTCGACCCCAGCACCTCCTTTATCAAACCCTTATTCAGGGAGCAGATACCCAACTGCGCTGCAGCACAGTTGGGTATCTGGTCCCTGAATAAGGGTTTGATAAAGGAGGTGCTGGGGTCGAGACCAGCTCTCAACAACCTGCCGTGCAATATTCTCGTGTGTGAATTCGGAGTCTTGCACGGAGATTTGGTTGGGGATGTGTTAGACTGCAGTCGGCCAGGGCCGGACCTTTACCCGTGTGGGACCCCCGACTTGGTTTCTAACAATTATATATGGATCCATTCGCCTAACGCTCAAACTTTTAACAAGCCTCACACGGAGCCTCACAACGAGGATTCTTACCACCACCTTCTCACCTTCGTGAATTATCTGCTCTTGCCAATGAATATCCGCGTGCGATTTATAGAATTTATTACCAATAATGATTTTCTGTCGGATCGACTCATGACACATGCAAATGATATGAACAAACAACTCAACAGACATACAATTGAAACACAACAGACACAACATGCTCTCTACGAGGCAGTCTGACAATGAACTAGAAATCTACAAAAGGTGGTGGCCTATTAGGAGGCTCTCTCGGTGGAGTATAAAAAAACTCATCCAGTGTGTGACGAGTGTTCCGGTGGCCGTGTGAGACATCTACACTCAAATATGAGCTCGTAAAAAGCCGAATGTCTCTCAGGAAATGTGATACATCAGGGGGCTCACTAGGAAGTACGTATGGAAAGTCATCGTGAATGCGACGAGTACCGGGGGCGGATCTGGGGGGGGGTGGGGGTGGCGACGGGCTGCCCCCCCCCCCCCCCCCCAAGAATTTTGCAAAATGGTTAGTGGATTTGGATTCCTCTCGTCGAGGTAATGAATTTTGACTATTTATACGTCAAAAACAGCGCCAGTTGAGGGAAAAATAACTCTGAAAAGATGGAGACGTTCAAAAAATAATAATTTTGTTGGAGGAAGTTGATGTCCGACCCCCTTGTTAACATTCCTAGTGAAAATCATGTGCACCGATTAGAAGACGTTACTCTATAGTGTGGTGAGTGTCCCGAAAATAAAGAACTCGTCTGGTGGGTCTGCAGGTGGTGCGTCTTAAAACTCATCGAAAGTACTATGTGTCACAAGATAGGACCCCAAAATGTCCGGGGTATCCTCACGTTCACTTGGGAAAGGCCCTAAATACTTGATGTTCCATACAATATCCTTCCTCTGGAGCAAGGCCAGGGACAATAATGAAAGATGCGTCAATAAATCGATACTCATACATGCGGGGCTTACCGGAATCTCATCCTCTACGAGATGTGGCAGATCATCATGAGGCTCAGCAGGGGGCTCGTCATAGAACTTGTCACTTGGGTCATGTTCCTCCAGATGAGTACCATCATAATGGATAATGCCCCTATGAATGAGTGAGATAGCCACTACGTGATCAACACCAGTCTCTGCCGCTCTGGGCTCTCAGTCATGACGTGACTTAGAGCAATGAAAAGGGGAGAGGGACATAGACCCACTCTCAAGAATGAGTCTGTGGGTGCGGTGTCAAGAAATGAGTCTATAGTAGGGACGCTAACTAACCCAGGATATGACAGAAGAGGGGGCGCATGTGAGGGGCACAACACTATAGACTCAATAGGTCGCTCAGACTCACTCTCAGTCAGGGTCACACGAGACGGGTCAGATACAAGAGATAGATCACTCACTTGGCTAAGCATCTCACTTGGTTGAGGGCAATCCGTATCAGGCATCACTTCAATCATGTCCGACGGAACAATGACAAGTAAAGTGGTGACCTCGGTGTGGGAGGGACTCGTACTGCGGAGGTCAAGGTGAGAATCCAATCGATCAACTCTTGTGGATCTCAAAGACTGTTCATAACGAAGGGTGAGCCGATATGTCTGCTCGAGGGACTTCGAGCTATGATAAACCACCTCAGTACGTATGTCAGATCGAAGTATAGACCGAAATCAAGAAGTGGTCATAGCTGCCTCCTCTCGGATATCACTCATTGCAACTAACTTATCAAAGCGATCCATGTACTCAACGACATACATAGATCTTTACTGAAGGGAAAATAACTGCTCGAGCAAGCGATTCCGATACGATGAAGACAAATACCTCTGACACAATACACGCTTCATATCCACCCAACTCATGATGCAATGAATACGATCTCGCTCGCGGCTCCTCTCAACGCTAAACCAATAAGCTCTCGTATGATCTAAATGTCTAAGTTTCGCAAACTTGATGTGACGCTCATCAGATAACTCAAAATGATCGAGATAATACTCCATATCCACGGACCAATAACTGAAGGTTTCATGACTTGACGAGCCGTCAAAAGACGGGGCTACGGTACAAAACTGACATTCGAGATCCTTCTCAAAACGACGATCCTTATGATAATCATCCCTAAGGTAAGGAGTCGCGTCGAAGGGTCGACACGATCCACTTGCGTGCAAGGATATGAACGACGACAATCATCATACTAATCGTCTCTAGCATAGTGAGGTCGTGTAGGTGGGTCAACACGATCTCTAAAAGTGGTGTGCTGCGATCGAGAATAATCGTCATAGTAACGTGAGGATCTCCCGGACGAGGCTCCATGAGAGTGGGTGTAAGTGGACTCAAAACCTCCAAATTGAGGAGAAGAATATTGGTGAAACATTGATATAATGAAAATCTATAGACTCTAATACTGTGTATCGAAAAGTGCGCACAACCTCCCTCTGATACCAATTGACGCAGGACGAATCTATAGGTGGCGGATGTAACGGTGACCTAACCCTACACACATTGCAAAACCCGACAAATAATTCAAATTGAGCATTAAATAATTTAATCACATGTGCATGATTATGACAAAAGCAAACATAAATTCGTTTAAGCAAACGAGTTAGGCTTTCCTCCACATGGAGAGCCAAAGCGAGAGCGCGCGGCGAATAGACCCTGCAAATCACAATAGTAATCTAAAGCCAACAACTACAACACAAGAGATCCAAACAAACATACGATCCAATTGCAAACATACGATTCCGGAGCCAGATGCGTTTTGAAGGCGATCCAATGTGGAATCGGAGGCGTGAACATATCAAATGTGGCTGTCCTCGGTGGTGGAAGGCGGAAACAACTGGAAATGAGTAGATCCGGCTACGTAGGTGTGGATCCGGGCGAGGGAGTATAGATCCGATGACTTGAGAGCGGATCCGGGCTAGGGACTAAGGAACGGGTAATGGAATTGGCGGATTGGAGGCTGGTTTGTCCAGATCTGGACAAATCCAATAGGGAGGGATGATGGGGTGGATCCGCGGGAGAGAGGAGGAGGCGGTGGGTGTTTGGCGACAGTGGAGAGGCAAAGGAGTGGCCGGGCTGCAGCGGCAAAGGCTGGCGGACAGCAGAGAGGGGCTGGAAGGGGGCGGCGGCAACAATGGGGCTGATTGGAAGGGGGTGGGGGCGGCGGCTACAAGGGGGCTGGCTTGAAGGGGGTGTGGGCGGCGGCAGCAAGGGGGATGGTTGGAAGGGGGTGAGGGCGGCGGCAGCAAGGGGGCTGGCTGGAAGGGGGTGGGGGCGGCGACAGCAAGGGGGCTGGCTGGAAGGGGGTGGGGGCGGCGGCAGCAATGGTGCTGGCTTCTAGGAGGGGAAATCAAGGGGGAGGTGGTGGCTGCTGGGAGGGGAAATTTAAGGAGGCGGTGGTGGCTGCTGGGAGGGGAAATTTAAGGAGGCGGTGGGAGGGGGTGGCTGCTGGGAGGGGGAATTAAGGGGGCAGTGGTGGCTGGGAGGGGGAATAAAGGAGGCGGTAGTGAAATTTTTTGGAAAGGAGGGGTCGTCTGTTTTGGAGTGAGTGGAAACAGCCACCAGCTGGCTGTTTGGGAGAGATTTGGGCGGTGGGGAGAGATTTGGGCTGTGGGAAATGGTGCTTAGGGTTAGGGGGTACCTTGGGGAGGGGATACAATCCTAGGAGTCGTCATCTAGGGTTCCACGGAGTCGGCACCGTGGAGGGATCGCGAGAATCCGGGAATAACTTCTCCAAATTCTGCAATGCGTCTAATCATCCCACTAACTACATATTTATAATAAAAGGAGAATTATGGCATCCCACCATCGACAACTATGATTGGTCGTAGCTGCGGCCACCCAAATACATCAAAATAAAATACAAAAGAAAAATAATAATATATTAAATCGATTCGCAATGCAAATCCGGACACATCTGCGGAGTTGGATCATCGATCTAGGCACGCCATATATGGTAAGTCGCCAAATTAGACCTGAACGGTCCAAAACTCGTCCTCCGTTGCAGTTCATGCCTCCGCTCCACATCACCCGCTATCATACACTTGTCCCAAGGTAATCTTCCCGTTCACCTAAAATGGAAAAAATGCAAGCGATGAGTCTAGTTACCCACCTTAAAACACATGATTAAACTAATGAATACGAGACTGTAACTTGACAGACGATAATATGGAACAATAATTAAAGTAGTGAACGGGTAAATAAATAAGTAATACAGAGTTCAGTAACAGATAGAATACAAGCATGTATGCAAACTAAGCACTTAAACAATCATGCTCACAAATTAAGCAATTTACATGTGGGAAAATGGAGAAGTGTATGATTGTGTTAGCGCAATGACATAGCTCATTCCATAATATCCTTAGGTCAACTAATAGAAGCCTTATAAAATCGAAATATTATTCATTGCCATGGTATTGTCATGTTGTTATATCAGTATCTCCAGTACAATTAGAACAATCATGTCCACGAGAGAAGCTGATGTAGGGTAGGCTAGTGGTGCTCGGAGACTACGACTCTTAAGTGCTGGTGCGGAGGTGACACACTAATGCAACTCTAAATGTAATGCGACCGTCGGTGACGACGACAATTAGAATGAGCAATGAGAATTAAACACCACGCAAATATTTGAAATAAAAACAAACAATTAATTTCAGCAATTAAGTAATGGATTCCTCCGCTCGGAGGGCCGAAGCAAGCCTGCGACGACTGATTCCTTCTGCAATTATTAGTATAATAAAACCAATTTCCACGCAACAATAATCTCAGCACAATACAATAAAACACCGAATGATAATGTCAAATCCAAGAATACAATACCACAAATGCTCACAACGTAGAAGGCTAAACCGAAACACTGGAGAATTTGAAGGTCCGGATATGTAGACGGCCGATCGGAGGTGAACCTGGTGGTACGACGACGGTGAGGTGGCTGCCCACAGTGGCAAATAGGGAAAACGGGCCAGAAACGGAGAGATCCGGCCACTAGGGACTAGATCCGGGTGTAGGTGGATAGATCTGATGTTTTGACGGCGTATCCGGGCTACGGGATGATGAATATTGTGGAAAATGATGCCTCAGAGGGTGGTAGCACTAGATCAAGATAGATCTAGTGTTTTCGGAGTGGTGAGAAGTGGATCCACGGAGGGGAATGAAGAGGAGTGGTCGGCTGGGGCAAAGAGGGCCTTGGAGGTGGCCGGTTTGAGGCGGGGTAGGACGGTGGGGGCTGGGTGGCTGTCAGCAAGGCCGTTGACCTGTTCTGGGCAAGCAGGCGGCGACAGACAAGTGGGAAACAGGGAGGGGGGGGGGGGTCGGCCGGTTTGCTGGACTGCAGGCCGACGGCTCTTAGGAGGGGAATTTTGGGAAATTCGGTGGCTGGATATGGGGGAGGAGAGGTGGAAAACGGTGGTGGGTGTAGGGTGTACCTTGGGGAGGAGTTTGGCGGCCTAGGAGTCGTCACCTAGGGTTCCACGACGTCGGCACCGGGGAGGGATCGCTGGAATCCGAGAATGCTTTTTCTCCAAATCCAACAATCACTCATTTCAGCCCTCATAACTCCTATTTATAAGAAAAGACAAGGTAGAGTTTCCCCATCAACGGCTATGGTTGGCCGGTGGGTTCGTCCTTAAAATACATCAAAAATAAACTAAAAAAATAAAGTAATATAGTTTTTTGACTTGCGGCGACGTCCCAGACGCAACCACGGAGTCCGATCGGCGATCCGATCAAGTCCTCCTGCGCGAATACATGTACGTGGGTCCCGACTTGCGGCGAACCCCTCCAGGTGCATATGATGGTTCCCCATCAAAAGCTTTAATAATTGTTCACCTTTTAAGCAATTTTCTTCTGGGAAATGGAGAAGTGTATGATTATGCTAGCACGATAAAAAATAGTTTACTTATTTTATTTGAAATAGTGTTATGAAATGGTTAGTCCAACAATTGCTGCTAACGTGGCTTAAGGTCATTTGATTCTATTGGTTGGGTTATCCACAATAATAAATGATGCTAACCTTTTTTCTTTTGTTTTTTAACGATCTTGGTGAATTAGCTGAAATAATTTGGCAGCCATCTCAGGTAAACTGGTATCAGAATTCTATTTGCTGTCATTTAACTGCATAGTAAATTTTATTCATTAAATTAGATTATGATATTACATGGATTCAAGTGTGGGTAGTAACAAAATATAGATAGTTAAGGTGATCATAGGAAATGAGAACTTTAAGATGATAAAGAAGGAAATGATTATATTAAAGAAATAATTGGAGTGTCCTTTATTGAAGATCATAATTGAATGTAGGTTTAGGTGGTTTGTATATGTACAAAGGCAAAAGTGCATCCCGGTGCACAAAGCATCCCCGCACAACGAGGGTCTGGGGAAGGGTCCCACCACAAGGGTTAAATATTAATGTATGAGAATTAAAAAGGAGAAGAGTTATAGTAATAGATTTAAGGTAGCATGTATAGTTATTTAAATATTTATGACAAGGTTGCAAATGTCGGACTCATATATGTTGAAACCGGGCTCCTGGGAGGTGTCGAGTTTCCTCTACCTCTAGTTGAGCCGGGCTCCTGGGAGGTGTCGAGTTTCCTCCACCTCCAATTGAGCCGGGCTCCTGGGAGGTGTCGAGTTTCCTCCACCCCCAGTTGAGCCGGGCTCCTGGGAGGAGTCGAGTTTCCTCCACCCCTAGTTGAGCCGGGCTCCTGGGAGGTGTCGAGTTTCCTCCACCTCCAGTTGAGCCGGGCTCCTGAGAGGTGTCGAGTTTCCTCCACCTCCAGTTGAGCCGGGTTCCTGGGAGGTGTCGAGTTTCCTCCACCTCTATTTGAGCCGGGCTCCTGGGAGGTGTCGAGTTTCCTCCACCTCCAGCATGGATTCTGGAAGGTGTCGAGCTTTTAAGTGACCTTTTCTTCTAGTGCCCATCTCTTCGAACTACGAGTTTTACATTATTTTTTCCGACCTCATGCCGAGCTCGTAAAACCGGGGATTGTGTATAACCCGTAATTCATCGAGATCAGATGCAACTGTTGCTGGCCTAGAGGTTCTCGCCCACCTAAGGCGAGTGCAGCCCCCCAGGGGCGAGATCTAGGCACCCTGGGGCGAGTGCAGCCCCCCAGGGGCGAGATCCAGGCACCTTGGGGCGAGTGCAACCCACCAGGGGTGAGATCCAGGCACCCTGGGGCGAGTGCAGCTCCCCAGGGGCGAGATCTAGGCACCCTGGGGCGAGTGCAGCCCCACAGGGGAGAGATCCAGGCAACCTGGGGCGAGTGCAGCCCCCTAGGGGCGAGATCCAGCCCCCCAGGGGCGAGTGCAGCCCCCAGGGGCGAGATCCAGGCACCCTGGGGGAGTGCAGCCCCCAGGGGCGAGATCCAGGCACCCTGGGGCGAGTGCAGCCCCCAGGGACGAGATCCAGGCACCCTGGGGCGAGTGCATCCCCCAGGGGCGAGATCCGGGCACCCTGGGGCGAGTGGCGAGTCACAACTTCATCGGGCACTCGCCAACTCCAGGATACCTCTCTAGGTCTGCTAATATCCCCCCCAAACAACGGAGTTATGATATTGGCAGACCGTTTTGGTCTGCGTTTAATAAAATCAAAAGGCGGAATACTGTTATCAGCAGACCAGACTCGAAAAACTATAAATAGACCCTTAAAGTGCCTTGGAGAGGGGGAGATTCAGGCTTTCTTCTTCCCCCAAGGTGACTAGCTCAGCATTGGCTAGGGAGGGAAATCGTTCTAAGATCTTCCGGGTGTGTGGTGAGACCTCCACGCTGCATCCCAGAGTCTATTTCTTAATTCCGTGAGACCGGCCAAGTGCTCTCGCTTGGGAGAAGTAGGTGCAAGTTGCCCCCTATTAGGGTCCCGAACTCCACAGAGACCGATTTTCGGTTTCAACAATGTCGGTTTGAGTTTTTTTATGTCGGATGTCGGATTGCGGGGGATATATCATGAGCATTTCAAAATGTCGGATTGTAATATTGTAATTAATTATATATATATGTATATTTCTGAGTGTAGAAAAAGAGCACAAACACTTGAAAAAATTGTGAACATTTGCATACTCCTTGTGTATGTTAATACAAGTATGAATACATATATAGGGAGAGAAGAGAGAGAATAGTCCTAATTTCAAGATGTGAGACTATTACAAGAAGAGGAAGAAAGCCTATAATGAGCCATTATATGAGCCTTTACATATTCTTTTTCTAACACTCCCCCGCAAGCTGGAGCGAACAAGTCGTAGGCACTCAACTTGGACAAGAACTGATAAAATAGAGCACTCGACAAGGCATTAGTGAGAAGATCGATAACTTGGTCAATAGCCGGAACATGTTTCAGTTCCAGCTTCTTCATTTGAACTTTTTCCCGAATGAAGTGGCCACCAACTTCAATGTGTTTCGTTCTTTCATTGAAAACAAGATTCTTAGCTATGTGAATTGCAGCTTGACTGTCACAAAGTAAGGTGGCTGGTGAGGAAAGTTATACTCCCATATCACTTAGGAGACTCTCAAGCCATGTGAGCTCAGATACAATAGACGCCATCGAACGGTACTCAGCTTCGGCCTTTGATCGAGCAACTACAGCCTGTCTCTTACTGCGCCAGGTAATAAGGTGACCTCCGAAGTAAGTACAAAATCCGCTGGTGGAACGCCGATCATCCAGGGAACCAGCGTAATCAGCATCTGAATATCCAAGCAATGTTGGAGTAGAGGAGGAAGTTCTGTATACCAGTCCTTGACTAGGAGCATTTTACAAGTATCACAGAATACGTTCGACGGCCTGTAGATGTGACACCCGGGGAGAATGCATAAACTGGCTGACAATCTCAACAACAAAGGATATGTCAGGTCTTGTGACTGTTAAATATATCAATTTTCCAACTAAACGTCGATAGTATTTTGGATTTGGAAGAAAATCTTCATCAGAGGCATGAACACACAACTTGTGATTGACGTCCATAGGAGATTTAAGCGGCTTACATCCAGAATATCCAGCATCCTGAAGAAGGTTAAGACAGTACTTCCGTTGGGATAGGAAAAGGCCATCAGAACGTCTTGCGATCTCAAGGCTAAAGAAGTATCGAAGGTTACCTAGATCTTTTGTTTAAAAAACAGAACTGAGGTGTTGTTTGACCACTTGGATTTCTTTTGAATCATTTCCTGTGATTAAGATGCTATCGACATACACCAAAAGAAGAACCGTTCCTGTTGTGGTATATCGAGTGAACAAAGAGAAATCCGCCGAGCTCCGAGTAAAGCCAACCTCCTGAACAACCCTGCTAAACTTATCGAATCATGCCTGAGGAGATTGTTTGAGACCATAAATCGACTTCTTAAGGAGACAAACTTGGGACTCCCCCGTGGTCTCAAACCCAGGAGGCTGTCGCATGTAGACAGTTTCTTGGTGATCACCATTGAGAAAAGCATTTTTGATATCAAGTTGATGTAAGGGTCATTGACGATGCACAACTACGAAGAGCAGGACATGAACCGTATTGAGCTTGACCACTTGAGTGAATATTTTCTCATAATCTAGACCCTGTTGTTGAGTAAATCCACGCGCCACCAGGCGGGCCTTTAGTCGATCAATCGTCCCATCAGGAGCATGCTTGATGACAAAGACCCACTTACATCCAACAATAGTTTGTCCTGGAGGAAGAGGAACCAGACCCACGTCTGATTAGCCAAGAGGGCCGTCATTTCTTCGTCCATGGCCGCCCTCCAGCCCGGATGTTGAATAGCCTCTTGCATAGAGTTAAAGACATAAATAGAAGATAATGAGATAATAAAGGTTTGAAGCACCAAGTTCAAGCGATTTAAGGATACATAATTTTCCAGAGGATGTGTTGTGGCGGGAGAAGCCGGATCGACAGGTCGCAGAGTGCTAGAGGTTGAAGCCGACTGCAGCGGGCGACGGAGCGGGGAGGTCGTCGAGTATACACACGAAGAAGAGTTGGAAGGGGGGGGGGGGTTGGTGGAGACCCGGAGCTGGGAAGGGGAGGAGAGGAGATGGTGGAGGAGATAAAGTTGGTGGTGGAGGAGACACAACTGAGATGACAAATCTTGGTAAGGGTTGTGGTGGTGGAGAGGACGATGGAGTGAAGAAAAACGATTGATATTCCAGAAAGGTAACATCAGCCGAAGCAGTCATCTTGCGGATAGTGGGAGAGTAGCAAACATACCCATTCTGAGTATGAGAATAACCAACGAACATTTGTTTGGCCGCCCGAGGTTCGAACTTGTCGGTGGTAGGACCAAGTAAATGAACATAGCAGATGCAACTAAATATTCGAGGTGTTAGAGAGAGTGAAAGTGTGGAAGGAAAGAGGAGGCTGAACGGGGTAGCGTTGTCGATGAGGGAGGATGATAAACGGTTAATGAGATAACGCGCCATCGAAACCGCAAAGTGCCAGTACGTCTTGGGAACGTGCATTTGAATCATGAGAGAGCGAGCAACATCAAGAAGGTGTCTGTTTTTACACTCAGCCACACCGTTTTGTTGGGGAGTATATGTACATGACGTTTGATGAATAATCCCGAACTCAGAGCAGATGTTATCGAACTTATGACTAGTGTATTCTCGAGCATTATCCGTCCGAATTGTTTAGATTTTGTCGGAGAATTGAGTACGTGTCTCAAGAACAAAAGCCCGAAATACACGCGGAAGCTCAGAGCCATCACGAAATACAATCATGTCATTCAAGAATAATCATCAATAAAAGGTGAGAAAATAATAATAACCAGAGATACTTGTTATTTTATACGGGCCCCAAATATCAGAATGTATTAACATAAAAGGAGCAAAGCGCCAGATACAATGAGTAGGATAAGAGGAATGATGTTGTTTCCCCAAAATACAAGAATCATAAGTAAAAGTAGGAAGATAAACATCAGAAAGGGCCTTCTTGCGAACTGAAAGAGGAACATGCCCAAAACGCCGATGCCTGTCAACAGAGGAGACAAAGGAGAGAACAGTGGGGGAGACATCAAGAAGGTAAAGCCCGCCGTGCAGTCGTCCTTTACCAATGATATTTTGCGTCCGTCGGTCCTGTATAAGAAACAAAGAAGAGGTGAATGCGACAGAGCAATCCAAATCGGTAGTGAGGCGACTAACAGAAGTAAATTAAACGGAGAGCCTGGGACATAGAGAGCCGAGCGAAGAGAAATAGAGGGATTTAGAGGTATATTAGCAGAGCCGGAGACAGGAGCGGTGTTGCCATTGACTATAATGATAATCTTGGGATGCAGATAATCCAAGTATTGAGGTGGCTTCAAAGAGGTGATATGATGAGTAGCACTTGAGTCCACTATCCAACACGGACTAGTGGAGAGACAAGCGATAACTTCATGAGAGACGGAGACAACAGAGGCAGGTGAGTTGTGGAGCAACCCCTGAAGTTGTTGGAGCTGGAGGAGGATTTCATCAAAATCAGCACGAGTGGCAGATGGGCTGAGGGCGGCAATAAAAACATGGGGACGAGAAGACAGACCATGTTTGCGATAGCAGGTCACCTCAAGATGTCCATCCTTAGCACAAAAAGAGCACTTAGACTTCAGTCGACCATTTCAGCCTCTCCCCCGAGAGCTTGTACGACCCCTACGAGTAGAGGGAGGGATATGGAGTAATGGCGCAAAAGATTGTTGGAGAAGGGCCGCTGAAGGAGGGCCGATAGCATCAGGAGGTGGTGAAACCTTTAATAAGATGTAGCACACATCAGAGAATGATGAAATAGTAGCAGAGGAGAGGATCTGAGCCCGAACACTATGAAGATAATGCGGAACACGCGCCATCATCATGACAATACCAACTGTTTCTTTTTGAGCACGTTGGGCAGCTAAATCCGTAGTCAGGGGCTGATGCTGAATCTAAGCCTCAACCAACGACTTGGACTGAGCAACAAAAGATGTTAAGTCAGCAGCACTGCCTGAGTCAAGGGACTGAAGATCAGTGATGATGTCATACAGATATTAGAGACTTTCCTTGCCAGAGTATAGTGAATGGAGTTTATCCCACATCGTCTTGTCCGTCTGATGATACATGACCATGCGGTAAGATTCGCCATCAAGGGAGTTGAGAAGCCAAGTTTGAACACGACCATCGTCATGCATCCATTTATCAGTAGGTGCAGAAGGAGTATCCTTAGTTAGATGATGTAGAAGTCCCTTGGACTGAAGTATCCGGTGGTCATAATGCACCCATTCAACAAAGTTCTTCTTCCTAGTAAGGGAGATGGTGGTTATTCTCAACTCGTCACGCAGCTCAGGAGCCGGGACCAAGCGGGTTGAAGGAGAAGAATCAGTAGAGGAATCCATGGCAACACTGCCTGACGGCTAGGAGAGGCGACTAACGACAAGCCGGGTAATCTGCCAAGTAGGTAAAGTGGACAGACCATTGCATATAGGAACAGAGGCAGCCGTAGAAGGGCTGGCGGACTTGCAATACACAGGCGGCACAAGCAACATCGGCTAGGAAAAGAACACAACGAGCAGGAGACAAGACCACCAACGAGCAGAAACCAAGAAGCAGCGAGCAGGATACAGAACCACATCGAGCAGATAAGACTTCAGCATGGTTTGAAGCAAGCTAACCGGCAAAGTTACAACGAACTGAACAACAAATAAAGAAGAGACTGCGGTGGGCTGAGGAGCAACGAGCTGAGAAGAGACCGTGGCGGATTGAGCACCGAACTGAGAGGAGACCGCGACAGACTGAAGAGCAACGAGCCGAGAAGAGACCGCGACAACCAGAGAAGCAGCGAGCTGAGAAACGAACATAGAAGAGACTGCGGCGGGCTGAGGTGCAGCGAACTGAGAAGAGACCGCGACGGACTGAGCACCTAATAGAGAGGAGACCGAGAAGGGCTGAAGAGCGACAAGCAGGGAAGAGACTGCGGCAGGCTGAGGGGCAGCGAGTTGAGAAGAGACCGCTGTGATGAATGGGACTAGAGACCGCAACAAGCAAGGGACGACCGCGACGGCTAGAGGTAAGAACAGATTTCAGTGACTAAATAGATAGACCGCAGAATCAAGAAAGCAACAGACATGATGAGACCGAACCGAGCAAACCATGGAGGACAGAACAGGCCGCACGGTGGGACCCAGCAGCGAAGTCTATAAAAACGAGGAGATCCGAACCCAGAGGAGTAGAGAGCAACACAAGGAGAAACTTGTGGTCAGAAAAATTTTATTGAGGTTGCGGATAGGAAACCACACAAAGGGTTGCGGTTATAAACTTTCTATCTGCCAAGAATTGCGGGTAGAAAACCGCACAGAGGGTTGCTGTTAGAAAATCAGAGACCTCCCAGAGGGATCGATGACCCAGATACCATGTAGAAAAAGAGCATAAACACTTGGAAAAATTGTGAACCTTTGCATATACTTCTTGTGTATGTAACTACAAGTATGAATACATATACATAGGGAGAAGAGAGAGAAGAGTCTCAATTTCAAGATGTGAGACTATTACAAGAAGAGGAAGAAGGCCTATGATGAGCCATTATATGGGCCTTTACATATTCTTTTTCTAACACATAATATTTTCATTTATTAATTAGATGGTAATTATTTTTCTAATTCTGTGTAAACTAAAATTCATATGAGAAAATTAAACTACTAATAATTGTTTAATTGTATATGATTGGTGTCATTTGGAATCGCCTTCTCACCAAATGGCCAACACGGATCTCGACGTACTATGAAAGGAGTGCTATGAATTTTGTTAGAACCTTATGATTAATTCATTCTATACAAAAAAAAATAAAAATTTTTGAACAAAATTTAAAAAACCGCAATATTGAGCCGCAATTAGCCGCAATATTGGGCCGACATGTCGGCCGCAATACTGGAAAACGCCAAATTTGACAAATGTGGCGGTAACGTGTTGATTCCCCCTCAAAAATGACATGTCGGCTGACATGTCGAACATGTCGGCAGCAATCTACAAGCTTGATTTGTGAATAGGAGGGTTAACAGATGACACCTAAGGAAATACTCAATTAAATCATTTGTGAAAGTATATCTTTAACTTCTCAAGAAACACCCAACAAGAACAACTGCAAAATGAGGGTTCATAAAGCCACCCCACAGTTGGGATAAAGTTAATGAAGTGGTTGAAATTTTAGAGCAACTAACTTGGTTAAATTGATTCTACCTTTTTGAAGTATTAATTTGTCAGTAAGCCACACTAGTATTGTTTGATAGTCACATAAGATATAAATAGCATCCAAGACACCTGCAATTCAAACATCTCATTAGAACTGTAGTTAATTTCCTCCATCGCCCTTAAGCAGTGATCTTGGTTGAGCATCTTCGATTATGTATCACTTAATGGATCTTCTAAGAAGATTCATGTCTTAATCAGTGATATAAACAGAAATTCACGTTCTTTACTATATTAAATAATTAAAACAAACAATTTTATGGGTTTTTACCTCCATGCAATTGCCATTTGGATTGGTGAAATAAACCATGCATGACATGTTAAAACTTGCAGGCTGTGCCTGATCAAGTGTGGGATTGTGGACCATCTCTAAGAGTATTGGACCTGACCAACAACTTCATTCAAGAAGTGCCCGCTAAAATTGGTTTTTTGAAGTCATTGAGTGTATGTTTCTTGTAATGCATTCTTCAGCTGGCTTTGAGCTTGTTTATTTTTTGTCTTATTGAAATGTTTTTGGAAAATGTGATAAGCTTGTAGCATTAGCCTGACTGAATGTTAAATATAGAACCTTTTATGTCCATGTGGTGTAGAAACTGTACCTGAATGCCAATGACTTATCAGATGAGAATATTAGCTGGGATGGAATTTCACAATTGAAGTCATTAACAATACTATCTTTTAACCAGAACAAGTAAGTATTTTCTGGTATTTTTAATGCCCTTTAAGGCTTAAAAAGTCAGTCAGTTTTATTTAATTTTGATGAGATTACGGAACATTTGGAAATGTTAAACTCGTGGCTGATTCAAATTAGTAATTGCAGCATGGTTGAAATTATTGAGTTAATAAGTTTGCAGGAAGAGACGTTCATAACTAGCTCTTATTTTATCCATTTTGGAATATGCAGTTTGGTTCAAAACTATAGACATCTGTTATTTTGGAAAAGCATATTCTACCTTTCCATTTGGATTGGAATTCTGATTTTATTTTGTTATTGTGCCGCTCGTTGACCTGTTGGTTTCTGTTATATGTTCATTATTTGAATCAACTTTTGATAGGAGTTGACAAATTATCTTCTTCATGAACAAGATTAGTGGTGTAGAAAAGTAAAGAGCCGGAACTTATGGACAACTTTCATTAAATTAAACTCCAAGTATGTGTACATATATATATAGGAAGAGAGAGAAGAATCCCAAAAACGACAATGTGGGACTAAACACGAGCACTAAATGGGCTTATAATTGGGCCACACTTATTTGGGCTTTTACATACTTTTCCTTAACATTCTCTAACACTCCCCCGTAAGCTGGAACATACAAATCGTACGCACCAAGCTTGGACAGAAGCTGATGATACATCGGCCTTGCTAATACCTTGGTGAAAATGTTGACAACTTGCTCAGAAGCAGTATCATGCTCTAATTCTAATTTCTTCAATTGAACCTTCTCCCGGACGAAGTGACAGTCAACTTCAATGTGTTTTGTTTGCTCATGAAACATGTGATTCTTGACAATATGTATAGTAGCCTGGATGTCGCAGAACAGAGTTGTTGGTGAGGATAGTTTGACTCTCAAATCACCAAGAAGACTTTCCAATCAGGTAAGTTCTGACATAACAACTACCATTGCACGATACTCGACTTCAGAAGAAGAGCGAGCAACAACCGATTAATTTTTGCTACGCCATGTGATAAGATTTCCGCCAAAATAAGTACAAAAACCAGTAGTGAAACGTCGATCATCAAGTGAGCCTGCATAATCAACATCAGAATACACAACATGTGATAGGGAGGAGGATGGCTTATATACAAGCCCCCGTCCCGGAGCAGTCTTCAAGTACCTGAGGATGCGTTCGATTGCCCGTAGATGAGAGATTCGTGGAGAATGCATAAAACGACTGACCACTCCAACTACAAATGAGATATCAGGTCTTGTAACCGTCAGATATATCAGTTTTTCTACAAGACGCCGATAGTACTCTGGATTCGTGAGCAGTGAATCAAAGTCAGATTCATGAGCACACAACTTGTGGTTGACATCCATAGGAGTTTTCGCAGGTTTGCATCCTGAGTAGCTAGCATATTGAAGAAGGTCAAGACAATACTTCTGTTGTGATAGGACAAGACCGTCAGGTCATCTTGCTACCTCCAGTCAAAGGAAGTACCGAAAATTTCCCAGATCTTTTGTTTAGAAGACCGAGTTTAAGTGTTGCTTGATGTGCTGTATTCCTGTGGAGTCATCCCCGGTTATCAAAATATCATCCACATAGACCAGGAGAATGACAAACCCGATTGATTGATGGCGAGTGAAAAGTGAGAAGTCAGCCGAGCTCCGTTGGAATCCAACCTCACAAACAACGTTACTAAATTTCTCAAACCAAGTTCGAGGAGACTGTTTGAAACTATAGATAGCTTTGCGGAGAAGACACACACGAGACTCCCCCGTGGTCTCAAACCCGAGAGTTTGACACATGTAAAGAGTCTCAAGAAGATCACCATTAAGAAAGACATTTTTGATATTCAGCTGATGGAGGGGTCAGTGTGTAACATCCGTAAATTTGACGCGAAATGTAATTTTATTTGTAGGAGCAAGTCACGACGGATTTTGATCGAGGCAGCGCGTCGTCAAGGTATAATGTTATTTTTCCTTTTAATAGCAACCGTTAGTTCGTTAAGTGTGTTAATTATAGTGCGTAACACATGTTATTTTAGAATCGACGCGCACGACGATTTCGATTTGTATTCAAAGGAATTAGAAATTGGGTGCCAATAGCAATTTTCCCCCCTCTCATGCGGTTAATAAGTAAAACCGCACAACCCATGATGAAATCCCGCAAGCCATTATTTCCCGTAACATATTCCTCACGGGAGAAGTAAACCGCAAGCCGACAATTCCCTCCCCCCTTTCTCCCGATCCGTCTCCCGCAAGCAGCGACGGGCCGAGCCGACGCCTTCCGCGCCCTTTCCGCCGGCCGATTACCCTCTGAAACTCCTCTCCGACACTCCTTCCTCTACGAACGCCGGTGGACATTCCTTTTCCTTTCTTAGCCGTGGAAGTGTCGGATTTCAACCCTAACCGGTGAAACTTGGTATCGTTCAATTCCGGTGAGTTTATTTCTTCCTTTTCTTCATTTCTTCGGGGAAATCCTTCGATTTCGGAGTTAGTCTAACCTAGGTTTTCATCCTTGTGCCCTAATTAGGTTTTGGAGTTCGTGATCCTCCGCGGAATTTGGGTTGGACGTTTTGAGAGCCTCAATCACTATACTTAAAGGTAAAATCTGAAGTTTAGCACGTAAAATTTTGTAACCCTAGTTGTATATAAATTTTTCCACGGGAAAATCGTAAAGGGGAAACTTGAAATTAGGGCTACTGTAAATTGCAGGACTTTGGAAGGGTCGGGGCAGCATTTCTGAAAGTCCCCAGCAGTAGGATTGCTTTTGGAAAAGAAAATGTCGCCGCGCCGAGTGTACGAGCGCGGCAGCACCACTGTAAGGAAACTTAATTTTTTTTAGTTAGACATAGCAAGAAATATATTTTATATACACATGTATAAGCTTTGTACGAATATCATGACCATGCATAGAAAGGTGTAGTGATAATAAAACGATCACAGAAAACGTGTAGACACCATTCTCCGAGACCTAGTAGTCAGATCATGATTAGTAATGTTAGGTACGAAACCTATACCCGTGTACGTAAGTTTGGAATTTGTCCAACCAAGGGCGTGAATGACCCTTCTAGTCGACCATGAGATAGTCAAGTGTCGCTCAGTAGTACACCAAAAGAGACGTCCCAAGCAGAATAGCATTTGACCAAAAGGTCAGTAAGCGCACTTCAGTTTTTTTCGTGCTTGGTAGAGGCACACTATCTTTCTCATAGGGCATATGGTATCCTATGAGTAGCAGTCTTGGGAGTTGACTCCCTTTGAGACAGTTAGTAGATTCGAGACCGTATCCGCGTGGCACTAGAACAATTGAGTTCGTCAGATCGTCTCAGATCGTTAGTTTCAGTTGCGCGTTAGGAGCTACTCTGCATAGAGCATTCCTAGTAGATGTGCAAGCTAGAAGTAACCTAGTACTCAAGTATAGACCTGACGTGAGACAGTACATCAGTTAGTGAACGCCGGGACTTGGGTTAGTAAACCGGAAGTCGCAAACATAGAACAGGTAGTCGTCTGACCAGCTAGTGATCTGAAGCCATGCATAACATATAGCATAAATGTTTTCATGCACAAAACTATTTTCAAAAGATATGCATTCATCATTCAAGAAAAAGCTTTTAGTGTCACTAGGAGGAGTTATTTTCTTTACTCTGACCACTCGTGGGCAATGTTTTTACAGGTGACCAGGTGGGAAACTACGCCTAGGATGAGCGTTGGTGGCGTCAGTGTGTAGTGTTTTTCCCATTCAGTTTTCCCTTACTTACAACATATACTTGTAGTTGTGGTCAATGTAACTTGTTAATGTTTTATATATCTTGTATCAGACTTATTATGACAATACAGATTTTCAGTTATTTCTATTCTATTCATGTGTAGTGGCTCTGTGATTCCAGCTATCAGGTATGTGGTTACCCTTAGTTTACTTTCTTAGCTTCCGTTGCTAGTGATAAATTTTTAGTAGCTCTTACTTTATACCTGCTGTGTACTAGTTTTAATACTGTTTTCTAGTTCTCTTTATATCGCTGACCCGGCCGGATGGCTGATTATTGAAAAACTAGGAAGAGGTGTTACAAATTGGTATCAGAGGGAGGTTTAGGATCCCTGGACCCTAGAAGGTTTTCACAGAGCCATAGGATTGTGTAAGAGTAAACTCTTGTTAGTAGAGTATTTAAGTTGCGTTTAAACCCTAGTTTTCGCAAGAGTATGAAATAAAATTGCTAAGCCAGTTTTTTCGCAGATGCTTGATAAATAATCAGATTTCTTTTATATGTTCTATCAGGCACCTCGAGTCAGCGAACCGGGTGAATCTTCACGTCAGGACCCTGTTCCTAACGCGACTATGGGAGATGTTGTCGTGCCGCAAGTACCACCAGTTCCAGCAGCTCCAGAGGGCACTGACATAGCATCTCAGATTGCCAAGGCGGTTACCGTTGCCTTGATGAAGTTTCAGAGAGGAATGACTGTAGGGTTTCCAGTTCCAGTACAAGTACCAGCCCCTGCACCAGCTCCTGCCCCAGCACCCGTGGAGATGACCCTGGAGCGCTATTTGAGGAACTTTAGAGAGCTTCAACCATTGAACTACAGTGGGGACGAGACCCCGATGGACACAGATGATTGGGTCGCAAACACCAGAGACCTGCTGGATGTTTTGGAGTGCCCGAAAAACTAGAAGGTTCCTCTGGCAATTTTCCTCCTCCGAGGTGAGGCTAAGGTCTGGTGGGACAAGTACCGGGCAGATGACCCCGCAGGTATATGATTATGAAATTTCCTCTTATTTTGGAAGTGATACGTTCTCTTTATATAGTATGACCATACTTTTGACCAGGTCGTACGCCAGACATGTTTACGTGGGGCAAATTTTCGAGAGCCCTTGCAAGTTGGTTCGTGCCTCCTTCTGCACGACGAGGTCTCCATGAGAAGTATCTTAGGCTTTTCCAGGGGGACATGACTGTTGCTGAGTACGAGCAAGAGCTTACCCATCTGGCTCGATATGCGGGCGTGATGCAGGGAGACCAGGCTGAGAAGTGCAGCCATTTTGTGGATGGTTTACGTGACTCGTTGAGCCAGCCACTGATGACTATGGTCAACGCTGATTACAGGAGCTTAGTGGATACGACTCGCAGGTTGGAGATTGACCAACAGAAGGTTCAGAAGCGAAGTAATTTCCGTGCGAAACGATCTCAGGATTCGCATCAGCCACAACAGAGCAGAAATGATCAAGGGAAGAACTGGAACAAGAAGCAGAAGCCTGATGCGAGGAAGAATGGTCAATCTGGTGACAGGAGCAAGGACTACCCCCTTTGTCCCAAGTGTCAGCATCGCCATCCAGGAGAGTGTTTGGCCAGCGCGGGCGTGTGTTACAAGTGTCATCAACCTGGACACATAGCTCGTTTCTGTCAGTAAGGTGGTTCGAATCAGGTAATCAACATTGTTGTATTTTTTTGTACATTTATGAAATTACTGTAGATGACAAATGTATTTTGTTCCTGCAGTCGAAGTATGAGGTTGGTGGCCCTAGCAGAGTAGACAAGAACAAAGCTTTAATGATTACTGATGGAAGACCACAGCAGGGTTGAGATTTGGTGCAGCCCAGAGCTTATGAGCTTGGTCAACATGAGGCAAATGATTAAGAGGATGTAGTGACAGGTAAGTGTTTAAATTTGCTTAACAAGTTTATTTAATCCTCCGTAGTGACACTCTTTTCATTATGAAAATCATTCATGTAGACATCCTTATGATTCGTGATTTACCCTCCAAGATTCTGTTTGATACGGGTGCCTCGTACTCATTTATCGCAGAATCTCTAGTGCGTAAGCTGAAGCTAGAAGTCCTTCCAGAGACAGTACCACTGGAAGTCATGATGCCTAATGGATCCCTTCTGCAGACCAGAGATAAGTGCAGGGTACCAGTGCAGTTTGGTGATACCGAGATTATCGTGTAAGCTTTGCAGCTACCTATCACAGGATTCGATCTGATCTTTGGAATGGACTGACTTTCGACAGTCAACGCCATGATTGACTATAGGGCGAAGCAGATACAGTTTGAGGGCCCTAATCAGACTGCATTTTCTTTTCAGGGCTTGAAGGGAGTTGTGAAGATGATTATCTCCGCAGTCCAAGCTAGAAGGTGCATCAGTAAGGGTTGTGAAACCTTCGTAGTACTGATGAATGCAGAGGCTAAGGCTGACTTGTCAGAGGTACCAGTGGTGCAGGAGTTCCCCGATGTTTTTCCGGAAGAGCTCCCTGGTGCCCCTCCAGATAGAGAGATAGAGTTCCTGATAGATTTGTAGCCCGGGGCTACACCAGTAACCAAATCCCCCTATCAGATGGCTCCTAGGGAACTAGCGGAGTTGAAGAGGCAGTTGCAGAAGTTGCTTGATTTGGATTTTATTCGTCCCAGTACTTCACCTTGGAGTGCTCCAGTACTTTTCGTGAAGAAGAAAGATGGTAGTCTGAGACTGTGCATAGACTAGCGTGAGTTGAACAAGCTGACAGTAAAGAACAAATACCCGATTCCCAGGATTGATGATTTGCTCGACCAGTTGGTGGGCTCGTGCACTTTTTCCAAGTTAGATTTGAGGTCGGACTACCATCAGTTGAAGATTCAGGACGTTGATGTTCAGAAGACGGCTTTCAGTACCAGATATGGTCATTTCGAGTTCGTGGTCTTGCCGTTTGGGCTGACCGATGCCCATTCAGTATTTATGGACCTGATGAACAGGGTATTTCGGGAGTACTTGGATCGTTTTGTTATCGTTTTTATCGATGACATCTTGGTGTTCTCAAGGAGTGCAGAAGATCATGCCGCACACCTCAGGATTGTTTTGAGCACCCTCAGGAAGAACCAGTTGTATGCCAAGTTTTCAAAGTCTGAGTTCTGGCTTTCAGAGATTGCATTTTTAGGCCACGTCATCAGTCAGCAAGGGGTTAGTGTCGATCCGAAGAAGATAGAGACCATTAAGAATTGGCCAAGACCGACGACAGTTTCAGAGGTTCGCAGCTTTTTAGGTCTTGCTGGTTACTACAGGAGATTCATCAGAGATTTCTCAAAGATAGCCTTACCACTGACTTCCCTCACTAAGAATGGTAAGGGCTTGGATTGGACTATTGAGTGTGAGTTGGCGTTTGAGAACTTGAAGGGCAGATTGATGACCGCACCGATTTTGAGTTTACCTTCAGGGCCTGACATGTTTCAGATTTATAGCGACACATCAGGTCAGGGTTTGGGATGTGTTCACATGCAGCATGGAAAAGTCGTAGCTTATGCCTCGAGACAGTTAAATGTTTATGAGAGGAACTATCCAGTGCATGACTTGGAGCTTGCAACAGTCATACATGCTCTGAAGATTTGGGGACACTATCTCTATGGTGTTCGTTGTGAGATCTTCACTGATCATAAGAGTCTCAAGTATATCTTTGATCAGCGAGAGCTCAATTTGAGACAGCGCAGATGGTTAGAGTTTCTATCAGACTACGACGTAGACATTCAATACCATCCAGGAAAGACAAACATTGTAGCTGATGCCCTTAGCCGTAGAGGTTCGTGTTTCTTCCTTCCCACTCAGCAGGAGGAGTTAGTGCGAGAGCTGGAGAGACTGGATATCACCGTTGTGTCACGCTGTAGTTTTGGTTCTGCAAGGTTGAGTTGGATTGAGATTACCTGCGATATCAAGGATAGAATCAGGACAGCTCTACCGTTGGATCCAAATATGACAGAGATTTGGAGCTCAGTGCAGACAGGTCAGAAGAAGAGATTCACTATTTAGGATGATTTATTGTTGTTTGATGGCAGGGTGTGTATCCCCGATGTTAGTCACCTTCACGAGGACATTCTATTTGAGACACACAATTCCAGATATTCTATACATCCGGGTAGCACGAAGATGTATGCTGATCTCAAGAAGGTAGTCTGGTGGCCAGATTTGAAGAGTGATGTTGTAGATTACGTAGGGAAGTGCGAGACATGCAAGTTGGTTAATGCCGAGTGCCAAAGGTCTGGAGGCAAGTTGCAGCCACTCCCCATTCCTGAGTGGACATTCGAGGATATATCCATGGACTTCATACATGGTATGCCGAGATCGTAGAGTGAGAATGATTCCTTATGAGTTATAGTAGATCGTCTTTCTAAGGTTGCTCATTTCATTACTCTTAAGAAGACAGATCGGGGTCCCAGATTAGCACAGTTATATATAGACGAGATAGTTCGACTTCACGGTGTTTCCGGGACTATAGTTTCAGACTGTGATGGCAGATTCACCTCCAGGGAGTGGCGTTACGTACAGGAGCGGTTGGGTACCAGGTTACATTTCAGCACCGTTTTCCATCCCCAGACAGATGGACAGACTGAGCGCACAAATAGGACTTTGGAGGATCTGCTACGGATGTGCATTTTAGACTTTGGATGAAAGTGGGAGAAATATGTTACTCTTGTTGAATTCTCCTACAATAACAGTTTTCAGACGAGTATTGAGATGACACCGTTCGAGGCCCTCTATGGTAGACGTTGTCGGACACCGTTATGTTGGACTGAAAGTGAAGAAAGATCTACCATTAGGGAGTCATGGATTGATAAGACCACTGACAGAGTCAAGCTCATTCAGGAGCGTATGAAGACAGCTCAGGATCGCCAGGCCAAGTATCATGATCAGAAGAGCAGGTCAGTAGAATTCAGAGTTGGAGACTATGTTTATCTGAAGGTCAGACCAGTCAGAGGAGCCTCTAGAATAAAGCGAATGAAAAAGCTGAGCCCCAAATTCGTTGGTCCTTTTGAGGTGCTGGAAAGAATTGGTGAGGTTGCTTACAGGTTGGCCTTACCTGAGGAAATGAGTGGAGTACATGATGTATTTCACGTCTCCTATCTGAGGAGAGCAGTCATAGATTCCAGTCAGATTATCAGTACCGAGGAAGCACCAATCGAGACAGATCTTAGTATTGGGGTTAAACCAGTTAGAATAGTGGATTCAAGGATACATGAGCTCCGGAATAGAGAGATTCGCATGGTCAAAGTCCTTTGGATGAATTGTGGTTGTCCAGAATATACTTGGGAGCGAGAGGATGAGCTTAAGGGCAATGCAGACTATTCTTTCCTCTTCGATTCAGGTATGGTTACAATTTTCGAGGACAAAAATTTTTGTTAGGAGGGGAGATTTGTAACATCCGTAAATTTGACGCGAAATGTAATTTTATTTGTAGGGGCAAGTCGCGACGGATTTTGATCGAGGCAGCGCGTCGTCGAGGTATAATGTTATTTTTCCTTTTAATAGCAACCGTTAGTTCGTTAAGTGCATTAATTATAGTGCGTAACGCATGTTATTTTAGAATCGACGCGCGCGACGATTTCGATTAGTATTCAAAGGAATTAGAAATTGGGTGCCAATAGCAACAGAGTTCTGCTTGACGACTGGAGAAAAAGTTTCATCATAATCAAGGCCCTGTTGTGCAGTGAACTCGCGGGCCACAAGGCGAGCTTTTAGGCGGTCAATAGTCCCATCCGGAGCATGTTTAATGACAAAGACCCATTTATAGCTAACACATGATTGGCCGGGAGGAAGAGGGACCAGATCCCAAGTCTGATTTGCCCAAAGGGCAGCCATCTTAGCATCCATAACCGCACGCCACCCATGATGTTGAAGAGCCTCCTGCACATAGTTAAGTATACAAATAGAGGAAAGAGCATGAGCAAATGTGAGGAGAAGTGGGGATAATCGATGAAGGGGAAATGTAATTTGCCCGTGGATGAGTCGTAGAGGTTGATGCAGGATCGACCGGCGACGACATAACACTGGTAGATGGTAGCTGTTGTAGGGCGCCCGAGTTTGGAGTACGACGAGTGTATACATGAAGAAGAGGTGGTTTGGGTGGTAGTGGTTCCAAGTGTGGGGTGGGAAGGAGAGGTGGTAGAGAAGACGTAACGGGAATGGTAGGAGGAGGAGAGGGAGGAGAAAGTGGAGGAGCAGAAGGAGAAGAGTGAAATGATTGGTCTTCAAGGAAAGTGACATCGGCCGAGATAACCACTTTGCCACTGATGGGAGAATAACATATATAATCTTTTTAAGTGCGAGAGTACCCCACGAACATACATTTGGTAGCACAAGGGGCAAATTTATCCGTAGGTGGACCAAGATTATGGACATAGCAGACACAACCAAACACCCGAGGCGTGAGGGTAAACAGAGATTGAGGGTGAAACATGAGACTAAACAGAGTGGCGAAGTTGAAAACGGAGGAAGGCATGCGGTTGATGAGATGACATGCAGTAGACACAACGAAGTTCCAGTAGACGACTGGGACCTGCATTTAAATCATTAGTGGTCGAGCGACATCAAAAAGATGCCGATTTTTCCGCTCGGCCACGCCATTCTGCTGAGGAGTATATGCACATGATGCTTGATGGAGAATGTCAAACTCAGCACATAAATTAGAGAATGTCCAGCTCGTATATTATTGCGCATTATCAGTGCGAAGATTTTTTTTAGGTAGAGAACTGAGTACGAGTTTTAGTGACAAAATTACGAAATATAGATGTTAGTTCAGTACGATCACGGAGTAAATATAACCATGTTAAATGAGAATAATCGTTAATAAATATTACAAAGTACCGATACCAAAACATAATAGGGATTTTATAAGTTCCCCAAATATCAGAATGCACTAAAGATAAAGAACTATCACTCCAAATACAAACATGAATAAAAGAGATACGATGCTGTTTGCCAAAGATACATGATTCATAAGTAAACTCATGATGAGAGATATCCAAAAGAGCTTTTTTGAGAATCTGGAGGGGAGCATGCCAAAGGAGACGATGCCAATCAACCGAGGAGACGACTGAGAGAAAAAAGGGAGAAACGTCCAGGAGATAGAGTCTATTAGACAACCTCCCCTTACCAATGATATTCTGCGTTTGTCGATCCTGCACAATAAAAGAAGAGGGTGACAAAGTAACACAACAATCAAGATCCTGAGTAAGATGACTGACGGATAGCAGGTTAAATGGAGATCCCGGAACATGAAGAACCGAAGAAAAAGAGAGAGTAGGTGTAAGAGAGATATCAGCAACGCCGGAGACTGGGGTGGTATCACCATTGTCCACAGTGATGAACTTGGGATGCGTAGACATCAAGTATTGTGGTGGCTTCTGGGAAGTAATATGGTGTGTGACACCAGAGTCCACTATCCAATGGGAGCTTCGGGATAAACAGGATATACCTTCATTAGAGATCGACGCCACTGAGCCAGAGGAGCGAGCAATCACCCATTGGAGATGTTGGAGCTGGGTGCGGAGAACATCAATGTCACTATGAGTGGAGGAAGAATCTGATGCATGATTAGTGTGCGGAGGCTCGACTTTAGTAGAGCGATTGCGATTGTAAAAAAGAGCAGTTGTAAATGCAGATTTGTAAATGGAGCTGTTGGGAACTAGTTGCTGGAAATGAAGATGTGTTTGAAAATTCTGCGTTTGCAGAACTGTTCAGAACAGAGAACCGTTTGACAAAACAGCGGTGACATTTTGTAAATATTTTTTATTATAAAATATTCTCTATTATTTAATTTTTTATTATTTTTTCTAATACATATATAATTTAAAATTTTGAAAAGTGTTGAAAGAGCCCGAAGCTTGTATGTATTATTTCAGTATGTAAATACAAGGAGAGAATACAAATATATAGGAGAGAAGAGAGAAGAATAAATCCTATACATGATGTGGGACTAAAGAAGGAGGAAGAAAAATAGGCCATTAAATGGGCCTTTTACATGGGCTTTTCTAATACTCCCCCGCAAGCTGGAGCGTACAAGTCGTATGCGCCAAGCTTGGATAGGCACTGATAGAAGAGGGTACTAGGAAGAGCTTTGGTGAGGATGTCAGCAACCTGTTCAGTACCCGGAACGTGCTTGAGCTCGATCTTCTTCATGTGGACTTTCTCTCGGATGAAATGACAATCTACCTCAATATGCTTCGTTCTTTCATGGAAGACCGGGTTTTTGGCAATATGTATGGCAGCTTGACTGTCACAAAGGAGGAGAGCTGGTGAAGGTAGTTTAACTCCAAGGTCGGTAAGGAGACTCTCAATCCATGTGAGTTCAGAGACCACAGCAGCCATTGCCCGATATTCTGCTTCTGCTGAGGATCGAGCAACCACTGCTTGTTTCTTGCTTCGCCAAGTAATCAGATGTCCTCCAAAATAGGTACAAAACCCGCTAGTAGATCGTCGATCGTCGAGGGAGCCGGCGTAGTCGGCATCAGAGTATGCCACTAGTGTAGGAATGGAGGATGAGGTTTTGTATACAAGTCCTTGGCCAGGAGCTGTCTTAAGATATCTGAGAATGCGTTCCACAGCCTGGAGATGAGAGCTTCGAGGAGAGTGCATATAGCGACTCACAAGTCCCACAGCGAAAGATATATCAGGTCTTGTAACTGTTAGATAGATAAGCTTCCCAACTAGACGACGGTAATATTCTGGATTTGGTAGAAGCGAATCAGAATCTGAGCCCTGAGCACATATTTTGTGATTTGCATCCATGAGAGTGTTAATAGGTTTGCAACCAGAGTAGCCTGCATCATGAAGGAGATCCAGGCAATATTTGCGCTGAGAGAGAACCAATCCATCTGACCGTCTGGCCACTTCCAGACCGAGGAAGTACCGAAGAGGACCCAGATCTTTAGTTTGGAAGACGGAGCTCAGATGTAGCTTAACGGCCTGTATACCGTCCAAGTCACTGCCAGTAATAATGATGTCGTCGACATATACCAACAGGAGAACCGTACCAGTGGCCTGGTGACGAGTAAACAATGAGAAGTCAGCCGAGCTGCGAGTGAAGCCAACGTTCCGGAGAGCTTTGCTGAACTTGTCGAACCATGCCCGAGGGGATTGTTTGAGACCATATAGAGATTTGAGAAGATGACAAACCCGTGACTCCCCCGTGGTCTCAAACCCGGGAGGTTGTTGCATGTAAACCGTTTCCTGAAGGTCGCCGTTCAGGAAAGCGTTCTTGACGTCGAGTTGAAACAAGGGCCACTGGCGATGGACAGCCACAGAGAGGAGAATGCGGACCGTGTTGAGCTTAGCGACCGGAGAGAAGGTCTCGTCATAGTCCAGCCCCGGTTGCTGGGTGAAGCCACGAGCAACCAACCGAGCTTTGAGGCGATCAATGGTCCCATCAGGAGCATGTTTAATGACGAAAACCCATTTGCACCCAACGGGTTTCTGGCCGGGAGGAAGGGGCACCAGGGTCCAAGTCTGGTTGGCCCAAAGAGCAGCCATCTCTTCTTCCATGGCCGCACGCCACCCAGGATGTTGAAGAGCCTCCTGGACAGAAGTAGGAATAGAGACCGAGGAGAGCGAAGTAGCCAAGGCCTGTAGAGGTGGAGAGAGGCGATGGAGAGAAACATAGTCCGCCAGTGGATGAGCGGTAGAGGCCGACACCGGAGCAGCAGAACACGGAGAAGCCGAGGTCGAAGCCGACTGCAGAGGAGCAACGGGAGGAAGAGGGCGACGAGCATAGACCCGAATAACTGGGGGTCGAGGAGGGTCAATGGTTGGAGGAGGCGGAGGGATGGTGGGAGGTGAGTGGACGGGGATCACCGGCCGGGGAAGGGAGGATGTTGGAGTAGGTGGTGGTAGAAGTGGTGGCAAAGGAGGAGGGAAGAAGGGTTGATCCTCCCGGAAAGTAACATCAGCCGAAACAGAGACCTTCCGGGTGAGTGGAGAGTAGCAAACATAGCCCTTTTGGGTACGTGAGTAGCCGACAAAAATGTGTTTGGCCGCGCGGGGATCCAGTTTGTCAAGAGTGGGGCCCAGTTTATGGACAAAGCAGGTACAGCCAAAAACCCGGGGGGTGAGGGGGAAGGCGGGTGTGGAGGGGAAAAGAAGGCTGAAGGGGGTAGCGTTGTGGAGAACGAGAGAGGGGAGACGGTTGATAAGAAAACATGCTGTGGACACCGCAAAGTTCCAGAAGACTTTGGGAACGTGCATGTGAAGCATGAGAGAGCGAGCCACATCGAGCAAGTGGCGGTTCTTGCGTTCAGCGACCCCGTTTTGTTGAGGGGTGTAGGGACACGAGGTCTGGTGAACAATACCGAAGTTTGCGCAGAGAGTGGCAAACTCGTGGCTAGTGTATTCCCGAGCATTATCAGAGCGGAAAGTTTTAATGGTGGTAGAGAATTGCGTACGAGTCTCTAACACAAACGCCTGAAAGACACGCGGAAGCTCAGAGCGATCATGCAGGAGATACAACCAAGTAGTACGAGAGTAATCATCAATAAATGTTATAAAATAACGATAACCAGAAATGCTAGGAACTTTATAGGGGCCCCAAATATCAGAATGTATTAAATCAAAGGGAGCTGAGCTCCTAGTACAATGAGCTGGAAAAGAAGAGCGAGGCTGTTTGCCAATAATACATGAATCACATTGAAAAGCAGGAAGAGAAATGTCTGGAAGCGCCTTCTGGAGGATAGGTAGAGGGGCATGCCCAAGCCGACAATGCCAATCAGACGAGGAAACAGAGGAAAGGGATGTGGGAGAGGCATCGAGGAGGTAAAGCCCGTTCTGCAGCCGACCCCTACCAATGGTAATCCGCGTCTGCCGATCCTGTATCAAAAAACCAGAAGAGCTGAAGGTGATAAAGCAATTCATATCAGTAGTAAGACGACCAACAGAGAGTAAATTAAAAGGCGAGGCCGGCACATAAAGAACGAAGCGAAGAGAGAGAGAGGGAGGGAGGAGAAGGTCCGCGCAGCCGAAGACCGGGACAAGCGCACCATTGGCCACAGTAATAGACGGGGGGTGAGCAGCAGCAGAGAACTGGGGCGGCCACATGGAAGTGATGTGGTGGGTGGCTCCCGAGTCCAGGATCCAGCGAGAGCTGGAAGAGAGACAGGCAGTACCTGCAGCGGAGGTGGAGACAATACCTGCATGGGAGGTGGAGGCATGGGAAGCCGAAGGGGGGTTGAGGAGCCCCTGGAGTTGTTGCAGCTGTAGGCGAAGAGCCTCAAGATCCGTACCAGTCAGAGGAGAGCTATCGGTAACAGCAGCAGTAGGCGGGCGAGGGGGGTAGCCATGTTTCTTATGACAAACGGCTTCAGTATGGCCATCCCGGCCGCAGTAGGTGCACTTGGGCCGTCCGCGGCCACCACGGCCCCGCCCACGGGAGCCCGTACGGCCACCCCGAGGAAAGGAGGGTTGTGGGAGTAAAGGAGGAAGGGCCTGCTGAAGAAGAGCCGGCGAGGGTGGTGCAGGAGCCTCCGGAGGAGGTGGTACGCGAAGTAACATCGAGCAGACATCAGAGAAAGAAGGGGTAGTGGGTGAAGCCAGAACCTGGGCCCGAATACTATGTAGGTGTGGCGGGACGCGAGCCATAATCATAGCAATACAAACAGCCTCCTTCTGGGCGCGCTGGGCAGCGAGATCAGTAGTCGCGGGCTGGTGCTGAATCCAGGCTTCCGTGAGAGTTTTAGCACGGGCCACGAAGGAGGTCATGTCCAGAGCTTTGCCAACATCCAAGGCTTGAAGATCAGTGAGGATGTCGAAAAGGTGTTGAAGGCTGTCCTTTCCGGAGTACAGCGAATGAAGTTCATCCCACATGGCTTTAGCAGTCTCATGATACATGATCATCTGGTACGGCTCACCCTCGACCGAGTTGAGGATCCAGGTCTGGACACGACCGTCATTGCGGAGCCAATCATCAGTAGACGGAGTTGGTGGGCCCTGGGTAAGGTGGCGGGCAAGGCCCTTGGCCTGTAAGACCCGGCGGACAGAGTGGACCCAGGGAATGAAATTAGCCTTGCCAGAGAGAGAAATAGTAGTAATCCGAAGCTCATCCCGGAGTTCGAGAGGAGCCACGTGGTCGGCAGGGGGTTGAGCGGTAGTGGAGTCGCTGGAGGACATGGCGACTGACGAGCAGCAGGGCTCGGAGAGAACAAACCGCAGCGGTCTGGAGGTCGCGGCGGCTGGAGGTCGCGGCGGGCTGGAGGCCGCGGCGGTCTGGAGGTCGCGGCGAGTAGAGTGAGGCCGCGGCGAACAGGAGCAGTCCGCGAAAGAGGCCGCGGCGAACTGGGGCAGGTCGCAGCAGCGGACAAGGAGCAGTCCGCAAGAGGTCGCGGCGAACTATGGGCAGGTCGCTGGAAGAGGAGCACAGCGGAGACCAGCAGAGCCCGCAGCGGACAGGAGCAGTCCGCAAGGGAAGGTGGAGAGAGAGAGAGTCCGCGAGCAGAGGCTCGAGCGGACAAAAAAAGGAGCGAGCTAGAGGGAGCAGTCCGCGAGCAAGGAGGCTCGAGCGGATACCAGTAGAGCCCGCAGCGAGCGAGAGAGAGAGAAGCTAAAGGGAGCAGTCCGCGAGCAAAGAGGCTCGAGCGGATACAAGCGGAGCCCGCAGCGGACAAGAGGGAGCAGTCCGCGAGCAAGGAGGCTCGAGCGGATACAAGCAGAGCCCGCAGCGAGAGAGAGAGAAGTTAGAGGGAGCAGTCCGCGAGCAGAGAGGCTCGAGCGGATACAAGCAGAGCCCGCAGCGGACAGGAATGAGCGTCCGGAGCGGATGGAGAGAGGTGGGCCCCACGAGTCAGAGCAGAAGATGGCTATAAGAAGCCTGAGGAGGGTGGAACCACGGAGGGAGAGAAGAGGAGCGGAATCAGAAGGGCAGTCCGCACGAGACCGGAGCGGATGCAGAAGGCAGTCCGCACGAGACCGGGCGGACAGAAGCAGAGGGGCAGTCCGCAGGAGACCGGGCGGACAGAGAAGGGGGCAGTCCGCAGAAGACCGGGCGGACAGAGAAGGGGCAGTCCGCGGCTAGACGTAACCTGGCTCTGATACCATGTTGAAAGAGCCCGAAGCTTGTATGTATTATTTCAGTATGTAAATACAATGAGAGAATACAAATATATAGGAGAGAAGAGAGAAGAATAAATCCTATACATGATGTGGGACTAAAGAAGGAGGAAGAAAAATAGGCCATTAAATGGGCCTTTTACATGGGCTTTTCTAATAAAAAGAATTAAAAGAAAAATAAATATTAATAATATTTCTGTTTATACTATACTTTACACATATATATTAATAATATTACTGTTTATTTTTTTTTTAATTTAAAGGAAAATAAATATTAATAATATTACTGTTTATACTATACTTTACACACACTCACATATATATATTACTGTTTATATATATATATATATTAACCACTGCTCCTCGCCACCGCCACATTAGCAGGCGGAGAATCTCCTCCGCCACCGCCATCGCTCCTCCCCAAGCGCCAATTCCGCCGCCCCTCCGCCGATGCCTCCCACTGTCCCTCCGATGACGCCTCCCACCGCTTCTCCTCCCTCAAACCCCAGAACAGAGAACCGTTTGACAAAACAGCGGTGACATTTTGTAAATATTTTTTATTATAAAATATTCTCTATTATTTAATTTTTTAATTATTTTTTCTAATACATATATAATTTAAATTTTTGAAAAGAATTCAAAGAAAAATAAATATTAATAATATTTCTGTTTATACTATACTTTACACACATATATATTAATAATATTACTGTTTATTTTCTTTTTTTTAATTAAAAGGAAAATAAATATTAATAATATTACTGTTTATACTATACTTTACATACACTCACATATATATATATATTACTGTTTATATATATATTAACCACTGCTCCTCGCCACCGCCACATTAGCAGGCGGAGAATCTCCTCCGCCGCCACCACCGCTCCTCCCCAAGCGCCCATTCAGCCGCCCCTCCGCCGATGCCTCCCACTGCCCCTCCTATGGCGCCTCCCACCGCTTCTCCTCCCTCAAACCCCGCCGCTCCACCTCCTCAGCAGGTCTCAACTCCACCTCTGGCATCCGCTCTCTTGAATAGTTTTTTTCTGGATGCCGTGAGATCTGGAGCCCGCCGGAGAAGACACCTGGTCGACGCGGAAGAAGCTTGATGAGATTTGTAGCCCGCTGGAGAAGAGCTTTGGATGTCGCAGAAGAACCACCCTCGCGTGAACAAAGGAGCCGCGATTCCGATGCCGTCAGAGAAGACGCACCTTCATGCTCAAGAAATGCGGAGAACTGGAGGATTTTACTCTGGTTTGGGGACGTCAAAAAATAGGCATGCGGCTTTTTGGAGCGGTTCAAAATGGAGGGTAAATAAACGGGAATTTACTCCAGCGTTTCATTTGGGGAAAACTTACTGGAGCCAAATGCTTTTCCAAATGAACCCTTAGTGACTGTTATGAGTCTGGCTAGGCTATGCGACCGCCGCCTCTAGTTGGCCCTGGAGTCTTACTTGCCTACCGACATTGGCACTCAACAAGGACGTATGGAGGGTCTTCCCGCCCCGCAGGTCTGTCGCTTATCACAAACTGAGATGTTGGACCGCCGCGCTTAGGTTTTATGTTTTAACTGCAACAAGCAGTACACTCACATACGCAAATGCAAAAAGCTTTTCTACCTGCATGTCTAGGACTCGGACGAGGAGGGCATTGGGTAACGGTTCCGCCACCAGGAGGACCTCGTTCGAGCCTAGGGACAAGCTCGCTTTGAAGGGCGGATATGATGTTATGGGTTGTTTGGGTCTCGAGCACCGAACCCTTTTATCTTTATTATTATTATATCTTATGTCTTGTTTGTGCTATTTATGTGAGTGTTAGTAGTTATGAGTGTCATTATTATCATGTAGCCTATATAAAAGCATGAACATTGTATGCATGGTATCAATCAATGAAGTTGTAGTTCTTGTTCCTCTTATTATGAGATCTTGGTGGATCTCTCCTCTAATAAGCAACCCCGCCTAGACAGCCGCGGTTCCGGCTCCACGGTATCCTCCACCATCGCCATCTTCTCCACTTCTGGCCTCTCCTCCGGGCAACATTCGTAGACCCATTACAGGCTCACTGCATTTTCAGAGGTGGATAAGGCCCAAAATAAGGAGTCGAGAATGTTGGGATGCTATGAGTCCATGCTAGGGCTTGGAAAATTTGACACATTGTTATACATATTAGTCATCATTCACTTTTTTGTTCAAAGGGTTCTATATATTATATAGGGCTCACTACTTTTTCAGAAGTGTTTTGGGCTCAAAATAAGTTCTCGAGGATGTTGGGATGCTATGAGCACTGCTAGGGCATGGAAAATTTGACACCGAGTTATACAAATTAGTTTCGTCATTCAATTTTTAGTTCAAAAGGGTTCTATATATTTATAGTTACCAGGACATATTCTAATCTACAAGGCATATATATTTGCAATGACCATATGTATCTCTAAAAAACACTCGAAAACCAATCTCTGAAACACTTTAATAGTTTTTCTTTTATTTTAAATAAATTTTTTTTGGATATGCGCAGGTATACCTAGATATGCCATGGTACACTCAAAAATACGAAGAAGTCTAAGCATATGAAAGAAAGTTGAATGATAAGTGGCGGGAGTCTTCTCGGCCCCTATGATATGAGACGATTTTGTGACACGAAAAATCTTATCTTTTAATATGTATATGTGGGATATAACAATTGAAAAAGTAAAGGTTATATATGTTCACAACTAGAAAAGAGGAGCCACTGTATCCACGTTTTTTAAAGTAGTGCATAATTTAGAAAATGAACCGGTCCGGTTGGTCCAACCAGTTTAGTGGGCTAGGGCTTCCTAATACTTATGTATGGGACATGCAAAGAATCTCTGTGGAGTTATATGCATCATTTTAACTTGGTATCAAAGTAGATGCTTCTCACCCTAGCTTCATTTTTTTTATTCCATCATCAATTGCCCCTCTCCTCTATTCTTTGGATCCGGATCCCCTGGGGGTGAAGTTCCTATTTTGCGAATCACTTGAGTGGAATCATAAAAATGGTTAACATGAAAGTTGTAGATATCCCCGCGACGAATAACTTTCATGTTAAACATTTTTTGATTCGAAGTCATTTAAACCCTCGATTTTGGCCCCGAAAAAACTCACTCCGAAAAACATTAAATTATTTATTTTCGGAGTGAGTTTTTTCGGGGCCGAAATCGGGGGTTTAAAAGACTTCAAATCAAAAAATGTTTAACATGAAAGTTATTCGTCTCGGGATATCTACAACTTTCATGTTAACCATTTTTTGTGATTCCACTCGAGTGATTCACAAAATAGGAACTCCACCCCCTGGAGTTTCCGCAGGAACTCCAGGGGATCCGGATCCCTATTCTTTAAGGTCGAGGTCATTTATTTGGAGGTTGAGGTTATGGTTGAGGATTTCAATCCGCCTCTCTACAGTTTTTTCCATTGCTCTGTGTGTGTCCTTGAAGTCGAAGGAGTCATGCGGGATTATTTGGTTTGTAGGGCACACTCCTCCCAACTTCTGTTGCTTCTTATGGTGTTTCCGGCGTGCCTCTTCTGCAGAGTGTCTCTATTGTTCCTAGCTACCTGGACAATTTTTTTTTGTTACTCACTGATGTCAGACGACTTCAAGACATCCTTTGAGACTACTTCCATCAATTCTCTTCGAGCTGAACATCTTTCTAATCAGGCGACCATAACTACTACGCTTCTTGTCCGGAGTGTACCTAGTTCTTCGACAATGTTGTTAGGTTATATTGATGCTAATATTGAGGTTTCCCACAAAATGATTCCACTTGGGAATGATGAGATACTAATGAGTTGTTGGTTATGTCACGACTTCCCAACTTCTTAGGCATGTAAAAATTCCAGAACTATGTTCTTATTGACACAAAAAAACCATGTGAGACCAAGCTAGGTCTACCTATGTTTGTAGCGGAACTATGCACAAGCATACCGATTTTATTTTCATGTTGCACACTTACTTCATAGGGATTTTTTGTTGCCTAATACTACTTGCAGTTTGCCAAGTCTCAACAAGAATTTGATTACTTCGATCCAGTGGTCCCTAAGTGTGCTAATGATATTGATATATTTCTTGAGTGTGATTACAGGATTCCAGTCGTTGCTTGGCTTCTGAGACTAAATCATGACTTTGAACTTATTCAGGTCCAGATATTGAGGTGTCAACCATTTCCTTCTCTTGTAGAGACTTCCAATTTGGTCCAACAAGAATATCATCATTGACAGTCCCTCACCCAAACCATTTTATAGTACTGTTCAACAAATCACAGTGACTGATACTCATGTCCCTATTTGGCAATCTAGAAGCATGTCCATTATTACTGTCATAAACTGCAGTTTTGAGTCTGTGATTGAGCCCTTCTTGGCGCCGGATTTATGTAGGCTTGAGTCTGTGATTGCTCTTCCGACGCCCATTCTCTCTTCTTGCGGGGATGTATCTCCCTCCGTTGCTTCTCCTCTTTCTAGGAGGGTGTTTTTTCTTCTCTAGTAGCCCGGTAGTTTCTTTTTCCTCGCTTACTATATCGGGAAGTGGTGAGACTCCGGATGTCTCCTCCTGTGGAAATGCCCCTCAAGATCCTCTGCCTTCCACTAGATCTCTTCGTGCCACCCACGATCACGGGACTCCTCACATAACTACCATTATGTTTGATTGAACCAATTATCTCTCGTGGGCTCGTTCCGTTACTCTGGCCCTCAAGAGTCGCTGTCTACTCGTGTTTAACAATGGTACTACTAGGGCGCCCTCTACTCTCTCTAGATTGGCCCCAATGGGAATTAAAGAATTCCTTGGTGATGTCATGGCTGACTAACTCTATGCAAGTGTCTATTGCCCGCAACAACCTCTTTGTGGACACTGCGACTGACATTTGGAAGCGTGCTGTGATTACCTACTCCTGTCATGGGAATTCCTCTCAGATTTTTCAATTGCGGTGACGGATTTTCACTTGCACCAAGGGACCTCCCCCCCCCGCTGCTTACTGCCTATAGTTTACCCAGCTTTACCAAGAGTATGACCATTTCGATTCGCTTACTCTTGTCTCCCCTGAAGATGAGGTGCTGGTCCGTGCCCAGGAGGACTGCAACCGGATCTTCGAGTTTCTTCATGGTCTTCACCGTAACCTTGATCCCATCAGTGTTCAGATTTGGCCGCTTTTCTCCGCCTTCCTTACCTAAGGTGTATAGTTTGGTTCAACAAGAATATGATCGCCGACAGATTCATATACCAGACACTTTTCCTAAGGGCTCTGCTCTTGCCACCCGGTTCAGTCCCGATGGCCGCTCTCTTTGTGACAGTAGGTCCAAGTCTATGGACAAGGACCATTTGACGTGTGATTGTTGTGGGAAAGCCCGACATACTCGGGACACTTGTTTTAAGCTTCATGGCTTTCCTCCTTGCAGGGGTCCTATTCCCGCAGCGGTCGTGACTCTGGTCGCACTCTGGGCCGCTCTTCCCCATCTCGCTCGGCTTATCTCTCTAATTTCGTTGATGATCCTGCCCCTTATGGATGCCCTGATGGCCCCGAGATTCCTTCTGTCCTTTCTGCTGAGGAGTTTCTCGCTTTCCGCCTCTTCATGATTGGACGCTCATCTGAGTCTTACAGCTCTTCATATGCCCATCAGGGGGTTCCCAGTGCTCACTCTGCCACCGCCCGCGCCTCCACCCAGTGGATCATTGACTCCAGCGCCATCGACCACATGACTGGTTCTGCTACAGGTTTTGTGTCTTATATTCTTTTGTCTGGTAGAGACAAAGTGAGCATTGTTGATGGATCCCTGTCTCCCATTGTCGGAAAAGGGTGGATTCCTTGCTCCTCCCTCACTCTCTCTTCGGTGCTTCATGTTTCTAAGTTTACCCACAACCTACGTTCTATTAATCACATTAATAATTTTATGAATTGCTCTGTAACTTTTTTCCCTACTCGTGTGGCTTTCAAGACTTGAAAATGGGGACGGTGATTAGCTCTGGTTGGCTGCATGGTGGCCTGTACCTGTTTGACCCCTCCAGCTCTGCCTCTTCTCCGAAGGCTCTTTCTGTTGCTCAGACCTCTGTGGAGTCCTACAACTGCCGCCTTGACCATCCTTCTCTATCTACTATACATCTTTTATTTCCTCATATGTTCAATGTATCTTTGGATACTTTTAAATGTGTTGTGTGCGCTCTTGTTAAATATCATCGTGCTTCTCTTAATCATGTGTCTACTCCTAGTGCTTCTCCTTTTGTCATGGTTCATACTGATGTTTGAGGTCCTTGCCATGTTGCCTTTATTTCTGGTTTCCACTGGTTTGTTATGTTTATCGACTGTTTTTCTAGTTGTACGTGAGCCTATTTAATGAAAAACAAAAAATGATGTATTTTCCTTATTTCAACGTTTTCATAAAATGGTGGCTACTCAGTTTAACGCTGCCATTAAAGTTTTACGCGGTGATAATGGTTGTGAGTACGTGGACTCTTCATTTGAGCGTTATCTTAGTGATCAGGGCATTATCCATCAGACATCTTGTGTCGACACCCCGGCTCTGTATGGGGTCGCCGAGCGCAAGAATCACAATCTTCTAGAGCTAGCTCGCTGCTTCCTCCTGATGATGCACCTCCCTAAGTATTTTTGGGGTGATGCGGTTTTTACTGCGGCGTACCTTATTAATCGTTTGCCGACTCGGGTTCTTTGCTTCAAATCCCCTTTTGAGGCTCTTTTTGTCTTTCCTACAAATCTCCTTCCTCGAATCTTTGAGTGTGTGTGTGTTTTGTATATGTGCACCCCACATCCTAGTTTGATCCTTGTGCCATCAAGTGTATATTATTTTGGGTATTTTCCGACCCAAAAAGGATATAAATGCTTTCAACCCTCTCCCAGAAAGACCTTCGTTACTATGGACGTCACTTTTCGGGAGTCTGAGTCCTACTACGAGTCCTCACTTTAGGGGGAGTCTTACCCAATGGAATTCAACTCTCTTTCCCTACCTATTCCTCCTGTCGTGACCATACCTGCTATGACTACATCCTTGCCTACTCCTACCCTTACTCCTGTGACCACACCTACTCCTACTTCTGTGACTAACTGTTCCTCCTTTGCAGGTGTATACTCAGCGAAAATAGGGTCCAGGTACATCGACATCTCTCAGGCTACCCGCTCCAACATCAGTTCCTTCTTTGGTCCTTCAAGGTAACTGTATCTCTACCCAACATCCGATGTCCCACTTTGTGTCCTATAACTCATTATCTCCCTCGCATAAACTATTTATTGCCACTCTCTCCATTTCTATTCCCTCCATATGGGAGAATGTTATTGCTAATCAAAAGTGGCGAGATGCTATGCATGAGGGGATGTTGGCCCTGGACAAGAATTGCACATTAGACTTGGTGCCTTTTGATGCAGTGGTAGCACAGACACGGGGGAATTTACTAAATGTAATTTAAAATGTGAATGTCGTGTAGTGGAATGCAAGAGTGGTCCGCTAAAAAAATTGCAACCTGTAAATTAATTATTATAATAAAACAATAGAGGCACTCACGGTTGCAATTAATTAATTAAAGGAGAACAATTTATCAATTTTCACAAACGATAGGGGCACCAATATTTCAAGCGATCACAGAATACGCCCAACAAATTTAACAACGAAAGAACTACTAGCACCACAAGGAAACAAACCCCACAGTACAAGTTTCACCAGCATATACAACAGTAACGGGACAAGAACTTCATACCACAATTTGCCTATGTAGGCGGCGGAGGACACAGGTTGGAGCAACGGAGGGGGTAATAATGGCGGCCGTTGGCTGTAAAGGGCTGGTGTAGACTGTTAGAAAAGCCTATTTAAGGGCACATGTTGTTTCTTCTTTTTCTCTCTTCTTGTATTAGTCCCACATCATGTATTAGGATTTCTCTTTTCCTTCTTCTCCTATATAAGTGTGTGTATACTTGTAACTATTACTTGAATGATTATATGCAAGGTTTTGGGCCTATTTCTACATGGTATCAGAGGGAGGTTCCGACTCTCGCGGTCTGCCGACGTCTGACCGCACTGTGTAATTTCTCTCGCGGACT
The DNA here is from genome assembly GCA_039583875.1 of Platanthera guangdongensis. Classification (NCBI taxonomy): domain Eukaryota; kingdom Viridiplantae; phylum Streptophyta; class Magnoliopsida; order Asparagales; family Orchidaceae; genus Platanthera; species Platanthera guangdongensis. The sequence goes on along the minus strand of CM077157.1, from coordinate 33,537,125 downwards.
TCCTCCTGCGGCTTGTTCTTCGCGGAATGTTTTTTTTCTAGCCGCGCTTCCCTGCGGCCTGCCCTTTCAGTCCGCTTCCTTCTGCCTTTTTTTCTCTCCGTGGATCCACCTTCCCCCCTTACTTTTATAGCCTTTTCTCTCTCCGTGGGACCACCTTCTTACCTGTCCGCTGCGGCCTCTCTCCTAGTCGCGGCCTCTCGTCAGTCCGCTCCTGCGCTCTTTGCTTGTTCGCGGCCTGTCTTGCCTGCGGCCTCTTTTCTGTCCGCCGCGGCCTCCCTACTCGTCGCGGCCTCCTTCTCTGTCCGCTGCTAAGATCTGCCTGACCGTGCGGGCTGTCTCCTTCTCGCCTGCATCTTGGTCGCGATCTCCTGCCTTCTCCTGTCCGGCGCGACTTGTCTCAGTCCGGCGCGACTTGTCTCAGTCCGACGCGACTTGTCTCAGTCCGGCGCGACTTGTCTCAGTCCGGCGCGTAAGATCTTCCTGACCGTGCGGGCTGTCTCCTTCTCGCCTGCATCTTGGTCGCGATCTCTTGCCGTCTCCTGGTCGCCCGACTTGTCTCAGTCCGGTGCGGCTTGTCTCAGTCCGCCCGGCTTGTCTCTGACCGACGCTTCCCCTGGTCGCTTCGCTTTTTGATCGCGACCTCTTCTGTCGAGATCTGCCTGATTGCTGGTGCCATTGTGACCGTGCGGGTTGTTCCTCTCTCACCTGCATCTTGGTCGCGGTTTCCTCCGGCTCTTCCCCTCTCTGTTTGCGTGACCTGTCTCTACCCGCTGCGGTCTGCCCTACTCGCCTCAACCGACTCCAGTCCGCCGCGGTCTGTTCCTGCTCGCCGCCGGCCTCCCCTCTGCTAGTCGCCGGCCTCCTCTCTGCTAGCCGCCCGACCTCGTCTCTGCTAGACGCCTGTTTTTTTTCTTCTTCTGCTCACCGCATGGCGCCTGCTGCTTCAGCTGTCACCTCTGTTGTGTCCTTCTCTACGGAGGGTATCACCTGCCTCTCTCATCATTCTTGTTGGATCGTTGATTCCGGCGCTACTCACCATATCTCCTCCCAGAAGCCCCCAGCATATCTCCAAACGCCTCATCCTGCTCGCATCACTGTGGCCAACGGTGACACCCTCCCCGTCTTTGGCTCCGCTGATCTTCAGCTTACGCCAACCCTTTCTCTTTCCTCGGTTCTTCACGTTCCGGGGTCTCCCTTCAATTTATTATCAGTTAGTCGTCTCACACACGACCTTGACTGTTGTATTACATTTTCACCCTCTTCTTTTCTTATGCAGGATCGCCGCACCCGGAGTACCATTGGTCAGGGGCAGCTGGTGAATGAGTTGTACATCTTGGATATCCCACCAACTCTTCTCTCCACCATCTCTACTGTTGATTGACATTGCCATCTTGGACATGCTTCCCTTCCGATTCTCAAGCGGGCTCTTCCTGATATATCTTTACAGGAGTTCTCCTGTGAATCTTGTGTCTACGGCAAACAACACCGTTCCTCTTTCCCCCCAGCCTGTACCAGGAGTACTACTCCCTTGTCGTTAGTTCATTCTGATATTTTGGGTCCTTATAGGATCCCTAGTATTTTTGGCTTTCGGTATTTTGTCACGTTCATTGACGATTACTCCCGTACCATGTGACTCTATTTACTACATAATCGCACCGAACTTCCCTCTGTCTTTCGCGCCTTTTTACTTGAGATGCGTACGCAGTTCGCCACTTCTCTCAAAATCATTCGCACTGATAATGCTCTGGAGTATACGGGTCGTGCCTTCTCCAATATCTGCACTGACTTTGGTGTCATCCATCAAAATTCATGCGCGTATACCCCTCAGCAAAACGGGGTGGCAGAACGCAAAAATCGTCATCTTCTCGATGTTGCCTGCTCCCTTATGTTCCAAATGCACATTCCCACCGAATATTGGAACTTTGCTGTTTCCACCGCCTGTCATCTCATCAACCGCCTTCCCTCCTCTGTCCTTGATTTTGCCTCGCCCATCCAACTCCTCTATCCCTCCATCCCCCTCACCTCTCTCACACCACGGATCTTCGGGTGTGTTTGTTATGTCCACCTTCTTGCCCCTCCTTCCGACAAACTTGCTCCTCGGGCCGCCAAGTATATGTTTGTTGGCTACTCCCGCACTAAAAAAGGGTACGTCTGCTACTCTCCTACTATCGGCAAAATGGTCGTTTCTGCGGATGTCACCTTCTGCGAAGACCAGCCCTTCCACTTACCCAGCACCACCTCGTCTTCTGCTCCCTCGTCTTCTGCTTCCTCTCTTCCCCGGCCCGTTGTCCTGGTCACGCCATCTGTGCCGTCTTCTTCCTCCTCTTCCCCCGTTCCTCCTCGGGTTCCTCCACCGCTAATCCGTGTCTACTCTCGTCGCCCATCCAAGGATGCTCCCGTGACCCAGCTCCCTGCTGCCAGCGATAGTTCGGCTGCGGTCGTTCACGCTCCCGTCTCTACAGCTCATCCCTTGGCCAACTACGTCTCTCTACATCGGCTAACACCGCCTCTCTACGCATTTGCCACCTCCCTTTCCTCTATTTCTCTTCCTAACAATGTACATGAGGCGCTTCACCACCCAGGATGGCGGGCTGCTATGAACGATGAAATGCAGGCTCTCTGGGCTAACCAGACCTGGGATCTGGTTCCTCTTCCTGCTGGCCACACCCCTGTTAGCTGCAAATGGGTCTTTGTCATTAAACATGCGGCAGATGACACTATCGACCGTCTGAAGGCCCGTCTTGTGGCACGGGGGTTTACTCAGCAACGTGACCTTGATTACGAGGAAACCTTCTCTCCCGTGGCCAAATTGAACACGGTCCGCGTTCTTCTCTCCTTGGCTGTTCATCGTCACTGACCACTTTATCAGCTGGATATCAAGAATGCCTTCCTCAACGGCGATCTACATGAGACAGTTTATATGCAGCAGCCTCCCGGGTTTGAGACCACGGGGGAGTCTTTGGTCTGTCATCTTCGGAAATCCATTTATGGTCTCAAAGAGTCCCCGCGTGCGTGGTTTGAAAAGTTCAGTAAGGTGGTCTTTGCTAGTGGCTTCACTCGGAGCTCGGCTGATTTTTCTCTCGTCACCCGACATCGGTCAACTGAGACTGTGATTCTTCTGGTCTACGTTGATGATATCCTGATTACTGGCGACGACACGGCAGGAATACAACAGATCAATGCACAATTGTATTCTGCCTTTCAAACCAAAGATCTGGGCAACCTTCGGTACTTTCTTGGGCTCGAGGTCGCCCGACTCCCTGATGGTCTTGTGTTATCTCAAAGGAAGTACTGTATGGACCTCCTTCGTGATGCAAGTTATTCTGGGTGCAAACCAGCGGAGACTCATATGGACGCAAATCACAAGCTCTCGGCCCATAGCTCTGACTCTGACAAGCTACTTACAAATCCGGAATATTACAGACGCTTGGTTGGGAAGCTGATCTACCTTACGGTGACTCGACCAGACATCTCATTTGCTGTGGGAGTTGTGAGCCGTTTCATGCACGCTCCTCGGACATCTCATCTTCAAGCTGTCGAGCGCATCCTTCAATATCTCAAGATCGCCCCCGGACAAGGACTCGTGTACAAGCCATCCACATCTCTATCTCTTGTCGCGTATTCTGACGCTGACTACGCATGATCTATTAATGATAGACGCTCCACAACTGGATTCTGCACTTACTTTGGTGGACACCTCATAACTTGGCGTAGCAAGAAACAGAATGTGGTTGCGCGTTCCTCTGCTGAAGCTGAGTACCGGGCTATGACTGCTGTTGTCTCTGAACTAACCTGGCTTGAAGGCCTTCTGGGAGACTTAGGTGTTCGTCTCTCATCTCCGGCAACCTTATTTTGCGACAGTCAGGCAACAATTCATATTGCCAAGAATCCGGTTTTTCACGAACGAACAAAGCATATCGAAGTTGACTGTCACTTTATCCGGGAAAAGGTACAGTCAAAGAAGATAGATTTGGAGCATGTTCCTGCTACCGACCAAGTTGCGGACATCCTGACAAAAGCTCTCTCCAGGCCGCTATACTATCGGTTCTTATCCAAGCTTGGCGCCTACGACTTGTACGCTCCAGCTTGCGGGGGAGTGTTAGAAAAGCCCATTTAAGGGCACATGTTGTTTCTTCTTTTTCTCTCTTCTTGTATTAGTCCCACATCATGTATTAGGATTTCTCTCTTCCTTCTTCTCCTATATAAGTGTGTGTATACTTGTAACTATTACTTGAATGAATATATACAAGGTTTTGGGCCTATTTCTACATAGACGAAGTGGTGAGGGAGGGATTAATTGGGGCAACTTACTTGAATACGCAACTCACAAACTGCTGTTTTCAGAAACCTGGACAACAGTTTCTAGCAGCAGGTTTTGGGAAGTAGAGAGGGCGCGTGGCAACATGAGTTGAGTTCCTGTAGTGGGTGTGGGTGGCAAAGAGAGGGAGAAGAACGATGAGGTTCCACCTGTAAGGATTGCGGTAGGCAGAGCAATGGGATGTCGGGTAGGGAAGACGTAGCGTTGGTTGGTTTGCGGAAGAGGTTAGAGCGGGCTCGAGGACGAAGAAGGTGGACTTACGGTGGCCGGCGGGTGGTTACACGGGGAGGACAAGGAGTCACGGGATGTTGCGGGTAGAAGCAGGAGGGACCAGGAAAGGCTGTCTAGGGCTCAGAGGGGGAAGTGCAGGAGAGGACGGAGGGGACGGAGGAGGCAGAGGAGGCTTACCGGAGAGGAAGATGGAGGAGAACTTTGCCGGCGTCGCACCGGAACAAGGTGAGGGGAGCAACGTTGCACCGATCCAAGACCGACGGTTTCGGGATTTTCCCAAAACTCACGATACTCCACCATTAGCCGCCGGCCACATTTATATCCCAACATGTAACTGCACAGTAATTGAAATCAAATAAAACCTCAATCCGACGGCGCACACTTGTTCGGACCGATCGAGAAAATTACATCTTCAAATAAAAAAAAACTATATATATAAACTTGACTCGGATCGACCATCCGGACGCGACCACGGGCTCCGATCGCATGTCCGGGCAGCGGATCACCGCCTCCTGCGGGAATACGCGCATGTCGGTCGTGGTGCGCCGTCACCTTTGCTACCTGACAAAACCGTGGTAGGGTGGTGCAAGTGGACGTTCTCCGTCAAGCAAAACTCTCAAGGTGTCGTTGAGCGATAAAAGGCTCGATTGGTGGCTAGGGGCTATACTCAAACCATGAGGATTGAATATCAAGAAACCTTCGCTCCTATGGCAAAAATAAATTCTATAAGAGTTTTGCTCTTATGTGTTGTCTGCAAATGATGGACTTTGACCCAGTTAGATGTGAAGAATGCATTTCTTCATGGGGACTTGACAGAAGAAGTGTATTTGTCATTACCGCATGGTCTTACCCCAGCAGGATTTGAGAGAAAGTTATGCAGGTTGAAGAAAACTTTGTATGGCTTAAAATAGTGTCCTCGGGTCTGGTTTATGAGATTTCATAGAGCTATGGTCACATTTGGATACTCCTAGAGCAATGCAAATCATATTTTTTTTATAAAACACAAACATGAGAGACTCATGACTCTTATTGTTTATGTGGATGGTATCATTATCACGAACGATATATTGAGGAAATCCAAATTCTGAAACAAAGATTGACAAATAAATTTGAAGTAAAAGACCTGGGAAATCTCAAATACTTCCTTGAAATTGGGGTCGCTCAATCAAATCATGATATATTCATATCACAGAGGAAGTACATCCTTGACTTGCCCCAGTCATGTGGGATGAGCGTGTGTAGACATGCTGACACCCCAATTGATGTCAACCACAGATTGGGTAGAGATGATGGCGAAGCGGTGGCTGATATCGCTGGATTTCAACGACTGGCTGGTCGTCTTATCTATCTATCTCATACTCGTTCGGATATTTCATATGATGTTGGTGTTATTAGTCAGTTCATGCACTCACCAAGAACTCATTACTTGGAAGTTGCCCACCGAATCCTTCGGTATCTCAATTCCTCTCTGGGAAAGGGTATCTTGTTCTCACCGGGCAAAGAATTGACTGTTGAAGTCTATACTGATGTTGATTGAGCCGGTTCTGTTGATGACATGAGGTCCACTTCTGGTTATTGTTCACTAGTTGGTGGTAACTGGTAACATGGAGAAGTAAAAAATAGCATGCGGTTTCTAGGTCGTGTGTAGAGGCAGAATTCAGAGCCATGGTGCATGGGATTTGTGAAGGACTGTGGATCAAACCTCTTTTGAAGGATCTTGGGCCCTTGACATGAAAAATAAGGATCCCGTGAGACTTTATTGTGATAGAAAAGTTGCTATTAGCATTGCTCACAATCCTGTCCAACATGACCGCACAATGCATGTGGAGGTTGTGTAACACCCCTTCCCAATTTTTCAATAATCAGTCATCCGGTCGGGTCAGCGATATAAAGAGAACTAGGAAACAATATTAAAACTAGTATACAACGGGTATAAAGTAGAAGCTACTAAAAATTTATAACTTGTAACAGAAGCTAAGAAAGTAAACTAAGGGTAACCACATACCTGAAATCTGGAATCACAGAGCCACTATACGTGAATAGAATTGAAATAACTGAAAATCCGTACTATCATAACAAGTCTGATACAAGATATATAAAATATTAACAAGTTACACCGTCCACATCTACAAGTGTATGCTGAAGGTAAAGGAAATTTGAATGAGAAAAACACTACAAACTGATGTCACCAACGCTCATCCTAGGCGTAGTTTCTCACCTAGGTCACCTGTAAAAACATTGCCCACGAGGGGTCAGAGTAGAGAAACATAACTCCTAGTGACACTAAAAACATTTTATCATATAATGGATGCATGCCTTTAGAAAATAGTTTTGTGCATTAAAAACATTTATGTCATATGTTATGCATGCCTTCAGAACACTACCTGGTCAAAACATCTATCTGTTCTATGTTTGCGACTTTCAGTTCACTAACTAGTGTACTGTCTCACGTCAGGTCTATACTTGAGTTCTAGGTGACCTCTAGCTTGCACCTCTACTAGGAAGACTCTATGCAGAGTAGCTCCTAACGCGCATCTGAAACTGACGACCCGAGACCATCTGACGAACTCAATTGTTCTAGTGTCGCGCGGACACGGTCTCGAATCTACTAACTGTCTCAAGGGGAGTCAACTCACAAGACACTGCTACTCATATGATACCATATGCCCTATGAGGAAGGTAGTGCGCCTCTACCAAGTACGAAAAGACTGAAGTGTGCTTACTGACCTTTTGGTCAAATACTACTCTGCTTGGGACATCTCTTTTGGTGTACTACTGAGCGACCCTTTACTATCTCATGGTCGACTAGAAGGGACATACACGCCCTTGGTTGGACAAATTCCAACTTACGTAGACGGGTATAGGTTTCGTACCTAACGTTACTGTTCATGATCTGGCTACTTGGGTCTTGGAGAAGGGTGTCATCCTATACATTTTTCGCAACCATTTTCCTACCACCCACCTTTCTATGCATGGTCATGATATTTGTACAAAGCCTACACATGCGTATATAAAATATATTTCTTGCTATGTCTAACTAACAAAAATTAGTTTTCCTTACAGAGGTGCTGCGGCGCTCGTACACTCGGCGCGACGACATTTTCTCTTCCAAAAGCAATCCTACTGCTGTGGACCTTCAGAAAGCTGCCCCGACCCCACCAAAGTCTTGCAATTTACAGTAGCCCTAATTTCATAATTTTTCCCTTAACGATTTTCCCGTGGAAAATTTATATACAACTAGGGTTACAAAATTTCACGCGCTAAACTTCAGATTTTACCTTTATGTAGAGTGATTGAGGCTCTCAAAGCGTCCAACCCAAATTCCGCGGAGGATCACGAACTGCAAAACCTATTTAGGGCATTAGGAACAAAAATTAGTTTAGTCTAATCTCCAAATCGTAGGATCTCCATGAGGGAAAAGAGATAAGGGAGGAATCGACTCACCAGAACCAAAATAGTTTCCACTACCACCGGCTAGGGTTGAATCCAACACTTCCACGACCAAGGAAGGAAAAGTAATGTCCACTGGCGCTCATAGAGGAAGGAGGAGTGGTCGGAGAGGAGTTCCGGAGGAGGAATAGCCGCCGGTTAGGGCACGCGGGAGGCGTCGGGCTGGCTCGGCGTCGCTGCGTGCGGGAGGCGAAACGGGAGAAACGAAAATCGGGCTGCGGTTTTGCTAAATCCCGTGAGAAAGAGGGGGGTTACGAGATTTTATTTGTCAAGCCTTGCGGTTTTGATAACCGCATGAGGAGAGGGTGGGTAAAATTGCCATTGACACCCCATTTCTATTTTCGTGCTAAACGCAACCTATTCTCCCTGCGCGCGTCGATTCTAAAATAACATGCGTTACGCACTATTATTAACGCACTTAACGAACTAACGGTCGCTATCATAAGGAAAAGTAACGTTATACCTCGACGACGCGTTGTCTCGATCAGAATCCGTCGCGACTTGCCCCTACAAATAAAATAATTTCTCGCGTCAGATTTTCGGATGTTACAAATCTCCCCTCCTAACAAATTTTTCGTCCTCGAAATATGTAATCATACCTGAATCGAAGAGGAAAGAATAGTCTGCATTGCTCTTAAGCTCATCCTCACGCTCTCAGGTATACTCTGGACGACCACAGTTCATCCAAAGGACTTTGACCATGCGAATTTCTCTATTCCTGAGCTTCTGCATCTTTGAATCCACTATACTGACTGGTCTAACCCCAATACTAAGATCTGTCTCGATTGATGCTTCCTCGGTACTGATGATCTGACTGGAATTTCTGATTGCTCTCCTCAGATAGGAGACGTGGAATACATCATGTACACCACTCATTTTCTCAGGTAAGGCCAATCTATAAGCAACCTCACCAACCCTTTCCAGCACCTCAAAAGGACCATCGAATCTGGGGCTCAGCTTTTTCATCCGCTTTATTCTAGAAACTCCTCTGACTGTTCTGACCTTTAGATAAAACATAGTCTCCAACACTGAACTCTACTGACCTGTGCTTCTGATCATGATACTTGGTCTGATGATCCTGAGCTGTCTTCATACGCTCCTGAATGAGCTTGATCCTGTCAGAGGTCTTATCAATCCATGACTCCCTGATGGTAGACCTTTCTTCACTTTCAGCCCAACATAACAATGTCCGACAACGTCGACCATAGAGGGCCTCGAACGGTGTCATCTCAATACTTGTCTGAAAACTGTTATTCTAGGAGAACTCCACAAGAGTAACATATTTCTCCCACTTTCCTCCAAAGTCCAAAATGCACATCCGTAGCAGATCCTCTAAAGTCCTGTTTGTGCGCTTAGTCCATCAGTATGGGGATGGAATGCGCTGCTGAAATGTAATCTGGTACCCAACCGCTCCTGTACGTATCACCACTCCCTGGAGGTGAATCTGGCGTATCGATCTGAAACTATAGTCCTGGGAACACCGTGAAGTCAAACTATCTTGTCTAAATATAACTGTGCTAATCTGGGACTCCGATCTGTCTTCTTTAGAGGGATGAAATGAGCAACCTTAGAAAGCCGATCTACTATAACCCATAAGGAGTCATTCCCACTCTGCGATCTCGGCAGACCATGGATGAAATCCATGGATATATCCTCGAAAGTCCACTCGGGAATGAGAAGTGGCTGCAACTTGCCTCCAAGCCTTCGACACTCGCCCTTAACTAACTTGCACGTCTCACACTTCCCTACGTAATCTGCAACATCACTCTTCAAACCTGGCCACCATTCTACCTTCTTGAGATCTGCATACATCTCCGTGCTACCTGGATGTATAGAATATCTGGAATTGTGTGCCTCAAATAGAATTTCCTCGTGAAGGTGACTAACATCGGGGATACACACCCTGCCATCAAACAATAGTAAATCATCCTGAATAGTGAATCTCTCCTTCTGACCAGTCTGCACTGAGCTCCAAATCTCTGCCATCTTTGGATCCAACGGTAGAGCTGTCCTGATTCTATCTTTAATGTCGCAGGTGATCTCCATCCAATTCAACCTTGCAGAACCAAAATTACAGCGTGACACAACGGTGATGTCCAGTCTCTCCAGTTCTCGCACTAACTCCTCCTGCTGAGTGAGAAGGAAGAAACACGAACCTCTACGGCTAAGGGCATCAGCTACAACGTTCGCCTTTCCTGGATGATACTAAATGTCTACGTCGTAGTCTGATAGAAACTCTTACCATCTGCGCTGCCTCAAATTGAGCTCTCGCTGATCAAAGATATATTTGAGGTTCTTATGATCAGTGAAGATCTCACAACGAACACCATAAAGATAGTGCCTCCAAATCTTCAGAGCATGTATGACTGCTGCAAGCTTCAAGTCATGCACGTGATAGTTCCTCTCATGAAGCTTTAATTGTCTCGAGGCTACGACCTTTCCATGCTGCATGAGAACACATCCCAAACCCTGACCTGATGCGTCGCTATAAATCTGAAACTCGTTAGGCCCTGAAGGTAAACTCAAGATCGGTGCGGTCATCAATCTACCCTTCAAGTCCTCAAACTCCAACTCACACTCAACAATCCAATCCAAGCCCTTACCCTTCCTGGTGAGGGAAGTCAGTGGTAAGGCTATCTTTGAGAAATCTCCGATGAATCTCCTGTAGTAACCAGTAAGACCCAAAAAGCTGCGAACCTCTGAAACTGTCTTCGGCCTTGGCCAATTCTTAATGGCCTCTATCTTCTTTGGATCGACACTAAGCCCTTGCTGACTGATGACGTGACCTAAGAATGCAATCTCTGAAAGTCAGAACTCACACTTTGAGAACTTAGCATATAACTGGTTTTTCCTGAGGGTGCTCAAAACAATCCTGAGGTGTGCGGCATGATCTTCTGCACTTCTTGAGAACACCAAGATGTCATCAATAAAGACGATAACAAAACGATCCAAGTACTCTCGAAATACCCTGTTTATCAGGTCCATAAATACTGAAGGGGCATTGGTCAGCCCAAACGGCAAGACCACAAACTCGAAGTGTCCATACCTGGTACTGAAAGCCATCTTCTGGACATCCACGTCCCGAATCTTCAACTGATGGTAGCCCGACCTCAAATCTAACTTGGAAAAGGTGCACGAGCCCACCAACTGGTCGAACAAATTATCAATCCTGAGAATCGGGTATTTGTTCTTTACTGTCAGCTGGTTCAACTCATGGTAGTCTATGCACAGTGTCAGACTACCATCCTTCTTCTTCACGAATAGTACTGGAGCACTCAAAGGTGAAGTACTGGGACGTATAAAACCCAAATCAATCAACTCCTGCAACTGACTCTTCAACTCCGCTAGTTCCCTTGGAGCCATCCGATAGGGGGATTTGGCTACCGGTGTAGCCCCAGGCTGCAAGTCTATCGGGAACTCAATCTCTCTATCTGGAGGGGCACCAGGGAGCTCTTCCGGGAAAACATCGGGGAATTCCTGAATCACTGGTACCTCTGTCAAGTCAGCCTTAGCCTCCGCATTCATCAGTACTACGAAGGTTTCACAACCCTTACTGATGCACCTTTTAGCTTGGACTGCGGAGATGATCATCTTCACAACTCCCTTCAAGCCCTGAAAAAAAAACGCAATCTGATTAGGGCCCTCAAACTATATCTGCTTCGCCCTACAGTCAATCCTGGCGTTGACCGCCAAAAGCCAGTCCATTCCAAAGATCAGATCGAATCCCACAATAGGTAGCTGCAAAGCTTCCACAATAATCTCGGTATCACCAAACTGCACCGGTATCCTGCACTTATCTCTGGTCTGCAGAAGGGATCCATTAGGCATCATGACTTCCAGTAGTACTGTCTCTGGGAAGACTTCTAAATTCAACTTACGCACTAGAGATTCTGCGATAAACGAGTGCGAGACACCCGTATCAAATAGAATTTTGGAGGGTAAATCACGAATCATAAGGATGCCTACATGAATGATTTTTAAAATGAAAAGAGTGTCACTACGAATGATTAAATAAACTTGTTAAACAAAGTAAAGCACTTACCAGTCACTACATCCTCCTGATCCTTTGCCTCCTGTTGACCATGCCCATAAGCTCTGAGCTGCACCAAATCTTGACCCTGCTGTGGTCTTCCATCAGTAATCATCAGAGCTTTGCCCTTGTCTACTCTGCTAGGGCCACCAACCTCATACTTCGACTGCAGGAACAAATTACATTTGTCATCTACAGTAATTTCATAAATGCACAAAAATACAACTAAATTTTGATTACCTGATTTGAACCAATTTCCTGACAGAAACGAGCTATGTGTGCAGGTTGACGACACTTGTAACACACACCCACACTGGCCAAACACTCAGCAGGATGGCGACGCTGACACTTGGGACAAGGGGGTAGTCCCTGCTCCTATCACCAGATTGACCATTCTTTCTCGCATCAGGCTTCTGCTTCTTGTTCCAGTTCTTCCCTTGGTCATTCCTGCTCTATTGCGGCTAATGCGAATCCTGAGATCTCTTCGCACGAAAATTACTTCGCTTCTGAACCTTCTGTTGATCAGCCTCCAGCTTGCGAGCCGTATCCACTAAGCTCCTGTAATCAGCGTTGATCATAGTCATCAGCGGCTGCCTCAACGAGTCACGTAAACCATCCACAAAACGACTACACTTCTCAGTCTGGTCTCCCTGCATCACGCCCGCATATTGAGCCAGATGGGTAAGCTCTCGCTCGTACTCAGCAACAATCCTGTCGCCCTGGAAAAGCCTAAAATACTTCTCCTGGACACCTCGTCGTGCGGAAGGAGGCACGAACCAACTTGCAAGGGCTCTAGAAAATTCGCTTCCAAAAATAAAAGGAATTTTCATAACACTTTACCTGCAGGATCATCTGCCCGGTACTTGTCCCATCAGACCTTTGCCTCTCCTCGAAGGAGGAAAACTGTCAGAGGAACCTTCTTGTTCTCTGGGCACTCCAAAACATCCAGCAGGTCTCTGGTGTTTGCTACCCAATCATCTGTGTCCATCGGGGACTCATCCTCACTATAGTTCGATGGTTAAAGATCTCTAAAGTTCCTCAAATAACGCTCCAGGGTCATCTCCACGGGTGCTGGGGCAGGAGCTGGTGCAGGGGCTGGTACTTGTACTGGATCTGGAAACCCTGCAGCCAGTCCTCTTTGAAACTCCATCAAGGCAACAGTAACCACCTTGGCAATCTGAGACGCTATGTCAGTGCCCTCTGGAGCTGCTAGAGCTGGTGATACCTGTGGCACGACAGCATCTCCCATAGACGCGTTAGGAACAGTGTCCTGACGTGAAGATTCACCTGGTTCGCTGACTCGTGGTGCCTGATAGAACATATAAAAGAAATCTAATTATTTATCAAGCATCTGCGAAATCTGGTTTAGCAAAAATATTTCGTACTCTTGAGAAAACTAGGGCTTATACGTACTTAAACCCTATACTAACAAGACTTTACTCTAACACAATCCTATGACTCTGTGAAAACCTTCTAGGGTGCAGGGATCCTAAACCTCGCTCTGATACCAATTTGTAACACCTCTTCCCAGTTTTTCAATAATCAGCCATCCGGCCGGGTCAGCGATATAAAGAGAAATATGAAACAGTATTAAAACTAGTATACAACAGGTATAAAGTAGAAGCTACTAAAAATTTATAACTTGCAATGAAAGCTAAGAAAGTAAACTAAGGGTAATCACATATCTGAAATCTGGAATCACAGAGCCACTACACGTGAATAGAATTGAAATAACTAAAAATCTGTACTATCATAACAAATCTGATACAAGATATATAAAATATTAACAAGTTACACTGTCCACATCTACGAATATATGCTGAAGGTAAAGGAAAACCGAATGGGAAAAACACTACAAACTGACGCCACCAACGCTCATCCTAGGCGTAGTTTCCCACCTGAGTCACCTGTAAAAACATTGCCAACGAGGGGTCAGAGTAAAGAAAAATAATTCCTCCGAGTGACACTAAAAATATTTTATCATATAATGGATGCATGCCTTTAGAAAATAGTTTTGTGCATTAAAAACATTTATGTCATATGTTATGCATGCCTTCAGAACACTAACTGGTCAAAACATCTATCTGTTCTATGTTTGCGACTTTCAGTTCACTAACTAGTGTATTGTCTCACGTCAGGTCTATACTTGAGTTCTAGGTGACCTCTAGCTTGCATCTCTACTAGGAAGACTCTATGTAGAGTAGCTCCTAACGCGCATCTGAAACTGACGACCCGAGACCATCTGACGAACTCAATTGTTCTAGTGTCGCACAGACACGGTCTCGAATCTACTAACTGTATCAAGGGGAGTCAACTCCCAAGACACTGCTATTTATAGGATACCATATGCCCTATGATGAAGGTAGTGCGCCTCTACCAAGCACGAAAAGACTGAAGTGTGCTTATTGACCTTTTGGTCAAATGCTACTCTGCTTGGGACATCTCTTTTGGTGTACTACTGAGCGACCCTTTACTATCTCATGGTAGACTAGAAGGGGCATACACGCCCTTGGTTGGACAAATTCTAACTTACGTACACGGGTATAGGTTTCGTACCTAATGTTACTGTTCATGATCTGGCTACTTGGGTCTTGGAGAAGGGTGTCATCCTACACATTTTCCGCGATCATTTTCCTACCACCACACCTTTCTATGCATTGTCAAGATATTTGTACAAAGCCTACACATGCGTATATAAAATATATTTCTTGCTATGTCTAACTAACAGAAATTAGTTTTCCTTACAGTGGTGCTGCGACACTCGTACACTCGGCGCGGCGACATTTTCTCTTCCAAAAGCAATCCTACTGCTCGGGACCTTCAAAAAGCTGCCCCGACCCCACCAAAGTTCTTCAATTTACAGTAGCCCTAATTTCATAAATTTTCCCTTTACGATTTTCCCGTAGAAAATTTATATACAACTAGGGTTACAAAATTTCACGTGTTAAACTTCAGATTTTATCTTTACGTGGAGTGATTGAGGCTCTGAAAGCGTCCAACCCAAATTCCGCGGAGGATCACGAACTCCAAAACCTATTTAGGGCATTAGGAACAAAAATTAGTTTAGTCTAATCTCCAAATCGTAGGATCTCCATGAGGGAAAATAGATAAGGGAGGAATCGACTCACCGGAACCAAAATAGTTTCCACTACCACCGGCTAGGGTTGAATCCGGCACTTCCACGGCCAAGGAAGGAAAATGAATGTCCACCGGCGCTCGTAGAGGAAGAAGTGGTCGGAGAGGAGTTCCAGAGGAAGAATAGCCGCCGGTTAGGGCACGCGGGAGGCGTCGGGCTGGCTCGGCGTCGCTGCGTGCGGGAGGCGGAACAGGAGAAACAAAAATCGAGCTGCGGTTTTGCTAAATCCCGTGAGAAAGAGGGGGGTTACGGGATTTTATTTGTCAAGCCTTGCGGTTTTGATAACCGCATGAGGAGAGAGTGGGTAAAATTGCTATTGACATCCCATTTCTATTTTGCGTGCTAAACGCAACCCATTCTCACCGCGCGCGTCGATTCTAAAATAACATGCGTTACACACTATTATTAACGCACTTAACGAACTAACGGTCGCTATCATAAGGAAAAGTAACGTTATAACTCGACGACGCGTTGTCTCGATCAGAATCCGTCGCGACTTGCCCCTACAAATAAAATAATTTCTCGCGTCAGATTTTCGGATGTTACAGGTTGACTGCATCTTCATCAAAGAGAATATAGAACGAGTAGTTGTGAGCACACCAGTTGTTCCTTTAGTTCAACAGTTAGCGGATTCTCTCACCAAGGGATTAAGTCAGAACCTGTTTGAAAAAATCATGTGTAAGTTAGGCATGCAAGATATCACACACCCAACTTGAGGGGGAGTTTTGGAATTATGTTATTTTACCTTTTGTACCTTGTATTTTTTCTCTTTATTGGCCTGTATTATCTCCCTCCTATATATAGGAGAGAGCCTCCTTTCCTTATTGCAATTTCAATTTTCTACTCTCCAACAGTTTCTACCACCTCTGCGAGCCTCATGTGTTGGCAGCGTCACCTTGGGCACGCATTCCCAATGTCTATGGCACATCTTGATGCAAACAGTGCCGCATCAGGATGTTAAGTTCGACCACGAACTAGTCCTGATGCGCACATTCAGAGTGACATGGCTGATCCCATCATGTTCTTGAACATTTTTAATTACTTCATTGATTACACATCTCAACCAATGAAGATTAAATGCTTATGCCCATATATCTTTGCTTATATACCACTTCATTTTTTGTGTCTTAAATTCTATTTTATTGACTGCTTACTTGCCCATAATTATGTATTTAGTTTTTGTGCTCTGACTGAGTTTTCCCTTTCTGATTCGTTGAAATAATTATACTTGCATTCAACTGTATTGATGATTATACTGAAGAACTATCTGTTTACAGAACTATATGTTAGCTGGCTTGATTTTTTCATTGCTTTCCTTGCATAAATTTTTTTTATAGAACTGTAAATTTAGGTACGCCAGTTTATGATTTTAGGTTTTTAGTTTATAGTTGATTTTCACTTGATATTTTAATTTTGTTTTATTAATTGACACTTTCACTTCCTTCTACAGATTAACTACTTTGCCAACTGCTGTTGGTAAATTAATCTCTCTGAGTCAACTCCACATTACAAAGAACAAGCTGTCTTACTTACCAGATGAACTGGGACTTTTGAACCAACTTCAAATTCTTAAAGCAGACAACAATAGGTAATATTTTGCAGCGTTAGTAGACTAGCATGCTTTATATTAACGTTGGAATGTTCCGGTTCAATTTAATTTGATTTTATTATTTCATTTCACATCTCTGTGTGGAATATATCGTGCATATCTCATCACTAGAAAATTCAATCCCCGATCCTTTTGATATTTGAAGTGCACATCTATCTATCTATATATGTTGATTATTGTAAAAGTTAATATTATTCATCCCTTATATGTTGATTATTGGAGAAAGTTAATATTATTCATCCCTTAAGGGTATTTAAAGCATAAACTAGGTATATATCAAACTGAAACCACAGTGTGGGACAAAACTCAAATACGCTAATATTAACACCCCCTCTAGTTGGGCGCGTGATGTCCACCATGCTCAACTTGCCAATGAGATTACCAAAGACACTTGTACATAATCTGTTACGGATATTCACGGCGAACGTGGCGCGGATCAAGGAAGATGAACCGAGCGCGTCAGGAGCGGATTGGATTGACGAGGAAGACCTAGGCGGGGTCGGAGCAGAGGAATATTTATTACGTTTTATGTTTGTCTGTCGTATTTTATGTATTTATTTCGTTCTATGTTTGGCTGTCGTATTTTAAGTAATTCATGTTTTTCTTAATTTCGGTTTTCCTTTTGTATTCGCCTCTCGCCTCTATAAGAGGGTGCACGAACATTGTATTTGGTATCTTCGATGAATGTATGTTTTTCCCTCCTCTCTCTTCTAACCCTAATCCCCTCTCTTCCTCTCTCTCCCTCTCTTTCTCTCTTCCTCTCCAGTTCCCCCACCATCGGGTTTGTACCAAATTGGTCCGACCTGCCTCACCGCCTGCGAACACAGCCGTCGGTGCTCGTGATTACCCCACAAAGCCTATCCCTTCGTTCGGAATACGCAGCTACAGTGCGCGCTATTCCGCGCCTATTCGCGAATCGCGACTCTGCTTGCCGCTTGACTCAACAATCAGTGTTATGATCTCTGCCCCCGATTCGATCGCTGTTCCGCTTCCTCCCACGTCGCGACCAACTGGGCACGTCTCTGTGCGCCTGCCGATCGGCCGATCTACCCCCGGAAGCCATCAGGCCTGCTTCTTCCGCCATTTTCAGCCCCGCGCTGGAAGCCCTCAGGCTGCTCACATCTCCTCACCCCCGCGCCGCTATCCTTCACCGCACCAGCCACGACCATGATGCTTCTGGGCACATTGCGGGATCGCCCGATCATCATCATGATGGACAGTGTCACAAGCCACAATCTCATCTCCGAGCACCTACTGTAGCAGCTCCGTCTTCCCTTGGTTCCCTCCCAGGACGTTGCGGTCCGCATGGGCGATGGGCGCCACCGCCCGACTCAGGGTTGTTACGCTGACATCTCTCTCTCTATGGTGCCATATTTTGTGACCGCGGACTTCTACACATTTGGTTTAGACGTCCTTGACGCCGTGCTGGGTGTGGCCTGGCTCTGTACGCTCGGCTAGGTATTCGTTAACTGGGAGACTATGACTATGCAGTTTCTACACAAAGGACAACCATGTTGCCTCGACGGTGACTGCCACTGTTCCCCTTTGTCAAGGAACTGGATTCCGACGAGTCACTGCCACCAACCCAACTCTCTCTGATCCGGAAGAAAGACGGCAGCTGGCGCCGAATTACCCAACCAAGCTACTTAGTTGCGACTACCACCTTCAGGGGGACTCTGGCCCATAGGAGGTCCCGATTGCTGGGTCTTACCGTCTGGAGTACGAAACCACGAGGTTGTTCCATAATCACTGTTGTCGCCACCACTCAGACTACTACCTCGAGGACAAAGCATATTTCCCAGACGGCGACATTGTTACAGATATTCGCGGCGAACGTGGCGCGGACCGAGGAAGATGAACCGAGGGCGTTGGTAGCAGCTTGGACCGACAAGGACGACCCAGGCGGGGTCGGAGCAGAGGATATTTAATATTTATTACGTTCTATGTTTGTCTGTCGTATTTTAAGTATTTATTTCGTTCTATGTTTGGTTGTCATATTTCGTTCTATGTTTGACATCATATCTAAGTCTCAACGCTCGATTATGTTTATCAAACACTAAATCATACAATAATATTTGAGTTCATACATTATTTATTTTTTTTATTTTGAAAAAAAGTTTACAACAAAATCTTACCCAGCAAGACTGCCTTTTATATTCCAAAGGCACAAAAAAGATGCACGAAGGCGCAAACCTTTGAGTCTGGTGAGCCTTAGGCGTTCCTTCAGTAACATATGTAGCTTTGGCCAACAACTGTCGTTCAAATATTTTCTAAACTTGTCATGCGGATTTATCATCCTATTGATGAGCCTATAATCTGTCTAAGCACAAAGGCTTTATAGGTTTTAGGCGTCAGGTGACTTGAATGGATCTTTTTCATTGTACAACTGGTGAACATAACGTCAATCACTTCACTTTACTTGAGATAAGACACTTTAATCTTGAATAAGACTCTCTTCGAGGGAAGTCATACTCATTGGGGATACTGGTGGACATGCCCGGGTGTAGGGAAAGAAACACAGATTTATTCGGTGGTTGAATGGATCTTTTTCATAGTACAACAGACGAACATAACGTCAGACACATCGCTTTACTTGAGATAAAACATTGTAATTTTGAATCATACTCTTTGAGGGAAGTCATATTCACCGGGGATACTGATGGACATACCTGGTTGTAGGGAAAGAAACACAGATTCTGAAGCAGTGGACTTCTAAGATCCATTTCATATAAATGAGAAGATCAATCTCCCTTCTTTTGGACCCTTAGGTGGTCCCGCTTTCTCCTCCGCATTCTACGTCATGTTCGCCTAACTTGGGTCACCTTGTTCGTCTATCAATCACTGACTTCTTCGCTTCGCTACACTTTGCTCTTACTGGAGTCTAAATAAGCTCCTTGTTGCCTTCTTTATATAATCTCATCTCCGGGCTGTTCTTCTCTATGCAAATGGGACTTAAGTCCTCTTCTCCTTCTTTATATAATCTCAGCACATTCCGACCCTTGTATTGTTCGCCTGCCTATAGGTGATACCACCCTATACTTGTGTGACCCAAAAAAAGAACCGGAATTCGTCCATCGCTATGCACAAAGGAGGAATCCTTCGTACCGTTTGCCTCTCTTGATATAACCTCACCTCTTCACCTGTTTGCCAAGAGATCACCTTGTTCAACCTCTTTATATAAGCTCACCTTTGGGCTTTTAATCGCTACACTTATAGCAACTTTGCACTATTCGCTGCATATATGTCACCTACTTTGTCATCTTCGCCTATAGAAGATATAAAGTCCATGTTGTTCTTCTATTAGTGGTTTCCACCAAATCTCTTCGTCATCTTTGCCTATAGCGTATATGCTCACCGACCGTCTTCTTTATATACTTCAACAACTTCATTACTTTGTCTTCTTCCTCATTCTCCGATTCTGCTTCTTCGCTGCAATGAGTAAGATCTAATCCTCTACTTTGTCCAGTTCAACCTAAGAGATACGGTTTAGAAGCCATAGGGGTTTAGGTCCTTTATGCCTCTTTTCACACAACAACAAATCAGGAAATTCACTTGAAGCTTTCCTTCTTTCTTCAATGTTAGAGATAGAGGGCGAAGCAAAATCTTCTTGTACACCTGTTGATGTAGCTTCACCACGTAGTGGTGTATGATCAAGAAAAAGTTTCGAGGCAAAGCTAAAAAATACCCTTAATCTCAGAGGAATGCCTCTTTTCTTTCTGTACAAAATTTGTGTCTGATTTCATAAGATATTTATAGTATGAAGAATCTAGCTCCTCCAATTAGTTCCCTAGCTTCTATCATAAAAAAGTAACCAATCTCTTTTTTTGCGATAACTAGGATGTAGATGTTGCTACGATACGCTACGAAGATCTCATGTCACCCATGAGAGGAACAATGAGAATAGCTCATTAACTAATACTGATGTTTTGTTGGTATAGCTAGGCCGTCTAAGGCATTCCCAAAAGCCATGGAATATAGAACACGAAAGAGAGTCGGGCACTTTCTTTTGCTTATGTTCAACCACATGAGTCAAGCGATGGTATGTTTGGGAGCATATGCATGATTTTTCTACTGTAGTACCTTCCCTGTGGATTGTTATGGGTGATCTAAATGATATTAGCTTAGTGGAGGAAAGAAACGAAGGAGCGCCTATGGGTTTGAACAAGGTATTGCGGTTTAGAGACAATGTAAATGCTGGTAATCTTATTGATGCATGATGTGTGGGGTCTGCTTTTACATGGTTTTAGAAACAACAATAGCACTCAAGCCTTTATCCCACCATAGTGGGGTTGGCTATATGGATCATTTGTCTCCACTGTACCCTATCTTTAGTCATAATCTCACTTATGCCTAAGTACATCATGTCTTTCCTTATAGTTTCATTCCAAGTCTTTATTGGTCTAACCCTCTGTCGTTTAACATGGCTAGTGGCTAGACTCTCACAACGCCTAACAGATGCCTCTAATGGTCTCCTTTGTACGTGTCCAAACCATCTTAGTCGAGCTTCTCGCATCTTCTCTACAATTGGTGCTACTCCTGTCTTATCCCAGCTACATTCATTCCTAATTTTATCCAGTCTCGTGTGTCCACACATCCACCTAAGCATTCTCATCTCCACAACTCTCATTTTTTGCTCATATACACAGTTCACTGCCCAACACTCAGAACCATAGAGCATCGCTAGTCTAATTTCAGTACGGTAAAACTTGCCCTTAAGTTTTAATGCTACTTTACGATCACATAAGATCCCTGACGCGCCTCTCCACTTCAACCAACCTGTTTGGATTCTATGTATCACATCTTTATCTACCCCTCCATCTTTTTGAACTATCGATCTCAGATATTTAAAGCAACCACTGCATGAAATATCTTGGTCACCCAACTTAATGGCAGTCATTCGTCCTTCTTGCACTACTAAATTTAAGTTTCATATACTTCATTTTTGTCCTGCTCAACCTAAAACTCTTTTTTTCTAAAGTTTCTCGTCAAGATTCAAGCTTCACGTTTACACTCTCGCGCATCTCATCGACGAAAAAATATCAATTGCAAACAATTAACATCAAGGTATTGTTTGTTGGATATGTCCGATAAGCTCATATAGGACAAGGGTAAAGAGATAAGGGCTTAAATCTGACCCGTGATGTAAGTCAACAATGAGAAGGAATTCCTGTGTTAATTCATGGATTTAGAAACAATATGGAAGAATAATTATTCAATAACGACTCGATAGGTATTATGGAATACTAATGTAGTGGTTCATTTTCCAGAAGCAAAGGCAAGGAATTTACAGGGAACTTCGACGGATCATAGCTCGAGACTAGAATTTAGGTTGTTCCTTTTAAGGTGGCCTAGTTGACCCATGAGAACTTTGATACAATTTTCCATGATGCTTGATTGACCACTAGATCTATGAAGAATCTCTCTAAAATCAGCTTTTTGATCAGTTATTTACCAGCCACTACATTCAAGGATCTCACCTTATTCTGAAACTTGGTGGCTCGGTTTATTGACACTCCTATAAACTCATCTGGCGTACAGATTTTTTGATTACGAGGCTCTGCATCCACCAAGAAGATTGTGAGGTGTTTCTAACTACATAATATGAAAATGGAATTAGTTCGTGGAATTGATCAACTCCAATAGATGCTCATCATCAACTTTTCGATATGCGCCTTCTCTTCCCATTGATCAGAGGCATCAAACAGCGCCTGTCTCAAGGGTGAAGTTAGTAAGCTCGGTGTTGAGGAACTCGGAAGCAATTTATTCAGTCTCTCTAGGGTTCACAAGAGCTACCCCTACCTCCCTCTGGTCGTGTCACACTTCAGATAGAGGTCCTACATTGACTTGTGTGAGTCCTACACCTTTCTTCCCTCCCACTACATTCATTGAAGGTCAACTACTTTCTTACAACAAATCCTGAACACTTTATGGTTTTCTCAAAGACATGAACGATGACCTTCCGATCCCTAATGTTTTTATAGGGAGAATGATTCAAAATCTCATCTAGACGTGAGTCTTTCATCAGAAGATAAAAGAGTGATCCTGGGCTTCACTCCTTTTGTATCGCTCGCCTATGATCCCGGAGTTCTCACCTCTAGCAAGGAAGCTGCATCCAAGCTTTCCCTAGCAGATTCCATGTATTCCTTCCGTTGAAGTTGTGGATGCTTCCATGCCCCTCCAGGAATTTGGGTTTCCACTGTTGCTGCTTTCAGAAAAAGGGGAACAACTGTCCCCATAGCAGCGACCTCACGCTCTTGTTCTTCACTAATTACTACTAGATAAAATGCGTTTTTGCTTTCCGAGGAGTCTCGAAAGAGGCTGATGAGCCTTCCACATCATCGTCTCCACTGTCGCAAGTGGCTATAGTGATGGGAAAGAGCATAAGTATTGAAAATATGACAGAAAAAAGATGGTTGGCCAAACAAAAAGAAAAGCACTGACAAAATGTTAGGGAAAAACTACTAAGGAGCAACTAAAGAGAGAGATCTAGAGATTAAGAGGAGATTTAGGGTTAGGAAGAAGAAGGAGGCTACCTGATCATACTTTGCATAAACCCCTAAAGGGGGCTGCCCGGATATATATATATCCGGGCATGGAGGGGCCGGCCGGCCCCTCCCAAGGGGGCTGAACCCGCCTGGTTCAACCCCTGGCCGGCCGGTTCACTGAGTGGGGGCTGAACCGGAAGGTTCAGCCCCGTTGTTTAGCGCGTCTTTGCTCCTCCGAACATAGTGGCGACCCGTAAAGCGTAGCGGGGGCGTAACATTCCCCTCCCCATCAAGAACCAACTTGTCCGCAAGTTGGTAATCCGGGTAGAGCTCCTTGAAATCGAAGAAGTCTACCCAAGAGTTGTGTGCTGGCGGCAGATTCTTCCACTGGACCAAGAGCTCGGGCCGGTATTCCGTGCCCCGAATCTTCCACCGGTGCCGTAAGATATCCTCTGGGAGCGGACGCAGCTCGCCCGCAGGCGTAACCTCAGGTAATAAGGAACTTGGCTGGACATGCGGACCCAACTTCCGCTTGAGCAAGGAGACGTGGAATGTAGGATGAATGCGGGAACCTTCCGGTAATGCCAACGTATAAGCTACCGGCCCCACCCTGCTGATGATCTGAAAGGGGCCGTAGTAGCGCGGGGAAAGCTTATGGTTGCCACGACGAGCCACAGACAACTGCCGGTACGGCTGGAGCTTGAGAAAAACTTCATCGCCCACGGCGAACTCCCGCTCCGTGCGGTGCTTGTCCGCCTGAGACTTCATGCGTTCCTGTGCCAGGCGTAGGTTCTCCCGAAGAGTGACTAACATACGATCCCGATCCAGAAGAGCCCGATCCACCACCGGAAGGGCAGTGCTGCCGGGCTCATAGCTGGCAAAGGTCGGAGGAGGCCGTCCGTAAACCACCTCAAACGACGTCATCCTGCTGGCCGAATGATATGACGTATTGTAACAGTACTCTGCCCAGTGTAACCAGTCCGGCCAACTCCGAGGCTCATCCATCACAAAGCAACGAAGATATGTCTCGACACCCCGATTGAGGACCTTCGTCTGACCATCCGACTGCGGATGATTGGCCGTGCTGAAGTGTAAGCGGGTACCCTGCAACCTGAATAGCTCCCGCCAGAACCCACTGACGAAGGTGGGGTCGCGATCCGAAATAATGGCCCGAGGAAGGCCATGCAGTCTAACAATTTCCCGAGCAAAGAGTGCGGCCACAGACTCCCCGGTATACGGATGGCTGAGGGCCATAAAATGGCCGTACTTTGAAAGCTTATCCACCACCACCAAAATGACTGACTTGCCTTTCGACTTAGGCAGCCCATCAATAAAGTCCATGGAGACTGTGTCCCAAATAAGCTGCGGAATATCCAATGGCACGAGGAGCCCGGCAGGAGAAGAAGTCTCATATTTCTGCCGCTGGCAGATGTCACAGTGGCGAACAAACTGCTGAATGTCCCGTCGCATTCCTGCCCAAAACACGTTTGCTCGCGCCCTCTGGAGGGTCCGGAGCACCCCCGCATGTCCTCCTGTGGGAGACGAGTGGAACTCATGCATCAGAATCGTCTTACAAGCTGAATCGGCGGGAACGACCACCCGTCCCCGATAGTATAGCCGGCCGTTACACAAGTGATAGCCGGTCGGCCCCGTCTCTCCCCGCTGTAAAGAGTCCACCAACGGCCGAAGCGTGTCCGACCGCAACACTTCCTCCTGAATATCCTCCAAAGAGTCAACCAACGGCCCCAAAATAGTGGAGAGAGCAGCTCCTGGGAGGCGAGAGAGGGCATCGGCGACCACATTCTCTTTGCCGCGGCGATACACAATCTCATAGTCGTATCCCAGAAGCTTTGTAACCCATTTTTGCTGTAGAGGCGAAGAGACCCGCTGGTCCAGAAAGTGCTTCAGACTCTGGTGGTCCGTCCTGATCTTAAAGTGCCTTCCCAACAAATATGGCCTCCACACAGCCACCGCGTGAATGATGGCCAACATCTCCTTCTCGTAGGTCGAGAGACCCAAGGTACGAGGAGCCAGGGCCTTGCTGTAAAAGACTATTGGCCGCCCCGCCTGCATCAAAACCTCCCCGATGCCGACCCCCGACGCATCGGTCTCCAGAACGAACTCCTTCGTGAAATCGGGTAGTGCAAGCACTGGTGTGGAGGTCATGGCCCGTTTGAGAGCCTGAAATGCCTCCTCCGTCTCCTCATTCCAAGAAAAAGAATCTTTCTGCAACAGCTGGGTCAATGGCCGGGCTATCTTCCCATAATCCTGGACAAACCGTCGGTAGTACCCGGTGAGGCCCAAAAAACCCCGCAAGGCCCGGACTGTCACCGGTCGCGGCCAGGACTGCATACTCTGAATCTTCCGTGGATTGGCTCGAACGCCCTGACCGGAAACCAAATGGCCCAAATACTCCACCTCCTCCTGCCCGAAGGAGCACATGGAACGGTTGGCATAAAGATGGTGTTGGCGAAGTCTCGCAAGGACCTGCCCCACGTGGTGCACGTGGTCCTCCCAGTTGGCGTTGTAGATAAGGATATCGTCAAAGAAAACCAGGACAAACTCCCGCAAGAAATCTCTGAATATCTCGTTCATGTTGGCCTGGAATGTCGCAGGCCCTCCAGTCAGTCCATTGGCCATAACCAAAAACTCATAATGGCCGTCATGCATCCGGAACGCCGTCTTATGAACATCCTCCTGAGCCATCAAAATCTGATAATAGCCGGAACGAAGATCCAGCTTGGTGAATCGTTGCGCCCCATGCAGTTCATCCAGTAACTCTTCGATGTGAGGAATCGGGAAATTATCTTTGACAGTAGCGTCGTTCAAGGCCCGGTAGTCCACGCAGAATCTCCAAGACCCGTCTTTTTTCTTGACCAGAATGATAGGAGCCGAGAAGGAGCTCGTACTCGGCCGAATGATGCCGGCCTCCAGCATCTCGCGGACACTCCGTTCAATCTCCGCCTTTTGCACGTGTGGGTAACGGTACGGCCGAACATTCGTCGGCTCAGCATCCGCCTTGAGCGGAATACGGGGGTCTCGAAACCTCGGCGGTGGCAAAGTACGTGGCTCCTGAAAAACATCAGCATAATCTGTCAGAAGTAACTGTAACTGAACCGGTACCTCAGAAGGCGTGGAATCGCCGGTCTGGACCTCCCGAAGGACGACCATCAGCTGTCCGTCCCCGCTCAACCGCTGCAAGCTGCGAAGAGAAACCTCCTTAACAGGAGATGACAGGATCCCTTGCAGGCAAAACTGTTTTTCTCCGTGCACAAACTCCATAGTCATATGTTTCCAGTCAAAAGTCACCCGCTGTAACGGGCGCAACCACTGAACTCCCAGCACCATGTCTGAGCCCCGAATAGGTAACAGGTAGACGTCAGTCCTTCCCACATAGTCACGTATCCGCATTTCCACTCCCCTCAGCACCCCCTCGCACTGCAGCCTGCTGCTATCCGCCACCATAACGTGAAAGGCGGCTCCCCTGTCAATCACGTGCCCAACTCGTCGTGCCACATCTAGATGTATGAAGTTGTGGGTACTCCCACTGTCCACCAGAATGGTAACTCTTTCTTGGGCAATCCGGCCCGCCAGCCGCATAGTAAGCGGGGGAGCGCAACCCTCAAGAGCATGTAGAGAAACCCCGAACTCAGTTTCCTCCACATCTACCTCCAGCTCCTCATCCGGAGCCGGCTCGTCCGCGTCTTGATGCAACATGAACACCTGTATCTTCTGGCATTTATGACCTGACACAAACTTCTCGTCGCAGTTAAAGCACAGACCCTTCGCCTTTCGGGCGGATAACTCACTCCAAGATAACCGAGTCACAGTCGGCTTGGTACCCGTAGGCTGCTCCTGTCGTGCTGCGATCGCAGGGGTCAAAGCCGGCCTACTCATGATGCGAGCCCTCTGCCTGTTGAACCTCTCCTCCTGTATACGAGCCAAGGTAATCGCGTGGTTCAATGATCGAGGCATGAGTGCTTGCACCTCGTCACGAATGTGCTCCTTGAGACCAGATATGAAACAGCTGTAGAGTGTCCTCTCTGACCACTGAACCCGATTGGCCAACTTCTCGAACTCCGTACGATACTCCATCACCGACCCATTTTGACGAAGCTTCTGATGGAGGGCCTCAAAGTTCTCGTACTCCAATGGACCAAACCTGGCCGAAAATCCCTCCACAAATTCCCCCCAAGGCACGTACTCCCGCCCTCGCAGGAACCACTGCGTCCACTGGAAAGCGTCGTCCTTTAAATGGAAGGACGCTAGCTGCACCCACTGGCCTTCAGGCACCTCCTGGTATTGGAAAAATAATTCCGCCTTTTTGGATCCACTCCAAGGTGTCGCCGCCCTCGAACTCCGGAAAGTACATCCGAGTTAATCCGGGAGTTAAACGTTGTCCCCCCTGACCTCCTTCCCGTCTTGCGGGCTCCCCTTGCTCGAAACCGCCGTAGCCTTGATGCGGACCTGCTCCCCAAGGAGGGAGGAGCCCTCCCCTTGGCTGTCCCGTAACATCGGGTGGCCGCCGAAACCCACCGGGTTCTTCCCAGCCCCGGCGTCCCTGGCCGCGACCCAGTCCAGTCTCGCCGAACCCGCCTGCCGCGAATCCGGGCGGAATCGGCCCCGCCAAGCCCCCCTGCATCGCTGTCGAGCCCCCTGCTGGCCCGTACGCCGCCCATCCAGGGCCACCAGACCCTCCTGCGTCGATTCCGGGCGGAATCGAACCCGCCAAACCGCCATACGCGGCTGCCGAGCCCGCGCCGGGTTGATTTCCGCCCGTTCCGCCCAGTTCGGCGCCCGATCCGGCTGAATCCTCACTAGCCGGTCCTTTTCCTTTCAACAACGCCTTCAACTCCTCCATCCGGGCCTCCATCCGCCCTTCCATGGCCGCCATCGAATCGGTTAGGCCAACAACGCTCTCCTCTAGGGTTTCAATCCGTGAGGACTCCTCTTGAGTGCGAGTGGTCACCATGGACGAATGCTCTGATACCAAATGTTAGGGAAAAACTACTAAGGAGCAACTAAAGAGAGAGATCTAGAGATTAAGAGGAGATTTAGGGTTAGGAAGAAGAAGGAGGCTACCTGATCATACTTTGCATAAACCCCTAAAGGGGGCTGCCCGGATATATATATATCCGGGCATGGAGGGGCCGGCCGGCCCCTCCCAAGGGGGCTGAACCCGCCTGGTTCAGCCCCTGGCCGGCCGGTTCACTGAGTGGGGGCTGAACCGGAAGGTTCAACCCCGTTGTTTAGCGCGTCCTTGCTCCTCCGAACATAGTGGCGACCCGTAAAGCGTAGCGGGGGCGTAACACAAAACAACCGGGAACACACAATGTTGGAGTCAGAGTATTATCATATTAGTAGAGTCCTTTAACAGTATTTTAGTTTAGTCCCACACCGTGTATGTCAGTTAGTGAGTTAATGTATTTCATATATTAAGCTCCTATGAGGATGAATGAAATACAACTTATATTTTCATTTCCTTTTCTTCCAACATGGTATCAAAGCCATGGATTCCTCCCTGATCTATTTTGTTTACCACGCTCCTAGGGCGACGGTTCGTCCGATTCTCGCGTGTGAGGATTGCTGCCGGCTCGTCGACTATCTCCCGTGACATCCCCCGCTTGCCTGAAGCTCCTGCTTCTTCGATAATCCCGTATGTAGTCTCGTCTTCGTTCCCGACTGCTGATTCCGTGCATCATCGTAGATCATGTCGCACCCGTCGCTGTTCATCGTCCTAGATCCTGTCGAGCCTATAGCTGCTGGAATCGTCAATCCGTTGTAATCCTCATTCCCATCAGAAGTTTTCATCGCCGTCTTCCTTGGCCTCTTCGCCAGCCATCGTCGATTCTATAGAGAAGTTTCGATCGACGTTTCCCTTCTCCATTTGTCGTCGTCAATCCTTGCTCATCTGTGCCCTCTGCCGACGACTTTGTCGACCCTCCTGTCGTCGCGTTCCTGTCGCAAATCGTCGACGCATTCCCGTTCGGCTGCAACTCTCGTCATCAACTCCAGCCGCTTCTCTCAATGATCTGTTCTTTGCTTAGCAGCTCTTTGCCCCGGATGGCTGCCCTCCCAGTTGTTGTTCTCTTCCGATTGGAGATAGTTTCCACGTCCGTATGTTTTCTGGAGGTTTAGATCCCATGCGTCAACCGTCGTGTCCAGACGCTACCTCCTTTCCTGCTTGATGAGACGATGCCTCCAGCCTCTGTTACCCTTTCCCGGGTGTCACGCTCTTTCTGTTGATAAAGTTTTTGGGTCGTTTTCTATGTATTTCAGTCTTTTATGTTGTATTGTTTCGTCTTCTTGCTGCTTAGGTTTATTGTCTGTTTTATGTCTTTTTTCACGTGTGTTTCACGTGATGGGGAGTGTTTGTGACGAGTGCGACACAGATGATCTTTCACGTTTTTCGCGAGGCCCACACGAACCTCCAGGCATTTACCTTGTGTTGTTTTGCGTCTCCCCAATTTTTGTTTTGATCGGTCATGTGTTAAGGCATGATTGTTGTTGGTTGTTCTAATCTCAACAGGTTATGTCGCATGTGGTCGTGTCGTGCAGGACTATGTTGTGTGGGACCGCCCTTTGTGCAGAATATCCACGACAGATTATCCCCGACAGATTATTTCTGGTTGCCCGTTTGATGATTTGCTCCACATCTTTCATTCTTTTTCACATGTTGTGTGTGTAGGTGATGATTGGTTGATCTGATTCTAGCGAGTCCATGTCGTGTGTGGGTCCTACGTCGTGTGTGGATCTACGTCGTGTGTGGATATGTCCCCGACTTGATTCCCCGGTTTGGAATTTTTTCTGGTGGCTCGTTTGATGTTTTGTCCCACAACGCCTACCTCCATTGACGTTATTTTGATGTCCAAGCTGAAGGTTCCCCCTTCAGTTTGAGAGTGTTGGAGTTATGAGTATTATCATATTAGTAGAGTCCTTTAAGAGTGTTTTATTTGTCTCACAACTTTTATTTTCATTTTCTTTTCTTCCAACACAACGAAGAAGAAGAAAATGAAGGCTTCTTGGATAAAGACTTCCTTCTTTCCTTGGTGTAGCTACCTGTGTAAGCGAGAAAACTACAACTTCTGCCTTCTTCACTATCGTTCGCGCTCACATCTTGAGCCTCTTTAGGGAAGCTCACCTACTTAAACTAAATTAGTCTTTCTATTTTGATTCTTCGTCACTATTGTGACTCATTATTATATGCTAACGGATGGGCGAGTACACTAACAAATTTCGAGTCCTTTAGTCTAGGCTAGACATTCAAGAAGGAGATATGATAACCGTATCCCATTGCCTTCACGGGTTACACTATTCCACTAATGACTAACTAGAGTTGCACAATTATCGCTATTTAGACGAAGTTTTTATTATAGCCCAAATAGTTGAGTCCAAATTTAGGTCTTCTTACAGACCTCTCTAGTCTCGTCATTGCCCCCAGTTTTATGGTCATAGATTCCCCTAGTCCTACTACCCCCATTAACACCTTGTCCCCACATATCTCCACCATAACATTCCTTTTGGTTGTGGTGCTTCTTTCTGAGCCCCAGCTCTAGTAAGGAGAGCTTCTGATGCAGGACGACGCGTAGGGTTTAGGCACCTGTCGGCTATTTCTAGGAAACCCTAAATGCATGCAACGAAATATGACTTTTTTTAGTTTTTTAAAAAAATTTGAGCGGGCGTTGCACGGAGTTATGAAATTAAACAACATAATTTTGTAGGCACGAAATCACTATGTTGTTAGAAAATGAAATTTCTTAAAAATGGTTCAGTTTTAGATCCGGGAAGGAAGCTCGCAACTTTCGTTCCGTTCCCTTTTGTCGTAGCACAACGGAAATCGTGAACTCCAAATACGTTTCCGTTTGGAGTTTTCGACGTAGCGTTTGCTGACGAAACTCAGGCGAAAACCCGACAAACAGTCTATTATCCTACGAGAAAATATTGAGGCGCACACAAAGGAAAAGAAAGAAACAATTACCCACGGAAGAGACGTCTTCCGTAACCGAAGTCGAAGACGATCACGCGAGAAACTCCTCGTCACCTTCGATCTCCCGCTCCGAAGCCGGCCGCTAACGCACACGGGCACCAAGGAGAAATCTTCACTCGCACATGAAAGTGGTTCCACGAATCTCATTCACTCTAGAGGAGCCACAAGCCTAACACCTTAAATTCACTCGCTCACACACTAGAGGTGGATCCACGTAATCTCAAACACTTGCGGTGGATCCACGTAATCTCAAGCACTAAGAGTACATTACTTCATCATTTCACTGTTCACGGATTCAGAACAGTCACAGTTTTCTTACCTCCTAAAGCACAAGGCAAGCTACAACTAACAAACTCACACCAATTTACCCTCACCACATTCACAGAGGATCCAGTACAGGGAGCAACCGAAGCATACATATATTCATCAATCAGTCACCAACAACAGTAACATCAATTGATTACTGTCACCTTCTCTAAACTCTCACAGAAGCTTGCAAGAGAACACCTAACAGAGATCACATCCCAGCCACCGTTAAAGGAAACATTCAACAACAGGAACCCCATCAACAACATCAACAGGACTCAAACATATAGGAAGCTAATCAGCAATCTAAACAACTGGAAAGAAAATTATCTAACGCCTCTTCCACAACTCTAACACACCCAATACCTACACTGCTCACACAGAGCATAATCGCGCCTAAACGTCTAACAGGAAGCACAAAGCAACTTCACAGGTGCGGGACATCGCACTATTCATCGTCTTCATCGACGGAATGACAGCAACAACAGCTTCAGTTTTTTTTCTTTTTTCATTCAAATCTCATCAACACCAAACAATTACAAACCCTCCCTTTTATAGGGTTACAACAGGAAATCGAAAGAAGAAACACCTGCCATGGAGGATGCGGCCCTGGCGGAAGCTCGATTCGTGGAGGTGAAACCGTCGGGAGGTGGAGAAAACGTGGCCATGGCCGGCTTCGATTCATGCGGGAATGGCGGTTGCTCGAGACGTGGCCGTGGATGTCGTGGGCGTGCGGGAGCTCCTGTGCGAGCCACAACGGAATCGGAGTAGGGGTGCCGATGTTGGGGAGGAGCGATGGAATCGGAGCGCTAGCCGTGTGCTGTTGATGAACCGGGGGAACTCCTGTGACGAGCGGATTTTGGAAGATGAACAGTTCCAGCTGGCTCCTTTTCCGCTGAAATGGCTGAACCGGTCTAACATCTCATATATGTATTGCTGAAGTGGCGGAGCCCTAGCCGCATGTGTTTGCTGGTTCCCTCATATATATTAAATATATATATTTATATATATATATGTATATGTGTGGTTATATATATATAGGTATAGTTATATATACATATATATCCACACACACAATAGTGTAAAATAAAACTCCCACGACTACGCACACAGGCGTTTTGCAAAAATAAAATGTAATTAATAAAAACTGAAAATGCGACGTCGGGCATCCTTCGGCGATCTGACCTAGGTTGGTCTCCACCAACTCTCCCCCGTTCGAAATCACTCATCTCTGGTGAGTGCTACGAGTGGTAGTACCGGAGAAGATCATCAACCATGTCAACAAATCAAGTATCTCTGAAAACCATCATCCGTAGTGGTCACGATCCAATATGTGCTCGGGAACTGGAATAGAATAATCTCCTAGTGTCCATGCTCAACCTGAAACTGACAGTGAAAATGGAAGGAACTACGATGAAAGTGTCAGTAGCGGAATGAACGTCAGTATGTCCTGAATGTGGCTCCTCACTCTCACTCACCATCCCAGAAGAATCGAATGGAGGAGAAGGCAATGGAAATTCTAAAGACTCATGCGAGTAATCATAGAATTAAGTCAGATTGGCTACGTTAAAAACAGGATTCGCTCCCCAAACAGAAAGCATCTCAAGTTCATACGCATTTTGCCCAATCCGATTTACTACTTGAAAGAGTCCAGTTCTACGGTAGCTAGCTTCTTTACGGTTCCAGAAGGAAACCGTTCCGGATCTAGCCGAACCATAACCAAGTCATTCATTTTAAAATTAGTAACTCTTTTATGCCCTTTTTTAAATTGAGTTGCATAAAATTCATAAATACTATGCACTTTCCGCTCGAAATATATTTTATGCAAATCATACAAATGCAGTGAATGAACTACTAATATGACTAACGCCACTAACCGATGGTCTCAGATACTAAGATCAACTCCTGAAAGTGGTACATGATCAGGAGGTTCAGTGGGTGGATCATAAAAGAACTCATCGCGGGAGCGATGGACACTCAAGTGCAAACCTGAGACATCAGTGATCAGATATAATATCAACGTATCAGCGAGTGCACCCTCGAACTTGACTGTGTCTCTAAAGATGGAAATATCCCAGATATGTGGTGAACCTATATGCGGATCATCTGGTGGTTCGACAGGAGGGATATAATAAAATTCGTCGCAAATGCGACGCGTGCAAACGTCAGCTCCAATAACAAATGGAGTGCTCTCAGATAAAAGTGCGTAAAGTGTAACAACCGTACTGAAGGTGCTAGGGAAGAGTGAGGCATCAGGAGGCTCACTAGGTGGCACATAGAAGAACTCATCTAGAGTGCAAGTCACTAGATGGTTATACCCAAGTACTATCGACGTCAAGTGAGACAATGGAGCAGGTATCCATGTCTTAAATTTTGCAAGTGTACTATTCAGATAAAGCTCATCCACATAAGAACGAGGTGGCTCATCTGGAGGCTCCATAGGTGGGTCGTCAAATGACTCATCAGTCGAGTGATGGTCCTCCGGAAGCAACTCATCAGACGGGGTCATACTCCCGGAAAAGATAGAAGTGACTACCTCGAGATCACTACTAATCTCTCGGCTCTCGATCGTAATATCACTCGGTGCGTCATCAAGTGTGGTGTCGTGACTCGATGCGACATCGGGTATGGTGATATGACTCGGTGCATCACCAGGTGAAGTGTGTAAGGAATCTATACTCAAAATAGAGCTAGCAGAGATCGAATCCTGGACGGGTTCACTAAGTGGAGCCGACTCACATGGGGCTTGACTCCACACATCCTGTACTAGAACATCAGATAGAGTGGGTGACGTCTCCCTGGTGTGGGCAGTGGAATGCTCTCGTTGACCCTTAATGTCTATCATCATGTTCACATTCGGAACACTAGTAGGATCACTAGGTGTGACGTATTCTTGTTGATGATAATGACCTCTATAGATAGTTCTTGGGTAATCATGATGAGTGTCCCCAACATAGTCATGACGTGCGCGTGGGTGATCATAAGTCCTACGAACGTGTGGTGGTGGTCGCACATATGCAGTCTCAGATTCCTCATATAAAGGAGACGTGTAGTATCGATAACTAGAGGAATACTGAATCTTATCCTCATAATAAGGTGTCGAGGGACCAATAGGATCCACTCGGGTACGAGTATAGTAACAACGATGGTCATCATACGGATCGTCTCTATAATGAGAACGTGTTGGTGGGGCAACACGATCTCTGGTAGTGGTATACGGTGATCGAGTATAATCATCGAAATGTCGTAACGATCTCCGTGACGGATCTCTATAGGAGGGAGTGTAAGGGTAGTCGTGATCCTCAAATAAAGGGTTCCTCCTAAAGGTAGACATTTCCACATAGTGATGTGCAACATCATC
This sequence comes from Platanthera guangdongensis, assembly GCA_039583875.1. Lineage (NCBI taxonomy): Eukaryota > Viridiplantae > Streptophyta > Magnoliopsida > Asparagales > Orchidaceae > Platanthera > Platanthera guangdongensis. The sequence continues at coordinate 33,502,212 of CM077157.1, read as the reverse complement.
ATAATGTGCGCGGACCGAATGCTCATCTCGAATTCGAGGCGGCATTGACGCTCGAGGGGGTATTTCTAATCTACTCACACTACCTCTAAGGTGTGTTAACCTTTCACGCATCTGGCATGTACTCTCAGTTAAGGTCGTTAGTTGGTGGGCAAAAGGTGTAAACCACTGGGGCAGTTCATACACTTCGTTTCCACGACTCGGGTAACCACATTCAGTTTGACGCATTCTATCACTACGCCGATACATGCTAACAAAATTAAATGCAATGATGAAAAAATAATCTCTTTTTTTTTTCTTTTGAAAAAAATTATAAAATGAAATGCGGGTTCCAATTCTACACAGGGCGGATCCCAAAATTTGGAAAAATTTCGGAACCTGGCTTTGATACCAATTTGATGCAGAACGGCGCGTAGGGTTTACGCACCTGTCGGCTATTTTTAGGAAACCCTAAATGCATGCAACGAAATATGACTTTTTTTAGTTTTTTAAAAAAATTTGAGCGGGCGTTGCACGGAGTTATGAAATTAAACAACATAATTTTGTAGGCACGAAATCACTATGTTGTTAGAAAATGAAATTTCTTAAAAATGGTTCAGTTTTAGATCCGGGAAGGAAGCTCGCAACTTTCGTTCCGTTCCCTTTTGTCGTAGCACAACGGAAATCATGAACTCCAAATACGTTTCCGTTTGGAGTTTTCGACGTAGCGTTTGCTGACGAAACTCAGGCGAAAACCCGACAAACAGTCTATTATCCTACGAGAAAATATTGAGGCGCACACAAAGGAAAAGAAAGAAACAATTACCCATGGAAGAGACGTCTTCCGTAACCGAAGTCGAAGACGATCACGCTAGAAACTCCTCGTCACCTTCGATCTCCCGCTCCGAGGCCGGCCGCTAACGCACACGGGCACCAAGGAGAAATCTTCACTCGCACATGAAAGTGGTTCCACGAATCTCATTCACTCTAGAGGAGCCACAAGCCTAACACCTTAAATTCACTCACTCACACACTAGAGGTGGATCCACGTAATCTCAAACACTTGCGGTGGATCCACGTAATCTCAAGCACTAAGAGTACATTACTTCATCATTTCACTGTTCACGGATTCAGAACAGTCACAGTTTTCTTACCTCCTAAAGCACAAGGCAAGCTACAACTAACAAACTCACACCAATTTACCCTCACCACATTCACAGAGGATCCAGTACAGGGAGCAACCGAAGCATACATATATTCATCAATCAGTCACCAACAACAGTAACATCAACTGATTACTGTCACCTTCTCTAAACTCTCACAGAAGCTTGCAAGAGAACACCTAACAGAGATCACATCCCAGCCACCGTTAAAGGAAACATTCAACAACAGGAACCCCATCAACAACATCAACAGGACTCAAACATATAGGAAGCTAATCAGCAATCTAAACAACTGGAAAGAAAATTATCTAACGCCTCTTCCACAACTCTAACACACCCAATACCTACACTGCTCACACAGAGCATAATCGCGCCTAAACGTCTAACAGGAAGCACAAAACAACTTCACAGGTGCGGGACATCGCACTATTCATCGTCTTCATCGACGGAATGACAGCAACAACAACTTCAGTTTTTTTTCTTTTTTCATTCAAATCTCATCAACACCAAACAATTACAAACCCTCCCTTTTATAGGGTTACAACAGGAAATCAAAAGAAGAAACACCTGCCATGGAGGATGCGGCCCTGGCGGAAGCTCGATTCGTGGAGGTGAAACCGTCGGGAGGTGGAGAAAACGTGGCCATGGCCGGCTTCGATTCATGCGGGAATGGCGGTTGCTCGAGACGTGGCCGTGGATGTCGTGGGCGTGCGGGAGCTCCTGTGCGAGCCACAACGGAATCGGAGTAGGGGTGCCGATGTTGGGGAGGAGCGATGGAATCGGAGCGCTAGCCGTGTGATGTTGATGAACCGGGGGAACTCCTGTGACGAGCGGATTTTGGAAGATGAACAGTTTCAGCTGGCTCCTTTTCCGCTGAAATGGCTGAACCGGTCTAACATCTCATATATGTATTGCTGAAGTGGCGGAGCCCTAGCCGCATGTGTTTGCTGGTTCCCTCATATATATTAAATATATATATATATATATATATATGTATATGTGTGGTTATATATATAGGTATAGTTATATATACATATATATCCACACACACAATAGTATAAAATAAAACTCCCACGACTACGCACACAGGCGTTTTGCAAAAATAAAATGTAATTAATAAAAACTGAAAATCGACGTCGGGCATCCTTCGGCGATCTGACCTAGGTTGGTCTCCACCAGCTTCTTCCTCTTCATCCTATCATTATGACTAAATTTGTGACTCCACTTGCCCATGCTATATGACAACCGTAAGTCGTCTAGTTTCTTCCCGAGCCCCTACTCGAGGAAGAAGAACTTGATAGTGACGTGTCATTTACCTTAGATAACACATATTCGAGTTTCGTATTTCATCATTCTCCTAGGCTACTACCATCAACTATCCCTGAGCACGCCGATATTAGGCTTGATGGTGACTCACCCTTGACATTAGAGACCTCACCTTCTATTGATTTTGTATTTGGTGATTACATCTTCATTACATCCCAATATCCTCTAAGAGCATTCATGTTATAAGGATAGAGAGAACTCCGAAGATTTTTACTCCCAATAAAGACACTCTAAAAGATTTCTCCGGAAAAAATTTAAACGGTAGAGTTGTGATCAATTTTAAATTTTGTAGCTTTTAGTCATATTCTATCAGGTGATATATTTGTGGTAGTTGATGTTGGTCCAATAAACGCTCGTAGGTGTCTAACAGTAACGGGAGAGCATTTAATACGACGTGATTTAATAATTCAGGAGGTCGAGCCTACTTTCTTCCTACCTTGCTACTTTAATCCCCACTCTCCCTCACTTTGTGATACACGTCTCTTTGATGCTCTAATTTTTACTAATCATTTAAATATTATGTATAAGATGGGGATAAGACAGGGGTAACACCAATTGCAGAGAAGATGCGAGAAGCTCGTCTAAGATGGTTTGGACACGAACAAAGGAGACCATTAGAGGCACCTGTTAGGCGTTGTGAGAGTCTAGTCACTAGGCATGTTAAACGAGGGAGGGGTAGACCAATAAAGACTTGGAATGAAATTGTAAGGTAAGACATGATGTACTTAGGTATTTGTGAGATTATGACAAAAGATAGGGCACAATGGCAACAAAGGATCCATATAGCCGACCCCACTATAGTGGGATAAATGCTTGAGTGTTGTTGTTGTATTTAAATATTATGTATAAAATTATGATTAACAGTTTGCGAGCATCTTCAGAAAACTATAATTCTTCGGTTGTTTATTACCTTGATGACGGAGATTTGTTTCCTACATGTTTCAGAACTAGAGTTCGCCTATAGGTCTTGAGCTAGAGTTTGCAACATGATTTTATCACTCGAGTTTTTAGGCATAACTTGGCGGAGTTTTCCCAGATCTTATTTTCAGCAGCATGACAGTAGTGAAGCATTTTCAGGTCGACGTTTAGAATTTCTAGTTGCCTGCTACATCACAGTCTCAATTGAGGTCGAGCTATTTCAACCCCTGGAGAACTGATGCAACTTGCTTCGCATCTTCGCAATGTTTCTTTATTTTTACTCGCACATGTACCACACATCTTTGTTTTATAGTTATTTTTTTGTTTAGCGCATCAACGCTTGTCTTCCCGCATGTTTATTTATTTATCACGCATATACCACTTACTTTGTATCACACACATCATTCGCGCTCGTTGTGGTGGCTTATTAGGGTGATCGTCTAGTAAGTCCCTGAATAAAAAAATCTGTTAAATTAAGTGACATGTTAATTAAAGCAAAGCTCAACCAAAATATCTACATTAAGAGGAATATTTTAAAATACAAATAAAGTATATTCAAATTTGTTAATTGAAATGGGATTAAGTAAATATTTAATTTGCCACCCTCTTTGGAATGATGGAATTATTTTAAAATATGAAAGCACAAAAGTCTTAAAATTAATTCCCTTCCATTTAGTTACTTTATTGTCGGTCTCTAATTAAACACCTAACAAAATCCCCCTTTATATAACCAACCCCCTCATTTTCGGTACCCAGTTTAACAAAATTGAAGAAACTGAGTTTTCTCTGTTTTTTTGGGAGCCAACCCGGTCCTTTCACCTCACAGACCACCTGCAACATCAACTCCACTTGGGTACACATTGCTGGCCGTCGCCCATTGGGGCTCCGATGACCCGCCCTCTGCCGCCTTCTATCATAGAAGTTCCTCCTTTCCGATTCCTGCAATAGGAAGCCACAAGCGTCCTTCTACCATTGAGGCCCCGGTCGCCTCCGCCGCCCCTAGCTGAGAGCTGGTCGACCCGGACAAGTATTTTCCGGCCCTCCTTTGGTGATAGATCCTTGCGAATGAGTCATCGCTACTCCAAAACTTGCTCAACCCCTCATTCCCAAAACCTGAAAGTCAACCTTTCTCTTATTTTTTTTCATGCATCGGCCTTGTCAAGCCTCCCACTACCATTTTCCCTCCTCCACATAGCCTACCCCCACCTCCGAGCCTCAACTGAACCCTGCTTCTCCGAGGATCTCGCGTCTATTGCTTCCTGCGCCTATGGTATATCACCAATCTTTTCTCATGCTAATTTCATGTTAGTAAAATGATATGTTTTTTTATTTACTTGATCTTTACTTTTCAGAGCATCGGTTGCCTCAGTTAACATTGAACCCATTTGCCGCAATTTTGAAATATTTCCACAATTTGATTTGTTTACCGTCATGCCTACGGAGTGTTGATTATGTTCATTATATGGATTCTTGTTAGCTCGTATGCGTGTTGGCGAGCCCTAGATAGAATATCACATGCTATTATTCGTGAAATCTTGTTTGCGCCACACAAATTTAAATACTCACAAATTTATTATTTAATATCAAAGCCCAAAGTTTGGTTTACATGAGGTGTGCTCGAGAGAGAAACTACCAAAATCTCTTATAGAGGACAAAGATAATAGATTAATTCTTGCATACATTCATTCCAATCTTACATACCTTTAAATGGGGTTTACATGAATCTGCTCTTTATGACTCATCATCCAACTGCCCCTGAATAAATGACAATTATAAGATAATTAAAGGACAATATTGAATGACTCGACAATTGATAAATAAAAGATTATTAATAAAAACAACTTAGATAACCTGGCCCAATGCCCATAATAAGGGGGTTCAAATTAAAGTATGGAATTCAAATTAAAGTTGGATTGAAGGGATGGCCGAGATCGTTTTGGTGGTCTTATGTGAGGACCATGCGAACAACTATTTTTTTTAATATATCAATATAAATGTACGCATATGTGCATGTGTGAGGGCCATCACCGTAACCAAAGAACTTTTTAATATTGTGCGTAAATTCTTGAAATTGGTAAAATGAAATTATAATTCAAGCTAGGCACGATTTTCTTGCTCATGGATAGGTTGCATACTCTTTGGTTGACCTATTCTCGTGACTTGCAGGATAAACTCAGTTCCTGCAAGCATTGGAAATTGTTCTTCTCTTGTTGAGGTGCTCGATCCATTTTGCATGTGGTATTGTGCTACAAGCAAGCGGCTATGTTTTTTTGTGTCTCAGCAACCATAATTGTTATCACCATGCAGATTGATTTATCATCAAATCTTTTGGCCGAGGTACCTGAAACATTCGGAAAGTTGAGATATCTGAAGGTCTGCAGCTTTTCACAAATTTCATGTTTGATTCAAAGCCTTTTGACTAATATTTTTGTTTGGAAAATCCCTGATGATTTGATAGGATAAACTCATTAATGAGAAAGTCTATAAAATATCTTGAAAATGTTGAGAGAATTTTTATTTACTTATTTATTGAGTACTAAGAAGAATCCAGAAGGTGGAGTTCATCTTATGAAGATTTCAGAGGAAAATAGAGTTCAAAGCGGAAAATTTCAAATTGTATTTGATGTACGTTGAGAAGAAACCAGAGCACAGAGATAACTGAAGTAGTTGTGCGACGAATTGAAGTCAGAGCTTCATTCAGAGCATGAAGTGCAGTTAGCAAATTAAGTCGATGCACTGAACCTTATATCGAATTGAAGTCTACACAAAGAAAAACTCCAAAATAATTGGAACCTGTTGAAGAATGTTCTCATTGTGTAAAAGCCTACAACTCATTTCTACAACACATGCACAATTGTTTTTAGAATCACTATTCAAAGAATTCAGTGGCTGGTTCTGTGAATTTCCTTATCCAAAGAGTATGTTGGTTCTTCGAATCTTCTTATGAAAAAATTCAGTGTGGTTCTCAGAGTCTCCTTATCAAAAGATTCTAGCCATCTATTTGGATAGTGGATTCCTACCTATAGTAGAAGAGAGGAGTACCCAAGTTTTAGGGGAATCTCTATAGAGTTTTTGTGTCGTCTCAATTGCCCTACATTTTCGTTTAGATTTATTTTTCTGTCTTTAATTTACTGCAGTAATATAATCTGTGAATTGTGTTGGATTTGTGATTTTTTTACTAGAAAATTTTTAATACTTTGTTTATCCCCTCTAGAGTAATTAGATTAAGATTCTCCTATCTTTTATGCACTTTCAATCTCCAAAATCCATCTAAAGCCCTCTCAGTTGGATGTGATATTGAGATTTTATTCTATTTATTATGAATCGAATCACTACAGAAGTTTTTTATTTTTTCAACATATTGATAGGGCACAATGGCGACAAAGGATCCATATAGCTGACCCCACTATAGTGGGATAAAGGCTTGAATGTTGGTATGTTGGTATTGATTAGTTAGTTGACTACCTTATGTTTCTAACCTACTATGATGAGGATCTGTTCAATGCATTGTAAGTTCTCTTGCCCAGTTGCAGCTAAGATATCAAGAGCACTATCATTTCTTGTTTTCAAGCTTAGGCTATAACCGCAGTTAGAAAGGTGAGATAGAAAGCATTAAGTCCTGATGAAGCTAAAATTGGTAACGAGTTACTGGATCTCCGGTAACGAATGAAGCAAATTTCTTAGGCAGAGCTAAGTTATTGGTGTGATGATAAGGCATATTTGAGTTTTGTCACCTGAGGCAATTCCTCTCCTTTTTATTTTTTATCTTCTCTTGAAGTCTTTTTTTTGGTATAAAATCTTGGTACTAAATTACTCAGTAATTGATAGCCTTTCCACCATTGATTATCCAATTGTAGTTTACTTCTCAATATTTTGAACAGGAAATATGAAAATTCTATTAGCTTACTGTACACATCACCGTATATTCTCATCTTATCCATTGATTATTTTACCCGCAGACATATCTGATGCGGAGCATAGACGAGTACTTGCAATGGATGACGAGTTTTGGGGACCTTTCGGGGCCAATTGGCGACTTTCTATATATGGCGTGCCCGGATCGACGATCGGATTTCACAGATGCGTCTAGATTCGTGTTGCGAATCAATTTCATACATTAGTTTATTATATTTGCATTTATTTTGATGTATTTGGGTGGACCCACCTTCGTTCAATCATAGTCATTGATGGAGGATGCCCTAATCCTTGTTTTATTATAAATAAAGGTGATGGGGGGATGATCTAGGCATTGCGGAATTTTGGAGTCTTCTTCCCGGATTCCAGCGATCACCCCTCGGTGCCGACGCCGTGGAGCCCTAGGTGACGATTCCTAGGTTGGTTTTCCCCTCCCCTATCCTTCCCCTAACCCTTGCCATCATTTTCCAAGCCTCAATCCCTTCCTCAACCCGCTGCAACCCCCCAAAAATCCAGCCACCTCTCTAATTCCTAATCATCTTCATTGCATTGTTCATAAATTAAATTTACTATTCCTAACCTATACTTCTCCCCTCCCCGTGCCATTGTCGGCCTGAAACTTCCCCCCAGCAAATCCACAACCACCAGCCGCCCCCTGCCCTCCCTCCACGGCTGGCTCCTCCATAGCCTACCGCCACCCTCTTTTCTCCCACCAAGCCCCCCCCCCCCCCCCCCCGCTCATTCCTTCCACTCGACCCCTCGTCTTGCTTATTCTGGCAGCCCTCCAGCAACCCGCCACCAAGGCCCCTTGCCCCTACCACCATCGTTTCCCTCTCTACAGCACAAAACCGACACCCCCTCCCTTCCTTTTGTGGATCCACCTTCCATATCCTTTTTCCTTTTCGAATCAGTCCAAATTCAGAATTTTCAGCCCGGATCCAATTTTAAAATATCGGATCTACTCCTCCCTGCCCGGATCTACCCTCACGAAGCCGGATCCATCCCTTTTCGGCCCAATTCCACCATTCACCGCCGAGGACAGCCACCTCCATTTTCCCGGCATCGGTTCCACCTTTGATCGTCGTTCCACGCATCCGACTCCAAAATCTTCAGTGTCTCGGTCAGCCCATTATTTGGTGAGACTTCGTTGTATTGGTGTATTATTTTCAACATATTTATATTGGATTGGATCTTATGCTTGTTGTGGATTTTTTGTATGGTAGTTATTTGTTTGGATAAATATTGTAATTTGCAGGGTTTATTCGCCGCACACTCTTGCTTTGGCCCTCCACGCGGAGGAAAGTCTAAACTTGTTTTGCTCAAATAAATTATTCTATCTTGCATTGAATTGTTTGTGTGAGATGATTATATTTATTATTTAATTTGTGATCTAGTCGTCGGACTTTTGCATAACATGTAGGGTTTGGTCGCAGGTTTCTCGCCGCCTATAAATTCGCCCTGCGTCAATTGGTATCAGAGGCAGGTTGCGTGCAGCGAGGTTGCACACACTTTTCGATTCACAGGACTATACATGCAGCATGGACAAGTCGTAGCCTATGCCTCGAGACAATTAAAGGTTCATGAGAGGAACTATCCAGTGCATGACTTGGAGCTTGCGGCAGTAATACATGCTCTGAAGATTTGGAGGCACTATCTCTATGGAGTGCGTTGTGAGATTTTCACTGATCATAAGAGCCTCAAGTATATCTTTGATCAGCGAGAGCTCAATTTGAGGCAGCGCAGATGGTTAGAGTTTCTATCAGACTATGACGTAGACATTCAGTACCATCCAGGAAAGGCGAACGTTGTAGCTGATGCCCTTAGCCGTAGAGGTTCGTGTTTCGCCCTTCTCACTCAGCAGGAGGAGTTAGTGCGAGAGCTAGAGAGACTGGATATTACCGTTGTGTCACGCAGTAGTTTTGGTTCTGCAAGTTTGAGTTGGATGGAGATTACCTGTGATATCAAAGATAAAATCAGGACAGCTCTACCGTTGGATCCAAAGATGACAGAGATTTGGAGCTCAGTGCAGACAGGTCAGAAGGAGGGATTCAGTATTCAGGATGATTTATGTTGTTTGATGGCAGGGTGTGTATCCCCGATGTTAGTCACCTTCGGGAGGATATTCTATTTGAGGCACACAATTCCAGATATTCTATACATCCGGGTAGCACGAAAATATATGCAGATCTCAAGAAGGTAGTCTGGTGGCCAGGCTTGAAGTGTGATGTTGCAGTTTATGTAGGGAAGTGCGATACGTGCAAGTTGGTTAAGGTCGAGTGTCAAAGGCCTGGAGGCAAGTTGCAGCCACTTCCCATTCCTGAGTGAACATTCGAAGATATATCCATGGATTTCATTCATGGTTTGCCGAGATCGCAGAGTGGAATGATTCCTTGGGGTTATAGTTGATCGACTTTCTAAGGTCGCCCATTTCATTCCTCTTAGGAAGACGGATCAAGGTCCGAAGCTGACACAGTTATATTTGGACGAGATAGTTCGGCTACACGGTGTTCCCAGGACTATAGTTTCAGACCGAGACGGCAGATTCACCTCCAGGGAGTGGCGATACGTACAGGAGCGGTTGGGGTACCAGGTTACACTTCAGCACCGCTTTCCATCCCAGACCGATGGACAGACTGAGCGCACAAATAGGACTTTGGAGGATTTGCTTCGGATGTGCATTTTGGACTTTGGAGGAAAGTGGGAGAAATATGTTACACTAGTGGAGTTCTCCTACAACAACAGTTTTCAGACGAGTATTGGGATGACACCGTTCGAGGCCCTCTATGGCAGACGTTGTCGGACACCGTTATGCTGGGCTGAAAGTGAAGAGAGATCCACAATCAGGGAGTCATGGATTGATAAGACCACTGATAGGATCAAGCTTATTCAGAGCGTATGAAGACAGCTCAGGATCGTCAGGCCAAGTATTATGATCAGAAGCACAGGTCAGTAGAGTTCAGTGTTGGAGATTATGTTTATCTGAAGGTCAGACCAGTCAGAGGAGTCTCTAGAATAAAGCGGATGAAAAAACTGAGCCCCAGATTCGTTGGTCCTTTTGAGGTGCTGGAAAGAATTGGTGAGGTTGCTTACAGGTTGGCCTTACCTGAGGAAATGAGTGGTGTACATGATGTATTCCACGTCTCCTATCTGAGGAGAGCAGTCAGAGATCCTAGTCAGATCATCAGTACCGAGGAAGCACCAATTGAGACAGATCTTAGTATTGGGTTAGACCAGTCAGAATAGTGGATTCAAGGATACAGAAGCTCAAAAATAGAGAGATTTGCATGGTCAAAGTCCTTTGGATGAACTGTGGCAGACCAGAGTATACTGGGAGCGAGAGAATGAACTTAAGAGCAATGCAGACTATTCTTTTCTTTTCGATTCAGGTATGATTACAATTTTCGAGGACGAAAATTTCTGTTAGGATGGGAGATTTGTAACATCTGTTAATTGACACGGAAATTTATTTAAAATTGTAGGGGAAAGTCGCGACGGATTTTGATCGAGGCAGCGCGTCGTCAAGCTATACTATTACTTTTCCTTTTGATAGCGACCGTTAGTTCGTTAAGTGCGTAATTTTAGTGCGTGACGCGTTCTTTTAGTGGCGCGCAGTGAGAATGAGGTTATTTTGTAAGGAAATTGATTGGGGTGCCAATAGCAATGTCCCCCCCTCTCACCTATGCGGTTATCAAAAAAAAAACCTGCATCCTACTATGTATTAAATCGCGCAAGAATTGTTTTCCCGCATCCTTCTGTTCACGGATAAGAAACCGCAGACGACTCCCGACATCCCGTTCCGCACGCTCGACGCCGACGAAGCCGCGCCTCCCGCAAGCCCTAATCGGCGGTCGTTTCCCTCCAGATTCCGTCTCCGACGTCTCCTCCCTCCTCTGCAGGCATCGGTGAGCCTTTCTCATCCTTCCTTAGCCGTGCGAGAACCGAGTCTAACCCTAACGAAGGAGTTTGGAATTTGTTCATTTCCGGTGAGTAGATCTCTTCCTTTTCTCGATTTCTGCTTGGATTTCTTCATTTTGGAAACTAGCTTAACCTAGGTTTTCATTTTATTGCACTATTTTAGGTTTGGTATTCGTAGTTTATCACGGATTTTGTGTGGAACGCATTGGGAGTCTCAAACACTATATTTAAAAGTAATATCTGAAGTTTAACGCATGAATTTTGTAATCCTAGTTATATATAAATTTTTCCATGGGAAGATCGTAGATGGGAAAATTCTGAAATTAGGGATATGGTAAATTGCAGGACTTTGGCGGGGTCGGGCAACTTTTTGAAGGTCCCCAGTAGTAGGATTACTTTTGGAAGAGAAAATGTCGCCGCGCCGAGTATACGAGCGTCGCAGCACCTCGGTAAGGAAATCCTAATTCTTTTAGTTAGACATATTCAGTAATTATATTTTATACGCATGAGTAGGTTTTGTACAAACATCATAAACATGCATAGAGAAGTGTGACAGTAGGAAAATAATTGTGGAAACGCGTATGATAACGCCTTGTTCCATAACCACGTTAGTAAAGTCGTGAACAGTTAGTTAAGTACGGAACTTCACATGTACACGTAAGTTTGGAGATTGTCCAACCAAGAATGCGAAGGTCCCTTCAAGTCGACCACGAGAAAGTCAAGGGTCGCCCAGTAGTACACCAGAAAGGATACCCCATGCAGAGTAGCGTCAGACCAAAAGGTCAGTAACACACCAGTCTTTTTGGTTTGGTAGAGGCGCACTACCTTCCTCATAGGGCATATGGTATCCTATGAGTTACAATCTTGGGAGATGACTCCCCTTTGAGACAGTTAGTAGATTCGAGACCATGTCCACGTGGCACTAGAACAATTGAGTTCGTCAGATGGTCTCGGGTCGTCAGTTTCAGTTGCGCGTTAGGAGCTACTCTGCCTAGAGCCTTCCCAGTAAATGTGTAGGATAGAAGCCACCTAGAACTCAAGTACAGACTTGACGTGAGATAGTACACTAGTAGTGAACGTCAGGACTTGGGTAAATGAACGGAAAGTCATGAATATAGAACTATAGGGTGTTCACCAGGAAGTATAGGAAAAGCATGCATAACATATAGCATAAAATGTTTTCAGTGCACGAGACTAGTTTTAAAGACATGCATACATTCATATGTAAATCTTTTAGTGTCACTAAGGGAATTATTTTTCTTTACTCTGACCCTTCGTGGGCAATGTTTTTCAGGTGATCCAGTTGGGAAACCACGTCTAGGATGAGCGTCATGGTGGTGTCAGTTTGTAGTACTTTTATCATTCAGTTTACTCTATTTCAGCATGTACTTGTAGTTGTGGACAGTATAACTCATAAATATTTTATATATCTTGTATCAGACTTATTATGATAGTTCATGTTTTCAGTTATTGCAATCACATTCTTGTTTAGTGGCTCTGTGAATCCAGTTATCAGGTATGCGTTTACCCTTAGTTTATTTTTTACTTCCGCTGTAAGTCTTAAATCTGTTTAGTATAGACTTTTATTACCTGCTGCTACTAGTTTTAATATTGTTTCCTAGTTTTCTTTATATCGCTGACCCGGCCGGACGGCTGATTTCTGAAATACTGGGAAGAGGTGTTACAGTTGTAGAGTATATAGGTTTGTCTGTCATGTATAGATATCACCACTTGTCCCCACCTCACTTTGGAGGTCTCGAGTCCACTTGTACACGCTCTCACAGAGCCCTATCAAGGAAATCCTCACGTTACTACGACGATTATTCTCGATCGCAGCACACCACTTTTATAGATTGTGTTGACCCACCGACACAACCTCACTACACTAGAGACGATCAATATGATGATTGTCGTCGTTCATATCCTTGCATGCGAGTGGATCGTGTTGATCATTCGACTCGACTCGGTTACCTTAGGGATGATTATTATGAGGATCGTCGTTCCGAGAGATCTTGAAAGTCAGTTTCGTACCGTTGCCCCTTCTTTTGATGGCTCATCGAGTCCCGAATCTTTCAGTTATTGGCTCGTGGATATGGAGTATTATCTCGATTATTTTGAGTTATTCGGTGAGCGTCGCGTCAAGCTTATGAAACTTAGATCAGGCGAGAGCATATTGGTCTAGCGTTGAGAGGATCTGTGAGCGAGACTGTCTACATCGCACCACTAGTTGGGTGGACGTGAAGCGTACATTATGTCAGAGGTATCTGCCTTCGTCGTATCAGAGTCGCTTGCTCGATCAATTATTTTCCCTTCAGCAAGGATCTATGTCTGTCGCTGAGTACAAATATCGTTTTGATGAGTTAGTGGTGATGAGTGATATCAGTGAGGATCCAGTCATAGCCATTGCCCGATTTCGATATGGACTTCAGTCTGGCATATGTACTAAGGTAGTTTATCATAGCTCGATGTCCCTCGAGCAGACATATCAGCTCGCCTTTCGTTATGAGCAGTCTTTGAGATCCGCAAGAGCTGGTCGATGAGATTCTCACCTTGACCTCCTCAGTACGAGTCCCTCTTATACGGAGGTCACCATGACAGAAGTGATACCTGATGCGGATTGCTCTCACCCCAGTGAGGTGCTTAGCCCAGTGAGTGACCTATCTTTTGTTTCTGACCCGTCTCTTGTGACCCCGACTATGAGTGAGCTGGAGCGACCTATTGAGCCTGTAGTGTTGTGTCCCTCACCCACACCTCCACTTTTGACGTGTCATGAGTTGATTAACACCCCTACCCTAGACTTTTGTCTTTACACCGCGCTGACAGACCCGTTCTTGAGAGGAGGTATATGTCCCCCTCCCATTGTCATTGCTCTGAGTCATATCACGGCTGAGAGCCCAAAGTCTAGTGTTGATCTTGTGGTGGCTGTCACTCAATCAGGGGGACACTACCTCTCACGATGGTACTCATATGGAGGATCATGATCCTGGTGACGAGTACTATGACGACCCCCCTATTGAGCCGCCTGATGAGCCCTCACATCTTGGTGAGGATGAGATTCAGGTGAGCCCCGCATGTATAAGTATCGATTTATGGACGCCTCTTCCATTATCATCCCTGAACCCGCCCCAGAGGATGGATATTGTGAGAAGCATCCAATATTTAGGGCACCGCCTGCTGACACATCTCACTCTCGCTGAGTTTTGAGATGCACCACCTGTTGTCCCACCAGAAGAGTTCTTTATTTTCGGGGTTGCTCACCACCTTATAGAGTCACGCCTTCTAGTCTATGTACACGATTTTCACTCTGGTGGTCGTCTCATTCGCGATGACTTTTCGTACACATCTCATGGTGAGCCCCCTGATGTGTTACGTTCACCGAGAGACATTTGACTCTTTACATGCTCGTGTTTGAGTATAGTTGTCTCTCACGGTCATCTGAGCACACGTCTCACATGGGATGAGTTTTTCTACACTCCACCGAGAGAGCCTCCTGATAGCCTCCTCCCTCGATAGATTTTCAGGTCATTATTAGATTTTCTCATAGAGAGCATGTTGTGTCAGTCAAGTTTCATTTGCATCATTTGCGTTAGTCTGTTGAGTCATTTCTTCATCATTTGCATGTGTCTGTTGAGTTGTTTGTCCGTTGTTTGCATATGTGGCATGAGTCGGTCTGACAAAAATCCCTAATGATAATAAATTTTGTAAATTGCATACAGATGTTCACTGACATGAGCAGGTACTTCATGAAGGCGAGCAGATGATGGTGAGACTCTGCGTTGGGAGGCTCCATGCGAGGCTTGCTAAAGGCGCGAGCGTTAGGCGAATGGATGTGTATATAATCATTAGACAGATCGAAGCAAACACATGCGATCGTGATATCCCTGCAAACTACGAGCCTCGCGAGTATGTGGATCCGAGTAGTGGGGACTTCCAGCCGCCCGCACCTCCACTCCTGTTGCCTTACACCTTCATAGCCCATCCACGTCCGATGGCCACCACTACTCACCCACTCCTGACACCTACCCACCCGAGGACTCATCTTCTTTGGTTCTACCTTCGACACCGCCGACCGCACCGGGATCCACCACTCGTGAGTTGAGCGTTGAGAGCATCACAGAGGCCCGCCGCCACCATTACATTCCTACTCTAGACGTTGATGACACCTGGGTACTTGCAACAGAGGTTGGTCGATTCTCCCCTGGACTTCGACGAGCACAACCGTCTCCATTCACCGGAGATGATAACTTTTCAGTTAGGAGGAGTTGATTGACGAAGGCACTTTTCCAGTGACAACACTTGGACGACCTTTGGTGGACTTCTTCGAGTTTTTCTTAGCATGCAGCGAGAGAATTTTGATCCCTATTCATCTGGAGATGAATTCTTTCAAGCCGGGTAGATTTGCGGAGCATAGACCAGCACTTGCAGTGGATGACAAGTTTTGGGGCTCGTTCGGGGCAAATTGGTGACTTTCCATGTATGACGTGCTCAGATCGACGATCGAACTCCGTGGATGCGTCCGGATTCGCGTTGCGAGTAAATTTTATATATTAGTTTATTATATTTGCATTTATTTTGTTGTATTGGGGTTGCCCCACCTCCGGCAATCATAGTCGTTGATGGGGGATGCCCTAATCCTTGTTTTATTATAAATAGAGGTGATATGTGCTGATCTAAGCATTGCAGAATTTGGTGAAAAGAAATCCCGGATTCCAGCGATCAAGCCACGGTGCCGACTCCGTGGAACCATAGGTGACGACTCCTAGGTGCTTATCTTCCTCCCCAAGGTATCCCCTAACCCTAGCCCTATTTTCCCCTTCCCAAAACCTCTTCCACGACCCTCAAATCTTGCCTCTACCCTGCTGTCCAGATTTACAGTTTCCTTGTATTTCACTATTGCGCAAAAATGAAATGCACTATTCCGGGTATACTATAGTTTTTCCCCTCCCACATATGGCAGCCATTGCCACCCCTCAGCACCCATCGTGGAAAACCACCGGCTACATCTGCCACCCTCCGCCTGTTTCCTCCCCAGACCAACCATTCCTTGGCCTTAATCCTCAGCCTCCACCCCCTCATCAGAGTTACAACAGCCACCTCCCATAGAGCCCCTCCTCTCAAGCATCCAGCCCCCTCCCTCCACATGGAACCACCAACTTTCAACCCTTCCCCTTTCCAGATCAGCTCAGATCTGGAGTTTTCTCCCCGACCCGACCTTCATATTGCCGGATCTACTCTCCCTCGCCCAGATCCACCCTCACGAAGCCGGATTCATCCCTTTCCGGCCCAATTCCACCATTCACTGCCGAGGACAACCACCTCCTTCATTTTCCCGCCTTCGGTTCCACGTTTGATCGCCGTTCCACGCATTCGGCTCCGAAATCTTCAGTGTCTCGGTCAGCTCACTATTTGGTGAGACTTTATTGTATTGGTGCATTATTTTCAGCATATTTATATTGGATTGGATCGTATGCTTGTTGTGGATCTTTTGTATGATAGTTATTTGTTTGGATAAATATTGTGATTTGCAGGGTTTATTCGTCATGCGCTCTTGCTTTGACCTTGCACGCGGAGGAAAGCCTAAGCTTGATTTTGCCCAAATAAATTATTCTGTATTGCATTGAATTGTTTGTGTGAGATGATTTTATTTATTATCTAATTTATGATCTAACCATCGGGTTTACATAAAATGTAGGGTTAGGTCTCAGATTTCCGGACGCCTATAGATTCGCCCACTGTCAATATCTCTATTATCTATATGAATTCTCTATCAAGTAAACACAACTTTTTTGTTGAGTACCAAACTCGCCACTCACTCAGACCTTACATCTTTCTCTTCTTGGCACAGCCCATCCAGAATGCCTCATCTGCTCGACCTACCAAACACCGCATTTGCTCTAGATGCCAGATGTCTCACACACTTCAACTCTTACTTTAGGTGCCTCCTGCTCTAACACGAGAAATGTCTTAAGTTATTGCAACACCATCAACATCCATTCTACACCTTCGCCCAACCCCTTTCCCGCTACAACTACAAACCACCACTCACCATATATGTTTATCCATTGCAACCACACAAGCTCCTGATACAATTCTTGCACCAGCCACCAGCAACTCCTACCACCATCACTCACCATCTATGTTTGTTATTTTAGTTCATATTAATTGTTGCAAGATTGACATTCGTCGAATGTTTTGTGTTGCTAAATGAATTTAAAATTCTAATGTTGTGCGTGTGCGCTCTAAACTTGCTTTGTTGGATCTACTATTTTTTTTATTTAGATTACATATAGAACTATATTTGCATTGCATTCATCCCGTTAGGTGAATCTATGAGTGCATCATGTGGTATCAGAGCCAGGTTGGCATGGAGTTAGGTTAGCGTCGTCTTTGGGTTTACTTTTGAGCTAAATATCATTATATCACTGTTAATTTATTTATTTTAGCTTTATTACATCATTTTGCATTAAAGTGGATCATATGATCCATATAACATAGTAGTTGCATCCCTACTTTATTTTCACATCTTTTCAGGATAACCTAGGAAATCAAGTGCAACATATAATCCCCACCATGGAAGAAAGGTGACATGACTTGTTTGTTCGCCAACAAGAACTATTTGAAATGCAACAAAGTATTTTTGATGGATTTAGGAGACATTTGAAGACCGTCATTCTCACACTCATCGCGGGAAGCATTTTTTGATGTATCTACATAGGCCGAGAGAATATAGGACACTTGTAGATGAAAATTTTCCCGAAAATCACTATCAAATTGAAAGAAACCATAGAATTAAGCGCGATGATCGGAGTTGGGAATATGGGACATATCTTATTCTGTGGGCATTCTCAGTCAATACATGCACTCACCGAGATCACATCATCTTGATGTTGCATGCAGTCCTGAGGTATCTTAAATCCTCTCTAGGCGAAGGCATACTATTTACACCCAGCAAGGCATTAACAATAGAGGTTTACACAGATGCAGACCAGACAAGTTCTATTGATGATCAACAATCTACATCTGGATATTGGTCATTGTTGGGAACAATCTGGTGACCTGGAGAAGCAAGAAAAAACATGTTGTAGCCAGATCCAGTGCTGAGCCGGAGTTTTGGGCAATGACGTTTGGGATATGCGAAGGTTTATGGATTCAATTGATTATGAGAGATTTGGGTGTGGAAGGCGATGGTCTAATCAGATCTATTGGGATAGTAAAGCCATTATTAGCATTGTCCACAATCCAGTCTAACATGACTGTACTAAGCACGTGGAGATCAACAAACACTTCATTAAGGAGAACATAGTAAGGGGAATGGTGTGTACCCCTTTGTCCCATCAAACCAGCAGCTCGCAGATGTACTTACTAAGAGACTGAGTCAGTGCTCTTTTGACAAGATATTGGGCAAGTTGGATATGGCTGACAACTTGAGGGGGAGTGTTAGATATTCCGTATTTGTTACGCTATTTTATATTTTGACCGTCTTACCCGACGTACTATTTTTCCCAGTCCTATATGTTCAGGAGTGGTGCTGAATAGTGAAATTAATCTAATTCCACTTCATCCAACAACTTCCATTTTAATTGCTAATTGATATTGTAATGGTAAATTAGCTAATTATTTCCATTATCCTACTCTTATTCGTACTTGCTTCTTGCAAAAGAACTAACTAAATTGTGCTTTGATTTAATTATACTAACCAACTTGCTTAATCGATTTTGACTCTAATTGTATTAGTAGCTCATATTGTCCCTCTAAGTATAATTTAAGGGTTTTGATCCCACCAATTAAATCCCTGGTGTTTCCTCCTAGAAACACTACCCTGCGTCAGCATCATTATATTTTTGGCTAATATGTCCAACATAGGTTGAATTTGTTTTTGAAATTAAATTTAGGGTCTTTTAATAGGACCTCCCCTCTAAATTTGCTAAATTATAGGTGCATCCCTCTTACTTTTGAAATTACAAAAACCTCCCATATAAGTTTACATTTCATAACATCCATGCACAAAAAGAACCCCGGAAAATTTACTCGAAGGGGATATTCTTATGCATGGATGTTATGAAATGTGAACTTCCCGGGAGGTTTTTTGTAATTTCAAAAGTAAGAGGGGTGCAACTTTTAATTATGCTAACTCCAGGGGATGTTTCGGTAACTACAACAATGACACTCAAGCCTTTATTCCACCATAGTGCGGTCGGCTGTATGGATCATTTGTCTGTCATTGCGCCCTATCTTTAGTCATAATCTCACTAATGCCTAAGTACATCACGTCTTTCCTTATAGTTTCATTCCAAGTCTTTTTCGGTCTACCCCTCCCCCGTTTTGATCAGTATAACAACACTCGAGCTTTTATACGACTATAGTGGGGTCGGCTAAATGGATTCTTTGTCGACGTCGTGCCCTATCTTTAGTCATTATCTCACCAATGCCTAAGTACATCATGTCTTTTCTTGTAGTTTCATTACAAGTCTTTGTTGGTCTATTTCTCCTCCATTTAACATGCCTCATGACTAAACTCTCACAACGCCTAATAGGTGCCACAAATGGTCTCCTTTGTACCTGTCCAAACCATTTTAGTTGAACATCTCGCATCTTCTCTGCAACTGGTGCCACTCATTTCTCATCCCTCATATATTCATTCCTAATTTTATCCGGTCTCGCGTGTCCACACATCCACCTAAGCATTCTCATCTCCGCAACTCTCATTTTTTGCTCATGACACAATTCACTACCCAACACTCAAAATCATAAAACATCGCTTGTCTAATTGCAGCACAGTAAAACTTGTCGCGTAGCTAAATATTTCTTTTGAAGTATATTATCGCGTAGCTAAATATATTTTTTTTCCTGATTTTGATTCATTCTGTTGCACTTATATTTATATCAGGCTTTGCATCTGAGTAACAATGGCCTCAAATCTCTTCCTTCAACTTTGTTCAGAATGTGCACACAGCTGTCAGTTCTTGATCTCCATCGTACGGAAATCACAAATGATTTTCTTCGCCAGGTATATGAAATCTTCTTCTGTTCTTTTTTCTTCGCGGAGAAATCCTTTCTGGCTTTTTTGCATGACCTGCTGTAACCGGTGCCTATGATTAGTGCGGAGTTGGGTTAATTATATAATTAGTTAAATCTTTTATAATTTTCATAAACCCAACTTTTTTAAAAAAATTAACCGCAATCTGATATTGACATGCTGCACCCCGTTGTTACCCGAGAAAGGAGTCTGGCGGCTTCAACGAGAGGAAGGAGGAACCAAAGGGGATGCATGTGTTGGGTGTGACTGAAGATGGGATACACTGGGGGTTAAGGTTAGGTGATTGTTAACCGCAACTCATTATTGGCTAGTCGCACACCAAAATCTCCCAATTTTTCGCGCATTTTCGAAATACGTCTTGTACATGCAATTTCAGGAAAAGTGTTCAACACGAAAGTTGTAGGGTCCGTTCGACACGTGGTGGTGGTGGGTTTGTACGGACTGTCATTTCCTGAAATTGCATGTACAAAACATATTTCGAAAAGATGCGAAACATTGAGAGATTTTGGGATGCGACTAGCCAATTGAAATTGTATGTGATACTGTTAAAACCTTAGGGTTTTCAAAAAATTATATGAAAATTGCTTAAAGTATTTAGTAATTATAGGGCTATTTAAAGCAAAATTAATTATGAATCATCAAAATAAAAAATAAATGTAAAATGATGAATTTTAATTATAAAATGCATAATCATTTAATTTTTAAAGCAAAATTAATTCCGAAAAATAAAAAATAGAATATAAAATGATTATTATTTTGATTTGAAAACGTTTGCCATCATTCTTTCATCTCCTCTTTGTTGGCACAGTGGTGGTGGTCGTAATTTGTAAATATATGGGTTAAAATGTCATTCGTTTAGGATCTATGTCCACACTAAGGCTCTGTTTGTGTTAGAGATATCTGCCTTCATCATATCAGCGAAGCGCGCTCGAGCAATTATTTTTCCTTCAGCAAGGATCTGTGTCTGTCCCTGAAAACAGTGAGCCTTAGTGTATTTTCATTGCGAGATTATTGGGCTCGGAGGGGAGAAAACTGGGGCTAATAATGGTGTTTCATGTATAGAGTTTTTTAGAAACACGGTTTGGATATCTCCCGGTTATAACCGGAGCCCAGACGGAAAAACCGCACTTATTTGTTTCGATGGATTGAGGCCAAATTCCAATTCCTCAATTCCGATAATAACGAATGTTCTTATTAACTAATATATGTTATTGGTCTAGATTTCGTTTGTTTTATCTTCTTTTTAAACATCTAATGCGTCGTATTTTTCTTCATAGATCGAGGGGTGGGAAGATTTTGACGAACGGCGACGCTTGAAGCATCAGAAGCAACTTGATTTTCACACCGGATCTTCGGGAGTATTTGACGAAGGGGCTGACGACGACAATCGGCATTAAAGCCTCGAAAAGATTTGTTCTAAATTAAGATTTGTTGGATCAGTTTTAGGATTATTTGAGGCAGCTATTGACTGGAGTATCAAGGATTGCTTGGCCGGTTCGAGCTTCGCGAGTCCACGAATGAATCATTCTCAGATATGATTGAAATGTATAACGGCCCGCAGACCACCACAATTTATACTTCATATCAGGTCGGTAATATAAGCAAAAATTACAAGGGCAGCCCCGTGCACAAAGCTTCCCCGCTCAGCGAGTGTTCGGGAAAGGGTCCCACCACAAGGGTGAAGTGTAACACGCACAAAACTTAACTTGATTGTTGTGAAGAGCCGTTGGACGCAATGCTCGAAAATACATGAGAATTTAAACTTGTAGGTGTCACAAGTAGTTGGTGTTTTGTGTCCTAAAAATATATAAACTGCCATGAGAAATAGTATTATGAAATTTGTGGGTGTTCGTTTTCTATAACCAAATCAAAAGGCTCTATTTTTCATGGGCATGGTGGCGGCGGTAGTGAATATGAGGTTAAATTGTCATTTGTTAATGCTCATCTAAGGAATTTCGTTCATTTTTATGTTCAAACGGATGATGTTTGTTAGGCGATCCTTAACGAATGATGGTTCAACCCACGCGTTTATGACCACCACTACCATCCCAAACGGAGTCACCGGTCAAGCGGTCACGATCGCATGAATCAGACTTTAATTAAGATCTGGTTCTTGCGGTCGTGACCGCTTGATCAGTGAAAATAAGTCTTCCCAAACAGAGCCGTATTTGAATTTTGGCCGAGATTTCGATCATGCGTCCTGCTGAATTGACGATTGTTTACTGTTGACTACACTTACATGAGAGTGGTGACATTCGGAGAAAATAACATTTGCGACCATGCTTCTTATAATTGTGTTCATGTCAAACGATTTTATGTAAATAGAAGATATTTGTTGTAGATTAATAATATTTTAATTGTGAAATGATTTGTTTAAGGGTGAATTTTCTATTTTAATGTTATGTATTTATGTTTTGGTCTCATGACAGTGAATGGAGCTAATAAATAAGGGCGCTGCTATGCGCACCGCAGTTTTGGCTATTCGCACCGTACTTTTTCTTAATTATTTGTGTCTTTTGAAAATACATCTTGTACATGCATTTTGAGGGAAAGTGTTCAACACGAAAGTTGTAGATCTCGACGAGATCTACAACTTTCGTGTTAAATACTTTTCCTAAAAATGCATGTATAAGGCGTACTTGGGAAATACGTCCAGATTTTGCGCCTTTTGGAAATACACTTTGAACATCCATTTTTAGGAAAAGTGTTCGACACGAAACGTGTAGAACACTTTTCCTAAAAATGCATGTACAAAACGTATTGTCAAAAGACACGAAAACTTATGAAAAAGTGCGGTGCGAATAGGTAAAACTGCAGTGCGGATAGGAGCGTCCATAAATAATAATGATAATAAAGTCAAAATAGTCGTGATTTATATATAAATAAAAGGCGATTTATATTAGCTTTCCATAAAAATAAATTTTGGGAGGACCTTGATGCCGTATCTAAAGTTGTGCATGGCTGCTTGCTAGCGTAGAGATAATTAGAAATGGATAATGCATGGTCTTTGTCTGTGTGGGATGACATACAGTCTTATGATCTGCTATCCTACAATGTAGTTTTTTTTTTGCGAATATATATGTGTAATAAGATTGTATTGAAATACAGTCGTATTTTTTTTATAGTGGCGGATCTAGGAAATTGAACAAGTGGGGGTTTCTATTTTGTCGAAGTCATTTCTTCCTCATTTGATCACCGTTTTTGACTTGTAAGTAGTCAATATTCACTGCCTCGATGAGAGTAATCCAAATACACTACCCGTGTTTGCAAAATGATCCGCAACTATTTTTGATCAATCATGTTTAAAAAATTGTGTTCACTGAGAGCAACTATTTGATAGCGTCTAACATACGATGATCTCTAATTCACTGCACACAAATATTTTTTTTTCTATTTTATAGAGACTCATTATAGTGAGATAAAGACTTGAGTGAGAGCATGTATAGCCTGGCCCACCACACCTAATAATAATAATAATAATAAAATATAATTAATTGAACATTTTAACCAATTAATTTTCCTATGATAACATGGTTAAATTTTAGATTTTTTTTTCTTCTATTAAATATATCCTTCTAATAAAAATAAAGGCAAAACACTTAAATCAGTCCCTAAAATCATCATTTTATATGAAATCAGTCCTTCAACTTTTATTTGTTTGAAATCAGTCCACAACTTTAAAGAAATCAGTCCACACTTTAATGAAATCAGTCCACAACTTTGAAATCAGTCCAAGTTAACAATATATGCTAATGGAAAGTAACTTAAATGGTGATAAATTGATACATAAATTAACAAAATAGCATCAACTGATGAAAAATATTATAAATAATATTTCAATTAGAACTAAAATATATTTTTAGCTTTGTTGGATATAATCTTGATATAAGATACTTTATATATTTGTATATATTGCAATAATATGCTAATGAATATTTTTAATGAAATATTGATGTTTTTTTTACAAATTTAAAAAGAAATGACCAAGCGACTGAGTGAGTCGCACGCACAGATCGGACCACGCCTAGTTGAAGGGATCCAAAACCATCACGCACAACACAAAAGGATCACGTGCATGCAGTGCACGCTCCCTCACACGTAGGCGCAACATGCAGGAGCATGCAACACGCATCCAACCCTCAGACCCCCATAGCACGCACCACGCTTGCGCGTAGGCGCTCGCGGTGCACGACCCACATACATTCACCTCTTGCGCTCGCACCCACAAGAAATATAAAATTTAAATAAAAACAATATAAATTTTTCTTCAAAGAAAGTATTTTTATTTTCCACAAATGTCTTTGTTTTATTTTCTACGAGTACCCGACACTGGGCTCCGCCCCTTTGGCCGTGGGCGACAGTATCCGACCGGCGACGACGGGTTTCGCCTGCCCATCAAAGCAGGTTTCTCCCGCAACATCTAGATATGAGTACACCAAAAATCTTAAATTTTTTTTTTGGCATTTTGTGCTTTTGAATTATTCTATTTTAATATTTTGCATAATGAATTTTTAAAGTTCACCTTTTGCATTTTCTAATTATAAATTTTTAGTACTTTACATTTAAAATAGTTGAAAATGCAAAATGTCAAAATGAGTTTTCGAAACTTTAGCATTGTAAATTTGTAATATAAAGTGCTCAAAATAGGATATAATTGAAGTGCAACTCATTTTGAGCATCACCTTCGCCGACAGACTCCTCCCTCCCGCCGAGGAAGCTTCGAGCAATTCCCGTGACTTTACTCATGGCAGCAACCACGGCCTTCCGTCGTCGGAAAAAGGACGCACTACACTTTCGTCGTCATCGACAATCTCCATCTTCTCATCCACAACCCTAATTCACGCCATTGCCCTTCCTTCTTCTTCCTCCGATCTCTAAATCGTTTTCTACATGCTCGAGTACCCTAAAACACCCTGCTCCCTCTTCCAACCTGCAACCCTCACTGTAATTTCCACATCTCCTCCAACCTTCCTCCCATAACAATCCCCTCCACCTCCTCCTCCTCCTCCAAAACACTCTCCAATGTCCAGATCCACTGCCGTACTCCTCCTTCTTCTTCTTCTCATCCTCTTCTTTCCTTATTATGCTTCTCCCTTCCCCGATCGTTTTCTCCTTCCCGCCCTCCCACCGTCGATCGAACCCCAGCAATATCTCGATCCCACACTTCCCCCATTTCTCCCCCCAACCGCCATCTCCTTCTGCTCCATCTCCGCCCTAAACCATTCCTTCGCCAACACTTACGGCCTCCCGCCGGCCACCGCTAATTTCCTTCTGCCGGCAGCATGCCCTCCACCTTGGTCTCGCGTCGTCCTCGACCTCTCCGTTTCCTGCCACGGCGACCAATACGACCGCATCGCCGCCATCTGGATCGACGGCGTTGAGATCCTCCGCACCAGCACCGCGAGCCGACCGCCTCCGGCGTCTTCTGGACCGTCCGGAAGGACATCACGCGCTACTCCTCAATTTTACGCCGCCCCGGCGGCGTCAATCTCTCCATGATGATGGAGAACATCGTCGATGAGGTTTACACGGGGATCTATAAAGCCAATGTATCTCTTGAGTTCTATCCCGATTCCGATGACGAGGACGACGACGATCAATCCGATCTGGACGATGAACAGGTAAAGCTGATCCCTCTTTTAGATGATCCCGCCGATGTTATACTTCCCGTTTCCAGCCAAAACAGCAGCAGCGGATTCTGGTTTCGAATCCAAAACCAATCTGAATCTCATTTCAGCAGAATCAAAATCCCCCAAAACACTTTCAGAGCTGTTCTCGAAGTCTATCACTCCTTCCACTCCAACGACGAATTCTGGTACTCAAATCCTCCCGATGCGTACATCAAGGAGAACAACCTCACCACCGAAAGGGGAAACGGCGCTTTCCGCGAGATCTTCGCCACCATTGACGGCCGATTCGCCGGCGTAATTCTTCCATTCCCGGTCATCTTCGCCGGAGGAATCAATCCCTTGTTCTGGTCTCCTGTTGTGGCCATCGGCGCATTCGATCTTCCATCCTATAATCTCGATCTGTCGCCATTCCTCGAGCTTCTGTTGGACGGCGAATACCATTCTATAGGATTCGGAGTCACCGACGGAATCTCCTTCTGTCTGGTTGATGCCAATCTTCATCTATGGTTGGATTCATATTCCGAAACCGTGACCGCCAAACTCGTGCGCTACGAATCGCCTCCTCTTTCCCTCGCTCGAACAAACAAATTTCTCCATTTGAATGGAACATTCAAAATCGATGCGGAGAGAAAAATTCACTTCTCGGGCTGGTTGAATTCATCAATGGGCAATCTCACAACGGATGTGAATCAGAAACTGAAGTTCAAGAGCTCGGTAGAGTATGAGAACGATGGGAACTACAAAGCCCTTCATTTGAAGTCGAAATTTAAGACTGAAGTGAAGATTAAGAACAGCCAAGAGGTGATTCTATCAAGATTTTCTCACAAATTCAAGTATCCACTGATGATTTTGACTGAAACTTTGCCTGTGATGAACAACACTTATAAGCTGACCACAAATCTCACACACACTCTATATGAGGAAGCAGCATTCTTTATGCTGGAGAAGCTGATAACTTCAAAGATTTTGTCAGATAAGCAGGAAGCTTCTGGGTGGATGGAGGTGCAAGATCATTCCGTTCTATCGGGGTCGGCCGGATCGCAACAGGTATATCAATATCTTGACGGCGAAAAATGCTATAAGAGAAATTTGAAAGCTGAAGATGGCATGCTTTTGGATGATAGTGTAAGAATGTTCCCTTGCATTTTAATAGTGGCTTAGGTTATAATATCCTATATGTCCTTCATGTTATATTAAAGGAAGCCTTGGTGCACTGATTAGGGTGATGTCGTGTGACCTACTGACCGTGAGGTTGCGGGTTCGAGTCCTGAAAGCAGCTTCTTGCAAAAATGCAAGATAAGGTTTACCTACATGGCTACATTTCACCCTTATGGTGAGATTTTCCGTAACCCTCGCTACGTGGGAATGAATGCTTTGTGCTTCATGTTTTATTACTATGTAGTCTTATGTCTTTTTGATGGTAGTATAAGTAATGTATGTTCACCTGCATTTAAATGGTAGATTGGGATTTATCTATGATTCCATATTCGTCCATCACCTCCAATTTTAATGGTTGATTTAGCCGTGAAAGAAGGACAAATGACTTCGTTATTAAGACTTCATTTGGTAGGGCGGTGGCGTTTGCTCCCAACGGGTCGAAACGGAGAGTTGGAACAGGTGGGGAGGAGGCGGGGTTGGAAAAGCAGCGTTTGAGGAGCTTTTTCTTCTTGCGGAGGGTGCAAACGGAGCAAACGTCGCCGGAGCCCCGTTTGTTTACCCTCCGTCTGACGGCGTTTGCTCCAAACGCCCGGCGAAAACACTGAAACAAACGAAGCCTAAGTTGGGTGATCAAAATATTTCTCGTAGTGAATGTTTTAAATATCTTGGATCGATAGTTCAAAAGATGGAGGTATTGATAATGATGTGTCACATAAAATCCAAGCGGGTTGGTTGAAGTGGAGAGGTGCGTCATTTATCTTGTGTGATCGTAAAGTACCATTAAAACTTACGGGCAAGTTCTACCGTACTGCGATTAGACCAGCGATGCTCTATGACTCTAAGTGTTTGACATTGAATTGTGTTGGGTCTATTGATCCCAATATTCCAGATTTGTAAGAAGTCAAACGAGTCAAGACATACACCATAATGATTTGATGTAGCTTAGTTCTTCTGCAAGTGTCCATGATTGGATAGGTGAAGAAAAATGAGTTTGGTGTAAACTCAAAATTCGTCGTGCTCAGCTCGATCGAGCTCAGCTCGCTGGTCGTCGGCTCAACTTACATTCGTCGAGTTCAGCTCAACATTTCACTAAAGCCAGGAAAATTAACCAAGGCAAAAAGCGCTGAGACCGCTGGTCAGAGGTCGTCGGCTCAGCGTACAGATCGTCGAACGCAATTCCCTTGTTGAGCTAAAGCCAGAAAAATTGACTAAGGCAAAAGGCCTGAGACCTTGAGAAGAAAGCTACGTGGAAGAAGGCGCTGAAACAACTTGCTTAGTTTGTAAGAAGGAAGCGTTGAGACCGCTGAGAATAAAGCGCTGAAACAGAAAGTTGTTCAGCAGTTAAGAATAAAACGCTGAGACGTTGAGAAGAAATCGTTGTAGAAGCTTGTCTCAGCTGTTAATAAGAAACCGCTGAGACAAATCCAGAGAAAATTCACAAGTTTTTGAGATGGTCAAGACAGATGGCGTTGATAAGTAACATCACTCAACGCTTAATATGTTCACCTAAGAAGGTGTGATATCATTGCTGACGTCATCAAAGTCAACTTACATGTAGTTGCGGGAAAGCTGCAGTGGTGCCGAAACCTTCTTTGTCCTTTTCTGATGGAGGTGGCGCTCACCAATCTTTGGCTGGGCCCACACACATTTGTGCCGTTGATTCAAATCAACGCATATAAAAAGGAAAAAAGTAAGAGGATTAGGGTAATAGAGAACAAACACAAAAAATACAAAAAAAACTAGAGGTGGCTGGACATTTTGTTCTCCATTAAGCTTGAAACCTCAAGTCCAGCGGAGAAAGTCAGAAGACAAAGGAAGATAGCTGAAGCTCTTCAAGTTCAGCAAGATAGTTCTGTCCAGAATAAATAAGTGATTCATCCATTCAGCAAGCTGATAGTTGTTCATCTGGACGAAAATAGTTAGCTGTAAAAGAAGACTAATTCCTTCTACACAATAGTGATGACTTTATCTGCTCAGTCCAGCAAGCTAGACTCAGAGACTTATTTCTGAGTCAGTTCTTCATTTTCCTAATTTACTTCCTGTAGCATTCAATTTATCTGAATCTGAGTGTAGGGCACTTTGTGTCTGAGGTAGGTGACTAATTAGTCGCTGAGATAGGTGCCTTGTTGGGGTACTGAGGTAGGATCCAAATGGATCTGAGCTTAGGGCTTAATTGTCTGAGATAGGAGATGCTGCTCTCTAGTAGGATCAGTGTGGATCTGAGGAGGGTTGTCCTCCCAGCCTTAGGTAGGGCCTTGTGCCTGAGACGTGATGGAGAGTCACTGAGCTATAGGTGATAAGTGTGTCACTGAGTTGTAGGCCTTTGGAGAAGGCTGAGCTGTAGGTACCTGGAAGGGGACTGAGTTATAGGAGTGCTGCAGCACTCTGAGAGTAGGGTTGGGCCTGAAGCTGTAGTGCTGAAGAGCCTGAGTTGTAGGCCTTAGAAATAAGGTGAGGTACGTCATGGATCACTGAGCTGTAAGAGCTCTGAGGGGCTCTGAGGTAGGAACCCTTGTGGTTCTAGTGTGGGTTCTGAAGTGAACCTGTGTTAAGCCTAAGGCCTGAGGTTAGCTCTGAGGGAATTGGTGGAGTTTTGCATAGTCCAACAAATAAGTTGGATAGGTGAGAGGGAAACTGCGATTACCCAATTGGGGACCATTATAAATTTTTGTGTGTTTGCTGTGGTGCTTGTTTTTTCTTATTGCAGTATTTAAGCACACGCTCTAGATAGATTAATTTGAAATCAGCAAAAGAACTAATAAAACTTCAAAGACCTATTCACCCCCCCCCCCACACACACACACACTCTCTGGGATTAACTAACTTTAAGTTAAATAAGTTTCAAATTGTGTACATGAGCAAAAAATGAGAGTTGCGGATATGAGAATGCTTAGGTGGATGTGTGGACACATGAGACTGGATAGAATTAGGAATGAATGTATCGGAGATAAGACAAGAGTAGCACCAATTGCAGAGAAGATGCGAGAAGCTCAACTAAGATGGTTTGACACGTGCAAAGGAGACCATTATAGGCACCTGTTGGACGTTGTGAGAGTCTAGTCGCTAGGCATGTTAAACGAGGGAGGGGTAGACCAATAAATACTTGGAATGAAACTATAAGGAATGACATTATGTACTTAGACATTAGTATGATAAAGGTTGGAGTGGGATAAAGGCTCTAGTGTTGTTGTATTAGAACATGTCTCATCAATTCATCATGTAATGTTCATCATTGGTTTCAAATTCTGCATAGGATCATGTCTTCTTTGGGATGATTGAACATGTCATATTCGTCCTTCATTTCACATGGTTTTTTCCTCTACGAGATTTTTCATTTTCTTTTACTCCATGATAGTTTCATTAGTTTTGTTAACTATGTGCCCCAAATCCTAACACAGACAACGATTGACGTTGATCTCGACTTGTGGAGGCCCTGTGCCACCGCTCTGGTGGAATTTTTTTCAGGGTATTTTGTAATTGTACTGAGTGTTATATAAGCTCCTTCTCATTCTAGGGTTTGAATCTCTGAAATTTAGAAATTCACCTGCTTTCTGTAACCGTCTTTGTTCCTTATCTAGGAAAAACGGATTGTTGTTGCCTGTAGACATGGCCCATCATGGGGTGAACATGTAATTTTTGTCTCTGTTGTGTTTTATTGTTTGTTTATCTTTCTTCTTATGTTTCCTCAACAAATTTTCTTGTTGTTTTTATTATGCAGTTGTTATTTTTTGTAGGGTTCAATGATACTTTTAATTCTCAGCATTGCTTATACCAGCACAGACATGTTTTATGTTGAAAAACATCATGACCATATGTATCACTGTAGAATATTTTCATTGCTGAGTTCCTCTGGAAGCACTAAAATAACCTTTAAAATACTAATCTCTTCTAACATTTTAAGAAGTTTAAAGCAGTGTGTAGGAATTACTCGAAGCAACTCAATAGAGCAGATCATGTAGATTGTTTCTTCTTCTTGTTCATCCATGCATTGCTTATGATTCGAGTTGGATTTAGTTCAGCTCAGGTTTAGTGATTGTTAAGTAGAATTAGGGTTTGAGTTTTCCTTAGGTCCGTTTGTTTGCACGGAATTGAGCTCCTGAAATTGGAATTGAATGTCTAGTTTCAATTTTTTTGTCTCTTTGCACACTTGATGTTGGAATTGAAATTTTAATGAATTCCGTAGAATTCATTTTGAACTAAAGACAATTCTTTCAATATATATAAGAATTGGACAATTCCGTGAAAAACGCGTGTCCGGGCGCTTTTTTTGGGCGAGCGCGTGTTTCTCGCCCGGGCGCGCGTGTATTTTTACCCGGAAGCTCATTTTTCACCCAGAAGCCCATTTTTCGCCCGGGCCTGCGTTTTTCGCCCCGGCGCCCTTTTTCTAATGGACGCGCCCGTTTTTCGCACGGGCGCGTGTTTGTTGCCCGGGCACGCTTTTGTACCTGGGTGCATATTTTTCTATCTGGATGCACATTTTTTTATATTAATATATGTGAAAAAAATATTAGCTTCCTAATATTTTTAAATTCATAGATTGAACAATCAAAAGACTTTTCAATTCCACTATATTCACTAATATTGTTTATTAGGTGAATGCTGGAATTAGAATTAGTCACTAAAATTTAATTTCAATATTGAATTCTAATTACATTCAAACATACGGGCACTTAGAGATTTGGATTTGTTTTGGAGGCATGGTGCTATCTAGGCGAACCCTATCCAGTCCAGGTGAACCCTATTGGATAATAATGACATTATTTTCCTTTTTAAAATAGTTTGTATTATGAATATTGCAAAATAGAAGTAATGCGTGTAATTGGAAGAAACTCGCCAAATTTTGGCACAACCTAAAAAGATGAGCTCCTTCTAGCAAAAGATGTTTCCCTGACATGGGACCTAGCTTCGCTTCAACACGCCCTAGATATCGCAGTTAGCTTGAGATAGGTATCATTGCTTTATAGACAAGATATAGTTGTTAGCTGCAAAATTTAATTGTTTAAGGGGATTGTTATCCACACTACGAATATGGCTATCCACACTCATTTTTAGGGTTTTTTTGAAGGCTTTCAAAATATCTAACCGCACTCTTGTTTCTTCGCCCTTCCTTGTTCGCAAACTAGCTGCCTGTGCGATGTCGTCCGACGCTCGCTCACGCCGTTTATCTCCGCTCGCTCCCGACGGACCACCGTACTTGCTGGTTTATAGTGTTTTATGTTCGTCGTCGCCAGTTTAGTGCTATCCCGTCGTTGTTCGTCATTGCCAGAATACAACCATTCTTGTTCGAAGAAGACACAGAGTTTTATTTTAGGTTTTATTCCCAATCTTCCAAGTTCGCATATTATCTACTGGATTTCTAGGAGCGATTCTCTTCTTTTATTGAAAATGGATGGTGATTTCATTTTGTTTCAGCAATGTTGCAGAATCTAGATCTGTGATGACAGTTTTACTGCAAACTACAAACTACTATTTAGGGCCAAGATACTGTTTAGGGTCATATTTTTTAAGAATATTTATTTTTGATGGATCATAAATAACCCAACATATAAGTATAATAGCTATTGGAAAGAGGCAATAAACAATTTGCTAATGTGCATAGTAACTAGTGAGATGAATTTTGAATGAGATGAATTTTGAATCTAGTTCATATTTTAGTTACTTTGATTTAATATTTTGAATTGTTTAAAGACTAAAAGTCATAATTGATTATTCTTTAAGTTGTTTTTTTATTCATTTTTTTTGTTTGCGGACAACAAATTTATTGTAGATATAATTTTTTGAAACATTGTAGTGCGGATATCAATTATTTGCGAATATCCAATATTATAGTGCGGATATCAATGACCTTGTTTAGTATCATTGTACTCCATCCTCTTTGGATGCATTTAAGCACTTGGGTTATTAAGTAACACTTGAAGTCCTTTTAACACCCTATTTAGCAAGTGCGCGCGCACGCACACATGTATACAAGTGTACGTTCACATAGCTTCTTCTGAGCGTATATAAACATAGCTTCTTCTGAGCGTATATAAACATAGCTTCTTCTGAGCGTATATAAACATAGCTTCTTCTGAGCGTATATAAACATAGCTTCTTCTGAGCGTATATAAACATAGCTTCTTCTGAGTGTATATATACGCATCCTACAAGATGTTTGACTGTAAATAATTTCTCTAAGGCTAACCTTAGAGGATGGCTGTTAGTTAACAAGCCATACGCTCTTTTAACTCCGAGTTTACGCTAAACATCATGTATTTTTATGGTGGATAGGCAATTCACTATTTGGTTCCTCTTTATATATTTTATTATGTTGAGCATCTATGAATCAACTACTTTGAAGACTTGTGCAATTCCAAGTTGTAGAAATGCCGAAAGATGCGCATGAGAAAAGTAATGTTATTCTTAGAGCACCAAATAGGGGCCTCTCTGGCGGTCGGCAACGGGCGGAAAGGGAAGCTTGGGGGTTCGCCTGTTTCGCACCCCTAGGGTTTTGCAGGGAGTGGGGTTCGGATTTCGGGAGAAGAGAAGTGGGATTTTGTAAACAAGGCTGATATTAAAGAACCTTATTTAGTCATTTTCTTGAATTTTAATAAACTGCTAATATCTAAATAGGGGCTGCTAATATAAACGCCCTTTTAATAATGCAATTTTTATCATCCAATAACATTTCAAAATATATATATATGTGTGTATATATGTATATGTATATATATGTATGTTATTATATAAAGCAATATAGGTGTTTGGAGGCACATCATAGATCAAACAAGAGCCATTAGATCATGAGAGAGAGAAGAGGGAGAGAGAGAAAGAAAGAGAAAAAGAGAACGAAAATAATATTTTTACGTCAAATAATAATTTTTTTTACAATATAAATATTGTAATATTAATGTATATTTTTTACGATCATTTTGAGTACTCATAAGTATATGTTGGCATAACCCGTCTTGATGCAGACGCAACTTGCAGACGCATTGAACACGGGCGAAGGCCGCCCGCTTGAATGCGCGCGCAACTTGCAGACGCATCGAAGCCCGTGTCGAGACGTCCACAAGTTGCCCGCTTGAATGCGGCCGAAGGCCGCCCGAAAGCATCGAGCACGGGCGTAGCTGAGATGGTGGATTGCGTGGAAGCGGTCGAAGATCACCCGAAGCATCAAGCATGGGCGAAACCCGCCTGTTGCGGCCGAAGGCTGCCCGAGAGCATCGAGCCCGGGCGTAGCCCGTGCGAAGATGCTCGTATATATATATGTATATATGTATATATAGGCTATATTAGGGCACACTAGAGATTTACATACCACAATAATAAAAATCTCAAAGAGCACACTCTCCCTCACTTCTGCTGCAAAGTGAAAAAAAAGGCAGGCATTCTCCATTCAGCCTGCATAATTGAAACAATTGGTCTGCTTGTTGAGGATGTCCACTATCTCGGAGAGACGGGGGCGCTTCGAAGGGCGGTCGTTCCAGCACCTGATCATCAGTGACCTTAGAACCGCAGGGCAGTCCTTGGGGATCTCTGGCCGTAGTCCGCAGGCGGCAATGCCCACAGCCGCCTGCACCGGGGAGTACGAAGAGTACGCCGCCTCCCCGGCCACCATCTCCCACAGCACCATGCCGAAGCTGTACACATTGCTCATCCAGGTCTCACTCTTGCTCTCCGGATCAATGGCTATGATCTGCGGTCGGCATCAAAATTAAGGAATCAGATGATCAGTGTTGCAGCCTTGCAGGTCTAGATTCACTTCAATGATTGATGGGAAATTAAAAAATTTATCTCGGGAGGCCTCTCTCTCTAAACCTCCGTGATTTCTTTCTATGGCTTCAAATAATTTCTATGTTTTTTATCACGGCTAGTGTAGATACTTGAGTTTAAATGTAATACATTCAGGAATCACGAATCGAATCGAATAACTCTTCAATCGAATTCAAATTTAACATAAAATGCAGAGATTCAGATTCAGATTCGATCGAATATTCGATGTCAGATTTGGATTCATTATGAAGTGTTGGATTCAAATTTGGGTTCGAATTCGGATTCGAACATGCATTCGAATTCGACTTTTATAATTTTTAATTTAATTTAATATTCAAATATTATTATATTTAATATTAATTTATATATATTGATTTTTTATTTATATTCCAGTATTCATCGAATAGTTATAAAATTATTTGGATTCAGATTCAAAAGTTATTCCTGAATTTAATCGAATTTTCACAAATCAAATCACGAATTATCCACGGATTACTTTTAATATAATAGCTTAGTTATTTCTAAGGAAAGAAATCTCCATCAAAATTTTGGTTTTTGAAAGAACCTCGTGAAAATTAGGAGTATATTTTTGGCGATTGTTAACCGCAACCCGTTATTGGCTAGTCGTACCCCAAAATCTCGTAACTTTTTGCGCCTTTTAGAAATACGCCTTGTACATGCAATTTCAGGAAAAGTGCTCAACACAAAAGCTGTAGATCTTGTCGAGATCTACAACTTTCGTGTTCGGCACTTTTCTTTAAAATGCATGTAAAAGGCTTAATTTGGAAATATGCCCAGATTTTGCGCATTTGAGAAATACGTCTTGTACATGCAATTTCAGAAAAAGCGTTCAACACGAAAGTTATAGATCTCGTCGAGATTTACAACTTTTGTGTTGAACACTTTTCCTGAAATTACATGTACAAGGCCTATTTCGAAAAGACGCGAAAAATTAGGAAATTTTGAGTTACGACTAGGCAATAACGAATTGCGGTTAACAATCGCCATATTTTTTGAGCATCCAACCTATCATGAGTCATGATATGTTGGACATATTGTTCTCCTATAAATAATATTTTTAGTTTTTAAAAAATTATAAATAATATTTTTAGTTTTTTAAAAATTAATTCTGACAAAAAAAGGTGATTGTTAACCGTAATCCGTTGTTTTACCAGTCGCACTCCAAAATATTTCAAATTTTTGCGCCTTTTCGAAATACTGCTCATACATGCAATATCAGGAAAAGTGTTCAACACAAAAGTTGTAGATATCGACGAGATCTACAACTTTCGTGTTGATCACTTTTTCTAAAAATGTATGTACAATGCGTACTTTGAAAATATATACAAGTTTTGCGCTTTTTCGAAATACGTCTTCTACATGCAATTTCAGGATAAGTGTTCAACACGAAAGTTGTAGATCTCGTCGATATCTACAACTTTCGTGTTGGACACTTTTGCTGAAATTGCATGTACAAAGCGTATTTCAAAAAGGCGCGAAAAATTGGGAGATTTTGGGGTGCAACTAGCCAATTTCGGATTGCGGTTAACAATCACTAAAAAAAAAAATTGAAGGGAGAAGAAGAAGGGAAGCAGTGTAGCTAACCTCGGGAGCCAGCCACTGGTATCCCCCAGTTTCATATTCAGTAGCCTCCAATGGATTCCTGCAAGCAGAAACAATGCCCATGTCCCCCAGGCAGGCATTCCCCCTTCCATCCAGCAGGATTCTCTGCGAATTCAGATCTCTGAACGAAACCCCATGGCTGTTCACGAACAACAGCCCTTCAGCCATCTGTAACCCGATCCTCATCACATCGCCCATCCCCACCTTCTTCCTCCTCCGAATCAGATCCCGCACGGATCCTCCCTCCATCAATGGAGTCACCACGCAGATCCCGTTTCTCTCGTCGACGCAGACGCCGCAAAACTGCAGCAGGTTCTTCTTCCCGCAGCTCATCAGCTGCGCCAAATCCCCCCGAATCTCGATCTCCTTCGCGTTTCCCCCTTCACGCCCTCTCAGCTTCTTGATCCACACCTTCTTCCCTTTGTAGGATCCGATGAAGGAATTGACTCCGGCTCGTTCCACAAATTCCATGTCGCCGGCGCTGAGAATCCACCGGCCGAGTTCCTCCCTTCCGGAGCCGACGGTATGCGTGGACACCGCTAGCGAAGCCTCTTCCCGACAATGGCAGAGGCGGGAATTGCGATTGACGCCGGAACTCCGCTGCTTCTTGGCCGCGGATCGTAGTTCGGCCGCGATTCTGGATTTGAAATGTTTCTCGCCGCCGGGATCGACGGCGACGGTGACGACGCCTAGGGTAAGACCCCCTTTCTCAAACACCTGGATCTTCTTGCAGCAGAGTACGGATCCTTCGATGGCACCGTACATCGTCTGCAACGAGAAGGCCGATTTGCAAGCAAAGGTGAGCTTAAAAACGGAAGGTTCGCCGGAGATCTGCTGGATATCAACGGCGGGATGGTCGTCATCGGCGGCCTGATCCACCAATCGGAGATGGAGAACGACATCCATTATGCCGAATCCGGACTGTGAGTAGCTATTGGGAAGCAAATCCAAGTGACGGCGGATGTCGCAGAGGAGCTTCTCCGGGAGATGGTTTCCGGGAAAGAGCTGGACGAAGCCACGGGAAGGGGGATAGGGATCCAGACTGAAGGAGTTCTTAAAGCCGGCGATGGCGCCGGCGATGTTGCGGCTGAGGCGGTGCCATTTCTTCGACGGCTGTGCGGCGGAAGTCGTATAGGCCGAGGAGTAGTGCCGCCGCGCCGGAAGCAAGGCATCGTATCGATGGCAATTTTTCGGAAAAAGTTGATTGATCGCGTCGTCGCCGTCGATCCGTCTGCCGGAAAAGCATTCCAGAGCCGCCGTCATCGATCTCGGCTTTGCACCGACGAGAAGCCGGTGTGGGCCTTCTCATTTATACTCAATAGCTGCATAGACGACGGATTTGTTTTTTTTTTGTTTTTTTAAAAATAAAAAAATTGGACTTTAGTCTTTAGTTGCCCTTTTTTTTGTACAGAATAATGACGAAGTGAGATATGAGAAAATTGGAATTTTACTTTTTTTGTATATTTTATTTGGATTTACTTCATAATACATATTTTGCAAACATATTTATCCACCGTTTTGAAAACCGTACCTGGGATCTAACTGTGGGGAAAAAAACGTTGAACCAGTGCAACCGATTTAATCGAAATCGAACCATTAGTTTAATATTTATATATGTAACTGATGGAGTTTTTCACTAAGAATTGTTCAATCAAGCCCGAGGACCGCCCTGACCCGATCAGTGCAGCCGTCAGAGGCACAAAGAAACCACCGTGCACAAGCCCGTGCAGAGAGTTAGGGGAGACCCTCCCGCACGACGCGCATGAGCAGGAATTATCCCGTGTGCCGCACGTGGGAATAATCCCGCACTACGCGCGAGGAATTCATCCCGCGCCCGGGATGAATTGCCGCGAGCCAATGGGGATTTTCCACATTGGCTGGCAGGGGCGTTGCATGTTCTCCCTTTTGGGGTGTGTTGTGCACTCCCCATCAGGGAGACGTGGCGGCTAACAGCCGCCCCTCCCCCAAGTGGGATGGTGAGGCTGTCTCCGGAGGGGGACGCCGGTCATGGAACAGCCACATGTCCCCCTCCTTTCCGCGGATGCCGTCACCGTTGTTCGTTTCTCCCGCGGCCGCCGCCGCCGCCGTCTTCAAACGTCGCGGCCGTCGCCACCATTATTTCCCGACTCCGCGCCCGCCGCCGCCATAGTCCGTTTCTCCCGCGGCCGCCGACGCCGTCATCTCCCAACGGCGCGGCCGTCGCCGCTGTTATTTACCGACTCCATGAACGCCGCCGCGCCGTCTCCCAACGCCGGACCGCCGCCGCCGTTATTTCCCGACTCCACTGCTGCTGTCAGCGTCGCTCATTTCTCCAGCTGCTGCCGCCGCCGTCACTCCTCTCTTCCTCGGACGTCGCCACCGCCGGCCGCTCCCCACTTTCTGCCGCCGGCACGGCCTCCGCCCGCTCTTCCGACCGTTGGCGGCGATCTCCCTCCTCGCCGGCAAATTCGCCGGCCGTCCGAGGGAGCACGTCTCCACTGCCCGATCACGCTCCCGCGATCGCCGTCATCGGTTATGTGGGTAATCATCCACGTAACCGCGCGCATGATCTCCCGTAATGGAGATAATGTGTTGTTAAAAATAGATTGCTCTACGTTTAATATAAATTATAAAATTAATGTGCATATTAAACCAAGCACTTAATCTACCGATAAGACAACTAAATCACGTTTCTCCAAAGACAATCAGAGACAAGAAGCGGAGGGTAAGACGTGCTAAGTGCGCCTCCGAGGCTCAAAGCTCCAAACATCAGAATGTGTACAGCAAGCTGCTCTCGCAGCCAGGAATTATAAAAAAGACTCCAGAATACAACGAGCGCATCGCTCCATGCAATACACAAGGAAATAGCTAGTCATGCGAGTGGTGGCCTGTCACCCTCCAGTTTCTCCCTCTCTCTCCAATAATTGTAACGAGAGGCGGCATGTCGCCCTCGAGTTCTTGAAAAATCCCTGTAATAGCACTCAGATCTAGTGGAGATTTAGTCGGCACAGATCCGGCCACGTGGTTTTTCACCTCCTTTCGGGGTTTTCCACATCAAAAAAATTAACTTGTCAGTTTTCTATTTTCATTGACTGTGTGCGCGCTCGACCGTTACGAGAGCTAAGACGGTCCAGGTTATTCTGAACCAACCAAGACGTCGAGTTAGTCCGCAACAGTAACAATACTTGAAAATAAAAAATTAATATTATAATAAATATTTACATATATATTTGTTTTTTATCATCATTATATTTTGACATAAATAAAAATAATATATTCATTAACATATATTTTTAAATCAAATTGAAATATATATATATAATTATAAATAAATCATAAAAATATAATTTTGTTAATATAATTAAATAATATATCAAAATAAAATTAAACATTATTTTATAAATATTAATATTAAAAAATAACTGAAATAAAAATTAAATATAATAATACATAGTGTTAACATGTTTATAAGTTAATTAAAATAATTAAGAGAATTATATTAATAAAAGTGAATAGATATATTCTATATAATATAGTTCGTGTTTTTAACAAAGTCAAGTTGGCCTTGTGGATGGGGCGTTTGGATTATGTTCACAGGTTGCAGTTTTGAATCCCATCAGCGTCCATTTTTATTGAGCTTAATTTGGGATTTTTACCCGCCCGCCCGGTTGGGACTAGGATCCTCTCCAGTTTTCATGAACTGGATAGTATCCAGTTCACAACCACGATTTCATCTCCCAAATCCGACGACGAGCACTCACTGAGTTGGCGAGTGCAGTTGCTGAGTTGGTGAGCTGACTTTTGAGAGATAAAATCGGGACCGTTGGATGATGAACTGGATACTATCTGGTTCATGAGAACTGAAGAGGATCCTGGTCCTCCCGGTTGACCCGCCCGATTCCCAGATTTTTTGGCAGTCCATGAGTAAGACGATTCTTGTACATGGACCGGGCCAGGTAGTTGCCCGGTCGGCGGTTCGACCGGTCCGGTCCGGTTTATAAAAGCTTGCATTTAATCTTTTTTTTAAAGAATTCACAAATGACGATGTTAAATGAAGTGGTGAGAAACTGTCTTTCAGAATAGCAAAGATGACTTGAATGTGCCGAATCTCTCTCGCTGAAACAGTTGACGAACGTCGGCGCGACGAGGATCACTGAAGATGGACTTGAATCTGCCCGACAGGGTGGGGGAAGATTACCGGTTCACTCGTGATCTATTCTCAATATCGTTTAAAAACCAGCCTCGACTGAAGAAACAGTGGATCAAAAGGCGCTAGAATGGCATTTGGAAATGGTAGGTGCAAAAAGATGTTTGGGATATGACAAACAAAGGTCCTGTCTGGGGGACTTATTTTCACCGCTCAAGCGGATACGACCGCATGGATCAAAACATGCGGGCGTAACCGCTTGACCGGTGAAAATAAGTCCCCCCAAAAGAAGCCAAAGAGAGAAACAATTATTATTTCATGAAGTCCATGTCATTTACAACTGTTTGGACTATATTTATAACTTCATACACAAACTCATTTACTAATATACCCTTAAGATACTAATGTAACATCTGTTGCACCCAAACATAACTCACTTCTCCATTTTGATAGATCATTTGATCATGCAAAGACATCAAAATGATCTCCAGAATGATCATTGTATGCCTGGGGACTAGGGCCACCTTTGATGGGGCAGATCCCGCGGTCACGACAGCTACTCATGTAGGCTTTGTTTGGGAGGACTTATTTTCACCGGTCAAGCGGTTACGACCGCATGAACCGGACCTTAATTATGGTCTGATTCATGCGGTCGTAACCGCTTGACCGGTGAAAATAAGTTCCCTCAAACGGAGTCTTAGGCCTTGTTTGACACTGTGATGGTGGTCATGAACTGTCGTAAGTGAACGCCCGACCATAACTTTTGTCTTGTCAAACATACTTTTTATGATAATGACGTTTTTGATCAAACTCATCGGAGCAAATAAGCTGCGCCAACCGAAACCATAGCATGGCAGCATTTGCATGGCGGGGATTTGGCCCGCCCAAAATTTCCTGGAAAACTCACCGTGACGAAATCAATCACGGACGAATCTGCTAAACATGGCTTCCGTATAGCCAAGTGGGGCCAAGAACAATAAAAAGAAGTTGGGGTGAGAGCGGTTTTAGGCTTTTTTTGGCGCAGCGATGGCGGGCCCATCCGGCGGTTCCTTCCGCGGCATTCGAGCTGGGGGCGAGGAGCTCGGGATCGAAACGGAGCAAACTGCTCCGTTTTTCAGGGCGCATCAGGGAAAATGAAGCAAACGTCGTCGAAGGCCGTTTGTTTATCCTCCGTCCGGCGGTGTTCGCCCCAAACGGCAGGCGAAAACGCCGCACCAAATGAAGCCTTAATTTATAATAAAGAGTTATTAATTATGTTTTTTTAATAATTGGATTACTGCTATATACATCACTAAGATAAATACCCTCAGTAGTCGGCACTTAGAAAAAATTAGTGCCCTTATTATATATAATTATCATACTCTAAATAGCGACAAAAATGAGTGCCCTTATTTTGTTCAAATTTCATTTATTTCTCTCTGAAAGGGTTGTATATGCTTCCAAGTGCCCTCAATTTGATGAAGTTATTTATTATTTGGGGTCGCGACAAAATAATTGGAGCATTGACTATCATTTGTAGTATAATTAGGGCCTTATAATTATGGAATGATTGATTATTATAGATTTAAACCATTTACATGTGATGCAGTTATAGTTGATGAAATTTTATTCTTTTTTGAACATGATATACGCACATCAGTTTTCGCTATTAATTTCGAGTGGTGTTACGGACACAGAGTTATAGCTATGGCCAGCAAAAATTTATGTGCAAGCAAATTCAGCTATGTACAAGCAAGGTTTTCAATGCCTCTTGCTATCCAGCTCGCGATTTCCGTCGCTCGTAAATCCATCGCTCCTCGATTCTCATGCCGGCGAGATCCCCCGCATGAAGATATTGGTGAAGGTGAGGCATCCTCTTCCATATCCTGCCATTTCTATCATTGTGGATAGTTGAAACCCCAACCCTTCTGGTTCCGCTCTGACGGAACGCAAGGTAATCGACAATGGTTTTCTGGAAGCTATTGCTCGTCCTTGGCGTCGCTTTCGCGATTTGCCGTCTTATGCTCCGGTGGATCCCGCCTGATGTCTCTTCTGTTGAGGTCGATGGCTCGGATGGTAAATCCTTCCTTCTTGCAACCCTTCTTATCTCGACATTCTAGATGGGTTTACAAGGCTACAATTTTGACCGGCTAGGTAAGCCGGTCCCAACGAACCGAATTTCACTTAAATTCGAGCTAGTTTGCTCCCACCCCCTAAACAGGCGTTGGAAGGTTTCGTTGGAAGGTTTCACGGGGATCCCAGCCCGAACCAGGACGGACCGGGACCAACCAGAGCCGTACACCCCCAATATCGTCGCTGCCCCTCATTCCGTCGGTCGTTTGGCTGCCAGAAAGCCTGGGGAGAGGCGCCCAGAAAAATATAAGAGAGGCTATCAACAATTTACCTCCATAAAAAATGATACATTTATTTTCCAAATCACTTTTATTTATCACATTTTCTTTGAGACTTGGAATCCATTAGGGTTAAACATACATGCAATCAAAGAGCACGTCATAATTATTCTTTTTTACTTATTTATTATAGATCATTTGATTCAGTCGTGCTCAAAAAGGATCGGACCTGGAGGGACGGCCCGAGCCCGGCCCAGAAAAAGCCCGCCTAGCCTCGTGCCCAAATAAGCTCACTCCGGGATCTGGGGGCCTAACAAGGCCTCATATCAGCTCACAGTCCAGCCCGATGCCCAACCCGGGCCAGGCCCGACTAAGCTCGAGCACCGGACTTGACCTGGGACCGACACCCAAGCCAAATCAAATCCTGCCCGCTGGCAGGATTTCCTTGCCTTATGGAAATCCCATCAGTCGGGGGGATTTCCATTAGGAAATCCATTTCCCCGCCTGCTGGCGGGATTTCCAAAAGGAATTCCTGCCTAATAGGCGGGATTTTCTACCTATTTCATAACTAAGCCGGCCTGGGCCCGGTCGGGTCTTGGGGGCCCGGACGGGTCTTGAGTGCCTTGGCAGGAACCCTCTTTGAGAGGGATACCGAGCCCGGCTAAAGCGAGGTCTGGGCCCGAGCCCGGTGTCAAAAGCGAGGCCTAGGCCTGGCCGGACAGGCTTTTTGGACACTGCTCGCTCTTAATTAAAATCAAGGAAAATAAATAAATTTTAAAGCTCTGCACGTCATCTTGATCGCGTTGGGATCGGCTTCTTCTAAGTTCCTAATTTTAATTTATAATGTTTATTCAATATATTTTTGTTTTATTATATTTTTGTCCGATCTATATATTCCTATTTTAGTATATCTTTCATTAAGTAAAAAAAATGTAATTTTGATGCAATATTCAAAATTATCATACATAGTCTTATTTTTTTTTTACTTTAATGACTTTAACATATGTTAAAATATATTTCATAAAAAAAACAATGCTCATTTATGCAAATAAATGATATCTCAAATTAAAAATAACAATGAAAATCCTTGGTATAGCTACTAGATCTACTATAGTAAGTTATTATTACACATATCATCAATTTTTTCAAGAAAATCTTTGGTATTTTTGATGAATTATCATTAAACTCATTAATTTAATTAAAATTGATTTAACATGCATGATAATATTTGCATTAAAATAAAATAATTGAAAGTATGTTTATTTTAAGTTATATGAATTAATTGATAGAAACAAAACCTCATATGTGTCGGGATTAGACGTGCACATAAAGACTGGGCCTGGAAAGCCTACCTGGGCCCGGCCTTGAAAAAGTCTGGTAAGGTCTGGGCCCGCGTAGGCCTGGTCCTAGCAGGCCCAGGCCTGGCCTGGGCCTGACCTGGCCTGGGCCTGGCCTGGGCCTGACCTGGCCTGGCCTTATGTGCACGCCTAGTCGGGGTCAACTAGTTATCTATATAAATAAATACTTGTTGAAACATCAATGCATAAAAAAATCGTGACTTTATTTCATGCATATTCAACTCTTTTAGGTATGTCTTTTTCCTCTAATCCGTACAAGATTTTCGATATTATTTGTTTAGTGAGGCTAATTATTGGCTTATTGCAACTAAGTCTCAAAGGTGTTATTAATTGACTAATCCTCTCTTAATACTAATAATTGGTGGGTCCGGGGCCTGCCGGGCCCGGGCCCGGGCCCGGGCCCGGGCCTGCCCAAGGCCCACACAACGTTGAAAAGAAAAT
Source organism: Platanthera guangdongensis (assembly GCA_039583875.1). Taxonomy (NCBI): domain Eukaryota; kingdom Viridiplantae; phylum Streptophyta; class Magnoliopsida; order Asparagales; family Orchidaceae; genus Platanthera; species Platanthera guangdongensis. The sequence continues at coordinate 33,457,541 of CM077157.1, read as the reverse complement.
CATTTTATTAAATTTTACAAAATATAAGTACGCACTAAGTGCACACTCGGAACACATCCGCGCTACCTGCGCGCTCAGAACACCTCGTCGAAGCGATGACAACACGTGAGCTTTTCAGCTTCATGGAAGCGTACTCGGGATACAACCAGATAAGGATGAAATTTTGTGGGCGAGGAACACGCCGCTTTATGAACAGACAATGGAGTCTACTGCTACAAAGTGATGTCCTTCGACCTCAAAAATGTTGGAGCTACCCACCAAAGATTGATGAACAAGGTGTTCAAAAACTTCATTGGGTGAATGATGAGGTATATGTGGACAACATGCTGGTGAAGAGCGTCCACCGTCGCGACCACCTTGAAGACCTTGAAGAGTGCTTTCAGCTCCTTCGTCGCTTCTAGATGCGGCTCAATCCGAGCAAATGCGTGTTTGGTGTGACAGCAGGGAAGTTTCTGGATATGTCGTCACCTCGCTCCATCAAGGAGGTACAACGCTTAAATGGGAGGATCGCCACACTCTCGTTTCCTGGCGCGGACGGGAGACAAGTACCTCCCCCTTTTCAACATTTTCTGGGGGCACACAACTCAGGTTTTCAATGGGCGGACGAGTGCCAGACAGCCTTCGAGATCCTCAAACAGTACCTACCCACACCTCTCAAAGCATATCCCCGGGGAAGTCCTTTACCTGTACCTGGCGGTGTATCTGACTGCCCACAACTCGGTACTTGTCAAAGACAAAGGAGGAATTCAGCGGCCAATCAACTATCTCAGCAAGGTCCTCAATAGCACTGAGACCAGATATCCCGCAGCTAATAAGACGACTCTAGCTCTCATCTTCTCAGCGATAAAACTTCGGTCTTACTTCTTGGCCCATACGGTGAAAGTACTGACGTGATTGCTGCTGAAATCAATCCTCCAGAAACCATAAGTATCCAGGAGGTTAGTGAAATGGGTGGTGAAGCACCGAATTCAACATCCATATCCTAAACAAACCCGACATCAAGTCTTAAGTGTTCGGCGACTTCACCATGGAGGACACCATCCCTCCAGAAGCAGCTCCTACTAACCATGTTACTACACCTGCTGGAATCTATGTCGATGGCGTCTTAAGAAATCAAAGGAGCAGGAGTAGGGCTGCTACTTGTGAGCCCCAAAGAAGTCACCATGAAGTACGGTCACAGGCTGAAGTTTCCGGCCACCAACAACATCGCCGAGTACGAGGTTTTGATAGTCGGCCTCTGTCTCGCCATCGACTGCGAGGTGAGGAACCCAACCATCCATACAGACTCTCAACTTGTGATCTCACAAGTCGAGGGAAACTACAAAGCAAAGATCGGCCAAATGGCAAAGTACCTCCTGCTCGTGAGATCTCTCCTCCGGAAGATTCCGCTGCATCAAATCAAGCACATTCCCAGGTAGCAGAACACTAGAACCGACGAGCTTTTCAAACTTGCAACCTCTCCATCCAGCTACTAGTCCAGGCGGCGTTGGATCGAAGAAATTATGGTCACAAGCATCCGGGGACCATGGGAGATTGCGGCAATCAATGAAGAACCATCTGGGATGATGCTCCTCTGGGTCTACCTCGAGCATGGGCATCTGCCCAAGGATCGCGTGGAGGCACGCCGCCTGTGAATGCAACCAGCCGCATTCGCTATCATCGAAGGGGAACTCTACAAGTGTGCTTTCTCCGGACCCTATCTGAAGTGCCTACCCACGCTCGAAGTCGAGTATACCCTAAGGGAGGTCCACGAAGGGATATGTGGAAGACATCTAGGTGGCAAGGCCCCGGACCCCAGCATCTTGCATCAAGGCTTTTACTGGCCGACCATGAAGAAAATGTGACCGAGTTAGTCCAGAAATATAAAAGTTGTCAACTCCACGCCACCATTACCCATCAGCAGCCCGTGAGTGACGAAAACTGCAGAGAGCGGCATAACTTCTTCAAGTGCATGTGGCATCGATGATGACTATGGTGGGATTGGTGGCGGCTCAAGTGGAATTAGACCTCGAAGCAACGACAAATTCTAGAGGTGAGTCGCGCAAGGGCGGCGTCATTGGACGGCGACATCTCTAGTAACATTTGGAGCATCGAACATACGACGGCTTGCATGTCGGAGCTCGTCATCATGCAGCAGTAATAAATTAAATATATCAGCTCCTCATCATGTCGCGGTAATTAATTAAATATATTAATCAAATGAAGGTTTAATTAATTAACTAATTAATTGAATGCGTAGACAGGACCCTGAGATATAGATGTTGTTTGGTGGGCTCGAGGCAAGGAAATGGCGGACTGCTGATGTGGGGCTCAAACGAGATGGAAAATGGCTGAATATACTGTTGCAGAGATGCTAGAGCGATGCTCGAGAAAAGGTTGCAGGTCCACAGATTGACACCGATTGAGGAAGAAGCGGGCATGATGGGCTCTGAGAGATTCAACGTCGACGCAGATTTCTGGTAGGAGGCGAGGTTGCTGTGATGAAACATCGACTTGCAAAAAATCGATACAACTAGGCGCCGGCTTGGAAGGACGATATGGGGTTGATTGGAAGGATGCAAGTAGGTGTCGACTTGGATGATCGAGACGAGGTCGACTAGAAGGATGTGAGTAGGCGTCTGCTGTTGGGAGGAAGAAGCAGAGGTTGCATGGTTTGTGATGTTCGAGGGTGCAAAGAGGCTCGACGATGAAAGGAGAGTACAGTGCCCTTGCGGTTCCCATTGAAAAACGACAAGGCTTCGATGTGGGAATTAGGAGCGTAAGGCTAGCTGCTCCGCGTGCATCCAGCAAGGAAGGAAGTTGCATCGCGTTCTTATGTAGATGACGAGGGCGGAGTTTAGGGTAATCTGCGAGGAGGTCGACATCATGCGACGTCGATGAAGTAGAGGGATGGAGCTGGAGAGGCACCAGAGGCGGAGGCATGCAAGAATCGAAAGCAAAATTGCCTGATTGAGCACGAGCTATTTTTGGCAACAAGGAGAAGGGAGGATCGGAAAGCTCCGATACCAAGATGTTATGGGCCTAGCCCGTAATGTCCACGGAGGTGGCGGTGGAGGCGAAAATATAAGGGAAGCATAGCTAAACCCAAGAAAAATGCAGGGGGGGTGGGAAGGTATGCATGCTCAACCCTAAACCTAAAAATGTGAGGAGAAAAACACTTGAGATTGAAATAGAGCATTCATAATTTCATTCAAAATGATTCATGGACATATGAGGTCTCTCAAATAGAGATTACAAGAGTTTGGCAATTGACCAAACGACCTACAAGAAAATAGAAGACCCGAACATCGTATTAACTTTAAAGAGCGACATTAATAATGACGACAATACAACACTAACATAACAAATTAATAATACATATACAAAATTAACTAATAATGAGAACTATTGTGGGCCCATATCAGGTAACTACTAAGTTGATGACAAGTAGCTCATGTGGAATACTTACCCTTCATATAGTAGGCATCAGATATGTTCTTCTATTATGACGACTTATCATGTCATTCAGTTCTAAAATATTTCGTTGACCGACTGCTGCGGACTGCATTCTACAGATAGTTACCATGTGACAGTATGTGTTGGACTTTGACTTCGTTGACCGGGTCAACAGCTTTTTGGAATCCTAATTTTTAAATATGGTTATATTCAATGTAAGTAGATAGTGGTTAGGAGTGACATTTATTGCATTGTCATGTGTGCTATTTTCATTGGTTTCGTTTGCCTATACAAAGGCTTGGATGTAGAACTTTAAAGATTGATGATATAGTGAAATTCCTCCCCATCTCCGGATTTCTCGTTTGAGAGAGGATAAAGAGAGAGTAGCGCTGCAGCGCTGGTGTGTTCTCCGGGCGGTTTGTCAATCTAGTCGGGCGGCTTGGTGATCTCGTCGCGAGAGGGGGTTTGCGGCTAGCATGCTCGCGGGTTGGGGATCTTGCCGCGAGTGGAGGAGGACGCGGGTTGTGTGCTCGCAAGTAGCGGTCTAGCCGCAAGACAGGGCGGTCTCGCCAGTTGGTCTCGTCGTGCCCGCTCGCCTGGGTGGAGCTCGCAGTGTGAGAGGGATACTCGCAGGAGGCAAACCGCGCGGGTAGGTGGATTGGTGTGGTGGTCTCGCGCGGTGGTCGTCTCGCGGAAGGCAGCTCACGCGGATGGGCTACTCGCCTCGCAGGAGGGAGCTCGCGCGGGTATTGGCGGCTAGTGTGCGTGGTCTCGGCGGCTACTATTCTGGTGTGGTTTTTTGAAGTGGTGTTGGGTTGTTAGTTGAGGTTGTGCGGGAACCCATACACGCTTCCAACAAGTGGTATCAGAGCGAGGTTGGACCTTTGGAAGTCGCTCGCGAAGTGAAGTGACAAGTAGAGATGGAGATGGGAGGAGCCATGCCGGGGCAAGTCCCCAAATTGACGAAGACCAATTATGGAAATTGGAGTATCCAGATGAAAGTGTTGCTCGCCTCGAAGGAGCTATGGGAGGTAGTCAAGGATGGCTATGAGGAACTTACTGCAGAAGCGGAGGCAGCATTGACTAACGCTCAGAGGACCGCAGCTAATAAGACGACTAGCTCTCATCTTCTCAGCGATAAAACTTCGGTCTTACTTCTTGGCCCATACAGTGAAAGTACTGACGTGATTGCTGCTGAAATCAATCCTCCAGAAGCCATAAGTATCCAGGAGGTAAGTGCAATGGGTGGTGAAGCACCGAATTCAACATCCATTTCCTAAACCAACCCGACATCAAGTCTTAAGTTTTCGGCGACTTCACCATGGAGGACACCATCCCTCTAGAAGCAGCTCCTACTAACGACGTTACTACCACCTGCTGGAATCTATGTCGATGGCGTCTTAAGAAACGAAGGTGAAAGATATGGTACCTAAACACCTAGAGGGGGGGTGAATAGGTGACCTAATCCTTTTCTAACTTTGTTGGCAGCCAAACAGTTATATCACAGATTTCTAACTACTTTTGCACAGCAAACAGCAATAACAAAACATACACAGCTAATCCACAGCACAATCACAGCACAGCACACAGTGTTTTATAGTGGTTCCCCAAGATATGGGTACATCCACTTTCCCCCTTCGCCTATCTAGCAGTGTACTAGATTCGGCCAAACTTCTCCACTGTCTCAGAACCCAAATTGGTTCCTACACCTCAGGCCCAAAGCCTTACAACTCAGCTTTATCCCAAAGCCTACACTCATCCAATCAAGGCCTACACTCAGTCAACCAAGGCCTACACTCAGCCAACAAGGCCTACACTCAGAGATCTCTATCTCCTACACTCAGGCTAACAAGCCCTACCCTCAGCCTTTATAAATACAGGCTTACAAATCACTCAGATCCAAAGGATCCTACAAGTTAAAATGTATTACAAATAATTAACTCAACAACTCAGAAATGAAAGAGGGAGTTGAGAGTTTCTTGATGAGTTCTTGAAGAACTCAGCTGGATTCACCCTGACTTAGCTTTCTTCAAAGCTTCTTGAGTAGAACTGAATAAGACTGAATCCTCCTGCAGTAGTTCTTTGACCTCTGCTACTTAAGATCCAGAAATGAATCTGAATCCTTCTTCTCAGCCTAGTTCCAGAGGCTGATTTCTTGGAAGGAGCCCTCTCTCTCCAACTTCTTAGATCTGCACTTGGAATGCAAGATCTTCTTGTGTGATACTGTGGGTACCACTTCAATAATTTGTATTTCAACAAACTGAACACTTGACCAATATCTGATCAATAACTTCAACAACAGTTTCTGTAAACTGTGGGTGCCTATTTATAGGCCTTCTTCATGGTAACCGGCTGGTCCGGTTCATAACTGACTTCTGACAACTCTGACAGTTGCTGTAGACCGGCTGGAACGGCAGCTGTCAAGTCATCCAGTCACTTCTTGAAAATCTCTAACTGTCTGTAAGTGTCGAGACTTTCTGTCTTTAAGTGTCGACACTTATAGTCCAAGTGTCGACACATGTTGTGTAAGTGTCGACACAAGTCTACAAGGTGTCGACACATTTCTTGTATGTCTCGACACAGATTCTTCTGCATGTGTCGACACTGAAATTGAGTGTCGACACAAGTACTGTTCTTCTAGCTTTTGCTGAATTCTTCTAAGTGTCGACACATCTCCTTTGTGTCGACACATCTCCTTTGTGTCGACACATCTTCTTGTGTTGAATCTGTTAAGTGTCGACACTACTTCTTGGTGTCGACACAGTCTTCTATGTTGATTCTTGCTGAGTGTCGACACAGCTCCTTGTGTCGACACACCTTCTTCTTGTTGAGACTTCAGCTGAGTGTCGACACATTCCTTTAGTGTCGACACTTGTACTTAGAATATTTTGGAGATAATTCTGTTCTTTGCTAAGTGTCGACACAGCTCCTGGTGTCGACACTTTCTTCAAGTGTTGAGTCTTCAGCTGTGTGTCGACACATTGTTCTGGGTGTCAACACATACTTCAAGTGCTGACTCTTCTGTTGAGTGTCGACACATTGTGCTGGGTGTCGACACTTACTTCAAATGCTGACTCTTCTGTTGAGTGTCGACACATTGTGTTGAGTGTCGACACATGTACTTAGTCTCTGCAGACTTTTGCTGAGTGTCGACACAGCTCCAAGTGTCGACACTTTCTGGTGTAGACACAGCTTCACTGGGTGTCGACACAGCTCCTTGTGTCGACACTTTCTGTCTGCACTTTTCTTCACTGAGTGTCGACACAGCTCCAAGTGTCGACACTTTCTGTCTGGTGTCGACTCTGCATCCCAGGTGTCGACACAATGACTCCAAGTGTCGACACTGCTTGTCTGGGTGTCGACACAAGCTTTCTCAAGTGTCGACACTTTCCCTCTGGGTGTCGACACATGGACTTAGAAACTTTTTGCTTCAATCCAGTGATTTCTTAACCTGCACAAGTAAACTCAACATACATCAAATACATTATGATGTATATCATTGAGTTGGGTGAGACTTCTTCAAATCAGGTACATTTGACCAATGTACCCAACAGAAGGAGCAGGAGTAGGGCTGCTATTTGTGAGCCCCAAAGAAGTCACCATGAAGTACGGTCACAGGCTAAAGTTTCCGGCCACCAACAACATCGTCGAGTACGAAGTTTTGATAGTCTGCCTCTGTCTCGCCATCGACTGCGAGGTGAGGAACCCAACCATCCATACAGACTCTCAACTTGTGATCTCACAAGTCGAGGGAAACTACAAAGCAAAGAACGGCCAAATGGCAAAGTACCTCCTGCGCGTGAGATCTCTCCTCCGGCAGATTCCGCTGCATCAAATCATGCACATTCCCAGGTAGCAGAACACTAGAACCGACGAGCTTTCCAAACTTGCAACCTCTCCATCCAGCTACTAGTCCAGGCGGCGTCGGATCGAAGAAATTATGGTCACAAGCATCCGGGGACCATGGGAGATCGCGACAATCAATGAAGAACCATCTGGGATGATGCTCCTCTGGGTCTACCTCGAGCATGGGCATCTGCCCAAGGATCTCCTGGAGGCACGCCGCCTGCGAATGCGACCAGCCGCATTCGTTATCATCGAAGGGGAACTATACAAGCGTGCTTTCTCTGGGCCCTATCTGAAGTGCCTACCCACGCTCGAAGTCGAGTATACCCTAAGGGAGGTCCACGAAGGGATATGTGGAAGACATCTAGGTGGCAAGGCCCTGGACCCCAGCATCTTGCATCAAGGCTTTTACTGGCCGACCATGAAGAAAATGTGACCGAGTTAGTCTAGAAATATAAAAGTTCCCAACTCCACGCCAACATTACCCATCAACAGCCCGTGAGTGACGAAAACTGCAGAGAGCGACATAACTTCTTCAAGTGCATGTGACATTGATAATGAAAATGGTGGGTATTGGTGGCGGCTCAAGTGGAATTAGACCTCGAAGCAACGGCAAATTCTAGAGGTGAGTCGCGCAAGGGCGGCGTCATTGGACGGCGACATCTCTAGTAACTTTTGGAGCATCGAACATACGACGGCCTGCATGTCGGAGCTCGTCATCGTGCAGCAGTAATAAATTAAATATATGAGCTCCTCATCATGTCGCGGTAATTAATTAAATATATTAATAAAATGAAGATTTAATTAATTAACTAATTAATTGAATGTGTAGACAGGACCTGAGATATAGATGTTGTTTGGTGGGCTCGAGGCAGGGAAATGGCGGACTGCTGATGTGGGGCTCAAACGAGATGGAAAATGGCTCGATATACTGTTGCAGAGATGCTAGAGCGATGCTCAAGAAAAGGTTGCAGGTCGACAGATTGACACCGATTGAGGAAGAAGCAGGCATGATGGGCTCTGAGAGATCTGACGTCGACGCAGATTTCTGGTAGGAGGCGAGGTTGCTGTGATGAAACATAGACTTGCAAAAAATCGATACAACTAGGCGCCGGCTTGGAAGGACGATATGGGGTTGATTGGAAGGATGCAAGTAGGTGTCGACTTGGACGATCGAGACGAGGTCGACTAGAAGGATGTGAGTAGGCGTCTGCTGTTGGGAGGAAGAAGGAGAGGTTGCGTGGTTGGTGATGTTCGAGGGTGCAAAGAGGCTCGACGATGAAAGGAGAGTACCGTGCCCTTGCGGTTCCCATTGAAAAACAACAAGACTTCGATGTGGGAATTAGGAGCAAGGCTAGCTGCTCCGCGTGCATCCAGAAAGGAAGGAGGTTGCATCGCGTTGTTTTGTAGATGACGAGAGCGGAGTTTAGGGTCTTCTGCGAGGAGGTCAACATCATGCGACGTCGATGAAGTAGAGGGATGGAGCCGGAGAGGCACCAGAGGCGGAGGCATGCAGGAATCGAGCGCAAAATTTCCTGATTGAGCACGAGCTATTTTTGGCAGCAAGGAGAAGGGAGGATCAGAAAGCTCTGATACCAAAATGTTATGGGCCTATCCCGTAACATCGACAGAGGTGGCGGTGGAGGCGAAAATATAAGGAAAGCATAGCTAAACCCACGAAAAATGTGGGGGGAGAGGAAGAAAGGAATGCATGCTCAACCCTAACCCTAAAAATGTGAGGAGAAAAACACTTGAGATTGAAATAGAGCATTCATAATTTCATTCATAATGATTCGTGGACATATGAGGTCTCTCAAATAGAGATTACAAGACTTTGGCAATTTACCAAACGACCTACAAGAAAATAGAAGACCCGAACATCGTATTAACTTTAAAGAGCGACATTAATAATGACGACAGTACATCACTAACATGACAAATTAATAATACATATACAAAATTAACTAATAATGAGGATTATTGTGGGCCCATATTAGGTAACTACTAAGTTGATGACAAGTAACTCACGTGGAATACTTACCCTTCATATAGTAGGCATCAGATATGTTCTTCTATTATGACGACTTATCATGTCATTCAGTTCTAAAATATTTCGTTGACCGACTGCTGCGGACTGCATTCTACAGATAGTTACCATGTGACAGTATGTGTTGGACTTTGACTTCGTTGACCGTCAACAGCTTTTGGAATCCTAATTTTTAAATATGGTTATATTCAATGTAAGTAGATAGTGGTTATGAGTGACATTTATTGCATTGTCATGTGTGCTATTTTCATTGGTTTCGTTTGCCCATACAAAGGCTTGGATGTAGAACTTTAAAGATTGATGATATAGTGAAATTCCTCCCCATCTCCGGATTTCTCGTTTGAGAGAGGATAAAGAGAGAGTAGCGCTGCAGCGCTGGTGTGTTCTCCGGCGGTTTGTCAATCTAGTCGGGCGGCTTGGTGTTGAGAATTTATTACTGCGGATAACATGTTGTGCTGCACGAGACCATTCAAGGTAGTTCGTTCCATCCAGTGGAACCGTGGTAATTTTCAAAGAGTCAGCATGGCCAGAGGGTCGCTAAGGTTCACCCATCGGGGGAGCCATAACCACCGCGGAGGTAGAATCAACCACAGTCGAGGAATCATCCATGACGAAGGAACAGCCCGTCGAGAAAGGGCAACGAGCTAATCCCACAAATAGAGAGTAAGACAGCAGGAGTGATCAGAAGGCATCAGCAGAAAAGCAGTGCCGAGAACAATCAAAGGGCAGCAGAGAAGCGCGGTTGGAGGTGCGGCAGAGCGGCGCAACTGGAGGTGCGGCAGAGCGGGAGCGGCAGTAGAGAGGCGCGGCTGGAGCGGCAACAGAGAGGCGCGACTGGAGGTGCGGCAGAGCGGGAGCGTCAGCGAGCGGCGAAGTGTCGATGTCGACCGCGGAATAGCAGCGATGTCGGGCAGCAGAGGGCGGGAGCGCAAGCAACGAGGTTGTGCGATGCTTCATGAGGAGACGGTCGGCTCCCTCAGCATGCACCGCTGCCCGCGAGAGGGCCGTTGGGTTCCATGCGTGACAGAGGCGACCAAATCGTGGATCGGGGGAGCGGCCGAGCGATGAAATGCGAGGAGAAAAGGGCGAGCGGCTTCGTCGAGGCGAGAGGATTAGGGTTCGGTTCTTTCTCGCCTCTGATACCAAGTTGAGAAATAGAAATGCTTAATTCATTGTGAAAGAGAGCTCCACACACATATATATGAAGGGGATAAAAAGTACAAAGGACAAAACTACCCTTATGGGTAAAATACAATAGAATAGAAATAAAACAACTTGATTTCAACTGTTTGTTCGTCTGCAAAGACTCGCTCAGTCAAATTGTTGTAGCCTCACTGGGATACTAAACCCTAAACCCTATTTAAATACCCCTAAAAAAACTAAACATCAAGTCTGATGGAGAACTCATTCTAACCTCACTTAAGTAAAATGCATTGATTGACTTGTGTAAACTAACCTCACTTGTGTATAATGATGACATGATTTCATTGTTTTAAGTCTGATGGAGAACTCATAGTATTTTTTATTGATGGATAATCTGCAACATTCCTGGATGAGGAGAGTTCAAACATAATCAATGTAGATCTTGAGAAGAAACACATTTGTGAGTCATCAGTTAAGCATCAAGGAAGAATCATTCTCACATCTGAAGCTATCATCGAGACAAGGAGAATGGTGCTCTTGATTCCATAATGAATGACATCAAGAATTTCCGCTCGAAGATGTGCATGTTTGAGGTCTCCTCGGTTGCCTTAAATTGTACTAGACGAGTAGCTATGTTGAGTATCTCCGCAGCGCAGCCCTAATATCAATTGATTGTGTTGAGCAACTCTGTTGAGATCAATTGTTGAGACTTAGGCTCCGTTTGGGGGGACTTATTTTCACCGGTCAAGCGGTGACGACTGCATGTACCGACCTTAATTATGGTCCGGTACATGCGGTCGTCACCGCTTGACCGGTGAAAATAAGTCCCCTCAAACGGAGCCTTAAGGAATGCGGTAGCAGTCGTGAAGCGGTGGTTATGAACTGTTGTTCGTGAACTACGTTCACTCTTATGTTCAAAACTAGTTTTCTTTCTTTTATGGGAATTATGGCGGTCATAACAGTTGTTATGCCATGCCAAACATACATTCTATGGTGACGGCATTTTTGTCCAAATTCACTGGAGCAAAAACAGTGTGCCAAATGGAGCCTTAACGCAGTGAGAATTTCTGTTGAGATGTTGTGTTGAGAACTTTGGCTGCTGAAAGGAATCCCTTTTTCTGGAGGCATGGAAAGTGCATCATTTATTCTATTTTAGAAAGTGAGTTTTTTTTTTATTATTTCATCGGTGATACGTACATTTAAAGTTCATGATGTACTTAGGCATTAGTGAGATTATGACAAAATATAGAGCACAATGGCGACAAAGGATCCATATAGCCGACCCCACTATAGTGGGATAAAGGCTTGAGTGTTGTTGTTGTTGTATTCCATAGGTGATACGTACATTTAAAGTTCATTCTGTAATTATTGTCGAAACTTTCGGTGAGATCTCATGTAATGAAATATTAAATAACACTAAAAAATGAGAGAATTCTTCTGAATCTAAATGTATGTATTGCGTGCTTGTTGCGGTACCGGATAGGGTTTCTAAGCTAGTTTTGTGGGATTGTGTATTCTCAACGATTGATATATCTAAATCTTCATCATATGGCGACGCGCTTGAAACACGATGGGAAACAACAGTAGCGACACAAACTAACAGCATTGTGGAGATCAAGATGTTTAAGGAGTCTTAGTGGCAGCCCATCGTATTGAGACCAAACTTAGCTTACACTCCCTAGGTGAAGCTCAAGGATAGGAGCAGGAGCATCAGCTACAGACGCTCATCTAGATTTGCCCATCTTGAGCAAGAAGAAGATGATTTTTTCTCGCCAGGATGGTCAAAAGAAAATGATAATTGTAGCAGGATGCCTAACCAAGGTTGGTAGATATATAGAGGGAGGAATGACGATGATTATACAAAACAATATAGTTGTCGGTGAGACGTTTCCTAAGAAGAGGAGATAACCAATCCATGGAAATCTAAATATTCCCTCAAGATCTTAGCATCGAGGAATTCACGAATTTATTATCAAAAGTTTGTACACTTTCTGCCGGACAAATAAACATTGCTGTATGTAGGATGGAAGCTTGAGATGCAACATGGTGCTTCAATATTGGGAGAAAACGCAAAGGAAGTTGAGCTGTATTTCCTACAAGATGACTAAGGCTTCCTTGGCGCGGCGGGTGGCTGGCGGAAAACACTGCTCCAGCCGGAGCTTTCGAACCGGAGGGCATGATCAGTGGTTCAAAACGGGCTTTTTGTCCCGTTTCTCATGGCATGGCGGGTCCGGCCGGAGCAAACGCCGCCGGAGGGCGTTTGTTTACCCGCCGTCCGGTGGCATTTGCCCCAAACGGCCGTTCAAACGCCGCGCCAAACGAAAAATAAGAGTGGCACTTGTTCCACCAATATTAAAAGTGCGCCTAAGAAGCAGGCGGTGCCATCGACTGCACTGTCAAGTTTGGGTGACTAACTGATGCAGTGGTAAGGATGACAGGGGATGGATCCACTAAATGCAGTCCTAAATGCGATGAAATGTAATGTAGTGCACGAGTCGTCTGCTAAAATTACAAAGAGTAATTAATTATTATTAAAAAAATTAGCATGTGCACGAACTTTGCCACAACGTTGATATAATAAAACAAGTATTGGTCACAGACTAAACGAGACGCAATTAATTAAGCGTACACAGAATACGACCCGCAAATTTTATGACAAATGAACTTGTAGCCCACAAAAGATAGAATCCACCACAATATAAGTTGTTGAGAATAAACAACAATAAAGGAAAGACTTTACCACAGTTCACACATGCACACGGCGGCAACGACGGTTGTTGGCGGTATCGAAGGTCGCAGCGGGCAATGATGGTGTCGGAAGTGTGGATCGGGGCTGTTAATAGTAGTGGATGGTTGTAGGGATCACAGATGGAGGGTTTGGGAGTGGTGGAATGTTGAAATCAAGTGTGGAGGGAAGTCGTCTTCGGGTGGGAGATGGGATTAGGGCTGGTATGGGTCTAACGGGTGAGGGGAAACTATAGAGCAGAAGGAGGCGGGATAGGAGGTTGCTGGTGAGAGGGGAAGGTTGAGGGCTGAATAGAGTAGGGTAATTTCAGGGGGCCGCGGGAGGGAGAAAGGCTTCAGGTGGTCCGACGGTGGAAGAGGTGGTGGAGGGGAGTAGTTTCCGACGGAGGAAGGGGGAAGGAGCAGACTGGAGTAGTGTGGAAACGGGAGTTTCACTGAGGAGGCCGACGGGAGTTTCACTGAGGAGGCCGACGGGATTATGTGGTTGTGGATCTTGAGCAGGGAGGAGGTGGAAGGAGGGGGCTCGGGAAGGGAGGGGGACGTTTCACGATAACCGGTGGTGGGGAAGGAGGAGGGTAGGGAAGGGAGGGGGGACATTTCACGGTAACCGGTGGTGGGGAAGGAGGAGGGTAGGGAAATCCCGGCGTCACACCGAGAATGGGTCCAGGAGTCTCACCTATTGAAGACTGGCGATTCTGCACTTTGCAAAACCCTCGATGCCAAAACCGCCTGCTTGCCTGTCATTTTATAAGCCCAGCAATAACTGCTGTATAACTGCATCATAACTCCCAAATCGGACAGCATATATTGTTTTGGCCGATCGGGCTCTAAATACAATTCAAAAATAAACAAGTAAAATATAAAAGTGATTCAGATCGATCATCCAGGCGCAACCACGGATACTGATCGTCTGTTCGGGCAGTGGATCACCGCCTCCTGTGGGAATACACGCATGTTGGTCGTGGCGCGCCGTCAACTCCCTCCGGCTTAAAAGCACTCATCTCCGGTGAGTGAAGATGATCGTACTCGCTGCATAGCCGAGGGGCGAGTCTCTCGAGCTCCTCAGAAGAAATCCATGTAGCATCATGTGGTGGTCGACCGCACCAACGAACAAGATAACATACAATATCTCGCCCGCCCGCGGTGTAGAAATTGTGACTGATGATCTGAAGCACGTCGTCTGCAGAAGTGGGTGACACTAATGTATCTCCGTCTGACAGTAATGTATCTTCGTCTGACAATGATGTATCTCTGTCTGACTACTATGTCGGTGGAACCGTCGATGGTGTAATGCGATCTGCATGGCATGACTCCGCGGGTGGCAACAAAGAGGGACTGATGGAGGCAATAGGAGGTGAAGGATCAAGTAGAGGGGCTATGGGAGATGAAGGCTCGGGTAGATGTGTGGAAAAGAGGTCCACGTACACGTGCTCCTTGTAGTAAGGAGTCAAATCTTATACGTTGAATACTCGACTGATTCTCATACCATGAGGGATGTCAATCTCAAAGGAGTTCGTACCAATCCGTCGTACCACTATATAAGGGGCCATTCTACGAGCGTTTAATTTCTTTGTTGGTCCCTACGGTACCCTCGAACCGATTGGGCAAATATGCCCTGGGGATCAGATTAATCACATGTTGAATGTCCCTCAATGGGGGGAGCTCGTCTGGGAGCTCCTAGGGCATAATATCAATAAAGTCATCCATCATCTGCTGAACATCTGGGTCAGTAATTTCAGTCTCACTGGGGGTTTCAGCCGTCATCGTGGCCTCTATGATAAACATGACCCTTGTCTCTAGGCTCTCTCTCAGAAAATCACCCTTTCTTAAGAAATGTAGGGGTCTCAACGATCCCGCACTACCTGATGAGTCAACCTTGCCCTTGGGAGGATCCTTGGGCTGGGATCAGAGTAAAGGTAATCTTTTGACCCTTGTAGAAGAACACACACGTGTTGGACCGGCCATAACACGTGGCATCACGATCAAATAACCAGGATCTACCGAGCAGAACGTGGGAGACATCCAAAAGGATAACATCGCACCATACTTGGTCCTCCGTGGTCGCTAAACGGATAGGTACCAGACACCGTTGTGTGACATGAATGGTGGACTTGTCCACCCATAAGACACGGTAAGGATGCGGATGTGGTTCGGCCATAAGCTGCGTCCTCTCCAACTGATGCAAATGTCGTCGCATCCAAAATTGCACAACGTCATTATGCGTTGTGAATTTTAATTTATGCATTTATTTTCGTGTATTTCTTTCATGCATTTATTTTTGTGTATTTCTTTCGTCGCACACCTACTTCGTTTAAAATTATTTGGCTCGTCGTTTGACCGGCCGATGAGATCCTGAATAAATAGGTCCGATAATTTTAGTCGTTAGAACGTAACGGGCAAGCTTAAAATTATTTAAAAGTATAAATTTAAAATTTAAATTCAAAAAAGGAGAAGAAACAGAAAATGTTAAGTTTGGAATTAATTTTTTTAAAAAGGCTATAAGCATTTGGAAAGATTTATTTGGGAAAAAATATTTTGAAAAATATATTTTTCCGAAAATAACATTTGGGAAAAAAAATTTAAGGCTGAAAAGATTAGGAAGAATAATTAAGGGGAAGAGAGAAGTCCCCTCTATTTAACAGTACAACATGGAAGAAAGGGCAATCGGACAGCAGAGAAATTGATTTTCGTCGTTTGGCCGGCCGATGAGACCCTGAATAAATAGGTCTGATAATTTTAGTCGTTAGGACGTAACGGGCAAGCTTAAAATTATTTAAAAATATAAATTTAAAATTTAAATTCAAAAGCGGAGAAGAAATAAAAAATGTTACGTTTGGAATTAATTTTTATAAAAAAGGCTATAAGCATTTGGAAAGATTTATTTGGGAAAAAATATTTTGAAAAATATATTGTTCGAAAAATAACATTTGGAAAAAAAAATTTAAGGCTGAAAAGATTAGGAAGAATAATTAAGGGGAAGAGAGAAGTCCCCTCCATTTAACAAAACAACATGGAAGAAAGGGCAATCGGATAGCAGAGAAATTGATTTTCAATTCAATTTCTTTGCATTGCCGACACTGTTCCCGCGCAAATCATTTCGGTCGTCGCTCCTGCCCGCCATCCACTGCCGCAAGCCGACTTCCGTCGTGTGTCGCGCCTCCTGCCGACGGTCGAGTCCAGTTCCGCCGCAGCGTAGCGGCCTTGACGACGCTCCAGAGGCTTTCGACACCCCTGCCTCCAGATCCCGACGCCAGGCCCCCAATGCACCACCAGCCTTCTCCAAAATCGCCGGACGACGTCCGCCATCAGTCTACACTGGTGGGTGGTCTCACCTCCTCACGCCAGCAGCCGTCTAAACTCCTTCCCGTGCCGGTTGTTGTCGACACCGACTCCTACATCCAACAAATGGTCGGCGTCTGTTCCATCCCTCCGTCAGTAACCAGTCAGCCCCCTCCCCTTTCACCGGTTGTTGTCGACTCCAGAGCATTCTTCCAGCATACGGCAGACGGGTCTGTCTACGCCCCTGCCAAAGGATTTGGGAAGGATTCTTTCCCCTGTGGTATCTCCTCTCTTCATTGCACCAATTTGTGTTTTAAATTTATGCAACCAATTAAATAATTAAGAGCTTGCCCCGAACGCTCAATCGCCTTTATTACCATTCTTTTTTTTCATAAGTTATTATTTGTGCTTGCTTGAGGAAGTTCGGATTTCGCGGGATTCAAAACATAAATCGGTCGAGGATCGTACTTGAATAAAATTAACGATCTTTGTGGAAGCCATCGTTGAGAGTAGTTTAACGTGAAAACTTCGATTTTGGTCACTCAGTCCGTTGAAAATTAAATTTCAATTATTTTTTATAAAAAAATCATAATTTTAGTTGGTAACAAAATATAATATTTTGTTTTAAAAATATTTAATTTTCAAAACCCTGGTCGAGTCTACATCACCAACTCTTTCTTTGCAATTATATTTACGCAACTACCACTATCAATGGCGAGCTTGCAGAGGCCTCCTGCGCTTAGGAAATACGTGAATAAAATAGTGGTGCGGTGTCAATCCTCCTCAGCACGTGGGGTGTGGAGGATGCGGCGGAGGACTCTCACCTCTAGCGATCACTCGCATCTGCGGGAGCGCGAGGGATAACAGTAGTCGTGCCAGGAGGGGGTCTCCTAGCTGTGGTGGCATCGGGTCGAGTGGTGACCTGCCTCGGGCCAGCAGTACGTAAATACTTCTTGTAATCTAGTGCGAGCTGAAAGACCTGCTCGACCATATCCATCCTATGGAGAATCAATTCCCTTTGAATATCTGCTCTAAGGCCCGCACGAAAGCGTGAGGCAGTGGCGACGGGCTCCTCCATAATGTTGCTACGAACTACGAGTTCATCAAATCGTGACATATAATCAGCAACGGAGAGAGTCCCCTGACGTATCATGTAAAGCTGATCTAAGAACTGATCTCGATATGAAGCGAGGAGGTATTTATCTTGTAAGCACAGCTTCATCTCATCTCATCGGGTAATGGGATAATAGCCCGCACGAAAGCGTGAAAGATCTGCCTCGGGCCAGCAGTACGTAAATACTGGTCGAGACTCGACCAAAAAATTTTTGCTTGGCCGATCAACTTCATTTTGACGAACCGTACTTGCCACTCGTAGCTCATCTCGAACCAGTCAAAATAGTGGTCCATGTCCATGAGTCAATCACTAAACGCCTTCGGGTCCAGGTGACCATCAAAAGTGGGAGCGTCAATGCGGATCCGTCTGGTGATATCATCCTCCTCTAGAGTCATCTCATGACGTGGCTCATGGTAGTCACCGTTCTCATCATCATAGTCATAATCATATTGTGTTTGATCTCTACGTCAAGGTGGGGGAGGACGAGGCTCATCGTGAGGACGGAAATTCCTCCCTGGATCTCGTCGTTACTCGTATCCACGACGATAATTTCCTCTCGGAGGGGGAGGAGGATCGCAGCGAGGAACGTCTCTACCACGTCTCTCAGGAGGAGGCGTGGCATCTCGCGGGTCCTCGTGAGGCTCCTCATCAGGGGGAGGGAGTGTTCGACCTCTAGGTGTCTCTAACTGATCAACCCTCGTGCTGACCCCCACAATATCACCTCTAAGAGTGTCGAATTGGACTCCCATTCGATCAAACCGATCGACAACAAGCCTTTGAAATTCAGCGAACGTCATGTTCGTCTGTGAACTAGCGGTCCTATTGACGGTGTAATTGTGACTCGACATGGACTGACGATAATCCCTACAACTACGTAACATGTAAATGACCCTAACATAGGGCTCTGATACCAATTTGATGCAGTGGTAAGGCCGACAGGGGATGGATCCTCTAAATGCAGCCCTAAATGCGATGAAATGTAATGTAGTGCAAGAGTGGTCCGCTAAAATTACGAGTAATTAATTATTATTAAAAACAAATTAGCAGGTGCACTGTTACGCCCCGGACGATCTACGTTTCCGTGGATTTAAATACGCGCGAAAAACGAAGGAGACCGGGAATGAAAGCCGGGCTGAACCATCCGGTTCAGCCCGAACCCAACAATAAAGTAGAATGGGGGCTGAACCACATTGGGTTCAGCCCCAATGGGGTCGGCCGGCCCTAGGGGTTGGGTGGGAGCATAAATACCCAACCCCTCCTCCTTGGTGGACAAGCAAGATTATATCAGGTATCCTCTCTTCTTCCTCTCCTAAACCCTATCTTCTAGTCTTCTTCCTACTCCTCTTCTTCCCCTAGTTAGGTCATAACATTTGGTATCAGAGCATCTTTCCTGCGACAATGGTGACACACACGGAGGCGGAGATGGCGCGTTTAGCCACCATCGAAGAGAACTACGTCGCCTTGGCGGATTCCGTGGCCGGGATCGAAGAACAAGTTAAAACCTCCACGAAAAATCTAGAAGAACGCATGGAAGACGCTTGGATGAGTTGAAGGCGCTGTTAACGCAAACCCTAAGGGGGAAAATGGCGGAATCGGGAGAATCGTCGCATGCGGCACCATCTTCCACCGGAGGCACCACGGGAGGGCCGTGAATGATGCCCTACAACGGCCCCAACTCGGAACCAGGCTGGACAGCCGGCCATGGTGGGCCGTCGGCACAGCCGAGCCCTACAGGGCCGACGGTGCCGTTCCCCGCGCAGCCCAGGCGCGGGCGCTCTTGCCGCCAGGTCGTGGGTCGGATCGGGACCAAACCTCCACCAGCAGGTCGTCGGGGGGTGGATCGGCCCGGAGGGTGGCTGCCGGCGGTGGAGTCGCCGGGGTGGCTACCCGGCCGCCCTTTTGGACCTCAGGAGCCTAATTGGAGGCCGCCGCTGCACATGGGAGGGTCGAATGACGCGGGAAATGGGATCCTCCCCAGACCACCGACACTAGGGACTCCAGCGGGGATGGGGCAAGGCGAACAATGGCGGGGATATCCTCCCAGACACGTTTTTGACGACGAGGAAGCCCTCTTATGGGAGGGGGATACGGAGGGGAACATTATCAAGACTACTATGGTAGGCCGAATCCAGTGGCCGAACAACTAAGGCCAACAGGGCTAGAGCCAGGGTATGGCAGGAATGGAGGAGCGAACCAGCGGGCTTTTATGCAACCAAAACGTACGAGGATGAATTTTCCGTCATTCCGAGGTAGTGACGCGCTGGAATGGGTACAAAAGGCCGAGTTGTTCTTCACATACCAAGAGATCCCCAATGAGCAATGGGTGCAGTTGGCGTCGTTTCACTTGGAGGGCGACGCATACCAGTGGGCACAATGGTTCGTTCGAAGCTATGGGTACGCGCCGTGGGCGCACTTTATTGAGGGATTCACGGCCCGCTTCGGTCCCTTGGAATACGAGGACGTGGAGGCCACCTTGCAGAAACTCCGACAGAAGGGGACCGTGACGGAATATCGCACGGAGTTCGAGCGGCTGGCAAATCGGGTAAATTGGGGGGAAAAGACCCTCCTCAGTTGTTTCATCTCAGGGCTGAAGGACCACCTGCGAGATGAGGTCCATGCCGACATGCCGTACAGTCTGAGCCACGCCATCAGTCTAGCCAGGATACAGGAGGAGCGGTGCAACCGCCAGCGAAATCGAGGGGGAGCACGCACTCCCGCAGCGCCAGCAGCACCTGTAGCGGGCGGCGTGAGCAGCCGCAGGCCGGACGGCCGACAGTGACACGCCTGACGTGGCCTGAGCTGCAGGCCAGGAAGGACAAGGGGCTATGCTTCAATTGCGACGAAAAGTATACACCAGGACACCGGTGCCAAAAGGTGCAAGTATTAATGCTGCGGGAGGAGGATGACGAGGAGGAGCTCCCTACCTGTGATGAGGTGGATGGTTTGGACCTTGCGGAGTTTGGGGTGTCCATCCAAGCAATGGAAGGATGTTCAGCCCCACTTACGTTACGGATTGCTGGGAAGTTGGGGCACGAGCGGGTGACTATTTTAATAGATAGCGGGAGTACCCATAATTTTATCCCCCCGCAGCGGCACAGAAGGCGGGACATGCAGTCGACAAGGGGGCTTCTTTCCAGGTTATGGTGGCGGATGGCAGCAAGTTGAGGTGCGAAGGGGTCCTGAAAGGGGTGGAGCTGCGACTACAGGGCTATGTGTGTCGGACGGATGTCTACCTGCTCCCGATTCGGGGGTCGGACATGGTGTTGGGCGTTCAGTGGCTCCGCCAGCTCAAGCGGGTAACCACTGACTGGGAGAAGATGACGTTGGAGTTCTCGCACCTGGGACAGAACATTGCCTACAGGGATACAGACGTCTCCGCTCAAGGAGATATCACTCACGAGCCTGCAAAGAATGGAGGAAGAGGGTAGCATGATGGCCCTGCTGTGGGGGATCGAGGCTCTTGGGCCGACAACGGAACCAGCGCAACTGCAGGATTTATTGGTTCAGTTTGACGACATCTTCCAGGCACCACATTCTTTACCGCCCGCACGGTTCAGAGATCATCAGATTCAGCTGAAGGTCGGAGCAGACCCGACGAATATTCGTCCATACCGGTACCCCCACATTCAGAAGACGGAGATAGAACGCAGCGTAACGTGAGATGATGGCCGCCGGCATCATCCGACCCAGCACCAGCGCATTCTCTTCTCCGATCATCTTGGTCAAGAAGAAGGATGGCTCCTGGCGGTTTTGTGTCGATTACAGGGGACTAAATCACTCGACCATTAAAGACAAGTTTCTCATTCCGATGATCGAGGAGCTGCTAGACGAACTGCATGGGGCAAGCCTCTTCACCAAGCTGGATCTCCGATCCGGCTACCATCAGATACGCATGCGGGACGAAGACATCCACAAGACGGCGTTCCGTGCTCACGACGGTCATTATGAGTTTCTGGTGATGTCGTTCGGTTTGGCCAACGCCCCATCTACCTTCCAAGCCGTCATGAACGAGATTTTCCGACCACTGCTTCGTCGGTATGTGCTAGTTTTCTTTGATGATATTTTGATCTATAGCAGGAGCTGGGAGGAGCATCGGGAGCACGTTCGGCATGTGTTCCACATTTTGCGGGAGCACCAATTGTATGCCAAGCGATCCAAATGCTCTTTTGGGCAGGCGGAGGTCGAATACTTGGGACATTTGGTCTCCGCTCAAGGGTCCGGGCCGACCCGTGAAGATTGAAAGCATGGTGACTTGGCCGCCACCCACGACGATCCGGGCCTTACGAGGCTTTCTTGGGCTGACCGGCTACTATCGCCGTTCGTGAAGGACTACGGAAGATCGCACGGCCACTCACCCAGTTGTTGCAGAAGGATTCCTTCCGATGGCATGCGGAGGCCGAGGAAGCATTCAATGGCCTCAAAAGGGCCATGACCACCCCCCCCCCCCCCCCCCCCCCCCGTGCTTGCACTTCCGGATTTCTCCAAGGATTTTGTGGTGGAGACGGACGCATCTGGCGTCGGCATTGGCGCGGTCCTCATGCAGGAGGGTCGGCCACTTGCTTATTTCAGTAAAGCTCTCGCTCCTAGGACCTTGGGGCTCTCTACGTACGCGAAGGAGATGCTCGCCATACTTCACGCGGTCGCTCTATGACGGCCCTATCTTCTGGGGCGGCACTTCCAGGTCCGTACGACCACCAGAGTCTGAAGCATTTCTTCCTGGAGCAACGGTTGGCATCCCCGCTGCAGCAGAAGTGGCTGACGAAGCTTCTGGGGTATGATTATGAGATTGTCTACAAGAAGGGCAAGGAGAATATGGCGGCCGATGCGTTATCTCGGATACCAGAAAGCTCCCTACTCACATCTCGAGGCCGGTGATTGCCTCCTTAGACGACATACAGGCAGAGGTTCTCCAGGACCCAGTTCTCCGCGACATTGTTGAAGCACTGCAGCAGGGTCGAGGCACAGCGGATGGCTATCACTTACTGGGCACGCGGCTCTACTACCAGGGTCGGCTCGTTCTACCGGCCACGTCCCCTTGGCGTACTACTATGATTCGGGAGTTTCACGCTTCACCGACCGGTGGTCATGCCGACATCCATTGAACCTTACAGCGGGTCAAGGCCAACGTCTTTTGGAAGGGGATGCAGCGGGACGTTCAGCAGTTCGTGCGGGAATGCGATGTTTGTCAGCAGCAAAAGTATGAGACGATCTCCCCAGCGGGCCTTCTTACTCCGCTAGAAATCCCACACCAGATCTGGGACACCGTCTCCATGGACTTCATCGAGGGCCTTCCCAATCACAGGGCAAGTCGGTCATTCTCGTCGTTGTCGATAAATTGTCCAAGTACGGCCACTTCCTTGCTTTGA
Source organism: Platanthera guangdongensis (assembly GCA_039583875.1). Taxonomy (NCBI): domain Eukaryota; kingdom Viridiplantae; phylum Streptophyta; class Magnoliopsida; order Asparagales; family Orchidaceae; genus Platanthera; species Platanthera guangdongensis. The sequence continues at coordinate 33,434,566 of CM077157.1, read as the reverse complement.
GCCACCCATATTCCGGGGAAACAGTGGCTGACCTCTTCGCCAAAGAGATAGTTCGACTCCACGGGCTGCCTCAGGCCATCATCTCTAATAGGGACCCAGTTTTTGTCAGCCATTTTTGGACGAGCTTTTTCGGCTTCAGGGTACCACACTACGCATGAGCACGCCCATCACCCCCAAACCGACGGGCAGACGGAGGTGCTCAACAGAGGAGTCGAGACATACTTACGGTGCTTTGTCATGGATGAACCCCGCACGTGGACCAGGTGGCTACATTGGGCCGAGTATTGCTACAACACCTCTTATCACACGGCCAGCCGGCTCACTCCGTTCGAGGCGGTGTACGGGCGCCCGCCACCCACGTTGTACTCCTATGAACCGGCCGGCACTGCCCTCCCGGCGGTCGATCGCGCTCTCCAAGATCGGGATGGACCTTGGCTATTCTCCGCGACAATTTACGTGCGGCCCAAGACCGCATGAAGGTCCAAGCCGACAAGCACCGTACGGAACGGGAATTTGCGGTAGGTGATGAGGTGTTTCTCAAGCTCCAGCCCTATCGTCAGCTCTCAGTCGCCCGTCGGGCCAATCAGAAACTGGCCCCACGTTACTACGGGCCGTACAGAGTCATTCGGCGGGTAGGACCCGTCGCCTATACTTTGGCGCTTCCGGAGGGGTCACGCATTCACCCTACTTTTCATGTCTCCGTACTCAAAAAGAAGCTGGGAACGCTGTTTCCGTCACTCCTACTTTACCTGAGGCTACCAGCGGCGGCGAATTGCGGCCCTTACCTGAAGACTTCTCATGACCAAATGGAAGAAAGCACGGCACGGAGTACCGGCCAATGATCCTCGTCAAATGGAAGCAGATGCCCGCGACGCACAATTCGTGGTGGACCTCTTGGAGTTCCGGGAGCGCTATCCTGATTTTTCACCTTGAGGACAAGGTGCTTCTTGATGGGGAGGGGAATGTTACGCCCCCGGACGATCTACGTTTCCGTGGATTTAAATACGCGCGAAGAACGAAGGAGACCGGGAATGAAAGACGGGCTGAACCATCCGGTTCAGCCCGAACCCAACAATAAAGCAGAATGGGGGCTGAACCACATTGGTTTCAGCCCCAATAGGGCCGGCCGCCCTAGGGGTTGGGTGGCAGCATAAATACCCAACCCCTCCTCCTTGGTGGACAAGCAAGATTATAGGTATCCTCTCTTCTTCCTCTCCTAAACCCTAATCTTCTAGTCTTCTTCCTACTTCCTCTTCTTCCCCAGTTAGGTCATAACATGCACGAACTTTGTCAAAACATTGATATAATAAAGCAAGTATTGGTCACAGACTAAATGAGGCACAATTAATTAAGCATACATAGAATAAGTCCCGCAAATTTTACGACAAATGAACTTGTAGCACAAAAAGATAAAAATCCACCACAATATAAGTTGCTGAGAATAAACAACAATCAAGGAAAGACTTTATCACAGTTCACACATGCAGGCGGCAGCAACAACCGTTGTTGGCGGGCATCCAAGGTCGTAGCTGACAGGGATGGTGTCGGAAGTGTGGATCGGGGTTGTTAATAGTAGTGGATGGTTGTAGGGATCGCAGATGGAGGGTTTGGGAATGATGGAAATGTTGAAATCAAGTGTGGAGGGAAGTGGTCTTCGGGTGGGAGATGGGATTAGGGCTGCTATGGGTCTAATGGGTGAGGGGAAGCTATAGAACTTTGGGAGGCGGGATAAGAGGTTGTCGGTGGGAGGGGAAGGTTGAGGGTTGAATCGAGCAGGGTAATTTAAGGAGGCCGCAGGAGGAAAAAAAGGCTTCAGGTGGTCCGGCGGTGGAGGAGGTGGTGGAGGGGAGTAGTTTCTGGCGGAGGAAGGGGGAAGGGGCAGACTGGAGTAGTGGGGGAAACAGAAGTTTCACTGAGGAGGCCAATGGGATTATAGGGGCTGCGGATCTTGAGCAGGGAGGAGGTGGAAGGAGGGGGCTCGAGAAGGGAGGGGGACGTTTCACGGTAACAAACGGTGGGGAAGGAGGGTAGGGAAATCCCGGCGTCACACCGAGAATGGGTCCAGGAGTCGCACCTGTTGAAGACCGGCGATTCTGCACTTTGCAAAACCCTCGATGCCAAAACCGCCTAATAGTTTGTCATCTTATAAGCCCTGCAATAATTGATGCATAACTGCATCATAACTCCCAAATCGGACATCATATATTGTTTTGGCCGATCGGGCTCTAAATACACCTCAAAAATAAAAAAAATAAAATACAAAAGTGATTCAGATCGATCATCCAGGCGCAACCACGAACTCTGATCGTCCGTACGGGTAGTGGATCACCGCCTCCTACGGGAATACATGTGTGTCGGTCGTGGCGCGTTGTCACTAAGAGGAAACTTCAAGATGAAACCAAGGGTCAATAAGCGTCCATTACATCAACACCCGGATGATCGGATCGCCTCCTGCGGGATTACACGCGTGTCGGACGGACGATCAGCGTTCGTGGTTGCGCCCGGATGATTGATCCGAATCACTTTTATATTTTACTGAACCGAACATTACATCAAGATGGAACCAAGGGTCAATAAGCGTCCATTACATCAACACCCCAAAACCAAGGAGCCAGGAAAGTTTAGAGCCCGTTGGACAGTCGTTCTTCACCAATGACATTCCGCATTCGTTAAACTTGCACAACAAAAGAAGAGGAAGAGAAAGTTACAGAGCAATCAAGGTATTGAGTAAGACGATTAACAAAAAGAATATTGAAAGGAGAGACCGGAGCATGAAGAACTGAACGAAGAGAGAGAGAAGAAGTGGGACACATCAGCAGAACCTGAAACAGGGGTGGTGTCACCATTGACTACTGTGATAAACTGGGGTTGTGCAGAGTTCAAGTATTTAGGCAGTTTTTGCGGAGTAATATGGTGTGTGGCCCCCGGAGTCCACAATCCAAGTTGAACTATGAGATATAAAAGCAACGAAGCCAGAAGAACGAATGATCAACCTCGGAGATGTTGGAGCTGGGTGCGCAAGGCGTCAATATCGGTGCGGGTGGTGGATAATCGTGTGTATCAAACTGAAGTCTCATGCCAGTAGATCATCGTGAATGTGATTCTCTAATTTACGGCTGGCGGTTCAATAATTCATAACATCAACATGAAGCCAAGGGCCAATAAGCGTCCATTACATCAACACCCCAAAGCCAACAATCCATAGTCGAATTGGCCCACAGTTTCCCCACAGTTTTTCAACCGGTCTAATGCATGAAACCGAACATTACAAGTTGGGCAACCATTGCAGGAGCGATGAAAGTTGAATGGTAGAACAAAAGGGACGTTAGACCAAATGTTTACTAATCTTGCTTTGTTAGTAACAAATAATATTCTTGGTTAATTTATGTTTAAGTTGTGCATTAAATATTTGAAGGATTGGGCTAAGGGAAAGTCACTGAAAAATTAATAATAATAATTAAATACCTTGATTCCTAACTTATCTGTTCATTCACATTATGAGGCATCAGGATTTTGTATCAGAATCTTATTTTGGGAGGGATGTTTTAGTAAGCCTATAGGTACAGAGCTGGATATAAAACTCCATACGTTCTAGAATTCAGGCAATGTGAGTTCCGAATGATGCCTCCTCTTGTAAATCTCTATTCTTTCATCTACTTGATTGAAATATCGCTACTCGTGGTTGTAGCTCATCTTAGGGTGGATCATTAAATGTGTTTTTTTTATACTTGCTTGTTCTTTGCTTGATATCCAAAACAATTATTGGTAGACCAAAAACCATGGTATGCATTTTAGTGAACTACTATCCCAGAAAAAAAAATGAAACATGAAATAAAAAATGATTAACATATAGAACATAGTCCTTTTTAGCATTATTGGCATGCCAGCCCAATTGCATTCTACGTTCGAATACAAATTTAACATAGCGCGTGTAGGTTATATTCTCGTGTTCACAGTTCAAACTACGAACCATATGACATAAATGGAAGAACTGAAGTTTGCATAACTGTCAAAGAAGAACTGATCTCATCACAAACTGGAAGAAGAAGAAAAGACTTACTTCAGATCTAGAATATGATTTCACAATGCTTCATCAATCAGACTCACATGATGCACCCGGCTCGCTTCTTTCTCCTTTGTTGTAAGTACTGTAAGACTGGCACAGGTTCTCGGAGGTGAATCGCCCTTGTATGCATCACATATATAAACTTCGAAGTCCTCATAATCCTGGACGACATTTATAAACAAGATATCTCAACCAGCAGCCATAATCAGTAATCAAATGAAGAACTATTTGACGAACATGAAAATACTATGTTAGAGAAACCGTGAATTTAGATGTGACGTGGAAAAGCCCTTGATATTTAAGTTGAAACTTATAGAAATTAGAAATTGATTAAGGAATGATTATATTAGAAAAATAGTAGGATTGATATATCTATATTGATGTTATGCGCAATGAAGAATAGAAAATGAATGAATAAAATGAGTAGATAATAATGTTGAAGGATGGATCAGGTAGAATAAGGGACAGACTCAACATAATATGGATGAAAGTTGTTAAAAAAGATTTTTGTGTCTAGGTTTAACATTTGGGCAGTATTTGACGAGGCAAAACAATTAGGATTCATACACATGTTTTCCTTAACGAGAACTTCCATTAACCTTTGACGATTTGACTAGTGGAGTATCATTAAATAAACTAGGATATATAAAGAGCTCCAATGTGCAGGAAAATTATAGTACCAATTGCATAATTCTACATCTTAATTAGAACACTGTAGAAGAAGAATGGGGAAGATTCAGTTATGATTCTTGCATAGTTAGAGAAGTCATTATCTCTAGTTCAGAAGCTCTGGGGATGTTGAAATACGAGATCACTCGTTTTGGGCAAGGTTTATTAGTTAGATTCTTTCAACAATAAACATCTCCACATTTGGCAACCCAGCATTTACTGTCTGCACGATAACTAATAAACTAAAGATGCGCCCATCCCGGCTCTCTCGTACAAGGAAAATATCTCATCATTGGTGATGCAGGACGACGCGTAGGGTTTACGCGACTGTCGTCTTTTTTTCTAGGAAACCCTAATGCATGCAATATTCGATGAATTTTGCGCAATGAAATTTGAGCGAAATTTACACGAACTTTAAAATTAGGCACTATATTTTTTATAAAGCACAAAATTACTTCTTTATTTCAAAATGAATTTTCTTAAATAATAGTTCAATTTAAATCCGGAGAAGAAAGTTCGCAACTTTCGTTCCATTTCCCTTGTCGTAGCACAATGGAAATCGTGAAATCCAAATACGTTAACGTTTGGAGTTTTCGATGTAGCGTTTACTGACAAAACTCTGGCGAGAACCCAGCATGAATCTATTTACCCTAATGAGAAAACTTAGATACACACAAAGGAGGGGAAAGAACAAGTTACCCACGGAAAATGTGTTTTTTTCCGTATTTAAAGTCGATGGCGATCACGCGAGGAACTTCTCGTCGCCTCGACTCCGCTCGAGGTCGGCCGCTATTGCACACGGGCACCAAGGAATCAAGTCACTCTCTCACACAAGGTGGTTCCACAGAATCACTCAATATGTAAGAAAGTCACAAACTAAACAACCTAAAATTTCACTCGCTCTCACACTAGAAGTGGTTTCACGAAATTTCTATCACTCACGTGGTGGATCCACGAAATCTCTAACGCTCAAGTGAATCACGATTCCCACAACGGAATCAAATCCTAAGCATGTCAACTAATCCAACCTCTTATTGTTCACAGAAGTAAACAATAACAAGCGCAGACTAACCTATCTCTCAACTCACAGCAACTAGTTCAACTATTCCTTATGCAGGAAATAAAAACTCCAGACAGCAACAGCAAACTTCTAAACAATTTTTCTGTTTCTAACATTACCGTTTATCAACACTAATTGGGTAATTTCATTCAAACACACGGCAGCTTCACAGGTTTCAACAGCAAAGAGACATTCACACTACAGGGATCTCACAATGCAAATAAGAAACTTAAAACATTCCTCAATCCTAACTCCTAAACAGGAAGACTGCAGCAATCGAACATTCACAACGATACATTCCTCAACTCAATTAAAAAAATGTACGGCAACATTAAGTTTAACTAGAAGTCCCTACACCTATCATTCAACAACTGTTCATCATCCTCATACGGGAAACAGACATAGGTAATCTCAAATCATTCCTAACACCTACAACTCCCACACAGAGTTTTAATCACACCTAAATTCTAATAGGAAGCACACAGCAGCCTCTCACAGTCACAGCAAGAAGGATTCAAAACGCAAACTTCATTCTCAATATTTCAACATTCCCCCTCAAAACGATTACAGAGAGCCCTTTATATAGGGTTTCAAAAAACAAAAACACAAAGAAAATGGGGAACCTCCACGAAATCTGGGACCGGCGGAAAGCTTGAAATGAGCGGCCATGGCGGACTGAATAGGTACGGTAACTGCCTGGACGAGGCGTCGTGGAGGTACGAACTACCCGTGGTTATCTGCAGAGGCATCTGAGGCTGGATCGTGCTCCGTAGAAGAAGGATCGTGGATGGTGGGTTGCTGGAAGCCCTAAATCTGCGGCTTTTGCATTTCTCTCGGGCCGAACGGGAAGATGAACAGGAGACTAGACCCGGGAAAAAGAGGCGGCTGCTGCAAACCGGGGAAGAGCTGAACCGGGATCGGTGGGGTTTTAACCTTTAACACACTTTTATATGTATATATATATATATATATATATTATATATATACACATATTTTCATACATAAATTTTGAAAATTAATAAAATACAAAATTGCAAATTAATAAAATACAATAAATTGGACAAATTAAATTATCATAAATTAGGGCCGGTAAAGATTCGGTCGGGTGCGACGTCGGGCAACTTTTGCGTTGACCTGACCTAGGTTGATCTCCACCAATTGGTTTTAACGCTCCGCACCATATGCGACTGAATTGTAGTAGTGTGAACACATTATAGCCCTAGCTGGTTAGGAGCCTACATCGAGGTGTCAATCCTTCCATCGATGTGAAATCTTGAGTAAGATCATCTCGTCATCCCTAAAATAACTTCCATTAGTCTAGCACAGCTCTTCAACTCGACAACATCAGGGGACTAAGAACAACATTCCTTTATGCTCAATAGATGGGTTTTGCAGTGGAGCTCCATTGTGCCCTTGCACTCGAGGGACAACCTTCTCAGCATCTCAGTAATATGGTGTGCATGTGTGTGTGTGTGTATTACGCTCTGTAATATATTAGCATGAAATTCAAAAAAAATGGAGTGAAACTTACTTCATAGAGTGGTTGCCCATTCACTACCACCCAGGGAACATATTTATGTGGGGGCTGAAGAGCGTCAGTCTGTGCTGCATATTTTAGTTCAAGCTGCAGAAAAGAATATTCAACCATGTCAAACGTACTCATCCTTCCAGGATCAATAATCCCAAAAAATATGGCACGTCTTAATATGCAACCCCGAAAAAATTAAATAACCTGAGTCAAAAATCGAAAGTTTGAAAATATTTCTTCTTCAAAGTCTACATAAACATTATATTACATTTCTATTTAAACACAAAAAGGAGACCTTAGACCACCTCTAGAGGTGTGGGACTAAAGAGAAGAGAGAAAACAATAAATTATTGGGCCTTATAGGCCTTTATGTTGAACTTTATATAAAACTATTCAACAATAAATATAGGGCTAAAAAAGAAGAAATTCAGTAATGGTAAGGTCAAGAGCCAAAAAAAGGAGAACAGAAAAAGTTATGGAGCATTATAAATAGAGGGTCGTCAGGTGTCAATTTAGCTGCTTGTTCGCCAACAACTCATTTTCTCTTATTATTGAAATTATAAAAACCTCCCTTTAATGTTACAAAACATAACATTCATCTCCCCTAAAATTGGCATTGCATAGCATCCATGCACAAAATACCCCCCCTAAAAATGTACTCCGAGGGGGTATTTTTGTGCATGGATGTTATGAAATGTGAACTTCAGGGAAGTAAATGATACAAGCTGAAGTGCATCGTTAATCGCATTTTATTTAAATATTTTGTAGCGCATGTCGTCGCGCAAGTTTGTCTTTTATTTCGTGTATTTTTGTTTTGCACCGTGTTTGCGCAATCTTCGTGCGACTTATTGGTGTAACGGCCAATAGAATCTTAAATATATTGGTCCGTCAAATTAGGACTAGGGTTAATTTGGGTAAGCAAGAAATGAATTTATTAAAACTTAAATTAATATCTTAAAGTAATATTTTTATTTAACCCTTGACATTCCCCATTTTATTCACATTTAATCCCTCCTATTCACTTCATTAGCCTAAAACTGCTGCCGTCCAAGATCTTCCACATATCTACTGTTATTTAAAAAGAAATAATAGCTGGCTTAAAAAGTTGAAATGCTTTTTCATTTAATACCATTGAAAGCATCTTCATTATAGGCCTTTGAAACTCCTTGCCCTTATTATCATTTAAACCTTAATTAAATGAGGAAATGTGTAACCCCGTGTTTCCCTTACTCTTCTTAAACGAGCCAGCTGTTCAGTCCAGACCAGGTGGAAAAAAATCGGGCAGAGAACTCCTCTCTGCTCGGTATTGGTCGGTGTTCAGAATGTCTTCCATGTTAACCAAACTTCGGAAGTACATTCATGATCCTACCCGCATCATTGAAGAAATTCCAGTGATTTCTGAAGCCAATTTGTCTTATCCGGTCAAGCCCACTAAGATCGTCGAGTATCAAGAACACAAGCTTCGCAAGAGAACCATTCTTATGGTGAAGGTACTTTGGATACGTGGAAAGTCTGAAGAATACACTTGGGAACTTGAGTCTGACCTGCATAGCAAGTATCTGCATCTCTTCTCGTGATCTTGGTAAGTCTCTGAACTTTTTCTTCCTTACAGTTTGTTATACTCATAGTCAGCTCTCTATATGTTGAATTTCAAATTTTGTTGAAATGAATGATGTCTGAATCTTCGCTATGAGAGCCCCTTTCGGAGAATCTTCTAAAGTTCTGGGACGAAACTTTTTAAGTGCGGGAGAATGTAACGATTTCATTTTAAAAAAACAATTATAAAAGCAATGGCATTTTCATAATTAAGCTTTAGGGTTCATTTTTTCCTTTTATCAAACTGAGCCCCCCCCCCCCCGATTTCTCATTATTTCAGTGTTAGAGTTTCCCGCATCCCGCTACTGTGTCGGCTCCCGCATCCCGCTCCTGTGTCGGCTCCCGCATCCCGCGCCTATGCCAATTTCTGCTCCCCGTAATCCTGATTCAGCCTCTGGCCGCTCTCCCCCTGCTCGTCGTCGGTCCTCCTCCTCCAGACGGCGGCTCCTCCTTCTCTTGGGCCGACTGCAACTTTTCTCCTCCTCTCCTCCAAGAGGGCCGGTTTCCCTCCTCTCCATTTCTGGAGGCCGACAACAATTTCTCCCCTCCTTCTCAAGGCCGGCAGCCGCAACATCTCCCTCCAACAACCCTTTTTGTGATCGATTGTGCCGAGTTTTGCGAAGGGAGCGCCTAGGGTTTTGCTCGATTCTTCCCTCCTTGGATTTTTGAGCCCGGATTTGGGTTCCTTGGTAAGATTCTCCCTCCATTCTCCTTTGTTCAGTTTTTTCTAACTTTTTTCGCAGCAAATTTGTGCTCCCTATCGTGTATGATTTGTGATTCAGATTTTTGTCCCTCTTGTAATCTTCTAACGACGTGATATTTGTGATTTTCGGCACCGCTTCTCGGACAAATTGTTGGGAACGCTCAAAACCCTCTCCGATTTGGGGTATGTCTAGCCAGAAAGCCGACAAATCCCGGATCCTTCGTGGTTTCTCCTTCCCCCTCACCTCTGAGGGAGGTAAAATTTTTAAACTCCTCTCTTACTGTGTTGTGCGATCAGCAAATGTCTGTACAAGCGTAGAAACCTCGTTAAATCAAATGTGGTATATATGTTGATCTTGAGCAGGTTCAAATAGAGTCATTGACTTTGTTTGCATCGCTTAACTGTCGCCAAAATTTTTGGATTCACCTTAAGGAAAGTGGAGAATTTCCTCTCGCTTGCAAACTAAGAGTTTAAATTCCTTATATATGTATCTAAATTTATTACCGGTATCTGAAAACGCAAGAATCACTGCTTATTAGCATGTCATATGGTGGTAGAAATCTCTAAAGAAAATTATGAATTACTTAGATCCTGAGTATCATAAGCAATCGTGGAAGGTAGGGTTTAGATGGTGCATCGCCTTGTTTGCATGGTCACGGTAAGCAGGAAATACTTTTCTTTTCTAATAAGCCTTACACTTGTACTTAAGTGTGAACCATGTGCACCCACTATAAATCCTTATACACTTCATCGATTACAGTTTATGTCGTTGCCAGAACGATTATGCTGAACTCCGGAGTAAGGCTAATAACTTCAGATATTTTTGTTTGACTCAGTTACTTACATGTTTATGTCGTTGCCAGAACGATTTATTACCGGTATCTGAAAACGCAAGAATCACTGCTTATTAGAATGTCATATGGTGTTAGAGATCTCTAAAGAAAATTATGAATCACTTAGATCCTGAGTGTCATAAGCAATCGCGGAAGGTAGGGTTTAGATGGTGCATCGCCTTGTTTGCATGGTCACGGTAAGCAGGAAATACTTTTCTTTTCTAATAAGACTTACACTTGTACTTAAGTGTGAACCATGTGCACCCACTATAAATACCTATGCACTTCATCGATTACAGTTTATGTCGTTGCCAGAACGATTATGCTGAACTCCGGAGTAGGCTAATAACTTCAGATATTTCTGTTTGACCCACTATAAATCCCTATGCACTTCATCGACTACAGTTTATGTCGTTGCCAGAACGATTAAGCTGAACTCCGGAGTAGGCTAATAACTTCAGATATTTCTGTTTGACTCAGTTACTTGCATGTTTACTGACTTGCTACAAGATAAATTGGTACTTTAATATTGTCGGTTTATCTTTATTCATACATTAATTCATTAACTTGTTTATTGCTTAAACTTATGTTCTGAGACATTTTCCTTCTTGTTTTAGATTTTGCCTTAGATTCTGTGGCTGCGCCGCCTGCTTCTTGAGCTGTTCAGCGTCGAGTTCTTGTGTTCCTGGAGATTTATTTTGATGTTGCTTAGTCTGGTTCTATGTATTTTGTTCTTGTACTGTCGGATTTTATCATTATATACGAGCTATGTCAGTCATTTTCCTTTGTGTATTGGATAACTGCTAGGCTATATTATTGTTCTAGAATTCAATATTAATGACATGTTTATCTCCTTGTTTTCTTTTCTTTTCCCTTCTTGCATTAATATTTTGTACCAGTATAAAGTGGCATGAGATTTTAATAAAGTACATGTGCATCAACCTTTTTTAAAAAAGCTTCCGCATAATCATAAATTAGTATTCCTTAATTTCTCAATTTAGCTATTTTAAAACTAATAACATTAAATCTGCTTCCGCCTAACAGACATGTAACTTCTTCCGCCCATGTCTGTGGCATCACGACCCGCCAGAAGCGCACTCTGATCTTTGCTTTTAGACGGGTCGTGACAGTGTGGGGCCGGGCAATTAAATATTCCTTGTTGGCAGCCATAAGACTTGCAGGGAAACGGTTGGGGTGGGGCTCGAGGGGCTTTTCTGGGGTGGAGAAGTTGTGTTGATCGAGGTGATTGAAAAGGGGTGCCGGTCGGGGAGACAAAGCGAATGCAAGAACGGTTCGAACATGTAGAACAACAATCTGATGTGCCGGCGGAAGACCTGGCTGGAGGCGACTATAAACTGGAGGGCATTAATGTCCGCCAGCATTAAGTCGAGGAAGTGTCGGAAAGTCGAGCGTGAATGACCACAGGTGCTTCATCATCTCTGTCGTCGTGAGGTAGTTATCGACGAGGAACGACCAAATCATAGAGACCTGATACTCTTGGTGTTGGACGATGGGAGGAGGGCTTCCATCATCGTCATTGTGAGGTAGTGGAGCGGAAGGCAGAGAGGAGCATAGACTGTTCAGGGTTGGAGTTGCATGAATTGCCTTGGACGTGAATGGCAGAGCGTATGCGTAGGTGGGGTCATTCTTCTGTGTCGGGGATGACAACGGGAACGAGAGAGGCTTATGGCCCCTTTCGTTCGGGGGCAGAGCGCGGAGTGTCTGAACGATGGGGGTTGTAGCATGCAGTTCCGAGCTTGACGGCAAAGAAGCATCCTCCAGTTGGTCGTCGACGAGGGCCAGCTGGCGGAGGGCTGGTGCAGATTCCTCCTTTATGTGTGCAACTGTGGCCAGGAGCATGTCAATGAGCTCATGCATAGATTGGATGTCGTGGATGAAGTAGAGCGTGGTGTTGGTTCCCGATGGCTGTATGGTCAGCGAGCGAATAGTGGCAGGTCGAACCATTGTTACAAAGGCGAAGGTTGTGTGGTCGAGAAGTAGAGAGAATGAACATAATATTGCATTAACTGAGAACGAGCATACAAGATACCATCCGGAGACAAGCTTCGGCCAAATTACGGAGGTTGGGTCCTCCAAAGAGTCTCTCTCAAATAGCCTAAAACTAAGAGATCTCAAAGATAATCTCAATCCACATACCCCTGCCCCTTATATAGATAAGGGAGGGCACACATAATAAGAAAGTACAACTAATATTAATAAATAAATATCAATCAATATTAACCAATTAATTAATACTAACTATTTAATTAATATAATTAGTAATTAATAAATACTAATTAATTAATAGTAATTATTCCACCATGAATGTATTAAGGAGGCTTCCATATGTGAGTGTCGGTGGTCCCAATGAGGGGAGTTTGCTTGGGCGAATGCATGTACCTACGTAACACAATGGTTAACCACTTAATATTTTTACCGATCTCATGTGAGATTAAACTAATCCACCCGAATGCCTTAGAAGTATAAGATCATTTCTTTTTCCAACAGACATTGAAAAAAACAATGCAAAATATGACATTTTATCAATGGACAAATAGTTTAATGACATAATATTCTGATAATATATAGAGGTCTCAGAACAGGATGGCTTTTCAGATGCATTAACGACTTTCCATATCAAACAAAAGAAAAAAATGAACACCAGTGAACTTTTTTATTTTGGAAAAACAGATGAAAAGCATGATTTTATTTTATGAAAAATCGGTGCAAATAACATATAACATTTTTTCTCAAAGCATACAAAAACTTAAAAAATAGGAGAACATATGTAAATACAACTTTTTGCTTAATTAAAAGGGAAAACTAAACATCAGTGACCTTTTTCCCATTTCCATTGTGATAACAATCAAAAACTGCTTCGGAGTTCAGCCCAGTTTCCTGGAAGCAAGATTCCCAGTCCCTGTACTTGTGCTTCAAAACCAAATTCTCAACACAATAGATGAACTTGAAATGTTCAGTCTGCATTGAAGTGTGAAAAAAAAATGATTTCAAAATATGCGGTGTAGTTAATGTTTCAAAATTAAAGTACAGTAAAATGTTTTTAACAAAGCTAAGCATGTACCAACAGACTACAATTAATAAGTAAATTCACATGAGAGAGAATAAAACCACATGAAAAACAACGTATGCATCCCCAAGAAGTAAATATTGTCTATGGTCAGTTATTTACTTGACTCTTCAACCGCAATTGCATTAGGGTCCCATTGAGCCAACCGTTTTTGCTCCATCATGGTGGGGCAAAAATTTCAATCCCATTTGGCTGTTCTGCAGTAGCATCGAAACTGCGAGTCTCCCTTAACTGCTCAGAAGGGATCAAGTAGTGTCCCGTCGACAAGTGGTGGCATGACACTCCAAGGAGCATTTAACTTATCGACTCTAGTGATCAAGTTCCAAACTGGGTGTTAAGATAGTCCTGACGAGTATTGGTGTGAGCGAGCAAATCTAATAGGAGCTTCTAAAATTCCACATTCGACATCTCTGAATTAGAACTAGTCAGCTAGGCATTAGGGGTCTAAGGACCTGCCATGGATAACTACAGATCTTACCATTAAGTAGCATACACGATGCGTTAAACACAGCTCTAATATTAAATCTAACACGGGACAGGACTGAGGAATCTACATTGACCGGATTATGTATAACAATGCATCAGATACGTAATGGATGAACTGAAATAATGAATCACTTGATAAGTCGCTCGAAGCATTCGGATGGTGATCAAAGTGGAATCACCTACCTGTTGCCCCTAGGTGGGTATAAATAGGCAAACCCAAGGAGTTTCTACGGGAATTGGATATTCGTGTATCTGACACGACCCGTTATGCCTCCGAACACGTTAATTGCCCAAATATACACTAACAATCTCCTTCTGTATTTGTGACAAATAACGTATACGTTTCGGAGTGCAGAAAGTGTAGAGTGTTAAAACAAGTTTCCGACTTTACACATTTTCATAAGAGTTAGTACAATTTTTAAAGAAAAACATAAACATGAGTTTTAAAACAATAACATAAAACATCCAAAAAAAGAAAAGGTGTTACTCAATAATAAATAAGTCTGGAAAACAAAAAATGATAATGAATAAACGTGTAACAATTCTACTCAGAGAGTAGATCATCATCATTCATGTCAAAGTCCACTTTTTCTCCTCCATCTTCACCAGTGCCTGCAAGGAATTTATGAGTCAGACTCTATGAATTCATAAACATATGCAGTGACGTATCAAAGTAAACTAGCTCTATCTAAATGAGCTTAGTATGTGTAGCTGTAGTGAAGTAACACTGTCAGCGTCTCTATCCAGTCTAGCTAGACCAGCCAAGTTTTGATTTTAATAAATCAAACGTTGTTATCTTACTCATTAGTGACCAATATGTGGCTCATCATATGATTTAACACAGTCATTTGCAACATTATCAAATGTGAAATAATGTGTTATGATCACTAATGTTACATTAACTCATACAACGGCTTTCTATTCTCGATTGAATAATTCTCAAATCAACTTACAATGAGAAATATGTTAAGTCATCAGATGTGGAATGACTAGAATCTAACCATCTTGGGCTTTCATCAAGAAATTATTTGGAGTTTTCAATCTATTATTAGATGCTTGAATGTTGCGACTATAGGTTCTTGCTATCAAAACATAAACATAGGAGGAAGTTTCATATTTCTATGAACGTTAATCTCAATTTCCCCGATGTTTTATTGTGAGAACTCTATTTAAGTCATTTATCAAGACGTCTGCAACATTACCTTTCGATCTCACATCTATAAGGGTCATAATCCCTTGATTCGTGAAGGAGATCAACCAGACTTGTTTCATCCTGAGTTGTATTCTTTTACTATTGAACAAAGTGTTCATAGCAATCATTTTTGTAGCCTGATTGTCGCAGTAAACTGCAACAGAACTCAACTTCAGGCTCGACAGTGGAATGTCCATCACCAAATCTCTTATTCATTCTGCTTCTTCTCCCGCTGAAGATAGAGCGTATAGTTCGGCTTCCATAGAAGATAGTGTAATACATAATTGCCTCTTAGACTTTCATGCTACAGCTGCTCCTCCAAGTGTGAATATAAATTCACTAGTGGACTTGTTGTCATTGATTTCTGAGTACCATGATGCATCAGAATATCCTTTCAAAACTGAAGAATAATCATGGTAACATAAAACATACTTGTGGGTGTGCTTTAGATATCGCATAAGTCTATCGAGGACATCTCAATGGTCTTGGCTAGAATTACTAGTGAATCTGCTTAACATGCCAACCATAAATGTTACGTCAGGTTTTGTGCAGACCATAGCATACATGAGACTACCAATCAGTTTAGCATAATCTAACTGTCTAATCGCAGCTCCATCATTGGGCTTCGAGCGATTAATGTAATAGTAAGGTGTCTTCACTGCTCTACGTTCACTGTATCCCTACGTATCCAATATGGACTTTAGTAGTGGCTTTGACTTAGAGAAATATCATTTTTCTCAAATCTCACTTGCATACCTAGTAAAGCACCAGACGTATTTTATACTTAGCTACGATACCATCAGGATTGAGCTTTTTTTTCAGAACTCACTTACACTATATAGTTTTAGCATCTTTTGGCTCATCAACCAACGTCCAGGTGTTGTTCTGAAGCAAAGAGTTCATCTCTTCATCAATGGCTTCTTTCTAGAGTGGTGAATCCCTTGATCTCATCGCGTCCTTATAGGTGGATGGATCGGCCTCAACGTGGTAAGTGATAAAGTCACTACCAAAGGTTCTGGGAGTTTGCTCTCTCACCGAAGTCCTTCTAGACTATAGGACACTATTGTCTACCGGGACTGAATAGGAGGTGCTCGGTACTGATTCAGGTTCTTCCTCAGTAATAGGTGCTTGCATATCTGGGATTGTCAGGTTTTTATCCTTAAGGAACTTATCCTCAAAAAACGCAGCATCCCTGGATTCAATAATTATATTATTAGACGGGTCTAAAAATCTATCTGCAGCACTATTTTCAACACAACCTAAGTATACACATGTGTTGGTTCTGTAACACCCCTTCCCAGTATTACAGAAATCAGCCGTCCGGCCGGGTCAGCGATGTAAAGAAAACTAGGAAGCAGTATTAAAACTAGCAGCAGCATGTAATAAAAGCTCAAACTAAACAGATTTAATACTTACAGCGGAAGTAAAAAAAATTTAAACTACGGTGAACCACATACCTGATGCCTGGATTCACAGAGCCGCTAAACAAGAATGAGACTATACTAACTGAAAATCTGAACCATCAAAATAAGTCTGATACAAGATATATAAAATATTAATGAGTTACACTGTCCACAACTACAAGTACATGCTGAAATGGATTAAACTGAAAATAGTAAAAGTACTACACTCGGACACCACCATGACGCTCATCCTATACGAAGTTTCCCACCTGGGTCACCTGAAAAACATTGCCCACGAAGGGTCAGAGTAAAGAAAAACAATTCCCCTTAGTGACACTAAAATAGATTTATATATGAATGCATGCATGTCTTTAAAACTAGTCTCGTGGACTGAAAACATTTTATGTTATATGTTATGCATGTTTTTCCTATATTTTCTGGTGAACACACTATAGTTCTATATTCATGACTTTCCGTTCATTTACCCAAGTCCTGACGTTCACTAACTAGTATACTGTCTCACGTCAAGCCTGTACTTGAGTTCTAAGTGGCTTCTAGCCTACACGTTTACTGGGAAGGCTCTAGGCAGAGTAGCTCCTAACGCGCAAAATCTGAAACTGACGACCCGAGACCATCTGACGAACTCAATTGTTCTAGTGTCACGCGGACACGGTCTCGAATCTGCTAACTGTCTCAAAGGGGAGTCAACTCCCAAGACTGTAACTCATAGGATACCATATGTCCTATGAGGAAGGTAGTGCGACTCTACCAAACACAAAAACACTGGTGTGCTACTGACCTTTTTGGTCTGACGCTACTCTGCATGAGATATCTTTTCTGGTGTACTACTGAGCGACCCTTGACTTTCTCGTGGTCGACTTGAAGGGACCATAGCACCCTTGGTCGGACAGTCTCCAAACTTACGTGTACATGTGAAGTTTCGTACTTAACTAACCGTTCACGATTTTACTAACGTGGTTATGGAACAAGACGTTATCATACGCGTTTCCACAATTGTTTTCCTACTGTCACACTTCTCTATGCATGCTTATGATGTTGTACGAAACCTACTCATGTGTATAAAATATAATTACTTGATATATCTAACTAAAAGGAATTAGGATTTCCTTACAGTGGTGTTGCGACGTTCGTATACTCGGCGCGGCGACATTTTCTCTTTCAAAAGTAATCCTACTGCTGGGGACCTTCAAAACGCTGCCCCGACCCCGCCAAAATCCTGCAATTTACCGTATCCCTAATTTCAGAATTTTCCCCTCTACAATAATCTCATGGAAAAATATATATATAGCTAGGGTTACAACATTCATGAGTTAAACTTCAGCTATTACCTTTAAGTATAGCGATTGAGGCTCGCAACGCGTTCCACACAAAATCCGTGGTGAACTACGAACACCAAAACCTAGGATAGGGCAATCAAAACGAAAACCTAGGTTAAATTAGTTTCTAAATCAAAGGAAATCCAAGCAGAAAACGAGAAAAAGGAAGAGATCGAACTCACCGAAACCAAAACGTTCACTTCCACCGGTTAGGGTTGAATCCGGCACTTCCACGGCTAAGGAAGGAAAAGGAATGCCCACCGGTGCTCGTAGAGGAGGGAGGAGTGGTCGGAGAGGCGCTCTGGAGGAGTATTGGCCGGCGGAGGGCACCGCGGGATGCGTCGGCTTCGTCCGTCGTAGCGTGCGGGATGCGGAACAGGGAAATGAAGTCGGCTGCGGTTTTTCCCGTGAGAATGAAAGTGCGGGATCTAATTACTGCGGTTTTACTTATTAACCGCAGGAGGGGGGAAATTTTTGTTATTGGCACTCATTTCTAATACTTTGATGATTAACTCATCTTCACCCCACGCGTCACTGAAACAAAATGTGTCACATCCTATAATTTACGCACTTAACTGACTAACGGACACTATCATAAGAAAAAGTAACATTATACCTTGCCAACGCGTCACCGCGATCAAAATTCGTCGCGACTTTCCCCTACAATTTAAATAAATTTCCCTGTCAATTAACAGATGTTACAAATCTCCCCTCCTACAAAATTTTCGTCCTCGAAAATTGTAATCATACCTGAATCGAAGAGAAAAGAATAGTCTGCATTGCTCTTAAGCTCATCCTCTCGCTCCCAAGTATACTCTGGCCTGCCACAGTTCATCCAAAGGACTTTGACCATGCGAATCTCTCTATTTCTGAGCTTCTGTACCCTTGAATCCACTATTCTGACTGGTCTAACCCCAATACTAAGATCTGTCTCAATCGGTGCTTCTTCGGTACTGATGATCTGACTAGGATCTCTGACTGCTCTCCTCAGATAAGAGACGTGGAATACATCATGTACACCACTCATTTCCTCAGGTAAGGCCAATCTGTAAGCAACCTCACCAATTCTTTCCAGCACCTCAAAAAGACCAACGAATCTGGGGCTCAGCTTTTTCATCCGCTTTATTCTAGAAACTTCTCTGACTGGTCTGACCTTCAGATAAACGTAGTCTCCAACACTGAACTCTACTGACACGTGCTTCTGATCATGATACTTGGCCTGGCGATCCTGAGCTGTCTTCATACGCTCCTGAATAAGCTTGATCCTATCAGTGGTCTTATCAATCCATGACTCCCTAATTGTGGATCTCTCTTCACTTTCAGCCCAACATAACGGTGTCCGACAACGTCTGCCATAGAGGGCCTCGAACGGTGTCATCCCAATACTCGTCTGAAAGCTGTTGTTGTAGAAGAATTCCACAAGAGTAACATATTTCTCTCACTTTCCTCCAAAGTCCAAAATGCACATCCGAAGCAAATCCTCCAAAGTCCTATTAGTGCGCTCAGTCTGTCCATCTGTCTGGGGATGGAATGCGGTGCTGAAGTATAACCTGGTACCCAACCGCTCCTGTACGTAACGCCACTCCCTGGAGGTGAATCTGTCGTCTCGGTCTGAAACTATAGTTCTGGGAACACCGTGAAGCCGAACTATCTCGTCCAAATATAACTGTGCCAGCTTCGGACCTTGATCCGTCTTCCTAAGAGGAATGAAATAGGCGACCTTAGAAAGTCGATCAACTATAACCCACAAGGAATCATTCCCACTCTGCGATCTCGGCAAACCATGAATGAAATCCATGGATATATCTTCGAATGTCCACTCAGGAATGGGAAGTGGCTGCAACTTGCCTCCAGGCCTTTGGCACTCGGCCTTAACCAACTTGCACGTCTCACACTTCCCTACGTAATCTGCAACATCTCTCTTCAAGCCTGGCCACCATACTAACTTCTTGAGGTCTGCATACATCTTCGTGCTACCCGGATGTATAGAATATCTGGAATCGTGTGCCTCAAATAAAATATCCTCGCGAAGGTGACTAACATCGGGGATACACACCCTGCCATCAAACAACAATAAATCATCCTGAATAATGAATTCCTCCTTCTGTCCTGACTGCACTGAGCTCCAAATCTCTGCCATCTTTGGATCCAACGGTAGAGCTGTCCTGATTCTGTCCTTGATATCGCAGGTAATCTCCATCCAATTCAACCTTGTAGAACCAAAACTACTGCGTGGCACAATGGTAATATCCAGTCTCTCCAGCTCTCGCACTAACTCCTCCTGCTGAGTGAGGAGAAAGAAACATGAACCTCTACGGCTAAGGGCATCAGCTACAACGTTCGCCTTTCCTGGATGGTACTGAATATCTACGTCGTAGTCTGATAGAAACTCTAACCATCTGCGCTGCCTCAAATTGAGCTCTCGCTGATCAAAGATATACTTGAGGCTCTTATGATCAGTGAAGATCTCACAACGCACTCCATAGAGATAGTGCCTCCAAATCTTCAAAGCATGTATGACTGCTGCAAGCTCCAAGTCATGCACTGGATAGTTCCTCTCATGAACCTTTAATTGTCTCGAGGCATAGGCTACGACATTTCCATGCTGCATGAGAACACATCCTCAAACCCTGACCTGATGCATCGTTGTAGATCTGAAACCCGTCAGGCCCTGATGGTAAACTCAAAATCGGTGCGGTCATCAACCTGCCCTTCAAGTCCCCAAAAGCCAACTCACACTCAACTGTTCAATCCAAGCCCTTACCCTTCCTGGTGAGGGAAGTCAGTGGTAAGGCTATCTTCAAAAAATCTCTGATGAATCTCCTGTAGTAACCAGCAAGACCCAAAAAGCTGCGAACCTCTGAAACTGTCGTCGGCCTTGGCCAACTCTTAATGGCCTCTATCTTCTTCGGATCAACACTAACTCCTTTCTGACTGATGATGTGGCCTAAGAATGCAATCTCTGAAAGCCAAAACTCGCACTTTGAAAACTTGGCAAACAACTGATTCTTTCTGAGTGTGCTCAAAACAATCCTGAGATGTGCTGCATGATCTTCTGCACTCTTAGAGAACACCAAGATGTCATCTATAAAGACGATGACAAAACGGTCCAAGTACTCCCGAAATACCCTGTTCATCAGGTCCATAAATACTGAAGGAGCATTGGTCAGCCCAAACGGCATGACCACGAACTCGAAGTGTCCATATCTAGTACTGAAAGCCGTCTTCTGAATATCCAAATCACGAATCTTTAATTGGTGATAGCCTGACCTCAGATCTAACTTGGAGAAAGTGTTCGATCCCACCAACTGGTCGAACAAATCATCAATACTGGGAATCGGGTACTTGTTCTTTACTGTTAGCTTGTTCAATTCACGGTAGTCTATGCACAGTCTCAGACTACCATCCTTTTCTTCACAAAAAGCACTGGAGCACTCCATGGTGAAGTGCTGGGGCGTATAAAACCCAAATCAAGTAACTCCTGCAACTGACTCTTCAACTCTGCTAATTCCCTTGGAGCCATCCGATAGGGAGATTTGGCTACCGGAGTAGCCCCAGGCTGCAAGTCTATCGGGAACTCAATCTCTCTATCTGGAGGGGCACCAGGGAGCTCTTCCGGGAAAACATCGGAGAATTCCTGCACCAATGGTACCTCTGACAACTCAGCTTTAGTCTCTGCATTCATCAGTACTACGAAGGTTTCGCAACCCTTACTGATGCACCTTCTCGCTTGGACTGCAGATATAATCATTTTCACTACTCCCTTCAAGCCCTGAAAAGAAAAGGAAGTCTGATTGGGGCCATCAAACTGTATCTGCTTCGCCCTACAGTCAATCCTGGCGTTGACTGCCGAAAGCCAGTCCATTCCAAAAATCAGGTCGAATCCTGCAATAGGTAGCTGCAAAGCTTCCACAATAATCTCGGTGTCACCAAACTGCACCGGTACCCTGCACCTATCTCTGGTCTGCAGAAGGGATCCATTCGGCATCATAACCTCCAGCGCTACAGTCTCTGAGAATACTTCTAAATTCAACTTACGCACTAGAGATTCTGCGATAAACGAGTGCGAGGCACCCGTATCAAACAGAATCTTAGAGGGTAAATTACGAATCATAAGGATGCCTACATGAATGATTTTCAAAAAGAAAAGAGTGTCACTACGGAGGGTTAAAAAAAATAAACTTATCAGGCAAAGTAAACACTTACCTGTCACTACATCCTCCTGCTCCTTAGCCTCCTGTTGACCAAGCCCATAAGCTCTGGGCTGCACCAAATCTCGACCCTGCTGTGGTCTTCCATCAGTAATCATCAACGCTTTGCCCTTATCTGCTCTGCTAGGGCCACCAATCTCATATTTCGACTGCAGGAACAAAATACATTTGTCATTTACCGAAAATTTATAAATGTACAAAATACATCAAGGTTGATTACCTGATTCGGACCACCTTCCTGACAGAAACGAGCAATGTGTCCAGGTTGACGACACTTGTAACACACGCCCGCGCTTGCCAAACACTCTCCTGGATGGCGACGCTGACACTTGGGACAAAGGGGGTAGTCCCTGCTCCTGTCACCAGATTGACCATACTTCCTCGCATCAGGCTTCTGCTTCTTGTTCCAGTTCTTCCCCTGATCATTCCTGCTCTGCTGCGACTGATGCGAATCCTGAGATCGCTTTGCACGGAAATTACTTCGCTTTTGAACCTTCTGCTGGTCAGCCTCCAGCCTGCGAGCCGTATCCACTAAGCTCCTGTAATCAGCATTGACCATAGTCATCAGCGGCTGTCTCAATGAGTCACGTAAGCCATCCACAAAGCGGCTGCACTTCTCAGTCTGGTCTCCCTGCATTACGCCAGCATATCGAGCCAGATGGGTAAGCTCTCGTTCGTACTCAGCAACAGTCCTGTCCCCCTGGAAGAGCCTAAGGTATCTCTCCTGTAGACCTCGTCGTGCGGAAGGAGGCACGAACCAACTCGCAAGGGCTCTAGAAAATTCGCCCCAAGTAAACATGTCTGGCGTACGACCTGGCCAAAAACATAATCATACTATTTAAAGAGAGAACATATCACTTCCAAAATAATTAAAGGAAATCTTCAAAACCATTTACCTGCGGGATCATCCGCCCGGTACTTGTCCCACCAGACCTTTGCCTCACCTCGGAGGAGGAAAACTGCCAGAGGAACCTTCTTATTCTCTGGGCACTCCAAAACATCCAGCAGGTCTCTGGTGTTTGCTACCCAATCATCTGTATCCATCGGGGTCTCATCCCCACTGTAGTTTGAAGGCTGAAGTTCTCTAAAATTCCTCAAATAACGCTCCAGGGTCATCTCCACGGGTGCTGGGGCAGGAGCTGGTGCAGGGGCTGGTACGTGCACTGGAACTGGAAACCCTGCAGCCAGTCCTCTCTGGAACTCCATCAAGGCAACAGTAACCGCCTTGGCAATCTGAGACGCTATGTCAGTGCCCTCTGAAGCTGCTGGAACTGGAGGTACCTGCGGCACTGCAGCATCTCCCATAGTGGCGTTAGGAACAGGGTCCTGACGTGAAGATTCACCTGGTTCACTTACTCGAGTAGCCTGATAGAACATATAAAAGAAATCTGGTTATCTATCAAGCATCTGCTAAAACTGGCTTGACAACTATATTCGTACTCCTACGAAAACTAAGTCTTAAACGCAACTTAAAATACTCTACTAACATGAGTTTACTGTTATACAATCCTATGGCTCTGTGAAAACCTTATAGGGTCCAGGGATCCTAAACCTGGCTCTGATACCAATTTGTAACACCCCTTCCCAGTATTACAGAAATCAGCCGTCCGGCCGGGTCAGCGATGTAAAGAAAACTAGGAAGCAGTATTAAAACTAGCAGCAGCAGGTAATAAAAGCCCAAACTAAACAGATTTAATACTTACAGCGGAAGTAAAAATTTAACTAAGGTTAACCACATACCTGATGTCTGGATTCACAGAGCCACTAAACAAGAATGAGACTGCATTAACTGAAAATCTGAACTATCAAATAAGTCTGATACAACATATATGTAATATCAATGGGTTACACTGTCCACAACTACAAGTACATGCTGAAATGGATTAAACTGAAAATAGTAAAAGTACTACACTCGGACACCACCATGACGTTCATCCTAAACGAAGTTTCCCACCTGGGTCACCTGAAAAACATTGCCCACGAAGGGTCAGAGTAAAAAAAAACAATTCCCCTTAGTGACACTAAAATAGATTTACATATGAATGCATGCATGTCTTTAAAAATAGTCTCGTACACTGAAAACATTTCATGATATATGATATGCATGCTTATCCTATACTTACTGGTGAACACTATAATTCTATACTCATGACTTTCCATTCATTTACTCAAGTCCTGACGTTCACTAACTAGCGTACTGTCTCACGTCAAGTCTATACTTGAGTTCTAGGTGGCTTCTAGCCTACACGTTTACTGGGAAGGCTCTAGGCAGAGTAGCTCCTAACGCGCAAAATCTGAAACTGACGACCCGAGACCATCTGACGAACTCAATTGTTCTAGTGCCACGCGGACACGGTCTCGAATCTGCTAACTGTCTCAAAGGGGAGTCAACTCCCAAGACTGTAACTCATAAGATACCATATGCTCTATGAGGATGGTAGTGCGCCTCTACCAAGCACTAAAAGACTGGTGTGCTACTGACCTTTTTGGTCTGACGCTACTCTGCATGAGATATCTTTTCTGGTGTACTACTGAGCGACCCTTGACTTTCTCGTGGTCGACGTGAAGGGACTTTCGCACCCTTAGTTGGACAATATCCAAACTTACGTGTACATGTGAAGGTTCGTACTTAACTAACTGTTCACGACTTAACTAACGTGGTTATGGAACAAGACGTTATTACACGCGTTTCCACAAATTTTTTCCTACTGTCACACTTCTCTATGCATGCTCACGATGTTGTACAAAACCTACTTATGCGTTTAAAATACAATTACTTGATATGTCTAACTAAAAGGAATTAGAATTTCCTTACCGTGGTATTGCGACGCTCGTATACTCGACGCGGCGACATATTCTCTTCCAAAAGCAAACCCTACTGCTGGGGACCTTTAGAATGTTGCCCCGACCCCACCAAAGTCCTGCAAATTCAAGGCAGTCCTAATTATCGCACTTTCCCCTTAGGGTTAATCTTTTGAAAAAAATTCTAAAATGCTAGAGTCGTCCAAAACTAACTGCTAACATAGTATATTACCTTCACGTGGGAGAGATTGAAGTTTCCAAAGCGCCCAACTCCAATTTCGCGGTGGAAACCGTGCTCCAAAACCTAATTAGGGCACAAAGAAGAAAACCTAGGTTATACTAACTCCGAAATCGAAGGATTTCCGTGAGGAAATGGAGAAAAGGAAGAAATAAACTCACCGAAACCGAAAAATTCCAAGTTCCACCGATTAGGGTTGAACCCGGCACTTCCACGGCCAAGGAAGGAAAAGGAATGTCTACCGGTGCTCGTAGAGGAGGGAGGAGTGGTCGGAGATGGGTTCTGGAGAGGGATCGGACGGCGGAGGAGTTCACGGGATGCGCCGGCTTCGTCTGTCGCTGCGTGCGGGATGCGGAAACAGGGAACAGTTCGGCTGCGGTTCCCGTGAGTAAAATGGGATTGTGCGGGATTAATCATTGTCTTCCGGTTTTATATGTTAACCGTATGAGAGAGGGGGAAATTCCTATTGGCACTCCAAGTTTATTTCTTTATACAAAAACTTCATTCTCACTGCGCGTCACAAAAAAAAAACGCGTCACGCACTAAAATTAACGCACTTTACGAACTAACGGTCACCATCAAAAGGAAAAGTGACATTATACCTTGCCAACACGCCGCCTCGATCAAAATTCGTCGCGACTTACCCCTACAAATCAAATAATTTTTCGCGTCAAAACTCGGATGTTACAGAGGCCACCCTCAACATTTTGGAACTGCCGTTATACTTGGTGGGCGGCATCACCGGCCCTCGCACCATGAAGATGGCCGGCACTATCCACGGGCAGCCGGTGATCGTCATGATCGACAGAGGTGCAAGCCATAATTTCATTTCTCGCCACGTCGCGCGCGCCTTGGAGCTTCCGGTCTTGCCATCGCCGGCCTTCACGGTGTGCTTGGGGGACGACCGTCGTCGACCTACATTGGGGCAATGCTCGGGCGTTCCGCTCTCCGTGGGCAATTGCGACATCACGGCGGACTTCTATGTGTTTGAATTAGGCGGGCTGGACCTCATTCTTGGAGTGGCTTGGCTCCAGACGTTGGGCGAGGTCCGTGTGAATTGGGCGGCCATGACCATGCGGTTCCACCACCAAGGCCGTGCCTGTCACCTCGCAGGCGACGCAACCCTCCTCCGCTCCCCTATCTCGGCTCGCGCGCTCCACCGAGTGGCGGACGTGGATTTCACCGCGTGGCTTTGGGCGGTCGAGACCATCGACTCCACTGCGTCGTTTCCCACGGATTTCCGACCGATGCTCGATGAATACTCGGACCTCTTTAATACGCCTCAGGGGCTGCCACCACCGTGGGCGACCGACCACTCGATTCTCCTCCAACCGGGCGTCGCCGCCATCTCCGTCCGGCCGTACCGATATGGTCACGCCCAGAAGGACGAAATGGAACGTCTAGTCCGCGAAATGTTATTGGGTGGCCTCATCCGCCCCAGCGCCAGTCCCTTCTCTAGCCCCGTCTTGCTTGTACGGAAGAAGGACGACAGTTGGCGTTTTTGCGTCAACTACCGGGAGCTTAACAAGGCGACGGTGCCGAATCGCTATTCGATTCCAGTGATTCAAGAACTGTTGGACGAGCTTCAGGGAGCAACTTACTTCACCAAGCTGGATCTCCGCGCCGGATATCACCAAATCCGGGTGCGGCCGGAGGACATCGAGAAGACGGCCTTCCGGACCCATGACGGCCACTTCGAGTTCCTCGTCATGCCGTTCGGGCTCACCAACGCCCCCGCCACATTCCAAGCAACGATGAACGACATCTTTCGACCGGTCCTCCGTAAGCATGTTCTTGTATTCTTTGATGACATTTTGGTGTTTAGTCGTTCGTGGCAGGACCACCTCGTTCACGTCAGGAACACCTTCGGCACACTGCGGCACCACCTGCTGATCCTCAATCGAAAGAAATGCTCGTTTGGCGCAACCTCGGTCAGTTACTTGGGCCACACTATCTCGGCCTCGGGCGTGGCAATGGAGGCGGACAAGGTTCAGGCGGTCGTGCAATGGCTGGCCCCCACTTCTATTCAGGAGGTCCGCGGATTCTTGGGCCTCACCGGCTACTACTGACGCTTCATCAAGAACTATGGCTCCTTGGCGCGGCCACTTACCCAGCTACTCAAGCTCTCGGAGGAGGGCCCCTTCACATGGACTTCCGCGGCATCCGACGCCTTCGCCGCCCTCCAAAAGGCTCTCGTGCACGGACCAGTTCTGGCCATGCCGGACTTCTCCAAACAGTTCATCGTCGAATGTGATGCGTCCGACACCGGGGTCAGTGCGGTCCTTATGCAAGACGGTTGACCGGTCGCCTACTACAGCCGGGCCTTCTCGGCCTCCGTGCGGAGCCGCTCTGCTTATGAAAACGAGCTCATGGCGTTAGTGCTCGCCGTGCAACATTGGCGGCCATACTTGCTCGGCCGGCCGTTCGTGGTTCGGAGGGACCACCATAGTCTTCGATACTTGCTTCAACAGAAGATTGTCACGCCCACACAACAAGTTTGGGTCGCTAAACTGCTCGGCTACGAGTTTTCCATTGAGTTCAAGCCGGGGCGGACAAACAGCGCGGCCGATGCCCTTTCGCGCCAACTACAGGCGGTGGAACTTTCGGCCATCTCCAGACCAATTTGGGACGAGGCGGCAAGTATCCAACAAGAGGTGGACCGCGACCCGCGACTTGCGGCGATCCGAGCCGCTCTCGTGGCCGACCCCGGGGCGCACCCGCCCTACACGCTCGAGGGAGGCCGTTTGTTCCACCGGGGCAGATTAGTCCTCTCCGCCTCCTCGGACCGGATTCCGCAATTATTAGCCGAGTTCCACTCCACCCCGACGGGCGGCCACGCGGGGGCTTTCCGCACCTACCGCCGACTGGCGACATCCTTATATTGGCCCCAAATGTTTCAACAAGTGAAGGCTTATGTGGCGGCGTGTCTTCCGTGTCAAAAAGGCAAATACGAGGCGATGTTCCCAAGCGGCCTGCTGCAGCCCCTGCCCATTCCGGATCACATATGGGAGGACATCGCGATGGACTTCATCACGCGCCTCCCTCGCTCCCGCGGATTCGATTGCATCCTAGTCGTGGTGGACCGACTCTCCAAATACGCGCACTTCGTACCGCTGCGTCATCCTTACACGGCTTCCACGGTGGTCGAGGCCTTCATCACGGAGGTGGTACGACTACATGGGTTTCCCCGGTCCATCGTCAGCGACCGCGACCCGCTATTTTTGAGCAATTTCTGGACGTCTCTATTTCGCCTCCAAGGCACCCGCTTGCGCATGAGTACAACTTACCATCCGCAATCCGACGGTCAATCCGAAGTGCTGAACCGGTGCCTTGAGACGTACCTACGTTGCTTCATCGGCGAACGGTCGGGCACTTGGACCAAGTGGTTGTGTTGGGCGGAGTACTCCTACAACACGACCTATCATCATGCAGCCAACACATCCCCGTTCGAGATAGTCTACGGCCGACCCCCGCCGTCCATCGTTCGCCTGATCATTCCTGTAAACGAGTGCGAGGCACCCGTATCAAACAGAATCTTAGAGGGTAAATTTTGAATCATAAGGATGCCTACATGAATGATTTTCAAAAAGAAAAGAGTGTCACTAAGGAGGGTTAAATAAACTTATCAGGCAAAGTAAACACTTACCTGTCACTACATCCTCCTGCTCCTTAGCCTCCTGCTGACCAAACCCATAAGCTCTGGGCTGCACCAAATCTCGACCCTGCTGTGGTCTTCCATCAGTAATCATCAACGCTTTGCCCTTGTCTGCTCTGCTAGGGCCACCAATCTCATACTTCGACTGCAGGAACAAAATGCATTTGCCATCTACCGAAAATTTATAAATGTACAAAAATACAACAAGGTTGATTACCTGATTCGAACCACCTTCCTGACAGAAACGAGCAATGTGTCCAGGTTGACGACACTTGTAACACACGCCCGCGCTGGCCAAACACTCTCCTGGATGGAGACGCTGACACTTGGGACAAAGGGGGTAGTCTCTGTTCCTGTCACCAGATTGACCATACTTCCTCGCATCAGGCTTCTGCTTCTTGTTCCAGTTCTTCCCCTGATCATTCCTGCTCTGCTGCGACTGATGCGAATCCTGAGATCGCTTTGCACGGAAATTACTTCGCTTTTGAACCTTCTGCTGGTCAGCCTCCAGCCTGCGAGCCGTATCCACTAAGCTCCTATAATCAGCATTGACCATGGTCATCAGCGGCTGTCTCAATGAGTCACGTAAGCCATCCACAAAGCGGCTGCACTTCTCAGTCTGGTCTCCCTGCATTACGCCCGCATATCGAACCAGATGGGTAAGCTCTCGCTCGTACTCAGCAACAGTCCTGTCCCCTGGAAAACCTAAGATATCTCTCTTGTAGACCTCGTCGTGCGGAAGGAGGCACGAACCAACTCGCAAGGGCTCTAGAAAATTCGCCCCACGTAAACATGTCTGGCGTACGACCTGGCCAAAAACATAATCATACTATTAAAAGAGAGAACATATCACTTCCAAAATAATTAAAGGAAATCTTCATAACCATTTACCTGCGGGATCATCCGCCCGGTACTTGTCCCACCAGACCTTTGCCTCACCTCGGAGGAGGAAAACTGCCAGAGGGACCTTCTTATTCTCTTGGCACTCCAAAACATCCAGCAGGTCTCTGGTGTTTGCTACCCAATCATCTGTATCCATCGGGGTCTCATCCCCACTGTAGTTTGAAGGCTGAAGTTCTCTAAAATTCCTCAAATAACGCTCCAGGGTCATCTCCACGGGCGCTGGGGCAGGAGCTGGTGCAGGGGCTGGTACATGTACTGGAATTGGAAACCCTGCAGCCAGTCCTCTCTGAAACTCCATCAAGGCAACAGTAACCGCCTTGGCAGTCTGAGACGCTATATCAGTGCCCTCTGAAGCTGCTGGAACTGGAGGTACCTGTGGCACTGCAGCATCTCCCATAGTGGCGTTAGGAACAGGGTCCTGACGTGAAGATTCACCTGGTTCACTTACTCGCGTAGCCTGAAAGAACATATAAGAGAAATCTGGTTATTTATCAAGCATCTGCTAAAACTGGCTTGATAAATTTATTTCGTACTCTTTCGAAAACTAAGACTTAACTGCAACTTAAAATACTCTACTAACATAAGTTTACTCTTACACAGTCCTATGGCTCTGTGAAAACCTTCTAGGGTCCAGGGATCCTAAACCTGACTCTGATACCAATTTGTAACACCCCTTCCCAGTATTACAGAAATCAGCCGTCCGGCCGGGTCAGCGATGTAAAGAAAACTAGGAAGCAGTATTAAAACTAGCAGCAGCATGTAATAAAAGCCCAAACTAAACAGATTTAATACTTACAGCGGAAGTAAAAAAATTTAAACTAAGGTTAACCACATACCTGATGTCTGGATTCACAGAGCCGCTAAACAAGAATGAGACTATACTAACTGAAAATCTGAACTATCAAAATAAGTCTGATACAAGATATATAAAATATTAATAAGTTACACTGTCCACAACTACAAGTACATGCTGAAATGGATTAAACTGAAAATAGTAAAAGTACTACACTCGGACACCACCATGACGCTCATCCTAGACGAAGTTTCCCACCCGGGTCACCTGAAAAACATTGCTCACAAAGGGTCAGAGTAAAGAAAAACAATTCCCCTTAGTGACACTAAAATAGATTTATATATGAATGCATGCATGTCTTTAAAACTAGTCTCGTGGACTGAAAACATTTTATGTTATATGTTATGCATGTTTTTCCTATATTTCCTGCTGAACACACTATAGTTCTATATTCATGACTTTCCGTTCATTTACCCAAGTCCTGACGTTCACTAACTAGTATACTGTCTCACGTCAAGCCTGTACTTGAGTTTTAAGTGGCTTCTAGCCTACACGTTTACTGGGAAGGCTCTAAGCAGAGTAGCTCCTAACGCGCAAAATCTGAAACTGACGACCCGAGACCATCTGACGAACTCAATTGTTCTAGTGCCACGCGGACACGGTCTCGAATCTGCTAACTGTCTCAAAGGGGAGTCAACTCCCAAGACTGTAACTCATAGGATACCATATGCCCTATGAGGAAGGTAGTGCGCCTCTACCAAACACAAAAACACTGGTGTGCTACTGACCTTTTTGGTCTGACGCTACTCTGCATGGGATATCTTTTCTGGTGTACTACTGAGCGACCCTTGACTTTCTCGTGGTCGACTTGAAGGGACCTTAGCACCCTTAGTCGGACAGTCTCCAAACTTACGTGTACATGTGAAGTTTCGTACTTAACTAACCGTTCACGATTTTACTAACGTGGTTATGGAACAAGACGTTATCATACGCGTTTCCACAATTATTTTCCTACTGTCACACTTCTCTATGCATGCTTATGATGTTGTACGAAACCTACTCATGCGTATAAAATATAATTACTTGATATGTCTAACTAAAAGGAATTAGGATTTCCTTACAGTGGTGTTGCGACGTTCGTATACTCGGCGCGGCGACATTTTCTCTTTCAAAAGTAATCCTACTGCTGGGGACCTTCAAAACGCTGCCCCGACCCCGCCAAAATCCTGCAATTTACCGTATCCCTAATTTCAGAATTTTCCCTCTACAATAATCCCATGGAAAAATATATATATAGCTAGGGTTACAACATTCATGAGTTAAACTTCAGCTATTACCTTTAAGTATAGCGATTGAGGCTCCCAACGCGTTCCACACAAAATCCGTGGTGAACTACGAACACCAAAACCTAGGATAGGGCAATCAAAACGAAAACCTAGGTTAAATTAATTTTCAAATCAAAGGAAATACAAGCAGAAAACGAGAAAAATGAAGAGATCGAACTCACCGAAACCAAAACGTTCACTTCCACCGGTTAGGGTTGAATCCGGCACTTCCACGGCTAAGGAAGGAAAAGGAATGCCCACCGGTGCTCGTAGAGGATGGAGGAGTGGTCGGAGAGGCGCTCTGGAGGAGTATTGGCCGGCGGAGGGCACCGCGGGATGCGTCGGCTTCGTCCGTCGTAGCGTGCGGGATGCGGAACAGGGAAATGAAGTCGGCTGCGGTTTTTCCCGTGAGAATGAAAGTGCGGGATCTAATTCCTGCGGTTTTACTTATTAACCGCAGGAGAGGGGGGAAATTTTTGCTATTGGCACTCATTTCTAATACTTTGATGATTAACTCATCTTCACCACACGCGTCACTGAAACAAAATGCGTCACATCCTATAATTTACGCACTTAACTGACTAACGGACACTATCATAAGAAAAAGTAACATTATACCTTGTCAACGCGTCGCCGCGATCAAAATTCGTCGCGACTTTCCCCTACAATTTAAATAAATTTCCCTGTCAATTAACGGATGTTACAGGTTCTAGGTCCAAGTTTAGACTGTCTAGGGTCAGAGACCCTGACATAGGCTATGCAGCCTCGGGTATTAAGTCTAGTAATAGACGGGGGTCTCTTAAACTAAAGCTCATAGGGTGTTACCTCTAACTTAGCATGAGAGACTTTGTTGAGAATGTGATTTGTAGTTAAAACTGCTTCTCACAAATATGCAATAGGCATGTCAGCAGTGAATAACATAGAATTCAACATCTTTGTTTATGTTTTATTTTTTCTCTCGGCTATACCATTCGATTGGGATGAGTAAGTAGCAGTGGTTTCTGCTATGATGCTTTGAGAGGCAAGGAAACATCTGAACTCACTAGACACGTATTCTCCTCCTCTATCACTTCTAAATCTCTTTAATTTTCATGTCTAGTTGGTTTTCTACACTGGCTTTGAAAAGACAGAATTTTTCAATCGCTACATCTTTAGTTTTAAAAATGTAGATGTGACAGAACCTAGAGCAGTCATTTATGAATGTGATCATATACTTTTTTCTTCCTCTAGTGACAACTTTTAAAGTCACATATATCAGAATATATAAGCCATAAGGGTGTTGTGATCCTAGTAACCGCACTAAAAATTTTCCTAGTGATCTTAGTTTGAGCACACACGTCACTTTTCTCAGGCGCTGAGTTAGTGTCTAATGTGATCTGGTGAGTTCTAGCTATTTGCAACATTTTCTTATAGTTCACGTGCCCTAGACTTTCATGTAGAGTCTTAGGGCTAACTAAGTTTGTTTGAATTTATTGAACTAACTCGTTTGCTAGACTTAGTCGGTACATCCTATTTTGAACGTATGCACATCTAAAATAGTGTGAGTTAACTGACAGTGTTACTCTACTGCTACAAAAGATAAAAGACATATCAGCATCACATAATAAACTTATAAACACTAAGTTAGCAGCTAATGAAGAAATAAATTTAATATTTTTTAAAGTTAAAGTCTTATTTGAGGATAGCAGCAGCGTTGCATTCCTCACCTTCAAGACGCCAGCTGTCTCGCCATTCGCAATTGTGACAGACTCTTTTGCAGCAGTGAGCCATGTCATAAGATTAACATTGTTGCAAACGTGCCACGTCACCCCCACATCCGAGCTGGCCTAAGCATTTCCGACCATCGCAATAAAATCGGAAGGCTCAGCTAGGCGAACTATATTGGCTTGGTTGTCATCCTGTGGTGCTTTGGTTCTTTCCCGTTTAGGGAGTCTGCAATCAGATGCATTGTGCCCCCACTTGTTGCAGTTAAAACACTTGCCCTTGAACTTTTTAGTGCATTTGTTAGGGCCTACAACTTGGGAGCTACCATGGCAGGGTTTGGTCCTTTTAGGGTTCGGCACGCGTTTAGAACTGAGGAACATGTTAGCCGCAGCCTTCTGCTTGCTAACAGTTTCTAAAGCGTGTTGAGTCCTATTTTCATCCTCAATGCGAAAAAAACGTTGGAGGTCATTAAGACCAACTTGCATTTTCTTGCGGTACATTTCAGTTTTAAAATTGTACCATATAGATGGCAGCTTATAAATGATCATATAAGCAACAAAGCTGTCTAGCAGAGAGATATTCTCACTATGTAAAGAATCTACTAAATCTTTAAAATCCAATACCTGAGGGAGAATCGTCTTCTCCTTGTCGAACATGAAGGAATGGAATTTGTCCAGCAGGTGCGTCTTGGACAGATCCTCCTCTTGCCTGAAGTGCTCCTCCAGTGCCTCCCAGATTTCCTTGGCAGTCCTCATCGTTGATCCACTAAACTTCATCATCAGTCCCAGAAACTTCAATACGATCAGACTGAACTGTGTAAAACACGTTCAGATACTTCATCCCAAACTGCGTGTTCAACTTCCAGTCGTTGAACTCGGTTGTCGTGAATTTCTCCAGTTTTATCATCGGAACCGGAGAAGAAAAACTGTTCCCCTTCATCATCTTGGCTTTTCACAAAAAACATTTTTGCTCACCTTCTTCGGTTGAACACGGTCACCAAAGACGTGAATTCCTCTCTCAAATCGACAGCAATACCGAGGAAGAACAGCAGGATGGCCACTGTTTATTTCACTTTCAGAGGACCTCTGTCCTTTTCCTCACCAGCACAATCAAAAAAAAGAAACTTGCTCTGTCCCGATTTCAAGCAGCGAGTCGGGAAAGTCGCCTCCAGGCGGCGTGCCTCTCAGGCGGCGGTGGATCTGACTCCAGGCGGTGCACAGGAAGAATGAGAACACCGGCCAGAAATCGCAAAACGGCGGTGGGGCTTCTTCCCGATCCAGGCGGCGGATTGATCCACTTTCTCCTTGCCTTCGATTCCAATTACAGCAGTGTGCGGCTTTCTGATACCAGTGCTTACGGGAGAGAAAAAAAAAACGGGAGTGGCGAGATCAAACTCTGCAAGCGGCGGGATGTTTACTCTACTCCTGTTCAAAACCCGCGGAGTTCTCCTTCCCGAACCGAACACAGGCGGCCAGTCACGTTCTCCTTTTCCCGATCAGAAGACAGCGGCGGGATCCTGTTTCTTTCCTTCCCGAACCGAGCGAAACAGTGGCGGCGGAAGATTTCTGCAGAACCAGATGGCGGCGGAGCGGGAGAACAGGGACGGCGGAGGAATGATTCCCTTTCTCCTTACGATGGAGAAGGCAGCTGCGCTGGTTTTGACTGCAAGGGCCGATCTCGATGGATGGCAGCGGTTACGGGGAGAGGCGGATAGATTGAGCAACGACGCAGTTATCTTCGAGAATGATAAGTCGCTCGAAGCATCCGAATGGTGATCAAAGTGGAATCACCTACCCGTTGCCACGAGATGGGTATAAATAGGCAAACCCAAGGAGTTTCTACGGGTATCGAATATCCGTGTATTCGGCACGACCCGTTATGCCTCCAAACACGTTAATTGTCAAAATATACACTAACATCACTCACTCAAATGGAATGCATCTGCATGACTCAAAATGGAACAGTATACGTGCCACGAGATGGGTATAAATAGGCAAACCCAAGGAGTTTCTACGGGTATCGAATATCCGTGTATTCGGCACGACCCGTTATGCCTCCAAACACGTTAATTGTCCAAATATACACTAACATCACTCACTCAAATGGAATGCATCTGCATGACTCAAAATGGAACAGTATACGATGTGTGATTGCATTAAATTAATAAACATTAAAACTTAAGCGACAATTACAATTAATGATAAAAAGGCTCCAATACAAGTTGCAAGAAATGATTGCACGCTAATGAAAATGATAGAAAGTTAAGCATGAGTGAATGATGCCTGAGCGTTCAATAAAAGATACAAACAATATAAAATGAATGTCACTTGATAATATGGGAAAATCCGTACAATGCAAAAAAAACTATCAACACTTTTCGAGTAATTAGGGCAAATCCATACAATGCAAAAAAAAACAATCAACACTTGAAGAGTAATTAGGAGATAGGCTATGGGGAGAAGAATGGGAGGACCCACATAGGGTCCGGTGTGGGCGACCGCCCACACTGAATTCTAGGAATGATATTCTTCAGTAATAAAAAACAGGGTGATTTTCTATGGCAGATAAGTTATCTAATAATAAATATATTGTAATATTGAAATGAAAATGGTCTTCTTAGCTCAGTTGGTAGAGCGTTACTTTTAATTAGGTAGTCTTGCGTCCGATTCCAGCTCTCGACCACGTTTAAATTTTTTAGTTTATAAATAAGCTTGTTGTTATGCTATTGTATAAAAAAAAATTTAAAATTAATTTGTTGTAATTTTGTTAAATATTTTTATAAACAAGTTCAAAAGATATGGCAAAATGGAGACAAAGAATCCATATAGCCGACCACACTGGGATAAAGGCTTGAATGTTGTTGTATTTTTATAAACAAGTTCGTTGTTTAAATTTTTTTTAATAAATAAATTCATTGTTATGTTGTTTAAAAAAATTATTAAATTTTTTTATAAACAAGTTGGTTATTTAAAATTTCTTTATAAATAAATTTGTTGTTAAAATTTTTTTCTTATAAAAAAGTTTTTTGTTAAGTTATCGTGTGATAATATCAAAAATATTAAAATGAAAGGTGTTATTCATGTAATATAGACATATTTTGTGTGATATTAATTTAATGTAAAAAAATTTGTTATAATTATAGATTTATTTTTTGAATAATTTTGTACTTCGTCCACACAAAATAAATTTTTTGTGTCAGCCGCTGGGGACAAGGAGGTGGTCATGTATTGATGGTAGGAGGGACTCAAGTGGTGATGGGTTGCTATTAGGTTGCAGCAATGAAGGAGATTGTAACTGGAGAGACGGGAGGTCAGGCGGTGGCAAAAGGATTAGGGAGAAGTTGTAGGAGGCTGTAGTATGGTTGGTGTCAACATTGGGTTGGGGTTGTGGGAATAGCAGTGGAAAGCTTGGGAAGGCACAAGGGAAAGCGGTAGTTAAGGGCTAAACAAAGAAGCGGCATGGTTGGAGCCATCGAGGAGGAAGGCGATTTCAGCACCACTGAAGCGGGAAACGCACGGCATCAGCACCATGATGTTCTCTCGCGACTGAGTGCTGGAAAACTTTAGCCATAAATCTCAATCCCCTTTTTAGCCCTATGAGTAGACATATATGGGTGAAATAGGATTTGTTGAAATATCGTGAAGGGCATTGATCGCCTTATTGTGCAATTTAACCTAAAACATAAATTACAACTCTGAAAATAAATAAAAAATACATAAAAATAATAAAAATGCTCCTGAAGCGATGGCGAGCTCCATTATCCAGATATGATGATTCTATAACTGACTACTATGAGAATAGACCCTGAGAGGCCCCTGACGCTAGACCTGCTTGATGCTGCTGATTGCATGACCTCGAGTGTCATAGTAAACAAAACATTGAATTATACATTGATTAGATATTGCATTGGATAAAATAAATACAAAAACAAATAACCAATGGAGACACTTACAGTTCATAAAACTCAAGATAGGCATTCACAATACTAAAAAGCAGAAGAAGAAAAAAAACCCTAAACACCACTTTTATTGTTCTCATATCTTTTGCACCTGTAGAAAACAAAGGGCGAACCTGTATATACTTCTTTCATATATCAAATACAAGAGAGAATACAAATATATAGGAGGAGAGAGGAAGGAAGAATCTTATACAATAGATGTGAGACTAAAGGAGAAGGAAGAAAGGGGCTTATAAATGGGCCTTTACATCATTTATCCTTATGTCTTCTAACACTCCCCGGCAAGCTGGAGCGTACAAGTCGTAGGCACCAAGCTTGAACAAGAACTGGTAAAACAATTTGCAAGGTAATGCCTTGGTAAGGATGTCAGCAACTTGCCTAGACTCAGAAACATGTTCAAGCTTTAGCACCTTTGGTTGAACCTTTTCCCAAACAAAGTGACAATCAACCTCAATATGTTTAGTCCGCTCATGGAACACAGGACTTTTCGCAATATGTATTGCAGCTTGATTGTCACAAAACAACGTCGATGGTGAGGACAACCTAACTCCCAAATCCATTAGAAGACTTTCCAGCCAGGTTAGTTCTGATGTAACGGTTGCCATCGCATGGTACTCAGCCGCGGCAGACGAGCGAGCAACCACCGTCTGCTTCTTATTCCGCCATGTGATAAGATTTCCTCCAAAGTACGTACAAAAACCAGTAGTCGAACGTCGATCATCCAACGAGCCCGCATAATCCGCATCAGAGTATGCAATAAGAGAAAGGGAGGAAGATGGCTTATACACAAGTCCTTGCTTAGGGGCAGTCTTCAGATATCTGAGAATCTGTTCCACTGCCTGAAGGTGAGAAACCCGTGGGGTATGCATAAATCGACTAACCACTCCAACCGCAAATAATATATCTGGTCTCGTAACGGTTAGGTATATCAGTTTTCCCACAATACGACGATTGTATTCTAGATTTGGAAGTAGAGAGTCGGCCTCAGATCCCTGAGCACACAACATATGGTTGACTTACATCGGGGTTTTCATTTGTTTGCAACCCGAGAGACCAGCATCTTTCAGAAAGTCAATGCAATACTTGCGCTGGGATAAGACAAGACCATCATGTCGTCGTGCTACCTCTAGTCCAAGAAAATATCGAAGATTTTCTAGATCATTGATTTGAAAGATAGAATTTAAATGGCGTTTAACATGTTATATCACAGCGGAGTCATCACCAGTGATCAGAATATCGTCCACATAAACCAGAAGTATTATAGTCCCTGTTGATTGGTGACGAGTGAAGAGAGAGAAATCTGTCGAGCTTTGTTTGAAGCCAACCTCACAAATAGCCTTGCTGAATTTTCCAAACCACGCCCGTGGAGACTGTTTGAGAGCATAAATGGATTTGCTAAGTAAACAGACACGAGACTCACCCATGGTCTCAAACCCGGGCGGTTGTTGCATATAGACAGTTTCAAAAAAATTGTCATTCAAAAAGGCATTATTGACATCCAACTGGTGGAGGAGCCAGTGCCAATGAACAACAAAGGAGAGCAAGACCCGAACCGTATTTAATTTCGCGACTGGGGAGAACGTTTCCTCATAATCAAGCCCGTACTGTTGAGTAAAACCTCGTGCCACAAGTCAAACCTTTAAGCGATCAACTGTCCCATCCGCATCATGTTTGATTGTAAAGATCCACTTACAGCTAACACAACTGTGCCCAGGAGGAGCCACAAGATCCCAAGCATTCTTGTCATGGCGTCGCCTAGGCGTCGCCTAGGCGTCGAGGCGCCCAATTGTAAACAAGGCGTTTGGCGCCTTTTTTTTTTACAAAAAATATGGGAATAGACTGCGGTTTATATATAAACCGCAGTCTATTGTATGAAACCGAGAATATACTGCGGTTTGTACAATAACCGCAGTGTAGTGTAGAATAGACTGCGGTTGTGATATAAACCGCAGTCTATGCTACTATAAACTGCGGGTATTGTATAAACCGCAGTCCATTCTCACACCGACTATGGTTCTTTTCAAACCGCAGTCCATTCCTTCCAGAGATTAGACTGCGGTTGTAGAAACCGCAGTCCATTCTCATATCGACTGCGGTTATTATACCAACCGCAGTCTATTCATTCCAGAGAATCGACTGCGGTTGGTACAATAACCGCAGTGGAATGTAATATAGACTGCGGTTATGTTCAAACCGCAGTCGATTCATTGCAGAGAATAGACTGCGGTTGGTATAATAACCGCAGTGGAATGTAGTATAGACTGCGGTTTATATAGAAACCGCAGTCGTCTCTATCTTTTTTTAACCCCGAGCCGTAAAAATCTTTTGTTTCCCCGTGTTTTTGGTTCTTCTTTTTACAGTCCCTGCGCTTTGCGAGAAACCCTAAAGGCGATTTTGTTCAAGTTGCTGCTCTCCTTTGCTTCGAACGATTCTTCTTCGACAAAACTAATATTCTCACTTAGGTATACTATTTCTTAATACCTTTTCTCGGTTTTTGAACTTTTGATCTCTTTGCTCTTTGCTAAGCATTGTGTGTTTATTATTATTATACATTTATACATGTCTAAACCTCCTTAGGAACCTTGTTAAACATTTATACATTTATACATTTATACATGTATAAACATTGTGTGGTAGTAAGTAGTAACTAGTAACTACTAACTACTAACTAATAACTAGTTGCTCAATATCATTGCGGTTTTGTATGAATTTTGTTTAGGTTTTTTGTATGGTTTAGGTTTTTTTTAGGGTTTTACAGGAAAATGTCGGACAAGGGAGCTTCATCGAGGTCAACAAGAGGCTTCACGAAAATGAATGAACTTAATAAGCTTAGGCTAGAGGGGAGGAAGCTTATTATTTCTTTCCGTGATGATGGCCGCATTATTCCCGGTCCTGAAACAAATAAATTGATGAGTTTGATGGGATCTCTTGTGAAGTGTTATGTGTCAATTACATATGTTGCATGGAGGGATGTTGATAAACAAATTAAAGATCACATATGGGCAGAATTAAATGTACGTAACCTTGTTATGACTTATGAGTGATTAGTGATTACATATCTTTGGTGTTTTAGTTACTTTTTAAGTGATATTTTCTATTATTTTCAGATATTTTTTGATAATATTGATGGTCATTACAAGGCATTAATGAAAAGCATGGGTGAAAGTTGGAGGACTTGGAAATCCAAACTTTTTGTCAATTATGTAAAAAATGTTGATTTGGAGCATCGATACAATGTTCCTGTCAAATATAGTTTTATTACTGCCGAAGACTGGAGAGTTTTTGTCGACCATCGCACTACTACAGAATATATGGTTGTGTTCTTAACTTCTTATTAAATTCAATGTTTATATCATTTTTTAACTTTATAACTTATAACCAAATTAAGTATTAACACATTTATTTTTGTAGGAGAAAAGTAAGGTTAATACTGAGAGAGCAAAAGCACGAAAGGCCTTTCATACTACTTCCAGAATGGGTTATTCTGGATTAGAAAAAAGAATGGTATTATCTCTCTACTTCTCTTCCGTTTTTTGTATTTTAAAATTTGGTTTCTTAATTATTTGTATGATAATTTATTTTCATTTTTTTGTCAAGATTGAACAAGGTGAAGCTGCACCAATTTCACGTGCGGAGTTATGGAAAGCCGGTCATAAAAGAAAGACGGGTGAATACATTAGTAAAGATGCAGCTGAATTGGCATCTAAAATGGTAAGTGTAAATGAATCATTTCATCATTTGTAAATTATCGATAGTAATATTTCTTGAGAAGTATATTTTCGTATCTGCAATTCTGTTCCAACTTCAAATATTTATTACTTTTGTTTAGGACGAGTTGTCGAGCCAAGAGTCCCGGAGTGCTGAAACAGTGTCACAGGGAAGAAATGACATCCTTGCATCTGTTTTAGGCCAAGAACATCCGGGCAGAGTTAGAGCTGGTGGCAAGTTTTCCACCATTACAAGATTTTTCAAAAATGATAGGCGGAGTGATAGGACACCAACACCAATAGCTCGTATTGAAGATGTTGAAGCTATAGTACAAAAAAGATTGAGCCAGCAACAAGAATTATGGATCCAAAAAGAACAAGAGCAACAAGAATTATGGATCCAAAGAGAACAAGCGCAACAAAAATTATGGAGCCAAAAAGAAGAAGCGCAACAAGCCGAGATTAGCACTATGAAGAATCAAATTGAAGAGCTTATGCGCATGTTCAGTGCTAGAACTGGAACAAGTGCTGCACTTCCAGTTGCACGAGTATTATTATGTTTAAACTTTAAATATTTATACTTTTATGAAATGTTGTCTTCTCTTTTGTTGCGCAGGTAATTAATTATTTTTTGTTACTTTTTGGTTTCTCAGTCTCAGCCGGAGTACGAATCCAGGTCACATGAACCTGAGAGTAGTCAGAGTAGACATGAACAATTAGCTTGCACGGTATTATAATTTATAATATTTTTTTTGACTTTTATGTAATCAATGAATTCAATATTGATGTCCACATTCCACAATATTAATTCTTTTATTTCCACAGGCTACAAATGAATTCATTGATATCTTGCCCAGTTTTATAAGTAAGATGGAGAATGAAGATAAAATAATATCTCTAATGTTAGATTCAACAGTATTTGGGAGTGTTGAATCAACATGTACGTACTTTGAAAATTCAGAGTTGTATGATTTTCTAAATATGAAAATGATTGGAGCTAACATCATATTAGCATGTATTGGGTGAGTATTGTGCATCTGACTACTGAGTATCAAATATTATAAAAGTAAGAATTTTTATTAATATATAAATTGATTTTGAATTTACATGTTTTTGCAGGTACATAGACTCACAATTAAAGGAATTTACATACAATACTGGTGTATATTTTCATAATCCACATTCCATTTTTGCTATTAATGATGACTATGCCAAAGAACATTTAAAAACACGAGTTGAAGATTTAAAAATCAGGCTTAGGACGCTTAATCAACTCCAATCAGATTCTTTATTATTTGTGCCCTATAATAGATTGTAAGTATGAAAAATCTTTGTATCAAATATCAATGATTATTACTATTTTTTATTCTAATTAAGTTATTAATTATTTCATTTGTTTCACAGGGAACATTGGATGTTGGCTATTATTGATTATAATAATTATACAGTTTATTGGCTTGATCCCTTAAATAATGACATTTGTGATGATATTAAGAATGTCATTACAAAGTAAGTTTATTAATGTGTTATTTACTTACTTTCCTAGTTGTTTACATTTTGCTATAAACTTATTCTTTTTTTATTTTATGAAGAGCATTAAAAGATTTAGCAAAAGAGCAGCGTACCAGTTTTAAAAAAATAAAACTTACAAAGTTGATTCCGGTAAGTTTTAGATGTATAGCATATATGAGTATGTATTGTAATTTAAACCTTTGTAATTAAAAATTAAAATACTTACCAATTTTTTATTTATGTTACTGTGTAGTGCCCAAAACAACCAGATAGTATTCAATGTGGCTATTATATCATGTGCTACATGATTGATATAGTTGATGCTCTTAAAACTAGGCCAATGTCATCATTGATAAAGGTATGTGACGTTACTGTCTAGTGCATGTAGATTGGTAATAATTATGTTGAATTGATTTTAACCATTTTTGTTTTATTGCAGATCTATCATGGAGTGACACAATTTTCGCAGGAGAAAATAGATAATATTAGAAATATGATTTGTCATTATATAATCACTTATTGTGTTTCATGAATCATGATTTGATTGACACATGAGTACATGACAAATGTATTTTTGTATTGCTAGATTTATCATGTAGTGTCTTGTCTATACTCTATAGTGATGAACTGATGATCTTATGGTCTTGTTGACTCTTCTAATTTCTAAATGAGCATGTCTTTTAGAGTTCTTTAAATTGTTCATTGTGATGACTGATGAGTGATGACTGATGATTTCTTTAGCCGTTATTTATTTCATTGTCCCGACCTAACTCTGCAATCTATAGGTCCTGTTTGTGAAAGATGGAAGACCAAAACACCAACACTCTTGCTCCATCCATTGGTAGCAATGACCTTGATCCAAAAACGGATCCTAAACGAAAAGCAAAGTCAAATGATCCTGGTTGGAAGTATGGTCATTGGCCCAACCTAGAAGATAAAAATACAGTTAAATGTAATTTGTGTGGTAGATTGATAAAGGGTGGCATCAAAAGGTTGAAGCAACACTTATGTGGCGGGTATGGAGATGTATCCAAGTGTTTGAAGACTACTTCTGAAATAGCAGCTGAGATGTATTCAGCTTTAAATGCTAAAACAAAGGACAATGTGCATCTGACTGTTGATGATGACAATGAGAGTGACCAAGAAAGAGAACCAACGGGGTCACAAAATGTATCCCCGACATTATCTACAGCTAAAACGTCATTTGTCCCAAGTTCTGGGACAAGTGCCAAAAAAAGGAAAGTAATTCACTTGCCACAAAAAGGGGGCCTATGGATGCTCATGTGAGGCGTGCTCCTGAAGATGTAGTAGATGATAGACGTGCAAAAGGTCCTGCACAAACTACTATCGAGAGATGTTTTAGAACACCTGAAGAGAAAAAGAGAGTTGATAGTTATGTTGCTGATTGGTTCTATGAATGTGGAATTCCATTCAATGCCGCAAAGGCACGAAGTTTTGAAGTCATGCTTGAAGCAGTTGGACAGTATGGGCCTGGTTATAAAGGCCCTAGTTATCATGATTTGAGAGTCCCATTGTTAAAAAATACAAAAGATAAAGTCATGGAGATGAAGACAAACTATCAAGCGTACTGGAGAAGATATGGTTGCACACTTATGTCAGATGGTTGGACAGACAGGAGAGGAGACATTTGATCAATTTCCTAGTCAACTGTCCAGAAGGATCCTATTTTATGGGTTCCGTAGATGCATCCAGTCATATTCAAGATGTCACAATGTTATCAGATTTGCTTGATAGTAAGATTAGAGAGATAGGAGCAGAGTGTGTTGTTCAGGTAATTTTTTTGGTTTCATTAATTTAGTAATTTTCAAATACAAGTTTAATAGTCTACACTCTACAGCTTTCAATAATTACAAATGTCTGCACTCTGCAGGTGGTGACTGACAATGCTTCTAATTACAAG
The DNA here is from genome assembly GCA_039583875.1 of Platanthera guangdongensis. Taxonomy (NCBI): domain Eukaryota; kingdom Viridiplantae; phylum Streptophyta; class Magnoliopsida; order Asparagales; family Orchidaceae; genus Platanthera; species Platanthera guangdongensis. Next base: position 33,389,876 of record CM077157.1, on the reverse strand, counting down.
GCAGCTGGTAAAATTTTAATGGAAAAAAGACCTACATTATTCTGGACTCCTTGTGCAGCTCATTGCATTGATCTAATGCTAGAGGATATAGGCAAGCTACAACAGAACAAAACAGTGATAAGAAAGGCAAGAATGATTACAAATTTCATCTACAGACACACTCGTTTACTTGATGCAATAAGGACTACTATAGGCGGTGATCTAGTTAGGCATTCAGTAACTAGATTTGCAACATCATTCCTTACTCTACAAAGTGTGCTTAAGCATGAGGAGAAGCTGAAATTATTCTTTGTGTTGCCCTCGTGGAATGTCGCTAATTTGGCAAAAACTGAAGCCGGAAAACAGATTGTTGAAATAATACTTTCAACCAATTTTTGGAATGGAGTAAGAGATTGCCTAAAAGGGGGAAAACCACTGATTGCAGTTTTGCGATTAGTAGATGGAGATGAAAGGCCGGCTATGCCTGAAGTATATGCTGCAATGGAAGAAGCCAAACAAAAGATCAAACAACATTTTGATAACAAAGAAAGATTATTTAAAAAGGTTATTGAGATTGTTGAAAATAGATGGACAAATCAAATGGAGCAAAAGTTGTGTAGGGCGGCTTTGTTTCTAAATCCAGGCAAATATTTTGAATATGAGGAACAAAATAATGATGATGCCTGGAAATTTCAAGATGCTTTCAATGATGTTATTGCAAGACTAGTGCCCGATCAAGAATTGCAAGACAAGATTGCCGAGCAAGGTACTAACTACAAAGCATCTCGAAATAGTTTTGGAAAGCCTATGGCTATTAGGCAACGAACCACCTTAAATCCAAGTAAGTATTGTTTACATTTTTATTTTTTCTTAATTTATTTATATGTCAAACAATTTATATCTGTCTTAAATGAATAGTGGACTGGTGGGGTGCACATGGAGGACCAAATGTTGACCTTACAAAGGTAGCATTGCGCATAATTGGCTTATGTTGTTCTTCTTCTAGTTGTGAGCGCAATTGGAGTACTTTTGAGTTTGTAAGTAATCTAAGTATACAAATATTCAATAAAAATTTTAATATTTTTATTTTAATAATTTACCAATAAGTTTGAAATTATCTTGATTCAGATTCACACAAAAAAAAGAAATAGATTGGAACATCAAAGGCTTAGTGATCTTGTATACATCCAATATAATCGGCGTCTACAAGCACGATTCCAAGACAGACGTGAAAAGGGAAGAAATTACAATCCTTTGGTGCTTGATGAGCTCGACTGGAGTAGTGAGTGGATGGTGAACAAACCAGAGGAAGCTCTAGTTTTTGATGATGATAATCTCACATGGGATGCTGTAGAGAGAGCTCTTGGAACTGGGGCTCGAAATTTACGAAGTGGAGTTGGAACTAATCTTCAAATAAATGAACTAATAGCTCAAGGGGATGAAGATTTAGATCATTTTGTAGTTGCCAGTGATGATGAAGATATTTATGATAATTATGGGCAAATGCCGAGTACCTCCATCCAACCAAACACCTGCAATGTCAATGACGACTTACTAGATGATGATTCTAGTTGACCTTGTATGATTATTTAAAGTTAATGTTAAAAATATTATTCATGCTAATATGCTATTTTTGTGTTCCCTTTTTTGTTATTGCTTTCTCTGAAGTTTGTCTTGAGTCTTGACTCTTGAGTCTTGACCATTGATAGATGATTGTCACTGTTTTTTCTTACTGTTACATGCTTACTGCTTCATGGTATTTGAGAATTGAGAATTTGAGATAGGTCATAGGTATGATTGTATGAATGTATTGATGTTTGAGAATTGAGGATTTGAGATATCATGAATTCATGATTCATGAATACAGAATACATGATTTTGGTAGTTGGAACTTGGAACTTGGAACATTTGTGCTTGCTAGTTGCTAGTTGCTACTTGCCTACTTCTTGTCATATGATCATTCAGAAGCTATACTTAGTTGCTAAGTGCTAACTGCTATGCTTAGTTGCTTACTGCTAACTGCTAACTGCTAGTCTGCTATGAAGAACAAAAAAATCTCCAGCTGTGTTTGTAATTGGTAAACAATTTATTTTAAAAAAAAAAGGAGCTGTAGACTGCGGTTATTATAATAACCGCAGTCTAAAGATTGGCAGGCATACTATAGACTGCGGTTATTTTTGTAACCGCTGTCTATATATGACTATCGACTGCGGTTATTATAATAACCGCAGTCGATGGTCAATAAATATATACTGCGGTTATTCTATTAACCGCAGTATATATAACATATACTGCGGTTATTAAACAACCGCAGTCGATAATATGTGTACTATAGACTGCGGTTATTATAAAACCGCAGTCTATAGCATGTATATAGAATGTATACTATACACTGCGGTTATTATACACTGCGGTTATAGAATGTATTATACAACCGCAGTATATAGAATGTATACTATACACTGCGGTTATTTTAATAACCGCAGTCTATAGTATAGACTGCGGTTATTATAATAACCGCAGTCGATAGGCTGCTTTTTTTTTTAAAAAAAAAAAATGGCGCCTTGCGACTTGCTCGCCTTAGTGTCGCCTAGGCGTCCGCCATGACGCCTAAGCGTCAAGGCGCCCAGCGCTCGCCTTGGTTCGCCTTGACGCCGAGACAAGAATGATCCCAAGTATGATTACCCCACAGAGCAGTAATTTCTTCATCCATGGTGGCACGCCACGCCGGATGCTGGAGAGCTTCCTGCACAGAGTTAGGTATAGAGATAGAGAAGAGAGAGAGAGAGAGAGAGAGCACAGGTAAGAAGAGGTGGAGAGAGCCGATGTAGAGAGACATAATTGGTCAAAGGATGAGCCGTCGAGGAGGATGCCAGATCAACAGGCCACGAGATCACACCGGTAGAGGGAAGTTGTTGGTGGGCAGCTGGACGTGGAGGACGACGAGTGTAAACTTCAATGATAGGGGGTTTGAAGGGGACGGGTTTGGAGGGTACTTGTGGTGGTGTAGGAATCAGAAGCAGAAGAGTAGGGAGAAGTGGTGGAAGCGGAGACGTTACGGGAATGATGGGTCGAGGTAGCGGAGGAGGAAGAAGGGGATCAGAAGGACTGACGTGATATGGTTGGTCTTCATGAAAGGAGACATCAACAGACACAACCACATTTCCAGTGATAGGATTAAAGCAGACATACCCCTTCTGAGTGCGTGAGTACCCAACAAACATAGCTTTGGTAGCACGAGCGACAAACTTGTCATTGGAAGGACCAAGATGGTGGACATAACAGGTACACCCAAAGACACAAAGTGTGAGAGAGAAGAGATTTGTGGATGGGCAAAGTAGAGTAATGGGTGCCACAAAGTTGAGGACAGACGAAGGCATGCGATTGATGAGGTGACAAGCAGTAGAGACTGCAAAGTTCCAACAGAGGGGAGGAACCTGCATTTGGATCATAAGAGATCTAGCCACATCAAGGAGGTGGCGATTTTTCATTTCTGCGATGCCATTTTGTTGAGGGGTGTAGGCACATGAAGTCTGATGTATAATACCGAACTCAGCGCATAGATTGGAGAAGGTGCGACCAGTATATTCGCGAGCATTGTCTGTACGAAGAGTTTTGACACAGGTAGAGAACTGAGAGTGAGTTTTCATAAGAAACGTACAGAACGTGGTTGGGAGTTCGGTACGATCACGGAGTAAATACAACCAGGTTACCCGTGAGTAATCATCGATAAAGGTAACAAAGTATCGATACCCAAAGACACTAGGGACCTTATAGGGCCCCTAGATATCAGAATGTACTAAGGATAAAGGAGCATCGCTCCGGGTACATGGAGAAAAAGAGACACGGTGTTTTTTGCCGACAGTACATGATTCACAAAAGAACTCTTGAAGAGAGACAGTGGGAAGAGTTTTCTTGAGAATTGGAAGAGGTGCATGCACAAGACGACGAGGTCAATCAGTTGTGGAGACAGTAGTGAGAGCACTGGGAGGAACATTAAGAAGATAGAGCTTGTTAGACAGTCGCCCTCTACCAAGTATATTCTGCGTTAGTCGATCCAGCACCACAAAGGAAGAGCGCGAGAAAGTAACACAGCAATTAAAGTCTTGTGTAAGACGGCTAACAGAGAGAAGATTAAAAGGAGAGCCCGGAACATGAAGAACTGAGGATAAGGAGAGAGGAGTAAGAGGCAGATGAGCAGCGCCAGAAACTGGGATCTTGTCATCATTGGCCACGGTGATGTGCTTAGGGTAAGCAGTGTCTAAGTATTTGGGCGGCTGATGCGGAAAGAGATGATGTGTAGCACCCGAGTCCACAATCCAAGGAGAGCTGTATGAGAAGCATGATATACCGTCCTTGAAGATCGAGACCACAGAGCCAGATGAGCGACTAACCACCTCTTGAAGCTGATAGAGTTGAGCACGCAACGCGACAATATCATCAGTAGTGGTGGAACCAAATGTCATAATCCTGAGCTGCGAATAGGCACAGAAGCCGAGCGACAAGGAGGCAGGCGGCTTGCCGGACAGAACCAGCGGCTACTCTGCAAGAACGATGAGGGCAGCGAGAAACGAAGCCGCCCGGGCACCAGCGGTAAGACGAGGTCGCACACGACTAGAGGAGATCGCGTGAGAGGTAGCGAGTAGAAGGGAGCCCGTAGCGAAAAGAAACAGGTCGCGGCGGGTAGAACGAACAGAGGCCAGCGAACAGGCAGAAGACCGTGCGGGAGAGACAGACCGCGCCAAGATCCGGAGCGGTAAGAGAAGAGAAGCCGCCGAGACTAGAGAACAAGAGAAGCCACACGGTCCCGATGTCAACACACCAGCGGCAAGAGACCACGACTAAAATGTGGAGCCGTTAGCTGGAAGAAGCCGCCACGCCGAGACCCGAGGAGAAGCCGCACGGTCACAACGATAACACACCAGCGGCAAGGAGGATGCCACGACCAATATACGGAGCCCGCGGCAGAGAAGAGAGGCCGCGAGCGACAAGACAAGTCGCAGCGACTAAGCAGAGAAGAAACCGCGCGAGAAGTCTGCACGGTCACGGTGAGCACACCGGCGGCAAGGAAAGATGTCGCGACCAAGAGCGGAGCTCGCAGCGGGAGAGAAGCCACAGCGGCTAGGAGAGCGCCAAGCGGGGCGCCCGCAGAGATTGAAGAAGGGAGACCACAGCGGGTAGGAGAGTAGCAACGGTAAGGAAAACCGCGCGGTCTCGGTGATAACACCAGCGGCACAGAATGGTGTCGCGACCAGACGCGGTGCTCGCAGCGGTTCGAAAGAACCCGTAGCCAGAAAAGAAGTCACAGCGGCAAGGAATGAAGTCGCGCGATAAGATCAGAGAAGGGGAGATTGCGGGTAGAGGAAGAAACCGCAGCGAGATGGCGAGAAGCCGGGCGGGAAGAAAGAAGAAACCGGTCGGTTAGGAGGAAGGGCCCACCAGACCGAGAAGTTTATAAAGGGGGGGTAAGACGAGGTGGAGGCCACGAGAGAGAGGAAGAGGAGTGGTCAGAAAAACAATAGACCGCGCGGGAAGCTGCAGTTAGAAGCAGAAAAGGCTGTAAGAACAAACCGTCCGGTTAAAAAAAAAAAGAGTTGGGCGGAAGACCAAGCCGCCCGGTCAAGAAGAGAAACCGAGCGGATAGGGAAGCCGAGCTGTTAGAAAACAGGCCGGACCGGTTCCCTCTGATACCATGTAGAAAACAAAGGGCAAACCTTGTATATACTTCTTTCATATATCAAATACAAGAGAGAATACAAATATATAGGAGGAGAGAGGAAGGAAGAATTCTATACAATAGATGTGGGACTAAAGGAGAAGGAAGAAAGGGGCCTATAAATGGGCCAGTACATCATTTATCCTCATGTCTTCTAACAGCACCTACTAGTAAATATTATCTGTATATATGACAAATTATTTGTTGCCACAAAGGTCTGCATCAAATTTGAAGACAAATGTATTAGAATGATCACCGCGGTTAAACCATGCCATACCATATCAGGTATTCTTCCTAAATTAGACCAAATGTGGGGTCATTTAGCTGGGGCATTCAGCATTTTGCATCAGGCATATGACAATTTCTAGAATCCATCTTCGCATAATCAAATTTGATGCTCTAGCAAATCATTCAGAGAATATATTTGCATGTTCAAGTTTAAAAGTAAATGACCCTAAGAAAGAAATGTCATACCAGCTCGGGCAATGCACTGATTGCACATGCTTCAATGGTATTGAGCAAGCACTCGTTAGGACCATGCTGCAAAAGACAATCATAAAACACAGTGGCTTATCAATATATTATATTTTGTTGCCGGTGGTATAAAGAAATAATTGCAATGCAACCATATTGTGAAGTTCCATCATCATCTATAAATATAATCATCTTATTTTCAGATTGGAAACACTCAAACAAGACTTCACAAACTTAATTTTGTATTTAAATCCTACAAATATTTAAAAAAGACGAAAAAAGACAGCCCGGTGCACAAAGCATCCCCGCATAGCGAGAGTCTAGTGAAAGGTCCCAACACAAGGGTGAAATGTAGGCAAACCTTACCCTTCGTATTTGCAAGAGGCTGGTTAGACAAATGATAAAAAAATTAGTAAGTTCAAGAAGATCTGATTAGACATTAGTGTAACTCATTTTTCTTAAGTGAAGAAAGGATAATTAGATTTTTTTTATTCTAACAATGAGCCCAAAACAAAGTATCGTGCAATTTCACATATTTTGGTGCTAAGATATTAAGGTAAGCCTGGAGAAATGTGGTCTTCATAATATCTAAAATGCATCTATCATTCTATTTAATAGAAGAACATTCGCTTCATATTTTGTTAATATTTGTTGATAAAAAAAATAAAAAATTGATCAAATTTTAATACTTAAACTCTGTATTTGAACCTAATTAAAAATATTAACGTCATCATAAACCCAAATTAAGTGGGGACCGAAGGACTCCATAACAAGTGTCCGGTAATAGTGAATACTTTTGCACAAAGGAATACTGTGCCCTCGACACCAATGATAATAAAAGAAATTTTGATGTATGCTTTGGAAGCTTAAATTTGTAATATTAGGGTAACTTGAATAATAATTGAAATAAATCGCAAGCTCAGTCAAATTCTATTACCTTTTTATCATCATAAGTAAGAGAAGGCAGAGAGTGAAGTTTTGAGAGCATTGTGAAATAATGAATGCATGCATCAGTATATTTATATTGTCAAGTTCAGTCCTTTTATAAAGCTATTTCATCTACAGTGAAACTGGAGATAGCTGGATTATAGTAAGTGTAGAAGAGTACAGAGGAAAAGATGAACAGAGCAAACAAACTTGTATGAGAATATATTTATAGAAGGAAAAGAGGAGAAGAGTCTCTTATATACAATGTGGAACAAATACAACAAGAGAGAGAAAGAGAATAAATGGGCCATATAGATGGGCCTTTACAATATCTTTTCTAACACTCCCCCGCAAACTGGAGCGTACAAGTCATAGGCACCAAGCTTGGACAAGAACTTATAGAATAGAGTACTCGGTAGGGCCTTTGTGAGAATATCAACAATTTGGTCAGTAGCCGGAACATTTCTCAACTTAGTTTTTTTCATTTGAACTTTCTCTCGGACAAAGTAAAAATCAACTTCGATGTGTTTTGTTCTTTCGTGGAAGATCGGATTCTTAACTATGTGTATAGCAGCTTGACTGTCATAGAGTAAGGTAAATGGTGAGGAGAGTTTTACTCCCATATCACCTAGGAGACCCTCGAGCCAAGTAAGCTCAGATACAACAGACGTTATTGAGCGAGACTAGGCTTCAGCTGATGATCGAGCAACCACAGCTTGTTTCTTACTGCGCCAAGTAATAAGGTGACCTCCCAAGTAGGTACAAAATTCACTGGTAGAGTGTCGATCATCTAGGGATCCAGCATAATCTACATCAGAATACGCAACAAGAGTTGGAGTAGAAGTATAAGAGGTTTTGTATATCAGGCTACCAGCCTTTGACCAGGGTCTGTTTTTAAATATCTCATGATACGCTCGACAACCTGTAAATGAGACATCCGAGGAGAGTGCATAAATCTACTGACAACCCGAACCGCAAAGGATATGTCAGGTCTTGTAACTATTAGGTAGATTAGTTTTCCAACAATGCGTCGATAGTATTCTAGATTTGAGAGAAGATGGTCTGTATCCGAGCTTCCAACACAGAGCTTATGATTGACATCCATGGGAATTTTGTCGGCTTGCATCCGTAGTATCCGACATTCTATAGAAGATCGATACAATACTTTAGTTGAGATAGGACAAGACCATCTAGGCATCTTGCGATCTCAAGCCCGACGAAGTATCTGAGGTTCCCTAGATCTTTTGTTTGAAACACAAAACTCATGTGTTTTTTGATCATTTGTATTCCCTTTGCGTTATCACCCGTGATCGGGATGTCATCGACATATACTAGGAAAATCACAGTGTCTGTTGTGTGATGTCGAGTAAACAGAGAGAAGTTTGTCGAGCTCCGAGTAAACCCAATCTCTTGTACAGCTCTAATGAATTTATTAAACCATGCCTGAGTGGATTGTTTGAGACCATAAATTCATTTTTTTAGGTGACAAACCCGGGACTCCCCCGTGGTCTCAAACCTCAGAGGTTGTTGCATGTAGATAGTTTCTTGCAGATCATCATTCAAAAAGGCATTCTTGATATCCATTTGATGTAAGGGTTATTGGCGATGCACAGTCACTGAAAGGAGAACCCGAACCGTGTTGAGCTTGGCCACGGGAGAGAATGTTTCTTCATAGTCTAGACCATGTTGCTGAGTAAACCCACGAGCCACCAAGCGGGCTTTAAGTAGGTCAATTGTCTCATTAGGAGCATGTTTGATGACAAACACCCATTTGCACCCCACCATAGTCTGGCCTGGAGGAAGAGGAACCAGATCTCACATCCGATTAGCCCAGAGGGCTGTCATGTCTTCGTTCATAGCTTCCCGCCACCCCGAGTGTTGAAGAGCCTCATGCACTGAGTTAGGGAAAGAAACAGTGGACAATGAAGTAGCAAAGGTGTGAAGCGCCGGCGATAGGCGATGTAGAGACACATAATTTGTCATGGGATGGGCGGTGGAGGTCGGTGTCAGATCTTCAGGCCGTAAAGTATCAGAGGTCGAAGTCGATTGCACTGGGGCGACGAAGCGATTAGGGTGACGAGTATAGACATGAATAAGAGTGGTTTTTTGAAGAACGGGAGCTGGTTCGGGCAGACGTTGAGGTGGAGGAGAGGTAACAGGAATAACGGGTCTCGGTAAAGGTGGTGTCGTGGTGGTAACAGAGGTGTTGTTGGAGCGTCAAAGTAAGGTTGATTTTCCCGAAAGGTAACGTCAACAGAAACCGTCACCTTGCGGGTAGTGGGAGAATAACATACATATCCTTTCTGGATACGGGAGTATCTGACAAACATATCCTTTCTTGGTTGCCCGGGGATCTAATTTGTCCGAGAACGGACCAAGTGTATGAACATAGCAGGTGCAACCAAAAATGCGAGGTGGGAGAGAGAACAACGGAGTAGACGGAAAAAGTAGACTAAATGGTGTAGCATTTTGTAGGACGGAAGAAGGGAAACGGTTAATGAGATAACATGCTGTCGAAAGGGCAAAATTCCAATAGACCTTGGGGACATGCATTTGAATCATAAGGGAACGAGCAATATCGAGGATGTGAATGTTTTTATGTTCGGCGACACAGTTTTGTTGTGGTGTGTAGGCACAGAAAGTTTGGTGAATAATGTCAAATTCAGAGCAGATATCTGTCAATTCATTGTTAGTGTATTTGCGAGCATTATCAGTACGGAGAGTTTTAATGTTGGTGGAAAACTGTGTTCGAGTTTCAAGAACAAAAGCTCGGAACACACGGGGAAGTTTGGAGCGATCACGTAGCAAGTATAACTATATCGTCTGAGAATAGTCATCAATAAAGGTGATAAAATACCGGTAGCCAGATATATTAGATATTTTATATAGGCCCCAAATATCAGAATGCACTAAAATAAAATGAGCAGAGCTCCGAATATAATTAGGAGGGAAAGATGACCGATGTTGTTTTCACAAAATACATGAATTGCAGGAAAAAGAAGGATGAGAAAGATCAGAGAGAGCCTTTTTGAGAACTGGTAGGGGAGCGTGCCCAAGACGTCGATGTCAATCAATGGAGGAGACTGATGAGAGGATGTTAGGGGAATCATCAAGAAGATAGAGCATGTTGTGCATTCGTCCTTCACCAATGATACTGTGCGTCTGTCGATCCTGCACCATGAAAGAAGTAGATGTAAATGTGACAGAACAATTTAAATTGGCAGTGAGGAGGCTAACAGAAAATAAATTAAATGGGGAGTCCGGGACATGAAGAGCCGAGCGGAGAGATATACATGAATTCAGAGAGATATCAGCAGATCCGGAGGCAGAGATGGTAGCATCATTGACCACAGTGATACACTTGGGATATGAGGAACCCAGGTAGTGAGGTGGTTTCAGGGAGATGATATGGTGAGTAGCACCAGAGTACACTATCCAGCACGGACCAGTAGAGAGACATGTGATACCTTCATTGGAGACGAAGGCCACGGAAGCAGACGGGTGACTGAGTATCCCTTGGAGATGTTGGAGTTGTCTGCGAACGTCGTCAAGGTCAGCACGAGTGGCAGAGGGACTGTGATCAATAACATAAGCAGTCGAACGAGGCGGACGACCATGTTTGCGGAAGCAGGTTGTCTCAAGGTGCTCATCTTTTCCGCAGAAAGAACACTGAGGACGCGGTCAGCCACCGCGTCCCCTTCCCCAAGAACCGGAACATCCTCCACGAGTGGGAGGAGGGAGAGGTAGCAGTGGCTCAGAAGAACGTTGGAGAAGAGCCGGTGAATGAGGTCCAATAGTATCAGGAGGTGGTGACACTTTTAGCAGCATGGAGCACACATCCAAAACCGAGGGAGTAGCAGTAGATGAAAGAATCTGAGCCCGGATACTTTGAAGATGAGGCGGCACCTGACTCATCATCATGGCAATATCGACAGCCTCCTTTTGAGCACGTTGGGCAGTAAGATCTGTAGTTGGGGGCTGATGCTAAATTCAGGCTTCAACAAGAGTCTTTGAGCGAGCTGATACGCCCGAAATATATGTATATTTTACGCAAGTGCACGTGCCGAATCAAGTAATAAAGTGATGAGATAAGTGATTGTTCCCACGATGAAGTGAATAATTTAATGTTCGCAATTACTAGCTCTACATGTTCTTTAAATTCAAGTAGATTAATTTAAAGTAAGTCTAGATTGACACAAATAAAAGAGAGCAATAATATTAAATACTAAATAATATCTATTGAGAAATACTTTTATCAATATGGAGAAGTAGCCTAGTACGTTGATTTCTTTTGTATATTGCGATGAGTTTTTAGAGTGACTTTTCATGAAATGATTAATTACTATCCTGCAACGATTTGAAAGTAGACGTCTTCATCTCTCGATCTCAGAAATCTGTTTATCCTAACTCCCCTAATTATCTCTACTTAGGTGAAGAAGAATATCATAAACACACAAATCGATGTTGCTAGCACAAGATTAAATCTCTTTCTCTCTTTATGCTATGTTAGAAATTATGTTGCACTTATGCTACTCCTGTCTCGAATTTCGCAGCGCAGTATGAAGATGAAACTTGATTAAGGATTTACGCGACTCCTTTCTCGAATTTCGTCATGCAAAATAAAAGATTTAACACTAAGATAGCATAACTATTCTCTCGAATTTTGTCACGATATCTAGAAGAAGAATACTTGATCCAACATTTCATAGATTAAAAACATAAATCCAACAAAGATAGATCTTTAAATATTCATCAAAGAGAAGAAAATTAAATTACCACATCACAACATGCAAAGTACTCTCAACATACACGGCTTAAAAATTTAGTTCATAGTGATTGGAAAAACACACCACACAATAAGAAGGATCTTACTAGACATGATGATGAAAGGTTAAATACTGCAGAATTTCTCTCACGAATCTCGATCCAAAACCTTCTTTCTTCTTGCCGGTGCGCCAAAACCCTAATCTTTTCCTTGGGGAAGAAGATGATTTTCCTTCCTTCTCTAATCTCTAATAGATCTCCTATCTGGTTGGTCTTTACTTTAAAACGTCAGCCCCCCTTGGAAGGGACACATCCTTCCATATTTGTAAGTGACGGCAATTTAAATTTCGGATCCCGTCATTACTGTAACATCAAAAACTGGATGTTGCAACAACTGCCTTAGACAAAAATTGAGTATCCAACTTTGCTTCTTGGAGTTGATTTCTTTGACGGTTCTTGCATGGAAACCATGAAATATGACCAAATTAATATAATATACCATAAATCTATATTTAATCATATTTTTAATCATTTAAACTCATTTAATATAATTTCAATAAGCAAAGAAGTAGAAACATAGGCTTAGATAACTTCATTTGAGAAGTTATCACACCTCCACACTTAAATCTTTGTTATTCCTTAGCAAAAATAATTCACATCGGTAAAATGAGTCAGAGATAATTATCGAAATTATGAATTAAAATGAATTTTTTTTTTGAACAAGAATTAATCAAAGCATACTCAAGTAATCCAATTTACTTAATTGTGTAAAAAGTAGCGAACATACAAGAACAAACGAATAGAATTTTGAATAATTGAAATTTTATTATCCAAAAAAGATATCATTTACAAAGGTATGACCTCCGTTTTATAGAATGGAGGAGATATGAGAGAGTACAAACAAACAATGTGGGACTAAACATGTACAGTGTTGAGCGGTTAGAAATAAGGAGACCACACAGGTCCCGCGGTTAGACAAATGAGTTAACCGCTCGGCAACTCCAGCAGGATAAGAACAGGCCGCAATGGGAGACCGATAGACCGCCCGTCTCCAGGCTTCTGAGTGAGACCGCCAGACCGCTCGGTCAATAAACCGCTAGATAAGACCGCAAGGCCGCCCGGTCTAATACTTCAACACTCCCCCTCAAGCTGGAGCATAGATATCAATCATGCTCAGCTTGTCACAAATGTGGAAGAAGGAAGTAGAAACCGGCTTTGTGAAGATATCTGTCAATTCTTTGTCAGAGGTGACAAACGGAGTACAGATCTGTTTCTTCAAAATCTCTTCCCAAATGAAGTGGCAGTCAACCTCTATATGCTTTGTTCTCTCATGAAAGACCGGATTTCTGGATATGTATATAGCGGCCTTGTTGTCACAGAACATAGGAAGGGGATAGTCATAGACCTCCCTAGGTCAAGCATGAGAGCCCGCAACCACTTTAACTCACACGTGTTGACGTCATACTCCGGTATTCGGCTTCTGCACTGGATCTGGAGACAACAGACTGTTTCTTGCTCTTCCAACTCACAAGATTTCCTCCAACAAAAGTACAAAAACCTGATGTGGACTTACGATCGCCTTTGTCATCCGCATAACTTGAATCTGAGTAGTCATCAACCCTCAGATGACCATTCTTCTGAAGGATTAGCCCTTTGTCTGGTGCTCTGCTTTGACATACTCTAAAATCTTCAGGCAGACTGAAGATGGCACTCCCTGTGAGCTTGCATAAACTGACTGACCTTACCTACAGCATAGGCGATGTCGGGTCTAGTCACCGTGAGATAGATGAGTTTGTCTACCAAACGTCTGTACCTTGTGACATCAGATAGAAGAGGCGAGTCATCCGTCCACGTTTTGTCTTCTCCAATAGCCATGGGAAACCGAGCAGGTTTGGCACCTGTCAATCTTGCTTCTTGTAGAAGATCAAGGGCATACTTCCGTTGGGAGAGAACCAACGAGTCAAGTTTCCGAGAGATTTCTATCCCCAAAAAGTATTTCGGGGAGCCCATATCCTTCGTGACCAAGTGTTGACGGAGGTGCTTCTTCGTCAAGTCCACCCCATCTCGGTCATCGCCAGTAAGAAGAATATCATCCACATATACTGCCAAAATCACCAGTCCCGAGGCCGTTTTGCGAATGAATAAGGAGTGATTGGTCGAACTCCTTGTAAAGCCGATGGTAGCCACAATGCCACTGAATTTGTCGAACCACGCTCGAGGGCTCTGCTTTAGGCCATAAATGGCCTTCTTCAAACGGCATACGCGTGTCTCCCCCGGAGCAACATACCCAGGAGGTTGCTCCATGTAGACGTCCTCCTGAAGATCGCAATAGAGAAAGACATTCTTCACATCAAGCTGGGAAATAGCTCAATCCCGGTTAACAGCCACAGAGAGAAGAACCCGGATGGTGCTGAGGCGAGCAACCGGAGAAAAGTGTCAAAGTAACCTCGCTTTGATACCATGTAAAAGGTAGCGAACATACAAGAACAAACGGATAGAATTTTGAATAATTAAAATTTTATTATCCAAAAAGATATCATTTACAAAGGTATGACCTCCCTTTTATAGAATGGAGGAGATATGAGAGAGTACAAACAAACAATGTGGGACTAAACATGTACAGTGCTGAGCGGCTAAAAATAAAGGAGACCACACAGGCCGCGCGGTTAGACAAATGAGTTAACCGCTCGGCAACTCCAGCAGGATAAGAACAGGCCGCAATGGGAGACCGATAAACCGTCCGGTCTCCAGGCTTCTGAGTGAGACCGCCAGACCGCTCGGTCAATAAACCGCTAGATAAGACCGCAAGGCCGCCCGGTCTAATACTTCAACAAATTGATAAGTTTTCAATCATCTAAGAACTCAATTATTAACAATTTCGTTAGCTAGACAAGGAATAAAGCTCGAATTAAGAATTTTAGTGATGTGTGTGTCTTTCCTTAAAAATAATTTACTCTATGCCAAAATCAAAATACATCTTAAATATGTATTTCTAGGGAAAGATAATACTCTACCGATCATCATTAATGCTTCATTAAAAATAGAGTAGGAGTTAAAATTACTTGAAGCACTAAGGGAGTCTAAGGGAGCTATGGGATGGACTCTTGCCGACATTAAAGGGATCAGCCCATCCATTTGCATGCACAAAATCTTATTAGAAGATGGAGAAAAATGATTCATTGAACATCAACGTAGATTTAGTCCTCCAATGAAAGAAGTAGTGATGAAAGAAATCATAAAGTGGCTTGACACGAGCATTATTTATCTCATTTCAGATAGTAAGTGGGTAAGTCCAGTGCATTGTGTACCAAAGATGTTGGAATAACTATTGTTAAAAATACTAACAATGAACTCATACCGACTAGGGCCGTCACGGGATGGAGCATATGTATAGACTATCGAAAATTGATTAGAGGTTAATTAAAGAAGACCTTGGGTAGGTGTGTGAAAGTTAATCTAGTTCTCAATTGGGAGAAGTGCAACTTCATGGCACGTGAGGGTATTGTGCTCGGGCACAAGGTGTTTAATAAAGGATTAGAAGTTGACCAAGCAAAAATTGAAGTCATTGAAAAGCTTTCTCCGCCGACGAATGTCAAGGACATTCGTAACTTGCTAGGACACGCAAGATTCTACAGACGTTTTATTAGAGACTTTTCAAAAATATCAAATCCTTTATGCAACCTACTTTAAAAAGATACTCCTTTTGTTTTCAATGATGAGTGCTTGGAAGCCTTCCAAACTTTAAAGGAAAAATTAACCTCCGCTCTCATTATTAAAGCACCCGATTGGACATTGTCATTTGTTCTCATGTGCAACGCAAGTAACTATGCGGTAGGGGTCGTGTTGGGTCAAGTGCATGACAAGGTCTTTCACACAATCATTATGTTAGTAAGACCCTTATAAACGCCCAGGTAAACTATACCACTACGGAGAAGGAACTCCTACCGGTGGTCTTTGATTTTGACAAATTTCGTGCTTATTTGATTAGTTCTACTGTTATAATTTACACGGACCATGCAACAATCTGATATTTAGTGGATAAAAAGGATGCAAAGCCTAAGCTTATTAGGTGGGTTTTACTCCTCCAAGAGTTTGATTTCGAGATTAAGGACCGTAAGGGAGCAGAAAACCCAATAGCAAACCACTTATCACGACTAAAATATGAGTGAGAAAGACGGATATATTGAGATTAAGGAAAGCTTCCCGGATGAATGTTTACTTGCAATCACGAAGGTAGCACCCCATGGTACGCCGACTTTGTCAATTATATTGTTAGTAAAGTTTTTCCCCGGACTTTACGTACCAACAAAGGAAGTGATTCCTTCAGGTGAAATTATACTTATGGGATATACCGTACTTATTCAGAATTTGTGCCAATCAAATTATCTGAAGGTCTATACCCGAAATTGAAGTTCCAAGTATTCTAGAAAAGTGTCATGCATCTCCATATGGAGGGCATTTCATGGGAGAAAGGACTGCTATAAAGGTATTAGAGACTGGTTTTTATTGGCCGACATTACTTAAGGATGCACACATATTTGTTAAGAAGTGTGATCGCTGCCAGAGAACAGGGAACATCCATAGGGGGGATAACATGCCGACGACAAACATCTTAGAGGTAGAAGTATTTGACGTGTGGGGGATTGACTTCATGAGGCCATTTATAAACTCAAATGGAAATCTATTTATTCTTTTTGCAGTGGATTACGTTTCCAAATAGGTGGAAGCGATAGCCACACCGAAAAATGATGTGAAGGTGGTACTCAAATTCCTTAAAAAAAATATTCTCACAAGATTTGGTACACCAAGGGTCATAATAAGTGATGGGGGGCACATTTCTGCAATCCACAATTCAAAACACTCTTAAAAAAATATGGCGTAACGCACAAAGTTGCCCTTGCTTACCACCCTCAAACTAATGGGTTGGCCGAAGTGTCGAATCGGGAGATTAAGTCGATTTTAGAGAAAACGGTGAGTACAAATCGAAAGGATTGGTCGCAAAAATTAAATGACGCATTATAGCGTACAAGACCGCATTCAAAACCCCGATATGAGTGACACCTTATCGGATGATTTATGGAAAGGCATGACATTTACCCGTAGAGCTTGAGCATATAGCATATTGGGCAATAAAGAGATTAAATTTCGATTTCCAAGAGCCCGACAAGACTAGATTGTTTCATCTTAATGAATTGGAAGATATCAGAATTAATGCGTATGAAAACGCTAAACTTTACAAGGAAAGAACTAAAAAATGACACGATTCGAGGATAAGAAAGCGGGAGTTCAAGGTGGGCCAACTAGTGCTTTTATATAATTCAAGGCTAAGATTATTTCCTGGAAAGCTGAAGTCTAGATGGGTTGAACCATTTCGAGTGAAGGAGGTATACCCGTATGGGGTAGTGACTATTTGCAAGAAGAAGGATGGTACCGAGTTCAAGGTTAATGAACACGGACTGAAAGAGTACTATGAATACAATGACCATCGTGAAGCGATGGCCATGTATTTTTGATGACCAAGTTGAGAGGAGAAACGTCCGGCAGGGACGTTTAATTTAAAGAGACACTGGGTGGGAGGCAACTCATCTTATTTTATCTTAATTAAAAACAAATATATATATAATTATAAATAAATAAAGAAAAAAAATAATTTACGTTTATTTTTGTTGGTATAGAAAGACAATCGAAGTGACCAATGTCGCGTGATTAGTAATTGCATTCAAATAATAAACTATAATTAATTAAAAAAAGGAAAAATAAACACAAAAAAGGCTAATTCTGCCAATATTGGCAGCAACTTAAATGTTGCAACACTTAATTTGCTGGATTTCCCTTGAGTGAGTGGAAATTTTCGGTTCAACTGAACCATGGCGGGTTTGTTATTCTTGGTTGGTTCATCTGAGTATTAATAATAATAAAAAACAAATTTTAAAACCTAAACTCTAACCCCGGCTTATCAACTCCTCCCCCTTCTTAATGCCCGATAAAACGATCCGGGCGCGCCCTAGCTATCGGGAGAAACAGTGAGCGGCGTTCGGGCGCGGCGGCAACTCCGTGTCGCGACGGTGTCGCATCAGGAGGCAGTTTGACATCGCGACGATTTTGGCGGATTCCCGATCGGCGACGGGCGCTGGGAGAATCCACGACTGGGGATATCATAGCAAGCAGCGTCGGCGACTCAACTCCCAAGCGATTTTGTGAGCGGTGAAGGCGGCAGCAACTCCCCATTCCGATCCAGTGAAAGCAAGCAGGTGTCAGCCCCTCATTTTGGTGGTCTAGCGATTGGGAGCAGCGATCCAGCATCCCCTGGTTTTGTTTGACGACATCTCCAACTCTGGAGATTTGAAACAGGCAGCGTGGTGCAGATCAGGAGTTGAAATATATTTAAGCTCCTAAGGTATACCTTCTACACTTGACTTAGCATGAGAAATCTGGATTGTATCCAGTCGTTTTAGTTGCAAAATTTACTTTTTGTTTGGGTTAGATAATGGCTTCAAAGAGAAAAGAAAAAGGCAAGGGAAGGGAAAGAAATGGCTAACCAACATGTCAAATTTGTGAATGAGGAGGCTAGGATTCGTTTTAAGGATTTGAGATCTACCCCCTTCATTTTCGAGCGAGGGTTTAAAATGGAAAAGCGAGCCAGGAGCCTAATATATGTAAACCAAATCAAAGCACTTCGTTGGGAACGGTTATGCCATCCTAGAACTGAGGCCATCCTCAATTTGGTGTACAAATTTTACGCGAACGCAAGGGGTGCTGATGGGAAACGGTGCTTGTGAGGGGTAAAAAAGTGGTGTACTCTGCGGCAAAAATTTCTGATATGTTTGAGATGGAAGATCATGATCAACGGGACTATACAACTACCCTTTCCCACCTAACACATCAAGAGATGGCAGAAGTCGTATGTTGTAAGCCGGAACCGAATGGACCAACGCCGCACATACATCCTGGAAGACTACATGCCTAAGGAGAGAAGCAAAAGTATGGCTTTTATTTATCAATGCATCTATCTTGCCGACTCAACATCCCAACAGTGTGACTCTTAACAAGGTGGTCATCATCTATTGTATTCTCAAAGGGATTAGGTTTGATCTGCGATAAGTTATAGAAAATCAGTTAAGGCAAAAGATAAAGGAAGAGAAGCCAAAACAGTTATGGTTCCTCACACTCATCATAGAGTTATGTCGGGCTGCAGGAGTAAGGGTAGGAGATGATGATATGGTGACAGAAGTGAAGAAGCGACATATCACTAAGACGGTAGTGGAGGTCAACATCAAAGTAGACAAGGAGCAGCCATCTATCCTCCCGGAGGAGGATCCCATGGACATTGACATTCCTCTCGCGGATAGAGGCGCCGACCCAGACATTATTATAGAGAATTTGGATTATATTAAGACATATCTGAGGTGTTTGCAGTTGTTTGTTAAGGAACGGATGGACGACATGCATGCTACTCTGAGTCGGTTGGCCAAAAAGGCAAAGGTTCAAGGGCCCAACCCGCATTTCAGCATGACGAAGCAGTTTGACAGTAAGGGATATTTGCTTACTTCAGACCGATCGAGAGTTGACCCATCTATACGTAATACGGAGAACAAGGAAGAAGGCGATGATGAAGATGAAGGCGATGATGAAGAAGACACAGGTGACGAGAAAGATGAAGAAGAAGCAGGTGACAAAGAAGAAGAAGAAAGGAGGACGAGGAAGAAGAAGAAGAGGAGGAGGACGGGAACGAGTAAAACAATGTGGGTTTATTACTGTTTCTTTTGCCTTTTAATATTTTGTTTAAATGATCTGATGGGACTATATGCTGATCTGATCTTACTACATCATGAATGCTATATATTTTGATGTTGCATTACTTTAACATTTTGTTTATGTAATTAATGTGATGATAGTGCAACATAGTTGTTTAATTAGTCGGTAAGAAACACAATTAGTGTGATTATTGTGATGTGACGTATAGTAGTATGTCTCTGTGTCATGATTGTTGACTTTGTTCTTTTACCATATTTTTGGTGAAATGTTACTAGGTGTATGATGATATTCTTGGCACTCCTTGTTACACGTTTACTTTGTTGCTCGTCTGTCTAATCAATTGCAGGTGTGACACAGATGTCACTAAGGAAATGAGGATCATACTTTGAGCAGTTATGAGCATGTGGGGTATAATGTTGATCATTCATCCGACACTTCAATTTTCAGGGAGTCCATTCAGTTTCAATTTTCTATATTCCATACTTTTATATGCTCATTAGTACAATTATTTAACCAAAATTTCATGAAGCAAAAGTATATTTGCTAGGGACTAGCAAAAAACTAAAGTGTGAAGGTGGTATATCCTTCACATATCCGTTAAGGGTATTTTGATTTTGACATTAATTAATGTATAAGTTATTCGAATTATTCAATGACAGTTAATTGATAAGATGAAACAATCCTAAAAGCTCGAGATATGAATTTGAAGTTAGCATGATTTGTTGTAAAGCTCTTTTTAGAAATTTTTCTTGCACACTCTTCAATAAAATGTTTGTTTATTTTCCCTGTAATATTTTGATATTGACTTCTAAAACTAATGGAGAGAAGTGAACATGAACTAAGTAATAAGCTAAGTCAACACAGAAAATTATGTAGCATTTCACTTTAATCATCCACTATAACCTTTGAGCTTGATCTTTATCACCTTTAATACACATTACTATATGCATATTTTGATATTGACACTAGACGTATCTTAGTAAGCCATTATGGGTGTTTAATTTTTGTTTATATAAAAAATAATTTGAATTTCATTGTGATATGTGGCCTAGGTATAGGTCTACATACCTGAAATGATCTAAATGATGAACACAAGGAGAAGTAATAATGTGTGTGTGTCATAGTGATATGCGGCCCAAATATGTGAATGCATACTTTGAATGATCTCAACTATGATCTGCAAAAAGAAAAGAAAAATGAGAAAAAGAAACATCATAGTGATATGATGGCTAGGTATGTGCACCTACACTTGGAATGATCCCAACTGTGAAAAAGAAATGTTTAATAAACAAAAGGTTTATAAACCCCATAATATGGTAAACTCTTAAGATATTTGACTAGTGAAGATCACTTCACTATCAAAGTTATCCATCAATTTCTAACCAAGTCAAAGTCTATCCTATTTTCATTTGAACTACTAATTCTTGTGTATGCTAAATTGAAACTTAGCATATTCTCACCCTTTTCTATTGGTGTTGAGGTCCAATAAAAATAATTTACTCCCCTGTAATTATTTTCATTGGACCTCAGCACCAATAGAAAAGGGTGAGAATATGCTAAGTTTCAATTTAGCATACACAAGAATTAGTAGCTCAAATGAAAATAGGATAGACTTTGGATTGGTTAGAAATTGATAGATAACTTTGATAGTGAAGTGATCTTCATTAGTCAAATATCTTAAGAGCTTACCATATTATGGGGTTTATAAACCTTTTTGTTTATTAAACATTTCTTTTTCACAGTTGAGATCATTTAAAGTGCAGGTGCACATACCTAGACCTCATATCACTATGATGTTTCTTTTTTCTTTTTTTTTCTTTCCTTTTTGCAGATCATAGTTGAGATCATTCCAAGTATGCATTCACATATTTGGGCCGCATATCACTATGACACACACATTATTACTTCTTCTTGTGTTCATCATAGTAGGGATCATTCTAAGTATGTAGACCTATACCTAGGTCATATATCACTATGAAATTCAAAATTTTTTTTATATAAACAAAATTAAACACCCATAATAGCTTACTAAGATACGTCTCGTGTTAATATCAAAATATGCATATAGTAATGTGTATTAAAGGTGATAAAGATCAAGCTCAAAAGTTATAATAGATGATCAAAGTGGAATGCTACATAATTTCCTGTGTTGGCTTAGCTTATTACTTAGTTCATGTTCACTTCTCTCCATTAGTTTTAAAAGTCAATATCGAACTATTGTAGGGAAAATAAACAAACATTTTATTGAAGAGAGTGCAAGAAAAATTCCTAAAAAGAGCTTTACCAACAAATCATGCTAACTTCAAATTCATACCTCGAGCTTTTAGGATTGTTTCATCTTATCAATTAACTGTCATTGAATAATTCGAATAACTTATACATTAATTAATGCCAAAATCAAAATACTCCTAACCGATATGTGAAGGATATACCACCTCCACACTTTAGCTTTTTGCTAGTCCCTAGCAAATATACTTTTGCTTCATGAAATTTTGGTTAAATAATTGTACTAATGAGCATATAAAAGTAAGGAATATAGAAAATTGAAACTGAATGGACTCCCCTGAAAATTGAAGTGTCGGATGAATGATCAACATTATACCCCACATGCTCATAACTGCTCAAAGTATGATCCTCATTTCCTTAGTGACATCCATGTCACACCTGCAATTGATTAGACAGACGAGCAACAAAAGAAACGTGTAACAAGGAGTGCCAAGAATATCATCATACACCTAGTAACATTTCACCAAAAATATGGTAAAAGAACAAAGTCAACAATCATGACACAGAAACATACTACTATACGTCACATCACAATAATCGCATTAATTGTGCTTCTTACCGACTAATTAAACAACTATGTTGCATTATCATCACATTAATTACATAAACAAAATGTTAAAGTAGTGTAGCATCAAAATATATAGCATTCATGATGTAGTCCAATCAGATCAGCATATAGTCCCATCAGATCATTTAAACAAAATATTAAAAAGCAAAAGAAACAGTAATAAACCCACATAGTTTTACTCGTTCCCGTCCTCCTCTTCTTCTTCTTCTTCCTCGTCCTCCTTTTCTTCTTCTTCTTTGTCACCTGCTTCTTCTTCATCTTTCTCGTCACTTGTGTCTTCTTCATCATCGCCTTCATCTTCATCATCGTCTTCTTCCTTGTTCTCCGTATTACGTATAGATGGGTCAACTCTTGATCGGTCTGAAGTAAGCAAATATCCCTTACTGTCAAACTGCTTCGTCATGCTGAAATGCGGGTTGGGCCCTTGAACCTTTGCCTTTTTGGCCAACCGACTCAGAGTAGCATGCATGTCGTCCATCCGTTCCTTAACAAACAACTGCAAACACCTCAGATATGCCTTAATATAATCCAAATTCTCTATAATAATGTCTGGGTCGGCAGCTCTATCCGCGAGAGGAATGTCAATGTCCATGGGATCCTCCTCCGGGAGGATAGTTGGCTGCCCCTTGTCTACTTTGATGTTGACCTCCACTACCGTCTTAGTGATATGTCGCTTCTTCACTTCTGTCACCATATCATCATCTCCTACCCTTACTCCTGCAGCCCGACATAACTCTGTGATGAGTGTGGGGAACCATAACTGTTTTGGCTTCTCTTCCTTTATCTTTTGCCTTAACTGATTTTTTATAACTTGTCTCAGATCAAACCTAATCCTTTTGAGAATACAATAGATGATGGCCACCTTGTTAAGAATCACACTGTTGGGATGTCGAGTCGGCAAGATAGATGCATTGATAAATAAAAGCCATACTTTTGCTTCTCTCCTTAGGCATGTAGTCTTCCACGATGTATGTGCGGCGTTGGTCCATTCCGGTTCCGGCTTACAACATACGACTTCTGTCATCTCTTGATGTGTTAGGTGGGAAAGGGTAGTTGTATAGTCCCCTTGATCATGATCTTCCATCTCAAACATATCAAAAAATTTTGCCGCCGAGTACACCACTTTTTTACCCCTCACAAGCATCGTTTCCCCATCAGCACCCCTTTCGTTCGCGTAAAATTCGTACACCAAATTGAGGATGGCCTCAGTTCTGGGATGGCATAACCGTTCCCAACGAAGTGCTTTGATTTGGTTTACATATATTAGGCTCCTGGCTCGCTTTTCCATTTTAAACCCTCGCTCGAAAATGAAGGGGGTAGATCTCAAATCCTTAAAACGAATCCTAGCCTCCTCATTCACAAACTTGACATGTTGGTTAGTCATTTCTTTCCCATTCCCCTTGCCTTTTTCTTTTCTCTTTGAATCCATTATCTAACCCAAACAAAAAGTAAATTTTGCAACTAAAACGACTGGATACAATCCAGATTTCTCATGTTAAGTCAAGGGTAGAAGGTATACCTTAGGAGCTTAAATATATTTCAACTCCTGATCTGCACCACGCTGCCTGTTTCAAATCTCCCAAAGTTGGAGATGTCGTCAAAACGAAACCAGGGGATGCTGGATCGCTGCTCCCAATCGCTAGACCACCAAAATGAGGGGCTGCCACCTGCTTGCTTTCACTGGATCGGAATGTGGAGTTGCTGCCCGCCTCACAAAATCGCTTGGGAGTTGAGTCGCCGACGCTGCTTGCTATGATATCCCCAGTCGTGGATTCTCCCAGCGCCCGTCGTCGATCAGGAATCCGCCAAAATCGTCGCCATGCCGAGCCGCCGCCTGATGCGACACCGTCGCGACACGGAGTTGCCGCCGCTCCCGAACGCCGCTCACCGTTTCTCTCGATAGCTAGGGCGCGCCTGGATCGTTTCATTGGGCATTAAGAAGGGGGAGGAGTTGATAAGCCAGGGTTAGAGTTTAGGTTTTAAAATTTATTTTTTTATTATTATTATTACTCAGATGAACCGGCCAAGAATAACAAACCCGCCATGGTTCAGTTGAACGGAAAATTTCCACACACTCAAGGGAAATCCAGCAAATTAAGTGTTGCAACATCCTTTCAGGATGTTGCAACATTTAAGTTGCTGCCAATATTGGCAGAATTAGCCTTTGTGTGTTTTTTTTTCTTTTTTTTAATTAATTATAGTTTATTTATTTGAAATGCAATTACAAATCACGCAACATTGGTACTTCAATTTTCTTTCTATATCGACGAAAGTAAACGTACATTTTTTTCTTTATTTATTTATTTATAATTATATATATATATATATATTTGTTTTTAATTAAGATAAAATAAGATGGGTTACCTCTCACCCAGCGCCTCATTTAAAACGTCTCGGCTGGACGTTTCTCCTCTCAACTTGGTCATCGAAAATACATGGCCATCGCTTCACGATGGTCATTGTATTCATAGTACTCTTTCAGTCTGTGTTCATTAACCTTGAACTCGGTACCATCCTTCTCGTTGCAAATCGTCACTACCCCATACGGGTATACCTCCTTCACTCGAAATGGTCCAGCCCATCTAGACTTCAGCTTTCCAGGAAATAATCTTAGCCTTGAATTATATAAAAGCACGAGTTGGCCCACCTTGAACTCCCGCTTTTTATCCTCGAATTGTGTCATTTTTTAGTTCTTTCCCTATAAAGCTTAGCGTTTCATACGCATTAATTTTGATCTCTTCCAATTCATTAAGATGAAGCAATCTAATCTTGTCGGCCTCTTGGAAATCGAAATTTAATCTCTTTATTGCCCAATATGCTTTATGCTCAAGCTCTATGGGTAAATGACATGTCTTTCTATAAATCATCTGATAAGGTGTCACTCCTATCGGGGTTTTGAATGCGGTCTTGTACGCCCATAATGCGTCATTTAATTTTTGCGACCAATCCTTTCGATTTGTACTCACTGTTTTCTCTAAAATCGACTTAATCTCTCGATTTGACACTTCGGCCAACCCATTAGTTTGAGGGTGGTAAGCAAGGGCAACTTTGTGCGTTACGCCATATTTTTTTAAGAGTGTTTTGAATTGTGAATTACAGAAATGTGCCCCCCATCACTTATTATGGCCCTTGGTGTACCAAATCTTGTGAGAATATTTGTTTTAAGGAATTTGCGTACCACCTTCGCATCATTTTTTGGTGTGGCTATCGCTTCCACCCATTTGGAAACGTAATCCACTGCAAGAAGAATAAATAGATTTTCATTTGAGTTTATAAATGGCCTCATGAAGTCAATCCCCCACACGTCAAATACTTCTACCTCTAAGATGTTTGTCGTCGGCATGTTATCCCCCCTATGAATGTTCTCTGTTCTCTGGCAGCGATCACACTTCTTAATAAATATGTGTGCATCCTTAAATAATGTCGGCCAATAAAAATCAGCCTCTAATACCTTCATAGCAGTCCTTTCTCCCATGAATAAGTACGGTACATCCCATAGGTATAATTTCACCTGATGAAGGAATCACTTCCTTTGTTGGTACGTAAAGTCCGGGGAAAAAACTTTACTAACAATATAATTGACAAAGCCGGCGTACCATGGGGAGCTACCTTCCTTGATTGCAAGTAAACATTCATCCGGGAAGCTTTCCTTAATCTCAATATGTCCGTCTTTCTCACACTCATATTTTAGTCGTGATAAGTGGTCTGCTATTGGGTTTTCTGCTCCCTTACGGTCCTTAATCTCGAAATCAAACTCTTGGAGGAGTAAAACTCACCTAATAAGCCTAGCCTTTGCATCCTTTTTATCCACTAAATATCGTATTGTTGTATGGTCCGTGTAAACTATAACCGTAGAACTAATCAAATAAGCACGGAATTTGTCAAAAGCAAAGACCACCGATAGGAGTTCCTTCTCCGTAGTGGTATAGTTTATCTGGGCGTTTATAAGGGTCTTACTAGCATAATGGATTGTGTGAAAGACTTTGTCATGCACTTGACCCAACACGGCCCCTACCGCATAGTTACTTGCGTCGCACATGAGAACAAGAGGCAATGTCCAATCGGGTGCTTTAATATGGGGAGCGGAGGTTAATTTTTCTTTTAAAGTTTGGAAGGCTTCCAAGCACTCATTATTGAAAACAAAAAGAGTATCTTTTTCAAGTAGGTTGCATAAAGGCTTTGATATTTTTGAAAAGTCTCTAATAAAACGTCTGTAGAATCTGGCGTGTCCTAGGAAGCTACGAATGCCCTTGACATTCGTCGGCGGAGAAAGCTTTTCAATGACTTCAATTTTCGCTTGGTCAACTTCTAGTCCTTTATTAGACATCTTGTGCCCGAGCACAATACCGTCACGTGCCATGAAGTGGCACTTCTCCCAATTGAGAATTAGATTAGCTTGCACACACCTACCCAAGGCCTTCTTTAATATCTCTAAGCAACCATCAAATGATTTTCCAAAAACTGAAAAGTCATCCATGAAAATTTCAATACCATCATCCATCAAGTTCGTGAAGATGGAGATCATACAACGTTGGAACGTGGCAGGGGCGTTACATAATCCGAAAGGTATTTTACGGAATGCAAATGTCTCAAACGGGCACGTGAATGTTGTCTTCTCTTGATCTTCAGGTGCTACCATAATCTGGTTATAACCGGAATAACCGTCCAAAAAACAGAAATGTTGGCTACCTGTCAATCTATCTAAGACTTGGTCAAGAAATGGTAGCGGGAAATGATCTTTTCTAGTAACTTTGTTCAATTTTGATAGTCTATACATATCTTTCATCCTGTGACGGCCCTAGTCGGTATGAGTTCATTGTTAGCATTTTTAACAATAGTTATTCCTCCTTTCTTTGGTACACAATGAACCGAACTTACCAACTTACTATCTGAAATGGGATAAATAATGTCCGCGTCAAGCCACTTTATGATTTCTTTCATCACTACTTCTTTCATTTGAGGACTAAGTCTACGTTGATGTTCAATGGATATTTTTTCCCCATCTTCTAATAAGATTTTGTGCATGCAAATGGATGGGCCGATCCCTTTAATGTCGGCAAGAGTCTATCCCATAGCTCCCTTAGACTCCCTTAATACTTCAAGTAATTTTAACTCCTTTATTTTTAATGAAGCATTAATGATGACCGGTAGAGTATTATCTTTCCCTAGAAATACATATTTAAGATGTTCTGGTAGTGGTTTTAATTCTAGTGTAGGTGGTTCAAGGATAGATGGTTTCATTATTTTTGGTTCGCTTGGCCTACTTATCACTTCAAAATTTCTATTTAATGGCAACCTTTCGCAAGAATCAAGCATGTTAACCACCTCTTCCACCTCCTCATCTTCTTCTCTTTCTTTACTGACTAGGATATCTAACAACTTATGTTCTAAATCTTCTTCCTCATGTATCACCCTAGAGGGCACTACAATTTCTTTAATTGAATAACATTCTTCTTTATCATCAGGAAATTTAATAGTCTTAAGAAAATTGAATTTACCTCATATTTGTTAACTCTCATTGTTAGTTCCCCTTTTTAGACGTCTATGAGCATCCGTCTCGTTGCTAAGAAAGGTCTTCCTAAAATAATAGGAACATCCTTGTCTTCATCCATGTCTAACACAACAAAATCGGCTGGGAAGATAAATTTATCTACTTTAGCTAAGACGTCCTCAACAATTCCCTTAGCAAATGCTAAAGATCTGTCGGCCAATTGGAGTGTGAGAGATGTTGAAGCAATCTCTCCAAGACCCAGTTTTGTATAAGTAGTCAAGGGCATCAAATTGATGCTAGCTCCCAAATCACACAATGCTCTCCCGGAAAAGGTTGCTCCTATCAAACATGGTATTGTAAAGCTGTCAGGATCTCTTAGTTTGGAAGGTAGTTTCTTTTGCAATATTGCGCTACACTCTTCGGTTAAAGCTACTATCTCCTTATCAATGAATTTCCTCTCTTTAGACAAGATATCTTTCATGAACTTGACATAACTAGGCATTTGTTCAAGTGCCTCCGCAAATGAAATATTTATAGTTAATTTCTTAAAGATGTCCATGAACTTTTGAAATTGCTTATCTAATTTAGTCTTTGCTAGCCTAGATGGGAAAGGTGGTGGAGGGTAAATAATTTCTTTCTTTTTATTTGTTAGTGGTTGAACTTCAATCTCCTCCCCCTCTTTCTCCTCGTCGGGTTTTTCTTCATGTGGTTCCCCTTGTCTGCTCTCTTGTTCCCTTCTCTCATCATCTCTAGCTTTCTCTAGCAGTCCATCTCCACTTAGGATTTCTACCTCACTCCTTAGAGTGATAGCATTGCAATGATTATTAGGTTCCTCTCTTGTTGGATTGGGTGTGGTATCCGATGGTAGTGATCTCATCGGTCTTTTGCTTAACATAGTTGCTAGTTGTCTAAATGTTGTTTCTAAAGATCTTAGAGACGACTCAATTCCTCTCATCCTAGACTCATTCTTTTGAAACATTCTCATGATGAGTTCGTCGGTTAATTTTCTAGGATTGGGTTGGGTGTTGTGAGAGTTACTGTGAATTTGGTTCAAATTTTGATTAAATCCCGGTTGTTGGTTCATTCCTTGATTATTTTTCCAAGAAAAATTAGGATGATTTCGCCACTCGGGATGGTAATGATTAGCAAATCCCGATGAAATGTGTCTTTGTTGCCCCCCACAAAATTTGATTCTTCAGTGATTTGATTTAATTGTTCAACTGTGAGTGGTGCACCAGGTGTAAGATTCGATAGCACATCTAGTCTCTTATTAATTAAGTTGAATTGTGATGTCATTTGAGCGGCTAAAGAAGTAATTTGATCTACTTGATGTACTCCCAACAGATTACTTGGACCATGTCTTTCATACACTTGATAATTATTAGATGTTAAATCTTCTAGAATTGCGTAAGCGTCTTCTGGATATTTCTTCATTAGGGAGCCTTCTGCGGCTTCGTCTACTGAAATCATGGTTGTGGTTTACAAACCATTATAAAACGTAGAGACTTGTTGATGTTGGGCTAATCCATGATGTGGACATTTTCTTAACAACTCTTTGAAACGCTCCCAAGTGTCGTAAAGAGTTTCCCCATTATTTTGAATGAAGGTAGTTGTCTCTTTTTAATTTTGTCGTTTTAGAGGGTGGGAAATATTTATTTAAAAATTTATCTACCAATTGCTCTCATGTGGTAATACAGTCCCTTGGTAATGATTCTAACCAGTCTTTCGCTCTCCCTTCTAAAGAAAACGGAAATAGTCGTAATAATATTGCATCTTCAGATGTTCCATTAAACTTGAACATGTCACAAATTGCTAAAAAGGTTTTTAAATGGAAGTTTGCATCTTCGTGGCTAAGACCTCCAAACTTATTGTATTGCACCTGTTGCATAATTAGTGGATCCATTTTAAAGTCATTAGCTGCAATGGAGGGTCTAGCTATACTAAAGTGCAAACCTCCTCTCAATGGTGTGTTATAGTCATGACACGTCATTCGTGGGGCTGCAGGTTGACCATTTTGATCAACCTGACCATCGTTATTATTGATATGATGTTGTGCGTTATTATTATCCATCGCAGGATGAATAATATTAACCGTTCTAGACTCTTTTCTATTCTGTCTACAAGTACGTTCGATTTCAGAATTTAAAGATAATAGTTCAACGTGCCGATATCTGGACATGCACTAATAGAATTTCAAAGAGAAAAATACAAATACAAAGAAAATACTTGATCTCTAAGTACTTAGGTTTTACTAATATTGCAAGAGATAACACTAAATCAGTTGCACCTCTCCGACAACGGCGTCAAAAACTTGATACGCCCGAAATAGATGTATATTTTACGCAAATGCACGTGCCGAATCAAGTAATAAAGTGATGAAATAAGTGATCGTTCTCACGAGTAAGTGAATAATTTAATACTCACAATTACTAGCTCTACTTGTTCTTTAAATTCAAGTAGATTAATTTAAAGTAAGTCTAGATTGGAGACAGATAAAAGAGAGCAATAATATTAAATACTAAATAACGTCTATTGAGAAATACTTTTATCAATATGGAGAAGTAGCCTAGTACGTTGATTTCCTTTGTATATTCGATGAGTTTTTAGAGTGACTTTTCATGAAATGATTAATTACTTTTCTGCAACGATTTTAAAGTAGACGTCTTCATCTTTCGATCTCAGAAATCCGTTTATCCTAACTCCCCTAATTATCTCTACTTAGGTGAAGAAGAATATCATAAATACACAAATCGATGTTGCTAGCACAACATTAAATCTCTTTCTCTGTTTATGTTATTTTGGAAATTATATTGCACTTACGTTACTCCTCTCTCGAATTTCGCAGCGCAGTATGAAGATGAAACTTGACTAAGGATTTACGCGACTCCTCTCTCGAATTTCGCCACGCAAAATAAAAGATTCAACACTAAGATAGCATAACTGCTCTCTCGAATTTTGTCACGCCATCTAGAAGAAGAATACTTGATCCAACATTCCATAGATTAAAAACATAAATCCAATAAAGATAGATCTTTAAACATTCATCAAAGAGAAGAAAATTAAATTACCACATCACAACATGCAAAGTACTCTCAACATATACTGCTTAAAAGTTTAGTTCATAGTGATTGGAAAAACACACCACACAATAAGAAGGATCTTACTAGACATGATGATGAAAGGTTAAATACTGCAGAATTTCCTCACGAATCTCGATCCAAAACCTTCTTTCTTCTTGCCGGTGCGCCAAAACCCTAATCTTTTCCTTGGGGAAGAAGATGGTTTTCCTTCCTTCTCTAATCTCCAATAGATCTCCAATAGATCTCCCATTTAGTTGGTTTTTACTTTAAAAACGTCAGCCCCCCTTGGAAGGGACACATCCTTCCATATTTAAAAGTTGCGGCAATTTAAATTTTGGATCTCGTCATTACTGTAACATCGAAAACTGGATGTTGCAACAACTGCCTTAGGCAAAAATTGAGTATCCAGCTTTGCTTCTTGGAGTTGATTTCTTTGACGGTTCTTGCATGGAAATCATGAAATATGACCAAATTAATATAATATACCATAAATCTATATTTAATCATATTTTTAATCATTTAAACTCATTTAATATTAGTTTCAATAAACAAAGAAGTAGAAAACATAAGCTTAGATAACTTCATTTGAGAAGTTATCACGAGCAACAAAGGAAGTTAAGTCAGTAGCATCGTCAATGTCGAGAGTGTGAATACCAGAAATGATGTCATACAAGTGTTGAAGATTGCCCTTGCCTGAGTAAAGTGAATGAAGCCCGTCTCATATGGCCCTAGCCGTCTCATGATACATGGTCATACGGTAAGGTTCACCATCAAGGGAGTTGAGAATCCACGTTTGAACACGCCCATTATTACAAACCCAGTCATCGATAAGAGTAGCGAGAACATCGGTGTTAAGTCATGCAGAAAGCCCTTGGACTGAATAACTCGGCGAACAGAATATGCTCATTCAACAAAGTTCTTCTTCTCTGTCAGAGTGATAGTTGTGATGCGTAACTCGTCACATAGTTCAGGAGGCGGAGCAGATACGGCTGCGGGAGAAGAAGTAGCAGTAGATGTATCCATGAGAAAGAGGGGCAGCCGGTTACACAGGACAGCTAGCCAGCAGACCGCTCAAAAGACAAGTCGCAGTGGCAAGAAGAGCTAGTCGCAGCGGCAAGAGACAGGTCGCTCCACTAGTAAGCCGCGGTAAGAAGAGCAGGACAGCTGCAAGGAGAGCTCGTCGCAGCGGCAAGGAGAGCTAGTCGCAGCGGCAAGAAACAGTCTGCAACACTAGTTAGCCGCCGTAAGAAGAGCTAGTCGCAGCGGCAAGGGGCAGTCCGCAACACTAGTTAGCCGCAGTAAGAAGAGCAGGTCAGAGGGAAGGAGAGCTAGTCGCAGCGGTCAAGGGACAGTCCGCAACACAAGTAAGCCGCGGTAAGAAGAGCAGGTCGCAGCAGCAAGGGCAGTGGCAGCGGGCTAACCGCACGGCCAAGCAGAACAATCTGTGGGCGAACAAAAATACACACCAAGCGGCCAGGCAACAACTCAGGGAGAAGTCGCAGTGGACAGCCCGCGTGACAAGGAGACGCGCGAGGAGAATAGAGAAGCAGACCGCGCGGGTAGAACAAGGATGGTGTGGTCAGATAAGTCAGACCGCGCGATCAGAAGAAGTGAGAAGAGTACGACTAAGAAGAGAAGTAGGCACGAGGAGTAGGGATCCACCTTGCGGTAGCAGAAGATGGCTATAAAAGCCAGGGGAGAGATGAAAGCCCGACTGGTAAAGATACAGGCCAAACTCTGTTAGCATAAGAATATGAACATTGAGTTTATGAACAAGTTTTATAATAAATTTTAATGATAAAATAATATATTTTCCAACACCTATTACGACTCACGCAAAGATAACTATCACTAGCAGAGAGATCTTCCCTTATGAAATTATTAAAAAATTAGAGATTAATACATGTACATGACTACATGAGAGAGCCCGTCTGGTAGAGATTGATCGGGAAAAATCACAGAAACAGCGAGATGCGGGTAAACGAAAAGTGACAGAAACTCCAAGTCAGGATGAAGTGCAAGGAAAAGAGAATAAATCATTCCAATCTGGCACAACTATCAGTAATGTGTCTCAATCAACTGCAACAAAACATGTGAAGTGTGGAAGAATGCATCGAGAAGACTGTCTGATTGGACTATGTTATTACTGTCGTCAACCTGGGTGTTGAACCCGGGAAAATCTCCAGTCCAAAATATTCGGATCTAAGTGCAGCCAGAGGTTACTTGACCCAGCGATTCGACATACCCGGCTCTGAAGATAAAACAAGAGATAAAAACGACTAGAGCACCCAAACGTTGCAGCAGGGAGGTCCCACCACGTACCTGAAAGCTTAGAAGAGTTTCCCCACCACAAACAAAATGGTTGAGCTCCTGCAGGGGAGGGATCCTCTGCTCCCGGTGAGAGTCAAACTGCCCACGTCGAGCCTCGACGATCTCGGCCTCCACTCAGGAGGAGCTAAACCAAATGGGCCTGGGCGAGGATGCCGACGCCCCGGCAGGCGAGTCTGCTCACCCCAGTCCTCTGTCGCGTGATCCTGCAGCCAATCCTCCATTGTAAACCAAGGCAGATCGTCCTAGCGAGGTGTTGTCCATTCCACCTGCTCCAACCGATGTTATCCCTTCCACCGAGGTACTCTCCTTCTCGTCTGTGCATATGAAGTCGGTCGCTCTTCTGAGGTGTTGACCACCCCGCAAGGTACGGAGTATGTGGCTAAAGGTTGCCTCCGTAATTCTTATTCCTGGTTGCTTCTTCTGACGAGCTCCATTCATATTTAGTCGTGCCCAAAAAGCCCGATCGGGCCGGGTTGGGCCAGGCCCGATCGGGCCCTGGCTTTTTGCCAACCGGGCTCTGGCCCCCTCTCGAAGAGGGGCCTGATTAAGGGCCTTAAGGCCTGGCCGGGCCGGCCTGATTTCCCTATTTAGGCGGGATTAAAATCCCGCCTATTAAATTTAATAGGCGGGATTTTAATACCGCTTATTTAGGCAGGATTAAAATCCCGCCTAAATGGTAATCCCGCCTAAATGGTAATCCAGCCAGGAGGCGGGATATTCCGCCGGCCTGGGTATCTGGCCAGGCTAGGCCCGGCGCCTGGGCTTACCCGGGCCTGGCCCGAGCTGGGCACCGAGTCAAAACGGCCCTGTAAGAGCCCTCAGCCTGGGCTAAGCCTGGGTCGGTATTTTTGTTGGGTCCATTGCCCACAATGTTCCATAGATTGGATTTGAAAAGGCATCACCATCAAGACTAAGATCATAGTTGTATTTGATGTTGTTTAAGCTCATCATGTGCAGAATGTTCCATGGAACAAGTCTAAACAGGTTGTATAAGTGATGTGACAGGTGGTCACAAAGTGAAGATGCTGGGAAGGCAGGAAGTAGCCTAAGTGGTCAAGCCAGGTAAACTCTTACCTATGATGTAGGCTGACAGAAATCTGTCTAAATCCACAGGCGTTGAGTGATGAAGACACACTCAACGCCATACAGCTAAAGGTTGTGAGTTGAACTCAATTCAGAAATTCGTCGAACTGAGTTCAGAGTTCGTCGAGCTGAGCTCACCATTCGTCGAGCTAAGTTCAGAGTTTGAGACTCTGAGTTCGTCGAGTTCAGTTCAGAAAATTCGTCGAACTGAGTTCAGAGTTCGTCGAGCTCAGTTCGCTATTCGTCGAACTCAGTTCAGTTGTAGAACTAAATTGCAGAAAATTTTATCTAAGGCAAAAAATGTTGAGTGATGAAGACACACTCAACTCTCTCAACGCCAGAGAAGCAGGAATATCTTGGCTAAGGAAAAAGCGCTGAGACAGCTGAGACCGCAGAGAAGAAACCGCTGAGACAGGAGTTGCTCTCAGCAAAACCGCTGAGACCGCTGAGACAGTTAATGTGCAAAAACCGTAAGAGAGCAGATAAGAAGAAAGCGTTGAGACAAAAGCTTGTCTCAGCTAATAATGAAAAAGCGTTGAGACCGCTGAGAAGAAACCGCTGAGACAGGAGTTGGTCTCAGCACAACCGCTGAGACAAGTGTTTGTCTCAGCTGAGAACAAGAAAGCGCTGAGACAGTTAAACAAAAAAATGGTTAAGGCAAAAAACGTTCAGTGGAGGTTGTTCACTCAACGCTATCAACGTCTAGTGAAGACAGAAAATCTGTCCAAGTGTTTTGGCGTTGAGTGATGCTTACCCACTCAACGCCTATGCTAATGTTGTTTGATTTTTGGCTAAGTCCACAACCGATGACGTCAGCAAGTCAACAAGTCAACATATTTCAAATTAGTGGCGGAATGGCTACAGTACGCGACAAATATTATCGCAGACCTACTGCACGACAGTTGGCGTTAAAGTAAAATTGTTGTTGGACATTAATTATGTGGGGCTCACTGCTCAAGAGACGTTGGGTCAACAATCAATAAAACAAAAGAGGCGTACGGAGGAAAATAGACTTCAGGGAAAAAGAAATCAAGTTAGTTCTTCTTCTTCGCCATTGTTGTGGAGCTGAAAAACAGGAAGCTCTAGTCTACAGATAGAGAGCAAGTTAGTTGTTGGATCAAGACCATCAACAGCAAGATTGTTGGTGTCATTCTCACCTGCACCAGAAAGTTAGTTCAGAGAATTTTCTCTGAGGGAAAAGTTAGCAGTCAAGGGCCGACCCTTGCTGCAGGTTCTTCACAGTTCCAGCAACACAAGCACTTGAAGATTTTTATCTGGAAGCTGTGAAGAGAAGAAAGCTTGAAGAACCTGAAGGAAGACACAGGGGACCTTTCACCAAGAGTCAAAGTTAGGGCTAAATCACCTCAGCCCAGGAAAGGAGAAAAAGGCAGAACTATTCCAGTCTGCAAAGTTAGAGTTGTGATTTTCTCAGCTCAGGTTGCAGCAATTAGCTGCAGTAACTTCACTGACCAGAAGGAAAATCCCTGGTGCTGTGAAGAATTAGTTAGGGCTGAGCTTCAATCTCAGTTTAGGAAGTGGCAGAACATTGCTCTGCAAGTAACTTCCAGCACAAGTAATAACTTGGTGTTGTGGAAGTAGTTAGGACAAAGTAGATCTTAGTTCAGTGAAAATAGACTCAGGAAATAAATTCATGTAGTCAATGTTGGACTGAGCCAATCTCAGTCAAGAAGCTTGACACAGAGAAATATCTTTTGTGTCAAGAATATTCATCAACCCACCTTCATCCTGTAGGATTCAGTTTACCTGAATCTGAGTTGTAGGTGACTTTTAGTCACTGAGCTGTAGGTGCCCTGTTGGAGTACTAAGGTAGGATCCAAGTGTGGATCTGAGCTGTAAGTCTTAATTGCCTGAGATAGGAGAGTGTTGCTCTCTGAGTGTAGGGTATTTGTGCCTGAGATAGGTGACAAGTTTGTCACTGAGTTGTAGGTGCCTGGAGGGGCACTGAGGTAGGTACCTGGAGGGGTACTGAGTTGTAGGAGTGTTGCAGCACTCTGAGAGTAGGGCCTTGTGCCTGAAGTTGTAGGGCTGAAAAACATGAGTTGTAGGCCTTAGAGATAAGACTGAGGTAGGTGGCTTGCGGGTCACTGAGTGTAGGAGCACTGCAGAGCGCTGAGGTAGGATCCTTTGGGATCTGAGGTAGGGCTGTCCTCTCAGCCTGAGTGTAGGGCTTAACAGCCTGAGGTAGGTGGTCTGCTGACCACTGAGTGTAGGCCTTTGTGGCTGAGAAGTGAGTCTTGGAGGAGACTTGAAGAACCTGCGGGATCTGAGGTGTAAGCTCTTAGGAGCAGTTTGGAGGAGTTTGTGCCTAGTCCAACAAGTTAGTTGGACAGGTGGGAGGGAAAGTGGATGTACCCAATTGGGGAACCACTATAATTCTTTGTGTGCTTTTCTGTGGTTGTTTTCTTTTCTTATTTATAGGTGTTAAGGACAAGCTCTAAATCACACTAAGCTGAAAGATAAAAGAAAACAACAAGATATTATAAACAAAGCAAAAGATAGCCTCAAAGAGACCAATAACTTATTCACCCCTCCCCTCTAGGTGATTTAGTTATTCTTGAAACATAGACTTTCAAGTGGTATCAGAGGGAGGTTACTCAAAAAGGATTTAACAATCTGAGTTAACCTCCAAGGATAGCCAAAAAGGTTACACTTGTGGGTTCAAAAAAGAGCCACAGGGAATGGAGCTTCAAGTCTGCAACAAGAAAAACTTTAAGACTTAGAAAGAAAGGATCAGGCAGATCATGGAAGTCAGTGATCCTAGAGTTTTGGCTTCTGTTCAAGAAGGACCCTTTATTCCCTTGAGAGTCTCTACATTAGATGCAAGCATCCAGACCCCAAAGAGTTATGCGGAGATGTCTGAAGATGAAATCAACTTGGCATATATGGACAAGAGGGCACAACACATCATGGTGAGTGTCATGGATGACTCAACCCTCATGAGAGTGGTCCACTGCAAGTCAGCCAAAGAGATGTGGGATTCTCTCACTGGTTATATGGAAGGGACAGTGGAAGTCTGTATTTCTGACAATGGTTCAGAATCTGAAGAAGAAAAAAAAGCCTTCATTGGGCTAGTGGTTGCTGCTGCTAAAGATGAAGTTGTTGCAGCAGGAGAAGTCAATCTTTCAGATGCTAGAATGGAGATCAGGGACCCTCTGTCACAATTAGAAAGTGATTCAGAGGTGGATGATGAAGAAGATGATGACTGCAGTTATTATGGACTAATTGTCATGATAGAAGAAGAAGAATCCTGCCAGTATCAGCCTGGTCCAGATCAGGTACAATCCTTGTCTGGTTCCTCTTATTGTTCAGTTCATGAGTCTTGCTCAGAATCTAATGCTTCCTCATCAAGTGATGATGAGGGTCATTTGACAGATGATGATATCAATCATTCTGTTCTTCTGAAAGCTTTCAAGGAAAGCAGGCTGCTTGTTAAGAAACAAGCAGAGAAAATTGACTCCCTCCAGCTAGCTGCTTCCCAGCAAGATGAGACTTCATCATTGCTATCTCAGAAAGAGAGGGAAGTTGCTCATCTGAAGATCATGGTAAATATTCATGTTGAGTCTATCAAATATAAGGACTCTATGATCAAGGCTCTTGAAGAGAAACTTGGAATGGAGAAGATGATAGTGGCCAATTTCTCTAAAATAGATGTTATTAAGAGAAAATCTGAATCTGAGTGGATTACAAAAGTTATCCAATCTCAGAGGAGAGGTCAAGCTCCTGTTGTGCCACAGTCAACCTTTCATAAGGTAATCATCCCTTCTCATAGGAATGACCAGGACTGCATGTATGGTCACTATAAAAATGGGAATTCTTCTTATAAGAATACAAGAGTATCTTCCAATGAAAGAAAAAAGGATAGGGGAATGAGTGCCTTTAAGGCTCCCCATGAAAAAGTACAAATGGCCCATGCTGGACCATTTATATTTGGTACCTCAGCCCCAACTCACAAGGGAAAGGCAGTGGCTTTCACTCAAGCCCATCCAGCAAGGACTCAGACTAAGGGTCAGTCTACCAGTAAGCCTAATTTGGCTTATTCTGATGATATAAACAACTTGTCCTCTGCAATGAAGACAACTGTAAATACCATTCAGGACAATCAAAGAAAGTCTGCTGGAAGAACGACCTTCAGTCAGATCCTTGCTGAAAGGAACTTGAAGAAAGTTGCTGCTCGTCTTCCTTCTGTTCAGTCAACAGTTAACCACACTGGAAAACCTGCCCAGAAAAGAAGATATAATATCCATGAGTGTTGGTGTTGTGGCAAGTTGGGGCATTTTGCCCTAAATTGCTGACACAATCCTTCTCTGTCTAGAGCAAGAGTTAGCCTACTTGTCAGAAATTCTGCAGGTATGCAAGTCAGATTTCAGGCTAAAAGAAACCTAGGACCCAATACCCATTGGGGTCCTAAGGTAAGGTAATTCTGTTTTGCAGGTTAGTCTAAGTGTTCATCCCTCATGTGGCACTTGGACAGAAGATGTTCCAGAACTTGGACTGGAACAAGAAAGTCTTCTTATGGTTCATACCCTAGTGAGGGAAGGACCTAAGATCAACAGTTGGTGATGCATTTGACCATCTAGGTTATTCCTCTTATTGCCCAAGAGGAAGAGAATGTTGAGTGAAATCCTGAAGGACAAGTGCACACTCATGGTTGAAGGCCAGCTGGATCCAGCCAGCAGGAATGTCTGATTGGACAAAGTCTTGCTGCCACACCAGCAAATCTGAGAAGGAGCACATAATGCTCAGATGAAAAGGCTTTCAAGGTTCAAGTGGTCTTAAAGTCCAGCAGCTGCATGAGAAATTTCGGCCTCAAGAGAAGAGAAAGCTAGCAGCTGCACCAATGGTATCATCTGCAATCAGTTAGGGGGAGAAGAGAATCACAGCAGACCAGCTCTCCCTGTCTATTCAGAAACCAAGAAGGGATTGATCAAGTGGTGATCAAGAGTGGAGATCAATGTAATGATCAAGATAGTACTGAGTGGGTTGAACACTCTTGTACTGCTAATCAGAAAGCTGAAGCCAAAGGAAAGTCAGATGCTAAAGAAGGGGAGAAGATCTGGCTCAACAAAAAGAAATTGTGCAAGTAGGAATGACAAGGATGCTCCTGTTGAGGGGGAGCAAGCTCAGCACCTGCAGAAATGATGACAGGAGATGCTCCTGTAAAGGGGGAGCATGTCCAGCACTTGCTGGAACAAGATCAACCTCCTGTTGAGAAGAAGCAAGCAGCTGTTGCAGTAGATCAGCTGTCACAACAGCTGATCAGTTTGTCTTAAGGACAATACACAGACCAAGGGGGAGTATGAGAAGAGGGACAGCTAGCAGCCAGCTCAAGAGGATCCATGGTTCACTCAAGTTGAACTATGTTAGCAGCTAGTTCAAATGTTGCAGTGTTGTGTTGTATTACTGTATCAACACTGAAGGTATGACTCCTAAACTAGCAGACTGATCACTTGGATGATTTCCTTAGTAGTATCAACATAAGACTTTGTCTAGGATCATGAGATAATCTTTCATGATATTTTCTACTCAATCAATAGATATTCCTATTGAAGAAGACAGAAAGGGGGAGATATGTGTGGCAATACATAAGGGGCAATGCTTCTAGTGTTGTTCCACTTAAGTATTAAGTGATATAAAGGAGAGTTCATATTACTTGAGCAATTGCTCAAGTAGAATGAAGGTACACTGACTTAATGAGTTAAGTCAATACAATTAATTATGAGCACACTGTATTAATATAGCATATGCTTGCAGTTGTAGCAGATTATAAACTACAGTTGCATGAATTTAGAAACATATTATGTTAATGCCTCTTAGTGCTTTTGTGTGTTCTGCCTTCTTCAAATAGGGGGAGATTGTTGGGTTCATTGCCCACAATGTTCTCTAAATTGGAGTTGAAGAGGCATCACCATCAAGACTAAGAGCATAATTGTATTTGATGTTGTTTAAGCTCATCATGTGCAGGATGTTCCGTGAAAAAAGTCTAGACAGGTTGTCTAAGTGATGTGACAGGTAGTCACAAAGTGAAGATGCTGGAAAGGCAGGAAGTAGCCTAAGTGGCCAAGTCAGGTAAACTCTTACCTATGATGTGGGCTGACAGAAATCTGTCTAAGTCCACAGGCGTTGAGTGATGAAGCACACTCAACGCCATACAGCAAAAGGCTGTGAGTATAACTCAGTTCAAAAATTTGTCGAACAGAGTTCAGAGTTCGTCGAGCTGAGCTCACCATTCGTCGAGCTAAGTTCAGAGTTTGAGACTCTGAGCTCGTCGAGCTCAGTTCAGAAAATTCGTCGAACTGAGTTCAGAGTTCGTCGAGCTCAGTTCGTCATTCGTCGAACTCAGTTCAGTTGTCGAACTAAATTGCAGAAAGCTTTATCAAAGGCAAACAACGTTGAGTGATGAAGACACACTCAATGCTCTCAACGCCAGAGAAGCGGGAATATATTGGCTAAGGAAAAAGCGCTGAGACAGCTGAGACCGCTGAGAAGAAACCGCTGAGACAGGAGTTGGCCTCAGCAAAACCGCTGAGACCGCTGAGACAAAACCGCTGAGATAATTAATGTGCAAAAACCGCTGAGACAGCACATAAGAAGAAAGCGCTGAGACAAAAGCTTGTCTCAGCTAATAATGAAAAAGCGTTGCGACCGCTGAGAAAGAAACTGCTGAGACCGGAGTTGGTCTCAGCACAACCGCTGAGACAAGTGTTTGTCTCAGCTGAGTACAAGAAAGCGCTGAGACAGTTAAGCAGAAAAATGGTTAAGGCAAAAAACGTTGAGTGGAGGTTGCTCACTCAACGCTGTCAACGCCTAGTGAAGACAGAAAATCAATCTAAGTGTTTTGTCGTTGAGTGATGCTTACCCACTCAACGCCTATGCTAATGTTGTTTGATTTTTGGTTAAATCCACAGCTGATGACGTCAGCAAGTCAACAAGTCAACATCTTTCAAATTAGTGGCGGGATGGCTATAGTATGCGACAAATGATGTCGCGGACCTACTGTACGACAGTTGGCGTTAAAGTAAAGTTGTTGTTGGACATTAATTATGTGGGGCCCACTGCTCAAGAGCTGTTGGGTCAACAATCAATAAAACAAAAGAGGCGTACAGAGGAAAATAGACTTTAGGGAAAAATAAATCAAGTTAGTTCTTCTTTTCTGTCATTGTTGTGGAGCTGAAGAACAGAAAGCTCTAGTCTACAGATAGAGAGCAAGTTAGATGTTGGATCAAGACCATCAACAGCAAGATTGTTGGTGTCATTCTCACCTGCACCAGCAAGCTAGATCAGAGAATTTTCTCTGAGGGAAAAGGTTGCAGCCAAGGGCCGACCTTTGCTGCAGGTTCTTCACAGTTCCAGCAACACAAGCACTTGAAGATCTTTATCTGGAAGCTGTGAAGAGAAGAAAGCTTGAAAAAACTGAAGGAAGACACAGGGGACCTTTCATCAGGAGTCAAAGTTAGGGTTGAATCACCTTAACCCAGGAAAGGAGCAAAAAGCAGAACTATTCCAGTCTGTAAAGTTAGAGTTGTGATTTTCTCAGCTCAGGTTGCAGTAGTTAGCTGCAGTAAATTCACTGACCGGAAGGAAAATGCCT
This sequence comes from Platanthera guangdongensis, assembly GCA_039583875.1. Lineage (NCBI taxonomy): Eukaryota > Viridiplantae > Streptophyta > Magnoliopsida > Asparagales > Orchidaceae > Platanthera > Platanthera guangdongensis. The sequence goes on along the minus strand of CM077157.1, from coordinate 33,347,813 downwards.
GGTGCTGTGAAGTAGTTAGGGCTGAGCTTCAGTCTCAGTTCAGGAAGTGGCAGAACATTGTTCTGCAAAGTTCAGGAAGTGGCAGAACATTGTTCTGCAACTAACTTCCAGCACAAGTAATTACTTGGTGTTGTGGAAGTAGTTAGGACTAAGTAGATCTTAGTTCAGTGAAGGTAGACTCAGGAAATAAATTCTTGTAGTTATTGTTGGGCTGAGTCAGTCTCAGTCAAGAAGCTTGACACAGAGAAATATCTCTTGTGTCAAAAATATCCATCAACCACACCTTCATCATGTAGGATTCAGTTTACCTGAATCTGAGTTATATGTGACTTTTAGTCACTAAGTTGTAGGTGCCCTGCTAGGGTATTGAGGTAGGATCCAAATGTGGATCTGAGCTATAAGGCTTAATTGTCTGAGGTAGGAGAGTGTTGCTCTCTGAGTGTAGGGTCTTTGTGACTAAGATAGGTGACAAGTTTGTCACTGAGCTGTAGGTGCCTGGAGGGGCACTGAGGTAGGTACCTGGAGGGATACTAAGTTGTAGGAGTGTTGCAGTACTCTGAGAGTAGGTCCTTATGCCTGAAGTTGTATAGCTGAAAAGCCTAAGCTGTAGGTCTTAGAGATAAGGCTGAGGTAGGTGGCTTGCGGGTCACTGAGGGTAGGAGCACTGCAGAGCGCTGAGGTAGGATCCTTTGGGATCTGAGGTAGGGCTGTCCTCTCAGCCTGAGTGTAGGGCTTAACAGCCTGAGGTAGGTGGTCTGCTGACCACTGAGTGTAGGCCTTTGTGGCTGAGAAGTGAGTCTTGGAGGAGACTTGAAGAACCTACGGGATCTAAGGTGTAAGCTCTTAGGAGCAGTTTGGAGGAGTTTGTGTCTAGCCCAACAAATTAGTTGGATAGGTGGGAGAGAAAGTGGATGTACCCAATTGGGGAACCACTATAATTCTCTGTGTGTTTTTTGTATTTGTTTTTCTTTTCTTATTTATAGGTGTTAAGGACAAGCGTAGATCACCCTAAGCTGAAAGATAAAAGAAAACAACAAGATATTATACACAAAGCAAAAGATAGTCTCAAAAAGACCAATAACCTATTCACCCCCCCCCCCCTCTAGGTGATTTAGCTATCCTTGAAACATAGACTTTCAATTTTTCGGGTCGAGCCTAGTCATGCTTTTTCAGGGTCGGGCTCGGGCCGACCCTCCGAGCCCGGTCTTTTTGAACACGCCTATTCCTATTGTAGAGAAAACGTCACCGGTGAACCCTGGCAGCCCAAGCAACGCCTCGCCGAGTAGAAGCCACCCGCCAACTACTTCATCCATCGCCCCGAGCCCTACGACTCACCACACGATGTGGTTGCATCTGGGTACTGGGCGGCAGATTTACAGCTCGGCGCCTCCTCCGGCAGGCGCTTCCCCCCATGGGGTTGGTGGAAGCGCGCCGCCTCCTCCCTCCTCGTGCAGCGGCGGGAATGGGAAGACACAACCCGCTGGCCCTCCGGCCCCCGGCGACCGCCGACCACCGGACCTTCGGGGGAAGGCGCGGACAGAACTCTATGTCGAACCCTCCGCGCATCATCACAGCTCGCAATTCCATAGGGGACAGCACGGTGGGTCGCTTTTCCGGACACCGGGATTCACACCATCGGAGCCCTTCTCCGCATCGGCCACGCGCCTCTCCACGGCAGATCCCACCTCACCGGGATCGCCCTTTTCCTCGGCATGAGTCCCCCGCCCGAGAGCGGTCCCCTCATCGGCGTGAGTCAAGGCCGCAGATATCGTGCGTTGGTGACAATCTTTCCATGTTGGATCCTTCGGTGCATTTATTCCTTCTCGCTGCTTGTACAAATATCAGCGAGTTTTTCTGCAGGTCACCCCGCCACGCCTAGGGCAGCGCTGATCGACGTGCCATCGGTCTTCCGTTTTGCGAGTACCAGAAAAAGGTTGTCTCAGTGTATCTTGACTTGGAAATAAAGTTTGATCAACTGGCAATTTGCGAGCCACACCAACGCCTGGGCTCACTGGAGACTCGTGTTGCCAAGCTGGAAGAATTAGAGGTGCGTTTGAACCTCGCGGAGTCTCACTTCTATGCAAACAACCATATGGATCAGCGTCTGGGTATGGTGGAGCATCGACAGGTCCAGCTACACAACAAACTCCACGGGATTCAGGCGAGCATTGGTTCGGTCGGGGGTTAGCGAGGATGGACGACGACATCCGACAGTGCGAGGAGCAGTTGGCTATGGAGAACGAGTCCCTCCGGCGGGAGCATGAGCGAGGATGGTCGGGGAGACATGCCCAACCCGCAGATCGGCCCGGAAACCTCCAGATGCAATAATTTTCTTCTACTTTTTTGCTTAGTTATTTTTGCCTTTGTTTTGTAATAATTAATTATTTAGACTCTCTGTTATATTTATAATAAGCTCACCTCTGTTGGCTCATAATTTGATGTTTTGTCGTTTTAATTATGTAACTGGCGATAATAGTTTGCGCACTCTGTTGTATTTGTGAGTATGTTGAGGCAGGTCGCTACGTTTGTCTGATGTCGCTTGTACTCCTTTTGCGCCGCTGGCGAGTATACGAGTCGTGCCAAACGCATAGGGCTGAGTTCTTCTCGCGACGGGTGATTCGTGATGTGCCTACTACAGCTACGGAGGTGCGCTCCCCCCCTTTTGTTTTTGTCTATAAATAGGTGGGGAGGAGGGGACAGAACTGCGCTGTTTTTTGCGAAACTCACCTTTGCTCGTTCGTTTTTTTTTTGCTATCTGATACTCGCTGGTCGCCACTAGCTGTTCAGCATGGTTTCTGTCGAGCATGTGCATGCTCGCAAGGTCAATCATGTTGCAGTGTTCAGGAACATGATCTTCAAGAAGCTTATTATAGATGGTGCTGATCTTCAGGACTTCAAGCATCGATTCTTCCCACCCACCGAGGAGGGCCTTCGCGCGAGGATACCCCGATCCTTCGAGCGCATTAATTTGTTCTTCCCCGACCGGGTGGTGCTGCCTATTCGCCACTTCGAGGTCGGCCTCTGCCTTCCTCTGTGGCCTGAGTTCTGTGAGATCCTCCGCCACTTAGGGCTCATGCCAGCTCAGATCAACCCCATGGAGTGACGATCATTGTTGGGTATCTCTCCTTCCTCAGATCGGAGATCTTCTACGACTTGGAAGCGAAGGGGTGAGGTGGAACCAGGGGCAGGGAGGAAGAGAAGGGGTGAGGTGGAACCACAGAAGAAGGGTTGCGGGTAGGGAAGGGAGACCGCAGAGTGCGGATAGAGGGGAGACCGACGGTTAGAAGAAGCCTATCCGCGGGGTGCAGATAGAGGGAAGACCGGCGGTTAGAGAAAGAATATCCGCAGAGAGCAGAGAGGAATCGGTTAAGGACTGTATTAGCTTTGATACCATGTAGAGAAGTACACAGACGGGAAAAAATGTGTAAACTTTGTATATCCTTCTTATGTATGTAAATTGATGTAACCCAATTTAGGGGTTTTCAAAATTAAACATTTTTTCAAACAAGTTATTATATATATTAAAAAAAAATAGTTAGGGTTTTGTAAAACACTGTGACCTTTTAGTTTGAAAGAGGGGCCAAGCGGCCAAATCAAGCTTTCGCGCGCAAATTCACTCTAGACCGTTTGAACTTCACGAGAACATTAATCGTTATCCGAACGAATTATTCTGCGGCGTCTAACGAATGGATCCGTTGCGAGATTCTCACCACCACAAGCACATCACAAGCAAAAATTTATGGATAACGGTTATTTAAAACAACGCGAACGTAGAGACAAGCTTAACTTAATTACTTTAGGCCGCATAAAATTAAGCTAATAATAAGTTGCAATGGTGAGTGAAGTTACCAAGGGATTGATTCTCGTTCGCGCACAGTCAGCGCACAGGAGAACCACGCACGAGAGTCACGCCCAACTGGCGGAAGAAGAGAGTCGGCGTCGACGCCAGTCGATAGGCCGTCGGAGTCAGGTTGTGTCGACGGCAACCTAGTCGGGGGAGGTGGATACCGGAGTGGAAGGCGGCGTCGCCGACGCTAGATACTACCCAAGCCGTCGGAATAGAGTTCCGATGTCGACGACGGCCTGAAGCGCGCAAAAACTGGAAGGCCCGGTGGTGGAGCCTAGCGGAGTCGCCGGCGAACCGTCAGGGGAAGGTTGCAGGCGTTACTGGGGGAGGTGCGTTCGATCAGGGCTCTGACTGAGTCACCATGATTAGGAATGGCTCCGCCGTGACTGGACTTTCTGCGGTTGTACGGTGGTTGTTGGTCTCTTGTCGGTATTACAGAGGGGACAAATTAATTTGTTCCTCTGATTTACCCGGGATGCCTTGCTTCTTCTTGTCCGTGATGTTAAATAGCAAGGGCAAAATTCCTTTCCAAGTCATTTGATTATTTTCCAATTTGAGGTTTCTTCCCAATTTATTATTTTCCTAATCTTATATTCACTATTCACGGTAGGCAGTGAATTCTTTCCAAATGCCATGGGTCATTTTTCTAAAGAAAATGATTATTTTCCAACCCTTTTATTTCCAAATACTATTGAGTATTTTCCTCTTACGTTTTAATGGCGGTTTACTTAAACCTTAAAGTTATGCATTCTTAAATAATTTTAAGCTTGCCTCTATCATCCTAACTACCCAAATTACCAGACCTTTTTATTTAGGATCTCATCGGACGGTCAACCCGAAGAGCCAAACAATTTTCATATAAAAGCAGGTGCGCGGAAGAGATGCACGATAAAAAGTAAAACTGAAAAATAAAATGCAAGACTTAGGATGCGACAAAGGATGCATCATAAATACAAGTATGAGTACATATATATTGGGAGAGAAGGGAGAGAAGAGTCCTTTTTTCAAGATGTGGGACAATTACATAAAAAGGAAGAAGGTCTATGACGAGCCATTATATGGACTTTTACATGTTCTTTTTCTAACAATATTAACCAATTAATTAATACTAATTAATTTCCATATCACAACGGTTTACATGTTCGAGCTTCGGTGGTCCCGACGAGGAGTAGCCGCTTCGATGAATACGTGAGGGTAATAGTTTCACGTTTGCAAATGGAAGAGGGTTATCTAATGTCTTAAACAGAATTCGAAACTTGGATTGAGAAGCTCATTCAATTCAATTGTAACATTGATTTCTATCATAGTCATGCAAATCACTGAAACTTCGTGAGAGAAAAAGATGCATCTTGTGTGGTTCTTGTTACCTATGTTGATGGCATCTTTCTCACATGAAATGATACTTCTAGCAAGAACGCAACTCTATCTGCGTAAGCTTTTGTTATGAAGTACATGGGTGTTGTGTTATGTCAATGGAAGTATGTCGTGACTTTCTTGAAGAGACCGGCTTACTTGGAATATGCGAAACAATAAACTCCTATGTCTATGGGCATCGACTTCTAGGATGTGACATCTCCACTTAAGGATGTGACTCGTTACAAGCACTTGGTTGGTAAGCTCATTTACCTCAATGTTATGAGACTTAGAGTTGGGTTGTAGTTGGTACTATGAACCACTTCATGCATGCAACTAAATAGTGTCATCAAGATGGTGAATATTGTGGAAGGGCGCAAGAAGCATGTGAAATTGTGAATTCAAGTGATTTAGAACATGAGAATTAATAACTGTTTCAGGCTGTTAGCCATAAATTACAGCTAGCTAAACAGGAGCTATTTCCCCTTTATAACGGTCGGGCTACAAAAAAATTGAAATAGGAAATTTTTCTAGCCAAAGGAAGTAGTAATCAAAGTACAATTCAATTTCAAGCATAGTCAAGCAATCTAGAAAATCTTCTCCTAATCCAAATCCTAAGCGAATAAAAAATAAAATTAAGATCAACACTTAAAAAATAGTTGGGCAGCACAGTAATATGATATTAGATTCGTCGCAACAAGAAACTATGATTTGCAAAAGGAACGTAGGAGAAGGGCAACCTGGCAGGTGATTGTGCCGTTGGACTTAACCCTAGCATTCCCGTAGGGGATGAGATCGAGGTCGACGATATCTATTATCCCGTCGTTAAATATCTTCGCCAGGTGATTAACGATGAACTTGGCGCTGTAAGGACAGAGGGACTCGTAATAGAGAGCCAGCGAGACCTTCGCATCGTCGCCGGCGAAAGCTGGGGAAGTGAAGAGGGATGAGAAAAGGAAGAAGACGATGAAAATCCGGCCAAATTCCATCGCGACTCCGGCGGATACAGCGAATTTTAGCTCCTCTGAGAACCTACTTGCTCAAAGACTGAAACCCGGCTTCATCGGGGTCGAATAGCAGACACCGAAATGAAATAACGTTAAGAAATGGAATTGTTAATTGGACCTCGGCTCCGTTTGGGGGGACTTATTTTCACCGGTCAAGCGGTCATGACCGCATGAACCGGGACTTAAATTTAAGTCCCGGTTCATGCGGTCATGACCGCTTGACCGGTGAAAATAAGTCCCCCCAAACGGAACACTCGTTATTGTCTATTCGTATCTCAAAATTTATTAATTTTTTTTTCTTTTTGAAATATGTATTGTATATGCAATTTCAGGAAAAGTGTTGAAATTGCATGTACAAGACGTATTTCTGAAAGACGCAAAATCTGGGCATATTTGCAAAGTACGGCTTCTACATGCATTTTTAGGAAAAATGATCAACACGAAAGTTATAGATCTTGCATTTTTAGGAAAAGTGATCAACACGAAAGTTGTAGATCTCGACGAGATCTATAACTTTCGTGTTGAGCACTTTTCCTAATATTGCATGTACAAGGCGTATTTCGAAAAGACGCGAAAAATTATGAGATTTTGAGGTACGACTAACCAATAACGGGTTGCGGTTAACAATCGCCTAAGAAATAAGATAAGGGCTCGTTTGGCCGAGAATAAATTGGCGGCGGGACCCACGTCGTTCAGCCGCCATCCGAGGGTCTAATGTACTTCACGGTGCAGCGCAGGATCCAACAGTGTGTAGCACATCACAGTTCGTGCGGAATTGCGTGCACATCTTAACTCGTTTTGAGATGTGTGCATGCGAGCTGTGATGTGCTCGCATCCGTTGAATGACACACTACACTATAAAATACAGCGAGTGCACTTTACTACGTTTTCATATTTAAGTACATGATTTAAAAAAGGTCCCTACTTCAAATCCCTTCAAGCGGTCTTTTAACTCGTTGTAACGATGATGTTTTCATAGCACGCAGGAGATGTGTTCTTTACAGTTCCGCTTCTTGTTGTTCTTCGAGGAGCAACTGCCTACACTTATTCTTAGTCAAATCCCTTCATTTCTTTGCAACTAGGTTACATAGAAGCTTAAGTTCATCTCTCCGACCACCAATTGGACTGCAAATCTTGTCGTCCGCCAAACGTTAAACTCGAGACCTTCACGGAAAATGATGAGCAACATAGATTTTCTATAGCAGGAAAAGAGATGGCCCCTTCTCATGTCCAGGGAGATTATTTTTCATTTCCCGGGAGACCTAAAATGGTCTTTCGGGAGACCAAAAATGAAAGATCTCCCGTAAGACAAGATGAATGATCTCCTGAAAAATCAAAAATGAATGATCTTTCGTGAAACTAGAAATGAATGGTCTCCCGAAAGACCATAAATAGTCTCGTGGGTGAGCACAAATGATCTCCCCGGAGATCAGCAATGAAATGTGTATGCACTAAAATAACATTAGTGGCCTCCCCAGATGCAGAAATTATTACGTCTGGGCTCCGGGGCGAGTATTTTGCTCGCGCGCGACTACTGAGAATCTACTCGCGCGCCTTTGCTTTGCTTGTCTTTCCTCTCTCTCTAAATCGCGCTCGTTGATACCTCCACTCGGCAACACCTCCTCTCACCCGGACGGAGATTTAGGGACGGAGCCCGGTCCTAATAATTTCCCCCCCAGATGACACCACATGTCTAAACGTCATGTGTTGCGACCGTATTAACCCGGGCCTAGATTTGGAAATGGAACCCAATTCCAAAAATTCCACTGCAATCAAAGGGAGCAACGATGAAAATCGCAAAAACCTCATGCGTCCCTCGAATCCTTCCTCTCCTGGTGAGTCGCACTTTGGAATATCTTTCATACATTCCTATATTTTATATTTTATTTTGAATTTTGAGAAACTATAATGAAAGAATAACATATCAAGATGATAATCAAAACATGAATAAACAAAAAATTGATAAATAAAATCAGAAATAATATATAGTTTAGAATCGAGTCTGGGTAAGTCGTGTGGTCACTGTCTTAAAGATGTTGCACAACTCATCGGCAAGGCTTTCAACTGATGCTCACTTCTCCAAGATACAACACCCGACTAGATTCCAAAATTCGCATGTGTGCGGACACCGAAGAAGTACATAGCACATGAACTCTCAGTTGACGAAGCAAACGTAAAGAAAATGAAATCACAGTGAAGATCATCTTAAGAGCGTATAACGAGCACAAGCTGAAATCCGAATACGGTTCGGTGCGGTGCGCGCGTGCGCGTACACATGTGGTTCATAGTTCCTCCTTATGTTCTTTTGAACAAATATAAAGGTGTGATTTACATTATATACTCTCCAACATGAGAGGTGATGTGAAAGGTGGGACTAAAGGATCAACCTTTCCATTTGAAAGTTTCCCTCCAAACATTTGGATTCCATCTAAGTTGGTTTTGAAGCTTTTTCGTCAAATATAAGAAGCACAAACAACAATTAGACTTCAATCAAACGTTTTTAAAACAAATGTTTTAAATATAAATTTTCTAACAGCACCTCCCGGTCCTAAATCGAAGACCTCCCCATTCTTCGTTGAAATGCTTCCCTGCCACCTAAACCCTAAAGAAGTTAAAGGAATGACAATGACGGTGATCTAGCTACTGCTTATACGAAATATAAAGGTATATAGTGGCTTTTGGTCTTCCTCAATAAGCCCTTTTTTGTTTATGGCTTGGTTGAAGATGTATTCATCATATTGTCACTCATTGCAAGCATATTAGCTTCTGATTTCATTAATATGCCTTTTTATATTGTCAATGGTCTTACTTTCACTCAATACAATTGTATTTTTCATTCTCACCTTGTGCTCCACGAAGTCGATACACTATTACCTTACAAAAGCCAAATTTGAATGTCTAGCGGAACTATAACACCTGCAATACAACAAAACCAACATCTTCATTCATTTGAAAGATATTGCTTATTAGAGCGCTCGAAGTATCTCGTGTGGCCGTCAAGTTTGGAACGGCCTACATGTTTCCCCTGATAGTGGTATTTATAGGTGTAATACTGAATCTCCAACGGATTATTGGATGTCTACTGGATCTATACCAAACTCATTAAGAATCCATTACTAATTATATAAATATACCTTAACAATCTCATCCTATATTGTATATAAATAGTATCACATAACAGATTATTTAAAACACGAGTTAATAAGGACAAAAGTGAGTTTTTTAGAAATATAAATATGAGTTTTAAAGTAAATGATAAATCTAAACTCAAACAAGTGTTACAAACATAAAAGTAAATATAACTGATAACTCAAACTGATAACTAATCTTTAGTCTACTCAAACATCAGATCATTATCATGTAGGTCCAAATTACTTTCTCTCCTTCATACTCTTTTTGGTCTGCAAACAGTTACAATAAAAATGTCATGAGATAAAACTATATGAATTCAAATATTTGTCATCCAAGATAAAGTGATTAGTTATAGCAGCAAAAAAAATAATACTCTAAACAAAAAAAAGAATCGTATATCAGCATCTCTATCTAATTTACAAAAAATAGAATATTTGATTTTATAAAATTAAATTATGTTCCTTCGATTATTAAGATTATTATTAACCATTTCACAATGACGGTGATCTAGCCACTGCTTATACGAAATATAAAGGTATATAGTGGCTTTTGGTCTTCCTCGATAAGCCTTTTTTTTGTTTATGGCTTGGTTGAAGATGCATTCATCATATTGTCACTCAGTGCAGACATATTAGCTTCTGATTTCATTGATACGTTTTTTATATTGTCAATGGTCTTACTTTCACTCAATACTATTGAAGCCAGGAAAATTCCCGACCTCGAAAATAGGATCAAGGCAGCCTAAGGTTACTGATTCTACGATCCGACGTCACATTTCAAGTGGCTAGCGAGAAAGAAAGGAAACTATCTACAAGCACACCCCAAGTGCTCCAGCAAGGAGGTCTCACCACGTACCCGGAAGCTTGGAAGAAGCTTCCCCTCCGCAACCAAAAGGCTGGGCGAGGTACTGGCAGGCATGGACTAGGCGAGTATCCACTTGGGGGGACCTCGACCGCTTCTAAAAGTCCCATTTCCAGTACCCCTGGGGGGCTATTTATAGAGAAATCCTGGGGGGGTATAGGCGAGTATCCAGCTTCTGCCAGCGAGTTCCAAGGGATAATCGCCCATACTCGCGAGTTGCTCGCCCAAACTCGCCTCTGCTCGCCCAAGCTCGCCTCTGCTTGCCTCTGCTCGCCCAAGCTCGCCTCTGCTCGCCCAAGCTCGTCTTTGCTCGCCCAAGCTCGCCACAGCTCTCCCCTGCTCGCCCAAGCTCGCCTCTACTCGCCCAAGCTCGCCACAGCTCGCCCCTGCTCGCCCAAGCTCGCCACAGCTCGTCGAATGGTCTTCGGATAGCCTTCTTCTGGGGTACTTCTGATCTCGACGAATTACGGGTTATACAAATACAATTGTATTTTTCATTCCCACCTTGTGCTCCGCCAAGTCGATACACTATCACCTTACAAAAGCCAAATTTGAATATCTAGCGGAACTACAACACCTGCAATACAACAAAACCAACCTCTTCATTCATTTGAAAGGTATTGCTTGTTAGAGCGCTCGAAGCATCTCGTGTGGCCGTCAAGTTTGGAATGGCCTACATGTTTCCCCTGGTAGTGGTATTTATAGGTGTAATACTGAATCTCCAACGGATTATTGGATGCCTACTGGATCTATACCAAACTCATTAATAATCTGTTACTAATTATATAAATATAACTTAACAATCTCCTCCTATATTGTATATAAATAGTATCACATAACAGATTACTTAAAAAACGAGTTAATAAGGGCAAAAGTGAGTTTTTTAGAAATGTAAATATGAGTTTTAAAGTAAATGATAAATCTAAACTCAAACAAGTGTTACAAACATAAAAGTAAATATAACTGAAAACTCAAACTGATAACTAATCTTTAGTCTACTCAAACATCAGATCATCATGTAGGTCCAAATTAACTTTCTCTCCTCCATACTCTTTTTGGTCTGCAAATAGTTACAATAAAAATGTCATGAGATAAAGCTATATGAATTCAAATATTTGTCATCCAAGATAAAGTGATTAGTTCTAGCAGTAAAAAAAATAATACTCTAAACAAAAAGAAAGGATCGTATATCAGCATCTCTATCTAATTTACAAAAAATAGAATATTTGATTTTATAAAATTAAATTATGTTCCTTCGATTATTAAGATTATTATTAACCATTTCACAATGACGGTGATCTAGCTACTGCTTATACGAAATATAAAGGTATATAGTGGCTTTTGGTCTTCCTCGATAAGCCTTTTTTTTGTTTATGGCTTGGTTGATGATGCATTCATCATATTGTCACTCAGTGCAGACATATTAGCTTCTGATTTCATTGATACGCTTTTTATATTGTCAATGATCTTACTTTCACTCAATACAATTGTATTTTTCATTCCCACCTTGTGCTCCGCCAAGTCGATACACAATCACCTTACAAAAGCCAAATTTGAATATCTAGCGGAACTACAACACCTGCAATACAACAAAACCAACCTATTCATTCATTTGAAAGGTATTGCTTGTTAGAGCGCTCGATGCATCTCGTGTGACCGTCAAGTTTGGAATGGCCTACATGTTTCCCCTGGTAGTGATATTTATAGGTGTAATACTGAATCTTCAACGGATTATTGGATGCCTACTGGATCTATACCAAGCTCATTAATAATCTGTTACTAAATATATAAATATAACTTAACAATCTCCTCCTATATTGTATATAAATAGTATCACATAACAGATTACTTAAAACACTAGTTAATAAGGACAAAAGTGAGTTTTTTTAGAAATGTAAATATGAGTTTTAAAGTAAATGATAAATCTAAACTCAAACAAGTGTTACAAACATAAAAGTAAATATAACTGATAACTAATCTTTAGTCTACTCAAACATCAGATCATCATCATGTAGGTCCAAATTAACTTTCTCTCGTTCACACTCTTATTGGTCTGCAAACAGTTACAATAAAAATGTCATGAGATAAAACTATATGAATTCAAATATTTGTCATCCAAGATAAAGTGATTAGTTCTAACAATAAAAAAAGTAATACTCTAAACAGAAAGAAAGAATCGCATATCAGCATCTATATCTAATTTACAAAAAATAGAATATTTGATTTTATAAAATTAAATTATGTTCCTTCAATTATTAAGATTATTACTAACCATTTCACAATGACGGTGATCTAGCTACTGCTTATACGAAATATAAAGGTATATAGTGGCTTTTGGTCTTCCTCGATAAGCTTTTTTTTGTTTATGGCTTGGTTGAAGATGCATTCATCATATTGTCACTCAATGCATACATATTAGCTTCTGATTTCGTTGATATGCTTTTTATATTGTCAATGGTCTTACTTTCACTCAATACAATTGTATTTTTCATTCCCACCTTGTGCTCTGCCAAGTCGATACACTATCACCTTACAAAAGCCAAATTTGAATATCTAGCAGAACTACAACACCTGCAATACAACAAAAGCAACCTCTTCATCCATTTGAAAGGTATTGCTTGTTAGAGCGCTCGAAGCATCTCGTGTGGCCGTCAAGTTTGGAATGGCATACATGTTCCCCTGGTAGTGGTATTTATAGGTGTAATACTGAATCTCCAACAGATTATTGGATGCCTACTGGATCTATACCAAACTCATTAATAATCTGTTACTAATTATATAAATATAACTTAATAATCTCCTCCTATATTGTATATAAATATAGTATCACATAACAGATTACTTAAAACACGAGTTAATAAGGACAAAAGTGAGTTTTTTAGAAATGTAAATATGAGTTTTAAAGTAAATGATAAATCTAAACTCAAACAAGTGTTACAAACATAAAAGTAAATATAACTGAAAGCTCAAACTGATAACTAATCTTTAGTCTACTCAAATATCAGATCATCATCATGTAGGTCCAAATTAACTTTCTCTCCTTCACACTCTTATTGGTCTGCAAACAGTTACAATAAAAATGTCATGAGATAAAACTATATGAATTCAAATATTTGTCATCCAAGATAAAGTGATTAGTTCTAGCAATAAAAAAAAGTAATACTCTAAACAGAAATAAAGAATCGCATATCAGCATCTCTATCTAATTTACAAAAAATAGAATATTTGATTTTATAAAATTAAATTATGTTCCTTCGATTATTAAGATTATTATTAACCATTTCACAATTGTGTTATGCCACCAAGTTTGGAATAATACAACAAATTATGATCATTATATTATCAAGTTTTGAATAATATAATTAATAATCCTAATATCAAGAGACATAGTAACAACTTTAATATTTCTTTTTGGAATGATACCCAACTCAGCCTTTGAATAGAAAAAACTGTGTAAGTCATCAAATTTGGAATAACTGACAATTATTCTTCTTGGGCTTTCATTAGGTAGCATCTTAAATGCTTCAGTGTACTCAAACTAGATGCTTGAATGTAAGTAAATTTAGGTTATAAAATCTAAAATATAATAAAATGTATTAAGGCCTACTAATTAAATTTAATCTCATCTCTCTTGATGTTTTAGATATAAGAACCTTATATAAGCCCTTAGTAAGTGTTGGGAAAGAGAGCAAACAATCCCGACCAGAGCACCTGTTTTGAATTTGAGCGAGAACATAATGCAAGAAAAACAAATAAAAGGGAAACATGAAATTTTAACGTGCAAAACCCAAATGGGTGAAAAACCACGGGACAATCGGAGTCCAATCCGGAAAGCTTCCACTAAAAGTGTGTGAAAAACACACGCACGGATTACAGGCTTTCCCTCCACTGATCCACAAAGGATCTCCACTCCTCCACCACAAGCACGATCCACAAAGGATCTACACCACTACAACCAATCTCTTCCAACAAACCACACAGGCACAATATTCGAAAGAGAAATACAACAAAGATAGAGAAGTCGTTACCCGGACGGATTGAATAATCCGTCCCAACGTCAAAGATGACATTCCTCCAAAGTCACGAACAAGGCGACTATGCACAGCCCTCCCAAACTCAGATCAAGAGGGCGTCCTCCTTGCGGTTCCAGCAAAACAGAGAAAGGGGGCGGAGGTTTACTGCGGCTCCAACAAAATAGGAAACGGGCGGCCGGCTTCCTGCGACTCCAGAAAAAATGAAAAAGGGCGGCCGACTTCCTGTGACTGCAGCAACACAGTTAAGGGCGGCTGGCACATGCGGAAACAGCAGTCGGCTCCTTGCGGTTTTCACGAACAGGAAGAAGAAAAGGGGTGGCTGCTTCCGGCTTAGAAAAAACCCTATGTCTTCTCTTGAGTTGATTTTTCAATATATATATCTCTCTCTGTGTGTGTGTGTGTGTGTGTGTGTGTGTAGACACACAAGAAATAAAATCACGAGCCACAACTAGTGCGCCCGGTGGTTTTACCGACTCGGATGGGAACCACACCCAACAAATCTCCCCCTTCACATCGAGGCGAAAGAAACTGCCATCCCGACGATTCTAACGCAATGCTCGAACTTCCCCCTTGGCACGATCTTGGTCAGCATGTCTGCCCCATTATCATCAGTGTGCACCTTCTGAAGATCAAGCTCCTTCTGCTCCAGGATATCGCGTATCCAATGATACCGCGTGTCGATGTGCTTCGACCTCGAGTGAAATATGGGGTTCTTCCCCATGTGAATAACGCTCTAACTGTCACACAAGAGTACGTATCGGTCCTGAGTGAATCCAAGCTCTTTGATGAACCTCTTCATCCAAAGCAACTCCTTCCCAGTCTCAGTAACCGCAATGAACTCAACCTTCGTGGTGGACAGTGCATCGCACTTCTGCAGTCTCGACGCCCACAAGACAACTCCCCCTGCAAACAGAATCATGTACCCTGACGTCGACCTCCTGGAATCCACATCTCCAGCCATGTCCGCATCAGTGTAGCCCAACAGCTCTGGCTCACTGTCTCCAAATATCAGCGTCAAGTTTGAAGTCCCCTGCAGGTATCTCAGAATCCACTTCACCGCGCTCCAATGCTCTCTCCTGGGATTGGAGAGAAATCTACTGATTGTCCCAATGACATGCGCAATGTCTGGACATGTACACACCATCATATACATGAGGCTCCCAACTGCAGATGCATATGGAATCTTTTGCATTGCCTCGATCTCCTCAGGTGTGCTGGGGCACTAATCAGCGGTAAGCCTGAAGTGAGCCGCAAGATGTGTGCTCACCTTCTTCGCTTGATCCATATCAAATCTCTGCAGAACTTTGCGAATGTACCGCTCCTGTGATAACCAGAGCAATCTGGCTCCCCTGTCCTTGCGAATATGCATCCCCAAAATGATCTTTGCAGCACCCAGATTCTTCATCTCAAAGGTGGAACTCAGATGTCGCTTCAACTCTGAAATGCGAGCAGTATTCCTCCCGACAATCAACATGTCGTCTACGTACAACAACAGAATGATGAAATCTTCTGGAGCATACTGCTTGACGAACACACTGTGGTCAAGGGTGGCCCTCTTGAAGTCGATCTCCTCCATGAATGAATCGAACTTCCTATATCATTGCAGCGGGGCCTGCTTCAATCCATATAGACTCTTCTGCAAGCGGCACACCAGACCCTCCTTCCCTCTGACACTGAGACCCTCGGGCTACTCCATATATAGCTCCTCCTCAAGATCGCCATGCAGAAAGGCGGTCTTGACATCCATCTGCTCAATCTCCAAGTCAAGCCTCGCAGCGAGGCCAAGAACAACACGAATGGATGACATCTTCACCACAGGTGAGAATATCTTATCAAAGTCGACACCCTGTCGCTATCCAAAACCCTTCACCACCAACCTGGCCTTGTATCTGGGAGGAGTGGAGTAGTCTCCCTGTTTCACCCTGAAAATCCACTGATTCTTCGGGGCCTTCTTGCCCTTAGGCAATCTCACCAAGTCATATGTGTGGTTTTTCTGCAGCGACTGCATCTCCTCCTGCATAACAGTCATCCACAAACACTTCTTCGTGCTCTCCACAGCCTCGTCATAACTCTCAGGCTCCTCCGCATCAGTCAGCAGTATGAACTCTGATACAAAATATCTAGCGGGTGGGTGTCTGGCCCGATCTGACCTCCGTAGGTAAGCCTCAGGGGCCGGTGCAGACACATCATCAGCAATGTCCTCAAGGACTCCTGGTTCACCATCAGTGGTGACATCATGATCCGGAAGGGTACCAGTACCCTGTGCTGGCTCAGGCTCAGCAGCCTCCTCAGTGTCATCATCTCCAACTATAGGCGACTCTGTAGCATTGCGAGAGTCAACCTCAAACTCACCGGTCTCCTCAGGATCATCAACAGTCTGATCCTCATAGAAAACAGCATCACAGCTACGTACAAGCTTCTTCTCAACTGGATCAAAGAACCTGTACCCAAACTCTATGCTGTAGTCGTACACCAAGAAAATGTACTGTCGGGTCTTCGAATCCAACTTCGATCTTTCGTCTCTGGGAACGTGCACAAAGGCTTTGCAGCCAAATACCCGTAGGTGACTGTAAGAGGGGTCTTTCTCATACCAGACCCTATCTGGGACATCCTCCTGCAATGTTGAACTCGGTGAGAGGTTGATGACATGCGCTGCAGTAAGAAGAGCCTCGCCCCAGAACATCCCTGCAGCTTCGACTCAGATAGCATGCACTGAATCCTCTCCAACAGTGTATGATTCATCCTCTCAGCTATGTCATTCAGCTGTGGCATCTTCGGCGGGGTCTTCTCATGTCTGATGCCATGGTCCCTGCAGTACTCGTTAAACGGACCAATGTACTCTCCCCTGTTGTCGGACCTGATGTATCTCAGCCTCTTCCCAAACTGTCTCTCCACCTCAGCGTGAAATCTCCTGAAAGTATCAAGGACCTGATCTTTGGTCTTGATAGCATAGACCCAAGCTTCCTCGAATGATCGTCGATGAAAGTAACGAAGTACAAAGCTCCTCCTCTGGTTTGGACCTTCAGAGGTCCGTAAACATCAGTGTGAACTAGCTCCAATGGCTTCAATCTCCTGGTGGACGTGTGGCTGTGTAATGAAACCATATTTCGTTTCTCAGTCATACAGTGGTCGCACCTCTCCAAGTGAACATCAGAAATATCACTAATCAGCTTCTTCTTTGCCAGGCATCCCAATCCCTTCTGGATAATGTGTGTTTGTCTCCTGTGCCATAAGGAAGTGGATGCCTCATCCCTAATGAAGTTGGTCTGAGCAGCTTCAGGCCTTCCCTCCATATAGTATAGACCAGAATCTCTATAACCTCTTGCCATCACAAGTGATCCCCTGATCAATTTCCAGAAATCTCCTCTGAAGACACTCAGGTGTCCTTTGTCTCCCAGTCTGCCAACAGATATGAGATTGAAGCAGATGTCAGACACATATCACACATCCCTCAAAACTAGTAAGGCTCCAGTGCTTGTATTCAAGTGCATGTCTCCACGTCCAAGTACCTTGGACATATCCTCATTGCCCATCCTTAACACCCAACAGTCATGAGTGGTGTAAATGGCAAATAACTCCCTATTGTGGGAGATGTACAACCTCGTGTCTGGCGAGTGAGGTCGCAAAGGACCATACCAGGCGGTTCAGATCGTCCAAGTAACAGGCAAGCCCAGCAAAGGACTGAAGATAGTAGGCGAGCTCAGCAGTAGAGAAGTCGAGCCCGAGCTCGGCATTCGTCGACCAGGAGCTCGGCATTCGTCGACCGGAGATCGGTATTCGTCGACCAGGAGCTCGGCATTCGTCGACCGGAGATCGGTATTCGTCGACCAGGAGCTCGGAATTTTTCGACCGGAGATCGGTATTCGTCGACCAGGAGCTCGGGATTCGTCGGCCGGAGATCAGTATTCGTCGACCAGGAGCTCGGCATTCGTTGACCGGAGATCGGTATTCGTCGACCGCGAGCTCGGCATTCGCCGAGCTAGTCCAAGAATCGTCGAGCTGAGATCGACTAATGGAGACCGACGGATGGGCGAGCTCGCCGTCCTAGCTCGCGCTCTCGCAATGGAGCTCGGCGACAGTATGCGAGCAGGATCTGCCGAGGTGGCCAGGCTCCCCAGCTCGCCTAGATATATGAGGTACTTTTTACTGTTTTGACCCCGCTAGTCTGCCTATAGCCCTTCAAAACAGCGGAGTTTGGCTATTGGTAGACTCAGCCAAGGGTTCTCTGGTAATTTCAGGTCAGCTCCGTTTTGTTATTGGCAGTTCAGATTCTGAAAACTATAAATAGGACCCAAGGGGTACCCCAGACGGCATGCTTCCCTGTGCCTTCCTGCTCCAGTTTTCAAGTGCTTTTCTGAGGGTACCTTAGCTCGGCCTCTGGCTAAGGAGGAGAAGCACTCTCAGATCTTCCGAGTGTGTGGTGGGTCCTCCCCGCCGAGCCCTTGGGTCGGTTCCCCTTGTTTCTTCTGTTGTTCTGCTTGCAGGAGTGAAGTAGGCGCACGACCACCCCTTCCCCGCGGGTGAACTCCACAGGAGACCGATTTTCAGTTTCAATAGGAAACATGCGCAGAGGCTCCAGAGTCAACGATCCAGCATCGGTCGTCACACGAGAGTGTAGTCGTGACGTCGTTGCCAACAATAATGACGTCATCCTCCTCAGTCGAAACGGTGGCTGTCGTGTGACCCTCATCTTTGCCCTCAGTGGAAACTCCCTTCTTCCTCTGGTCGTTCTTCAACGAGTAGCAGAATTTCTTGATGTGGCCCTTCTTATGACAGTAGTGGCATTCCACGTTCTGATAACGTGTCTTCGACTTGTCCCTACTCTAGCTCCTGTCCTCCTTCCTACCTCAGCTCTTACTCCTTTCCTCCCCCTAGACTCAGTATAGAAAACTTCAGCTCGTGAAGAAGAGCCTGAAGTCCCCTGAGACTTTCGTCTCACCTCCTCATTCAAGATCCCACTCTTGGCGATCTCCATAGAAACAATCCCCTGGGGGGAAGTATTGATCAGAGATACTCTGACCATCTCCCAAGAGTCTGGAAATGACTTGAGTAGCCACAATGCATTCACCTCGTCTTCGAAAGTCACATTCATAGCAGTCAGACGATCAATAATCCCCTAGAACTTGTTGACATGATCCAAAATGGGTGAGCCCTCCCAATATCTGAGCTCTTCAAGCTTCTTCAGTAAATACAACTTGTTTATGCCCGTGCTCTTGGCATACAAGGTCTCGAGAGTCTTCCATGGAATCTTTGCATCATTGATGCTAGTCACATGGTTATAGACGTTCAGCTCAACGAACTGTCTAATAAACCCACACAACTTTCGATGCTCCACATTCCATTTCGCAGGATCCATGTCCTTTGGCATCTCCTCAAAGACAAGAGCATGCCAACCCTTCACATATATAGAGTCCTCTATCAGTAGATGCCACTGGTGATAATTGGCACCATTCAACTTTACCATCTGATCCGAACCAGAACCTGATGTGGACTCCATTTCGCTCTACCAACTGGTCGGACCGACCACAAATCTTTGAGCCAACTATCTCAAAGTATGCAACTGGAGAGGATAGCCAGCGGGCCAGTGGTCGTAAACTACCACTCCCAATTGCACACCCGAGATCACAATCGACTTGTCTTACAACCCCAAAGGTTAGCCCGGTAACTGCTCTGTCACGGAACCTGCTCTGTCACTGAACCTCACTTTGATACCACTTGTTGGGAAAGAGAGCAAACAATCCCAACCAGATCACCTGTTTTGAATTTGAGCGAGAACACAATGTAAGAAAAACAAATAAAAGGGACACAGGAAATTTAACGTGGAAACCCAAATAGGTGAAAAACCACGGGACAATTGGAGTCCAACCCGGAAAGCCTCCACTAAAAGTGTGTGAAAAACACATGCACGGATTACAGGCTTTCCCTCCACTGATCCACAAAGGATCTTCACTCCTCCACCATAAGCACGATCCATAAAGGATCTACACCACTACAACCAATCTCTTCCAACAAACCACACAGGCACAATATCCGAAAGAGAAATACAATAAAGATAGAGAAGTCGTTACCCGGACGGATTGAACAATCCGTCCCAACGTCAAAGACGACGTTCCTCCAAAGCCGCGAACAAGGAGGCTATGCACAGCCCTCCCAAACTCAGATCAAGAGCGGCGGCCTCCTTGCGGTTCCAGCAAAACAGAGAAAGGGGGCGACGGTATGCTGCGACTCCAGCAAAACAGGAAACGGGTGGTCGGCTTCCTGCGACTCCAGCAAAAATGAAAAATGGGCGGCCGGCTTCCTGCGACTGCAGCAACACAGGAAAGGGCGGCTGGCACTTGCGGAAACAACAGTCGGCTCCTTGCGGTTTTCCCGAACAGGAAGAAGAAAAGGGGCGGCTGCTTCCGGCTTAGAAAAAACCATATGTCTCCTCTTGAGTTGATTTTTCTATATATATATATATATATATATATATATATATATATATATATATGTAGACACACAAGAAATAAAATCACGAGCTGCAACTAGCGCGCCCGGTGATTTTACCGACTCGGATGGGTTTTACCCAATAGTAAGGACATCTGTTATATTATTTTTTGATCACACGTCCAATCAAGAAATTGTTCCCTGCTTATGAGATAAGTCAACCATGCCTTTTTCAACCTTATTTGTCTCCTCTTTTCATTGAACAATGTATTCGTTGTCACAAAAAATCGATATATAGTATATTTTCAAACTCGTCATTAGAATATTCATTATCAGATTTTTAATCCACCAAGCTTTTTCTCCTACTGAAGCTAGAATGTAGAGTTCTGATTTCATATATGATAATACAATGCACATCTACCTCTTAGATTTCCAAGCTACGACAACTCATTCTAGTGTAAACACAGAATCACAAGTGGATCTTTTGTCACCAATATCTAAGCACAAGGATGTGTCAGAATACCCTTCAAGCACTGCAGGATGTCTACTATAACATAAAACATACTTCTTAGTGTAATTTAAGTATCTCATTAGCCTTTCTAAGGCATCCTAGTGATCATATTCAGGGTTACTAGTAAATCAACTTAACATGTCGACCGTAAAAGCGATGTTAGGTCTAGTGCAAGTTGTAGCATACATAAAACTTCCTATCAGCCTGGAGTAATCTAACTATCTAATAGATGAACTTTCATTGGATTTCAGTTTATTCTTATAGAAGTATGAAATCTCAGTTTTTTTACTCTTATCGTAATTAACACAACTTTTAAGTAGTTTTTTATTGTAGTGACTCTAACTCAGGATAATACTTATTTCAGTAAAGTTCACTTTCATTCCTAAGATGATTTTCACCACGCCTAAGTCTGTCATGCTAAATTATTTTTTCAAGGTAACTTTTACGTCTTTCACCTCAGAGTGATCAGTACCAAGAATTAGCATGTCACCAACATACAAACATATAATTGTCACTCTATTTGAACTTGTTCGTATATAAAGATATTTATCTAGTAGGCTTAATTTGAAACTCATGCATTTAACACGTGTCAAATTTCTCGTACCACAAGTTTAATGTTTGTTTCAATCCCTATATTGATTTAAACAACTTACAAACATTATTTTCTAAAGTTTCTATGACAAACCTTTCAGGTTGATGCATATAGATCTTTTTAGTAAGATCTCTATTAAAAATACAGTTTGGACATACATCTGATGAACGATAAAAGATTCAATAAATGTTAAAGCGAGAAGAATCATAATTATCGCAATATGACAAACAGTTGAGTATATATCAAAGTTGTTTATACCACTCACTTGAGTGAAGTCTTTGGCTTCAAACATGCTTTATATTTGGTGATACTTCTATTAAAATTAAGTTTCTTTTTTAGAACCCACTTTCTTCCAATTATTTAGCCCCTTTGGGCAAGTCAGCCAATGTTCAAGTGTGGTTTTGTATGAGAGAATTCATCTCACCGTCTATGACTTCTTTCCATAATATAGAATTTCTAGATCGCGTCGCTTTCTTATAGGTAGATGGATCAACTTCAACTTGGTAAGTCACAAAGTCTGTGCCGAAGCTTTTTTGCACTCTTTCTCTATTAATTAATCTTTTAGATTCTAAACCACTAGTGTCTATCGGCTCAATATTAGAAATTATTAGTTTTGACTCAACAAATGTATCAGTACTAGTGGCTAGCAGACATTGGAGTGTTAGTTTTTTTATCTTTAAGGAATATATCCTTAAAGAAAACACCATTTCTATATTCTATAGCAGTATTGGTTGAGAGATATAAAAATTTATCTACAATGACATCTTTTGCACATCCTAGATAGACATATGTGTTTGTCCTAGGTCCAATTTATAGGAGGTCTCTTAAATCAAAGCTCATAGGGTATTTGTTTTAACTTTGCATGAGTAACTTTGTTAAGAATGCGACTTGATGTAAGGATAGCTTCACCCCCAATATGTAGAATGCATGACAGCAGTCAAAAGTATATAATTCAACATTTTTGTTAAAGTTATGTTATTTTTCTCAGTGATACCGTTGAATTGGGGTGAATAAATGACAATGGTTTCAAAGATTATGTCATTGCTAGAAAGAAAATCTCTAAACTTACCTGATGCATATTCTCCTCATCTATCACTTCTTAGTTTTTGATTTTCATGTCAAGTTGATTTTCTATCCTAGTTTTGAAAATATGAAATTTATAAAAAAACTTAATCTCTGAATTTAAGAAGATAAATGCGACTAAATTTAGAATAGACATCAATAAAGGTTATCAGATACTTCTAACCTCATCTTGTGACAAAGCTTTTATAGTCACAAATGTCAAAATATATTTACTCTAATATTGCATGCTACTAGAAACCTGACTAAAATGTGTTATAGTTATCTTAGTTTGAACACAAATCTCATATTTATCAAACTTGATTGTTGTCATTAAGAAAATATTTTAAGTTTTACCTAACAAAAATAGTTTTTTTTATAGTTTATATATCCTAGTCTTACATGTAAAGTCTTAAGATCTATTGAATTTGAACTAACTTGATTTACTACTTCATTTGATAGACTCAATCTATGTATCCTGTTTAAGACATATACACAACTAAAGTAATTTGAGTTAATCATTATAATTACTCTGTCACCACTAATATTAAAAGACATACCAGCATCACACTACAAGCTAATTAAAACTAAATTAGCAGGTAATATGGGTATAAATTTAATATTTTTCAAAATTAAATGCTTATCTGAAGAGAGTAGCAAATCCGCAGTCCTAGTTTAGAGTACCTCTATAGTGTCTTCATTCGTAATAGTCACACTTGAATTTAACTACTCTTTTGTACTGTCTTTTCATTTCCAACTATGGTAACAAAGTTGGTAGGCTTAGTCTGATAAAACGTGTTTGCTTTGTTATCAGATTTAAGTGCGTTGGACTCACCCTTTTAGGTTGTCTGCATTCACAAGCACAGTGACCCAACTTGTTATAGTTATAGCTCATTTCTTTAAATTTTTTATCTTTTTTAGTGTATACAACTTTAGGTGTATTAACTGGTAGTTTAGTCTTTCCAGGCTTAGGCTTTCGCTTAGTATGTGTGACCATTTTAGCAGCAGAGTTCTGCTTACTAACCTTCTGATATAGATTTCTCATTTTAAGAATGATCCAAACTAATATTCTGATGTAGACACATATATCCATCAAAATATTGTATCGAAACATATCGTATATGCTCGGGGCCTGTCACGTAATTGTACTCCCAAAATTTCTATTAATTTATCGATTAAAAAGGATTAGTTTTAGAAAGTAGAAGTTTGCAAATAAAAAAATTACTTGGGAGAAATTTCAAACTTAAAAAGCTTAGCACTTGATTAGTGATTTTTGAAATTTTGATTATAAAAGATACGTTCTAACCTTTAAAATTTTATTTTGATTAGAGTATTAAAAAATACAGTAGTCAATCGTTAGAGACGACTACCGCCTAATTTTAAAATGTTTCAAACAAAATTTCTTCAATTTTGAAATAAATTAAAATCGCATGAAAGATTAATTTGAAAACCCGAAATAATTATATTTTATTTTCTCAAAAAAATATAACACACTCTTTAATTCTGAGAGATCTAAAGTATCCAGGAGTCTTTCGGCTACTAGAACGTCAATCATATCACAAAATTTATATACCAGTAATATAAACTTGCAACCATATATTAATCAAAAATAAATTGAAATTAAACTTTTAAAAATTAGAGACAATGATTATGATTTAATACTCATCTCAATATTACATAATCAAACACTAAGTAGAGAATTAATTACACATAATAGAAATAGAGAATAATAAAAATATGAGAGCATATTTTCATTAATAAAAATAAAACTCAATCAAAGCAAGAAAATAAAGCTACAAAATATCTTTTCATAACTACTCTCAGGATAACATGCCCCTTCTCTAATAATCCATGACTTTTTATAGATGCAAAATGAAATCTAGAACCATCTAGGAGAATAAATGTTAGAGGATGAATTTAGATGAGAGAGAAAAATGGCATCTCCAAGGAGAAGGAATATGACTTCTCATGGGTTGACAAGGGAAATGAACATGTATGACCATTATAATATTCATGCATGTATTGGAAACTTGAAGTGGACTGGTGCTTGGGAAATTAAGATGAGTTGATGATGTGGTGGGATTGGATTAGTGGCAATATTTAATGAAGAACTAAGTGGTATTTGCATGGATGGCAGTTGTAGCAATTGATGAGGGTGACGATGAAGTAGCATAGAGAATGACAGGATTATTAATAGGGTAAGATGAGGCGGCAGGCTTTGGTTTTATGGAGAGGGCTACTTGGTGTGGAGAGGTGAAGTGGCAGCATAGAAAAATGAAAATTAAAATATAATGTCGTGAGCCATAACAATGAATTGTTAGGTGGATATTACTTCTAAGCCTTGGTTTTAATTATAGGTAGATGAAGAAGACAAGCAAAGTAATGAAAAGAAATGATAATATTACTAGAGTTTTGGGCTTATATAGCAAACATGGAAGTTACAAGTTACCAATGCTATTAAAGTAGTCATAAGTGCTAGCATACTAAGCATTTAGCTGTTACATTCATAATTAGAAACATCACAATTTAATGTTAATTAATTATATTAAACTAGCAACTTAATGCTGATTTATTATCAATGCAGATTTACGTTTCACACCCACTCTAAATCAGCATTATCGGTCACACCTATCTTCTTCCTTAGCTCCTGGAATCGATCACGCTGTAACGGTTTTGTTATAATATCCGCTAGTTGGGCCTTTGGAGGGCAAAATTGCAGATCGATCTCCTTCTTCTCGAGTAACTCTCTGATGAAATGGTAGCGGATGTCAATATGCTTGCTTCGATTGTGGTACACTGGGTTTTTAGAAAGTGCGATGGCGGAAGAGCTATCACATAAAATTTTTATTCCTTTTATTCCTCCCTTTTTCTCTCCCTCTATCTCCTTCTTGAGACGATGAAGCCATACAACCTCACATGTGGTAGAGTTGAGAGCCATGTATTCGGCCTCAGTGGTTGACGAGAGCACTGAACGTTGTTTGCGTGAGCTCCAGGATATTGGGCTGGACCCAACGAAAAAGATGAATCCCCTTGTACTTCTTCTATCGTCGATATTCCCGGCCCAATCGGAGTCGGTGAAGCCTCTGAGAGTATCGTCCGTGCTGCTTTGGTAGATCAAACCATAGCCCTTTGTCCCCTGTAAGTAGCAGAGAATCCTTTTTGCTGCAACAAAGTGAAAGTTAGAGGGTTGCTAACAAAACAAGCAACAATGTTTACATCATTTTCGATATCTGGTCTGGAATTGGTGAGGTAGATGAGGCTGTCGATCAAACTTCTATATCCTTCCTTGTCTGCTCCTCCTTCTTTCTCCGTTTTAGCTGTGAGCTTTTCAGTTGTAGACATTGGAGTGATGGCCGGATTATAGTTTTCCATGTGATATTTGTTTAGCAGAGTTTTAACATAGGTTTCTTGAGATAGAAAAATGTTGCCTTCCAACTGTTTGATCTGAAGCCCCAAAAAATATTTTAATGCTCCAAGGTCTATCATCTCATAATGGGTCTTCATACTTTCTTTAAAGTCTTGTATCATTGCTGAATTAGAGCTTGTTACAATCAAGTCATCAACATATAGACTTATATAATTTGATCCTTACCAGTAGTTTTGATATAAAGAGTGGGCTCGATTGGGCTTCGTATAAATCCTTCTTTCTGAAAGTAAGAATCAATGTTCCGGTGCCAAGCCCGGGGAGCCTGCTTGAGCCCATACAGTGCTTTATGTAATTTGTAAACCTTCTCTTCTTCACCTCTCTTCTCAAATCCTTGAGGTTGTTGAACATATACCTCTTTAGTAATCTAATCATTTAGAAAAGCAGATTTAACGTCCAACTGGTAAACTGGATAGTTGTTTAAGCTACAAAACAAAGAATGAGGCGGATAGTCGTCATACGCGCAACTGGTGCAAAGGTTTCATCATAATCTTCTCCCTGCCTTTGAGTGTAACCCTTGGCCACCAGTCAAGCTTTGTGCTTCTAGATGTTTCCATGTTCATCATGTTGAAGTTTATACACCCACTTGAGACTGATAATGGCACGGTCTGTTGATTTCTTAATAAGGGACCAGGTATTGTTTTTTTGTATTGCTCTTAATTCATCTCTCATTGCTTCTTTCCACTTCTCATTTTTTTTAGCTTCTTCAAATGTTGCGAGTGTGGAGGATATCATGGCAAATTCTCCATTCTGATAAATCTCTTTAAGAGACCTATACTTCCTGGGCGATGATGACTGAGGCACTAAGTCAGATCCATCGGGCTCAACAATGTCAGCACTGTCCTGGAGGGAGTTTGGAATTATTTCCAACTCAACCGACAGATCATGCTGATATGGCTCACTGTCTGATGCTCCCTCTATTTCCCAATTCCAGGCCTCTCCTTCATGGAAAATCACATCCCGGGAAACAATTAGCTTGTTGTCTTTTGGTTCAAAAAGACGGTATCCTTTTGTTTGATCACTATACCCCACAAAGATACATTTTTGGCTTGACTCATCAAGTTTATCAAGCTTTTCTATATTTTTATGTGCATAAGCTATGGAACCAAATACCTTGAGGTGAGAAATGGAGGGCTTTTGCTTGTACAAAGCTTCATATGGCGTCATGTGTGTGAGAACCTTGGTGGGAACTCAATTGAGAATATACACGGCTGTAGTTGCTGCTTTAGCCCAAAATTGTTTTGGAAGTGTCTTTTGAATCATCATAGAACTTGCCAATTGCACCACGGTTCAATTTTTTTTTCTCTCCACCACACCATTCTGTTGAGGTGAGCCAGGTGAGCCTGGGGCGGTGAGTTCCCTAGTAATTCCTGCTTCTTGACACAAATTGTTAAAATTAGTGGATAAAAACTCTCCTCCCTTGTCAATTCTCAAAGTTTTGATATGTCTCTCCAAATGATTTTCAACTTGTTGTTTGAAGATCTTAAACTGCTGGACTGAGTCAGACTTTTGTTCTAGATGCATTATCCACATATAACGGCTGAAGTCGTCGACTATAAGCATGTAGTACCGTTGGCCTCCCAAGGATGGTGTGACAGATGGTCCTCATAAGTCCATGTGAAGTAATTTTAATGGGTGTGTTGCTCTTCTTTGTGCAGACTGGGGAAAGTACAGATGGTGAGACTTCTTGTACAAGTATAACAACCTAATTCTGTTTTTGCCAAATTTGGCAGACCGTCCACTAATTGATGTTGATACATGTGTTGCAATGATGTGAAATTGAGGTGGCATAGTCGGTGGTGCCAAAGGTGTGTAGTTTTCTCTTCTGTGCAAACTAGAGAAACTGCATTGGTGGGTTTGAGAACAATCGTAAAAATATTACTTGCATTTAACTGTGTCGTTCCAACAACTAAGGTTGTGTGAGGATGATATATGAGGCATTGTTTGAGATCAAAAACAATCCTATAACCTTTTCTGAGCAGCTGTCTGACACTGAGCAAATTTTGTGTCAGTGTTGGTACATACTGAACATCAGTAATTAATTTTGTCCCTTTTCCTTCAATTATTTTATTTTTCTCATCTCCTAGTGTTACTTCAGACTTGATGGTTTTATCAAGATTGACAGAATATGCTGAGTCATTGACCATGTGACTTGATCACCCATTGTCAATGAACCAAAGTGTGGGAGACCCTTCTGTTTCTGTAGTCTTACAGGAAAACAAAAACTGATCATCACTCATTTCGGTGAACTTTGCTTCTGATTTTACTTCTTGTTTAGGCTTGAACCAACAATTTTTTTCTGAGTGATTTTGGACTTGCATCTTTTACAACGAAAAAAACAGTCTTTGAAGGCGTGATTTTGCTTTTTGCAAATGATACAGCTTAGGATAGTCGGTGATATTTCATTATTTCTTGAAAATTCTATTTCTCCAGATCTAAACTGTTTTGGATTTTGAAAAGTTTTATGACCGAATGATTTCTTCTTCACCTCTGGTTTGCCTTTAAAAACATTTTTATTTGAAAAGCCCTTTCTAAGCTCGTGTTCTCACAAAGAAATAGATCTTCATGGGATTGAAGAGACCCAAGCAATTCAGTCACACTCATTAATTCAATGGCGTGTGATTCCATGATTGCTGAAACAACGTGATTATAACATTTGGTCAAGGATCGTAGAATCTTTTATACGATCTGTGACTCATCCAAAACTCCCCATAGAGCTCTAATTTGATTTGCAATGCCGGTTAGTTTTGCAAAATACTCTTGTGATTTTTCTCCCTCCTTCATCATAATTGCATCAATTGACGTCTAAGAGTTTGGATGTTAATTTTAAATACTTTTTTGTTTCCCTTGTACTCATCTTCAAGCCTCACCCAAGCTTCATTGGAAGTTTTTGATCCCATGATTCTTGGGTAGATATTTGTGGAGACCCCTTGCTGAATAAGGTGTAATGTCAATGCATCCTTCTTGGCGTCTTCTTTGTTGGGTTTGGGTACAGTGCCTTCTGGTGCTTTTCTTGGCGGGATGCCATCTTGAACAAGCCCCAGAGATCTTGCGATCTGAGTAGTGTCTCCATTTTATCTCGCCAATGTTCATAGAGCTCGCCATTGAAAATAGGGATGGAGGAGTGGGTATATGATTGGGAAAGAGTGGTAGATGATGAAGTCATGATAGATGAGATAGAGCTCAAAGATCATTCTTACAACCCAATCCTTTGATACCATTGTTAGGTCAATATTACTTCTAAGCCTTGGTTTTAATTGTAGGTAGATGAAGAAGACAAGCAAAGTAATGAAAAAGGAATGATAATATTACTAGAGCTTTGGGTTTATATAGCTAACATGGAAGTTACAAGTTACCAATGCTATTAAAGTAGTCATAAGTGTTAGCATACTAAGCATTTAGTTGTTATATTCCGAATTAGAAACATCACAATTTAATACTAATTAATTATATTAAACTAGCAACTTAATGCTGATTTATTTATCAATGCAGATTTACGTTTCACATGAATATCATTCATGTGGATTGGGCTGCATGGCGCCAATATATTTTATGGGAATAGGAGGTAGCAACATAGCAATTAAAGAGGTTGGCGTGCTTGGTTTGTGGTTGTAGTTTGGGGAGTTGGCGCGAGGCATCCTGAGCTCGGCTATATGAAGATATAGCGGGTTTTGAGTTTGTGACGACATACAAAGATGGTGGGGAGGTACATGGCGGGCATCAACTCGACGACTTCAGTAAAATCTCCATCCTCAAGAGCGCGACATCAATAATGTCTTGCAGTGGGCTTTTGTTTTGAGACGTGCCGAAATTTCTCCAGACCTACAAAAATAAAATAACATTTGTGAATAATGTATAAAAATAATTAACAAGCAAATTAATTTACTATTTAGAGAATATATATATAATTTATATTAAAATTAAATGTTTTTACTTAAATAATTTAAGTTAATTACGCATTATCACATTTTTTAAAGTTTGTCTAGTCTGGTTCTCATTCTCAATACAAATAAATCGCTTTGAGGATTTTAAGTCCAACCTGTGACTTTTTTTGATACATCTCTATTTTAAAAGAGTACCATGTCGATGCGAGTTTAAAAAAGATAGCTCTTGCAATAAAACTATATGACAATGGAAGGTTCTCATTGTTGAGCTTGTCTGCATGAGTCTCAAAGTTTGTAACCTGTGAAAGAATCTCCTTCTCTTCATCTAATGTAAAGGCCACGAATTTATCCACCAGGTACGTCTTTGACATATTCTCTTCTTCTCTAAATTGTTCCTCTAGAGCATCCTAGATCTGCTTTGTAGTTTTTATCTTGTTGTAGGTCTCCATCAGTATGTTTGAGCGACAATTGAGGAGGTAGTCGTGACAAAAGTCTTCGTTGATGATCAAGGGCGGATCTAGGGGCGCCCCCCTCCCCCCCCAGATTTTGGCAAAATAGATGATGAATTTGTGTTCATCTCATCGAGCCAATGAATTTTGACTACTTATACGTCAAAATGGTGTCCAAATAAGAGAGAAAAGTGACCGGAAAGGTGGAGACGTTTAAATTTTTTTATTTGAAGATGAGAAAGTTGATAAGAGAGGTAACTGGTTTAATTAATTCTTTGCATTTTGATTGGCCCCCTAGTCAAACTTTCTGGATATACCCCCGTAGCTGATCCACTGATCATCATCTCCTCCTACTGCATAAGATGCAAAATCGGACTTCACAATATAAAATATGTTTAAATACCTTGTATAGAACTGGGTGTTATGCTTCTAGGTATTGAATTCTGAATTTGAGAATTTCTCCAGTTTAATCATCAAAACAAGAGAGGAGAGGTTACTTCTTGTTGACATTGTATGTTCATTTCGTTGACATTATATGTTCATTTCCACGCTCTTGATTTCCACTAGTAAGAGAAAAACTCTTCACCCAAAACAAGGTTCTTGCTCCAAGATATGCAAGGCTATAGATCCAAAACCTCCAATAGTGGGATCAGCAACCCTGTTCTTTCACGATCTGGATCAACTGAGGCAAGACCCCCCCCCCCCCCAATTTGGAGCAGCTCCTCTTCTAAATAATAGCACGGAGATTAACTCTCTGTCCTCCAGATCAACACTGAAATAGAAGAAACTCACTGAAAAGGGGCACAGAAGTAGAGCATAGGAGACCTAGATCTGCATTGGGAGCAGAAGACTCGTCGACGGAGGAACTCGATCTGAGCGGTGGCGAGATCCACAGGGCTCTCCTTCTCCTTCTACGATGGGAAGATATCAATCTGAGCAGTGCAAGGCTACAACCTTCTTGATTGTCAAAAGTAATCAAAAAAAAAACATGAGCAAAATCGCATAGCCAGAAGCACAGAAAAACAGAAGCGACGACACGACGACTTAGGGTCAGTTTGTTTCGGCGGTGGCTGTGACAAAAGGAGCTGTGAGAATGGAGCTGTGGAAATGGAGCTGTTCAAAATGACAAAACAATTTAGGCTTCATTTGTTTCGGCGGTGGCGGGTGGATCCGGCGGGTGGAAACGGAGTGTTCGAAACGGAGGGGGGAGGTGGCTGCTCCAAACAGAGCTTTTTGGGGCATTTCTCAATGCGGGCGGGTGGAAACGGAGCAAACGCCGCCGGAGGTTCATTTGTTTACCCGCCTTTCGGCGGCGTTTTCTCAAAACGGAGCACCGAAACGCTCAAACAAATAGAGCCTTAGTAAAACAGCGGTGGCGAAGCTGTTCAGAATGGAGAAACAGTTTGATAAAACAGCGGTGACGTTTCTGTTACATTTAATTATAAAAAAATTGCAATTATACTAATTAGAATGAGTTATAATTAATATTTATAATAAATTAAATTTATTATTAGAAATAATCATATATAATATTAATACTAATTAGATATTGTGATCATAATATTATAATAATATAATAATAATAATAATAATAATAATATAATAATCAGATTAATTATAAAATCTGAAACTTAGGACTTTAGCACTGGAGGATCCAAATCACGGGAGGAGGGGGAGGGGGGGAGCTTCTCCGGAGTGTTCATGGCAGAAATCTTCGCGGGAGGTTGGGTGGAGGGAGGAGCGTCGGCGGCGTGGGGCTTTCTCACCGTGAATCGTCGGTGTTGAATCGCACGGCGAGGGGGGTACACCTTCTCTCCGGTCTCCATAGCAAATCGTCGGCGGTCCATGGCAGTGAGAGATCGGCTCATCCATGGCAAAATCGCCGGCGGGATAATAGTAATAATAAATTACTATTCATCATCTTCCATATCGGACTAACCATACCTTCCATAACAACGCCATCGGAGCTTTGAAAAGGAGCTCTCGGCAGCTTTTAGAAAGTTGTAACAACCTCATCCATTTATATAACATATACTAGAAGGTCCGGCCGGGGCCCCACAGCATATATCACAAAACAGACGACGAAGCTACGGAGTGATACTAGAGTAGCGCAGCGCACCTATCACAAAGCATTCTAGCGGAAGCCTATACTACCACTTGAACTCCTCTCTTGAATGTCCAACATATAAAACATCATATTTTATAGCATATAGGAATGTCTTACAACATGTAAACATCATTAGCCTTATGGCCTTACAAGGCTTTCAAACAGTGGCCCCAACATTGGAGCGCAGGCCGGCCACAAGAAAAGAAAACACAACAAGCATGCCAAATAGCCTTCGAGGGCTAGCAGAAGCAGCAGCAGCAGCAGAGACGTCAACCTTTATGTGTTCCGCTTGGTTCTCCAGCACCTGTACAGGGACAATCCACCCAACGGTGGCAAACAGAAGCAACGGTCAGCGTTCAGCTGACCAAATTATAACGATTAACGACCCTACCCCTTATCTCGGGGCAGCGGTAATTTTCCCTGCAGGCATATCAGATCACAAGCATGGCAATATATCTCATATAATGTGCTTTCACGCACACATGCCATCACAACCGTTCGTCACCCGGCACAACGCTCCGTGCACTCAGGGCACATTCTTGGTGTTCTGGCAAAGTACTTGCCCACCACCGTATCAGGGTCACAACCCAACGGTAACTCTCTTGAGCATTTACTACATGGCGTGCAGCCGGAGTTCTAGTCTTACTACACCGGGATGGCTCGTAGCCCCCCATTGTGTCATGGCGCGCAGGACTAAGACTCTTGTTATGCGCTCCAACAGGCCACACCTTCTGGTCCACGTCGGACGGACATAATGCAGGTCGGATCCTCCACCCCCCGTTGCTCAAATCGCCTTGCCTTCACCGAGTATGGCGTACTCGCGGCTTAATCAAAGGCGCGGGTCAGTCTCACCAATCCTGTTCTTGGCATTCAGCCTGGGTATTTCTCTACACCCATTCATCTCACAACATCAGTGGATCTTTCCTGGCCACACCAGTACTTCATGTTACTCGCTCACAGGTACGACACCGCAAGTATTACAATGTCAGGGGTCTTTCCTGGCTACCATGTCAGTACTTCCTGTTACTCTCTTCACAGGTGGACTCCCTACGACATCAAGCATCACAAAGGGCCTTTCCTGGTCACACCAGTACTTCATGTTACTCATTCACAGGTAAGACCCAATAGCACAAGCATACACGAATATTTTCCTGGACTACCACTCCAGTACTTCCTGCGACTACCCGTCATAGGCATAATCTGTTGACTCCTTCAACGACACGTTTATCACGGAGTCTTCTCCGGTTCGTATGCAACATCACCAATCCAGACCAACCTGTCCAGATGGGCTTCACACAGCATGCATATTCCGTACTCCATTTCCGGATCTATATGCCAACAAAGGGGATTTCATGAATCCACCCAAAGACTCCCAAAATCAGCCACCTCTTGGTGGGGGAATCACAAACATATGCCAAAAGGAAGCCTTCACATGGCTCGGAAGAAAAGTCGTTACCCTTGAAGCCCTCTTTGGTGCC
Source organism: Platanthera guangdongensis (assembly GCA_039583875.1). NCBI lineage: Eukaryota > Viridiplantae > Streptophyta > Magnoliopsida > Asparagales > Orchidaceae > Platanthera > Platanthera guangdongensis. The sequence continues at coordinate 33,313,649 of CM077157.1, read as the reverse complement.
ATGAGCTCTACACTGGCTTGAACGACTCACAAGAGCTTTTCCTCCGCAACGTCGGCTTCGGATCTCTCGTCGGTAAACCGCAGCACCTTTGGTGACCAGCCCCTTGCCTCCTCCTCCTTCTTCCTCTCCCTTTCTCTCACTAGAAATGAAGAAAGAGAAGACCAAATGAGAAATGAGATTTCTCTTCTCATTCACGGCCTTGAGGAAACAGGGAGGCAGTTCAGCCATTGGATCCCAGCTGAAAGAACGGACGGCCACGATTTTGCCAAGAAAGCAGCGTTCCGGCGGGAGATTTTCTTCTCCATTCCCAACGTACCGGCAAAACAAACTGGACAAAAAAAATTTGTGTTGCAGTCGGGCGTCAATGGAGCTTGGACGCTGAAACAAACTGACCCTTAGTGATTTGGCGGCTTTCCGATCAGATTTGTGATTTCTCCTGTTAATAGCACCGAGAAAAACGGGATCGCCGGCGGAATCAAGAATCACAATCGCAAGAATACCGAGAGCGGACAGTTTGCATGGGAGGTGACAACGGAAGATTGTGAATGGCTGAAACACGCAAAATGGGAGTGGCAGCTAGGGCATTCCAACCGAAAATTATCATTGAGAATGTTAGAGCGCTCGAAGCATTTCATGTGGTCGTCAAGTTTGGAACAATCTACATGTTGCCTCTAGCAGGGGAATTTATAGACGTAACTTTAAATTCCCGACGAGTTATTGGATGTCTGTCGGATCCATATCAAACTCATTGAAAATCTTTTACCAATTATATAAATATACCTCAACATTGTTATCGTTTGTACTCTTTCTACATTATTCAGAGAAGATGATGTCTATTACACAACATATTCAACTTTTTCAAAGAAAACTAAAGGATTACGAGGACGTGTTTTTTCAACTAAGTGTACATGTCATAATAAAATCTACTTCATCAAGTGGGAGAAGGAAGAAGAGGAGAAGGATTTCAGCCCATATGGCCGCTTTCCAAAAAGTGATCTTATATTAAGATAATCCCAATGAGATAGACACAATGCATATATAATGTCCAGTTCTGTGATACACAATAGCAGACAGTAAATAACTCACAGTCCGAAATACAAATGCGATAATACATATCGAGTTGATGGGTGCGCTAAACTCATGCCAGACACGCAGTGTTTGTCGTTGTATTGGGATTTGTGTCAACGTCGCCTCGGTCCTAACGTCGACATAGGCATCTTGTCCTTGTTTCCCCATCCCTTGCTCGTTTTCGTCTTCCTAACAATAACTTTGTGAACTTAATATAGATCAAGACCCCTCCCTTGCAACCAATCCTTAAGTTCAAACATGAAATCATAATAGATTACACATAATATCTCACTCCTATGTTACCAAATTTTTTTAAAAGCAGTCTAAGTGTTAGAGGTCAAAGACCTTACACATGAAGAAGCGTGTTGACGAAACTATCACATTAGAAAATTAATATAGCATTCTACACTTTACATAATCGTAGGCTCGTAGCAACCACCATCCCAAATTAGCTCTTGCACTTTCATTTCATCGTGCGGCATAAAAAGTGGCCTCGTCACAACTATTTGTGTTCTTAGTATTTTACAAATCTCATGGATCCTCTCTCTTTTTTATTTAATAAAAAAAATCATTCTCATGGTATATATTAAATAATTTGATAAAAAATAGTGTTTTTATTTTAATATCATGAACACGCATTAATAATTTGAAACAAAGTCTACTTCTTAATTCTCATGCAATAAAATACTAGTTATTACTATTAATAAAGGGCGTTGATATTAGTACAGTGCTTTTGGCTATTCACACTCAAATTTTATAAATTTTAGGTCTTTTTTCACTAAACGCAAGCAATTGAAGGCACTCACTGATCCGTCGCTCCAACACGATTTCGCCTGCAGCTTCTTCATTTCGCCTCTGGGTGCTCGCCGAACTGCCAGATTTCACCTGCACGTCGCCGCCACAACGCTGAATATCACTAGCACGCCGGCAACATCCTCTTCCTGCAGGTATATATGTGGTAACTTCCCCCTATTTCGCCAGTGATTTCTCCTTCCTTCCCCCATTTCGAGCCGCGATTTCTCCTCCTTTCTTCGCCCATTTTGAGGCTCGTCTTCTCCTCCTCCTAACTTCCGCATATTTTTTTGCATGTATGTGTCCGGAGGTGATTTCTCTTGCAGCGGCTCCAAATTTTGCAATGTGTTTTCTTCCTACAGTTCATATTTGGTAACCTATATTTCAGATCTGGCATATATGCTTTGGATTGGAGTTTTATGTATTTCTACTTCTTGTAAATATGACAATAAATTTTTTATACCTATGTTAGGGTTCAATGTTGGAAGATATGAATTCCAAAGATTAAATCTTTAGTTGTAATCGATATGAGCACACTCATATACTTTTTATTTCAAGTCTTGGCTATGTAGTTACAATAAAAACTTCTGATAAAATTGTTGGGCGTCTCACACCTCGTGAAATATTAGGGTGTGATAAAAGCAAATACTATCGAGAGAACCAAAATAAAAAGGGTTCGGTGAAGAAGGGGCTCCGTAAATCCACTACATTCATCTATGCTGACAGTACCAATCCCTGTTTGCATTGGATTTTTGAAGGAAAATCACTTCATTCATTTGACATTAAATGAGTGCTCTCTGATATCACATATTATTCCAATTTTGATGAGATATCATGAAGCAGAAGCCGAAGATTGGGAAAAGCATTTTAAACTGTGTATTACAAATACACAACCTCCTTATGGCGACAACGTGTTGGTGGAGTTAGGTGATGTTGCATAAAAAGGTATGTACATATTTTAATTTTATAATTGATATAAATTTTGTTAATATATCCATTCAATAATTTTTTTTAACTTGTGTATATATTACAAATGAAGATTGAAGGGAAGACATCATTGGATATTCAACAAAGAGAAATAAAATTTGATGAGGTCTCTTTAGAGAACTAAATGCTTGCGCATGAGGTGCGATTTTTGGGTAAAGTTCTCAGTCATGGAGTGCAAATAATAAAATTCTCTATCAATGGGTGCAAATAAAAAAAATTTTCATCATGTGGTGCAAATAATAAAATTCCACATCATTGGGTGCAAATAATAAAAGTCCCCACCAAGAGGTGTAAATAGTAAAATCGCTCATCATGGGGTGCAAATAGTAAAATTTCTCATCAAGGGGTGCAAATAGTAAAATTCTTCATCATAAGGTGCAAATAGTAAAATTCCCCAACATGGGGTGCAAATAGTAAAATTCCCCGTCAATGGGTGAAAATAGTAAAATTCTCCATCATATGGTGCAAATAATAAAATTTCCCTTCAATGGGTGAAAATAGTAAAATTCTCCATCATGTGATGCAAATTGTAAAATTTCTCATTTGGAGGTGGTCTGTGTATAACAAAAATGCGCATGACAGACTACATATAGTAAATAATATGGTTATGGTGTGCACATAACCGTACATGTCATATCGCCACAAAACTATACAAACATGTGTACACATAACACATATATTGGTTATATTGTGTGCATAACCGCATAACCACTGTAACCACCACTTATTTATGGAAATGTCACCATCAAAAAACTATAAATAAGACCTAGGACCTCCTTCATTTCCATCTCTTCTCACCCGCGAAAATCCTCCTATGGATTTTCTCTCTCTGCATCCCTTTTTATCTCTATGTCCGCTTGTGTGTACGCCCCTTCGTGCGCACGTCCCTCTCTACGCGCTCCGCCGTCAAGACCGTCCAAGCGCGTCCCGCCGTCAAGACCGTCCAAACGTGCCTCTGCACTCTTCGCCATCAAGACCGTCCAAGCGCGCCCATCCGTCAAGACCGTCCAACCGCGCCCCACCGTCAAGACCGTCCAAGCGCGCCCCACCGTCAAGACCGTCCAAGCGCGCCCCACCGTCAGGACCGTCCAAGCGAGCCTCCGCGCTCCCCGCCGTCATGACCGTCCAAGTGCGCCTCCGCGCGCTCCGCCATCAAGACCTTTCAAGCGCGTGCTCTGCCGTCCAGATCATTCCAAGCATGTCTGCGCACGCTCCGCCGAGACCAACAAGTCTCCTTAGTGTCAGCAGACCAACTCCGCCAGAGCGCCCAAAGTTCATGTGCCCCGCACCGCCAGTTGTTTACAAAAGCAACTTCAAAGCTCGTCAAGGACCACTCAACTGTAGTGCAACGTGCAAAACGCTCAGCATTTCCAGTACCCTCGACTCAGCAGCAAGCTCGTCAGGCGGCGACAAGACAAGCCATTCCAGGCTCATCCAAGGGCGGCAGGAGACAAGCCCCAGTATCCAGGACGAGCGTAGCAAGTCGTCCCCACTTCCGAGCATCAACAAAGGACTCCAAAGTGCGGCCAGTACATTGCCACCCACAACTCACAAAGAAACATTAAGCTCAACAAGTGGTGGTCTGTCACCCTCTGAGCTCTCCTTCACTCACTCCCAATAATTGTAACGAGAGGCGGCATGTCGCCCTCGAGTTCTTCATAAATGTCATGTACAACAACCAACAAGTAGCGGAGGTTGGGCCGACACAGATCTGATCACGTGGTTTTTCACCCAGTTGACGAGTTTTCCACATTAAAAAAAATTCTCTTCCCAACTTTTTGCTTGCTGTGACTGTTGGCACGCTCGACCGCTTTTGAGCTAAGGCGGTCCAATTTAGCCCGGTCTACCAGAGTCTTGAGCGATCCCAAACAAAATTAAAGATTTTTTGCATATTATTTTATCTATGCTTATCATTTTTGATGTTTTTTATGTTTTGGAATGTGATTTTTTTTTAATATATATAAAATTGTTTATGGATAGCTGATTCCCTACAAGAATGCTTGCTAATATAAGATTGATTGTGAATAACCAACCTCTAAAAACAGTGTTTGTGATTTGTCAAAATTGTGAATAGCCAAAAACACAGTACTAATATCGACACTTTTAATAAATCACATATTTAATTAGTGTTACTATGAATTCCATCTTATAGTAATATATAAAACAAAATAAGACTAAGAAATTAAAATAATATAGCAACAAATTAAAAAGGGTGTGGTTGTTAGCAAATTCATTTTCGTTACTAGGAAACCAGAAAAAAAAACAGATTCAACTATTTTTTGCATTTTTTTTCTCTTCCCAAAAAATACTACTAGCAAACCAATCTTGTTCTTTTGTAATTTTTTGTATTTTTGAATTTTGAGTCCCAAAAGTTTCTCATTTGAAAAAATATCAATTTGAAAGTTGTAGATCTCATCGAGATCTACAACTATTTTTATGTTAATCATTTTTTTTTGATTTGAAACCATTTATGCCTCTAATTTGGGCCCGAAAAAAGACACGCACGGAACGAGTCGTCCGTATAGATTTTCGGCTTGACATTTTTCGAGTCCCAAATCGGGTGTCTAAACTGATTGATCTCGTCGAGATCTACAACTTTCATATTTAACACTTTTTAAATTTGAAACAGTTTAAGTCCCCGATTTGGCCCCCAAAAAAAGTCACGCAGATCCCGAACGTCCGTATATATGTTCGTCGTGACTTTTTTCAGATGCCAAATCGGTGGTCTAAATTGCTTCAAATCAAAAGGTGTTCATCATGAAAGTTGTAGATCTCGTCGAGATTTACAACTTTCATGTTGAACATTTCTCATAAAAATATACGTACAAGACGCAGTTCAAAAAGACGTATATATTCTTATATACATTTAACTCGTATATATAACACGCCTTTATAGAAATTAGAAAGCAAATATATTTCTAAAGCAAGACGATATTTTATTTAAAGATTTTGTTGTAATTATTAAAAAATACCGGCTTTGCCAAATTTGCGATTTTAAACAAAATTTAATATTTTAAAAATGTTATGTTTGTTTGTCAGTAACAAAAAGATTTTCAAATCGTCATTTTAAAAAATAAGAATTTGCTAATAATAATAATTTGTTAGAAATCAAATTGAATTTACTAGTAACAAACAACACATTTAATCTCAATAAACACCATATATATATATATATATATATATATATATATATATATATATATATATATATATATATATATATATATATATATATATATATATATATATATATATATATATATATACAACTGCCCGACACGGGACTCCGCCACTACGGCCAGGCGCGACAATACCCGACCCGCGACGGCTGGTTCGCCCGCCCCGACTCGATGCTCTCGGGCAGCCTTCAGCCGCATCCAGGAAATGGATGAGGGCGAAACCCGACCGACGACAGTTTTTTCTCGCCCCATCAAGGCGGGTTTCGCCCGCAACATATACATATGAGTACTCAAAATGACCGTAAAAAATATACATAAATATTATAATTTTTATTTTGTAAAACAATATACGTTTTGACCTAAAAATATTAATTTTGACTTTAAAAAATTGATTGATTTAATGTCATCAGCTCGAGAATACCACTGATATGACTAATGACAACCTTACTTGAATAGACCACTGATATGTCTAATGACAACCTACCATAGTAGGTGTAGAAGCTCTGCTAAATTTTTTTTAAAATTTAAATATATTTTCATCCTTACTTCTAATTTTTTGATAGTGTAATTACTTGAATGAAAATTATATTTTAATTTTTTTGAAATAGATTATAATATATGTCAAGTCATTAATTACTTGATGCTCGTGTGTGTGTATATATATATATATATATATATATATATATATATATATATATATATATATATATCTTATTATATAAAGCAATATAGGTATTTGGAGGCACACCATATATCAAACAAGAGCCATTGGATCATGAGATAGAGCATGAGATGTGGGGAGAGAGTTGGGAGAGAGAGAGAGGGAGAGAGAAAGGAAGAGAGATGTGGAAGGTAGAGAAAGAAGAGGTGAAGAAAGATTGCATGAAATTAATGTTTTACGACAAAACATAATTTTTTTTATAAAATAAAAATTATAATATTAATTTATATTTTTTTACGGTCATTTTGAGTACTCATATGTATATCTTGTGGGTACTGCCCGTCTTGATGTGGGTATATCCGGCTTTGATGCGGCCGCAGCCCGCAACGACGCATCGAGCACGCGAGAAGCCCATTCAGAGGCGGGCGAAGCCCGTCTGGATGCGGCCGAAGGCCGCCCGAATGCATCGAGCACGGGCGTAGCCCGTGCGAAGATGCTCGTATATATATATATATATATATATATATATATATATATATATATATATATATATATATATATATATATATATATATATTAATTTGTAGCTCAAAAGCTTAAACTAATTGAAAGTTGAAACTCAAAATATTAATTAAGCATATTATTTGTTAAGAGTTTAGAGAACTAAAATGGAAATTAAAGAAGATAATTTCCGGCGAGAAATCCAGAGAAATCCGACACCATCTCCCGGTCCCGATCAAGTATTTCGTCGACGAACGAACTGGGCCCACCAACCGCCGTTAATTCATTGACGCCGTTCACCTCCTCCAAACCGAAAACAACTCCGGCGGTAATGGATGGCGGCGGCCAATATTCATCTTGCTCCTCGAGGCACAAAAAGCGTCCTCAACGAGGTACTCGGCCCACTCGAGTTGATCCGGCGGCGGCGGCGGCGGAAATGCACCTTCGGCGGCGATTTGGTCAAACTCAGCCTCCCGGGCCGCGGCGGCAGGGTTGCGGTGGAAGTTGTGGAGGAGGGGGAGAGGAGGATGTTCTTGAGGTCGCGGTTCAAGGAGTTGTTGTTGTTGTTGTTGTTGTTGTTGTTGTTGTTGAGGAGTTGGGACGGACGGCGGCGGCGGCGGCGGCGGCCGAGGTGGAGGTGGCGGCGGCGATGTGGAGGGTGGTGATGCTGTGTTTGACCTCGGAGATGGGGCGGTGGGTGACGGGATCGATGCCGTGAAGGGCGAGCTTCTTGCTGAGCTTTGTATTCCAGTAGTTTTTCACGTCGTTGTCGGTCCGGCCGGGGAGCTGGTTCGCAATTATAGACCACCTGTATCATTATGCAACGAGGGCGCGATATTATATTTTTGTGGGAGATAAAAGAAATTAAGCAGTTTTATAAGGTGATTGTTAACCGCAATCCGTTATTTTGCTTGTCGTACTTCAAAATTTTTTAATTTTTCGCGTCTTTTCGAAATACGCCTTGCACATGCAATATCAGGAAAAGTGCTCAACATGAAAGTTGTGGATATCGACGAGATATATATCTCGACAACTTTCGTGTTGAACACTTTTCCTGAAATTGCATGTCCAAGACGTATTTCGAAAATGCGCGAAAAATTGGAAGATTTTGGGGTGCGACTAGCCAATTACGGGTTGCGGTTAACAATCACTATATAGTCTGGTAAATTTGATTTTTTTTTTTTTGTTAGAAAAATCTCTAATATAAGAGATCATGAGTGTACAATAATTAATAAACTGTTTAATCAAACCTTTAAAATAAAATTGATTATAATTAGAAAATAAATAAATAAATTACCTGCTTCCTATGGTTGCATGAAGGGTGACAATTAACTCCTCCTCCTGTGAGGTGAATCCTTCATGCTTTAAATTAGGCCTCAGATAATTTGTCCATCTTAACCTACAGCTCTTCCCACACCTCTTCAGCCCTAATGAAAGGCAGATAAATAAAGAATATATATACATATTTTTTAAATAAAATATATTCACTTTGAGAAGAGCAATATACGATCCTAAGTAAAGCTCTGTTTGGCGCGCGACATTTTTGCTCTGATGAGTTTTGACAGAAATGTCACCGTCTTAAAATATATATATTTGATAAAAAAAAGAAAAATTGACGATGAATTTCCTTAGGTGAGTTCGGACGCTCATAAACGTAAACGACGGTTCATAGACACAACATTAATGACCGCCAAGCCACATGGAGATGTTTGGCAAAGTCGTTTTTGCTCTGGTGAGCTTGGATGCCTTAGAATACCAAAAAAACTTGTACTTTTAAACATAAAAGTTTATGAATTCCCTTAGGTGGGATCGGGCATTCACGAACGACGGTTCATAGGCTCTGTTTTGTAACCGGTAGCGTTCATGAATGTGGTGGTTAATTATATATGAGTCATCATTCATGAACGCCCTATCTCACCTACAAAACTTCATTCAGTACTTTTATGTTCAAAACTAGTTTTTTTTCTTCGTAGAGAAGAAAACTAGTTTTCAACGTAAAAGTTGATGAATTTTCTAAGGTGAGGTCAGGCATGAATGTCAATTCATATGCTTTGTTTGGAATGGTGCTAGCTGTAACGGACTCCCAGCATACGATTCGAAAGGACGACCATCGACACCCCCGACACAAAGCTCAAAAGAGTTCAACTGCAAATAGTTTGCAGATCATGCACCTCAACTCCTTTTCATGCCCACCGACGAGTTGTTGGATGCCACATCCTCCTTTTGATAAGCTACAACATTTTTGATATTTAGCAACATTTACTTGGCAACAGTTTTTAAATTTAACAATGAAGTCAACATTTTTAAAAGGTTGCAATAGATCTATCAAAGAACTGTTGTCTATTCTTAAGAGTTTAAGCAGTAGTTTTTGTCTAAGTGTTGCTTAAAGGTATGAAAACAATTGGCTTAGATATTTGGCAACACAAGTACAAAAGACACCTGATATGACAATAGTTTCACCATTTTGACAACACTTAACAGTTTTAGGCAACAGTTTTATTTCATGTGTTGCTAAAAACTGAAAATGTTGTAGTGAGTGATCCAGTTAAGCGTCGACTTTCCATGAGATCACCCATCCCGAAATTACGTTCATCCGAACATGCTTAACTATAAAGTTCTTTCACTTCTAATCACCAACTATACACCTAAAGAACTCCATTCAACTTAATTTATGTTCAAAACTAGTACTTTTCTTACTAAACATATATTTTATGATGATAACTACTTTTTTTGTCTAATCTCACCAAGAGTTAATTAAACCCCGTAACCGAGCCCAAGTGATCAAAAATAAAAATAATAAAGAAAACTATAATAAAAAGATTAAAAAAATAATTAAAAAAAAAAGAAGAGCTAGCTAGAAATGAAAATACCGGCTTTCTTGGGAACGTTGGTCCAGTTGCCGGTGCCGTGGGCGGCGACGTATGCGTGCAGCTTGGCGTCCTCCTCCGCTGACCACAGCCCTTTCTTCACGTTGACTTTCTCGCAGCCTGCAGGAGGCCCCACTCCCATCGAAGCTCCCTCCTCCACCTTCAATTTTAACTCGATCCACGTGGCTGCACTAATTAATTCATGATTAATTGGGCTACAATTAAAGTTTGACATTAATTAAGGCTCTGATTAATTAGCTAGCGCATGGGATTAATTAATTGGATAATGAATAATTAAGCGAATTTTGAAGGAAGTAATTAATATGACATGGTGATGTGAACCTGCTGTAAGGAGAAAGCTTCAGCAGTACTAATGGCGGAAGCTGCAGGGTGACGAGAAGAGAGAGAGAGAGAGAGAGTGTGTGTGTGTGTGTGTGTGTGTGTGTGTGTGTGTGTGTGTGTGTGAGAGAGAGAGAGAGAGAGAGAGAGAGAGAGAGAAGAAGAGAGAGGATCGAGATTTTAAAAATGGGTTTAGGGTGACGAAGGCGAGAAAAGCATGAGGTGGCTCTCGCTTATCTAATGATGCCATCATTGATCACATTAATTTCTCATGAAACCAATATTATTTAAATATAATATTTTTTAAAAAAAAGTTTTTTACTATTATTTGAGATTTTTTTGTAGACGAATATATATATATTAATTATAATATATAATTTGGTATTTAATTGCACTGTAACAATTCACACTCTATACTCTATAGCTCGAAAAATTTTTGGGCCAACAATGGATAGTATAAAGGCAACTTCTTTTCTTGTTTTTTTTTGAAATTTTTCTTTTTTTCCTTCAGCTTCATTTTTACCGCAACTTTTTCGTACAATCGTCCGGCGAGCAGCCGGATTTTTCCTCCGCTCTTTTTCCAGCGAGCAGATTGCTCACTCCTTTCTTCCTCTCTACCGTCGAGAAGCTGAGAGCACCGTCGGCATCCTGCCAAACTTTCTCCAAACGACCTCAACCACTCCTCTCTTCCGTCGAGAAGCTCAGCGCCATTTAATTTTTGTAGTGTCCCTGATGTGATTTTTGATAAACATTCATACAATTTTTGTTAAATATTGTTAATTGTCCCTGATGTGCTTCTATGATATATTAGAGTCAATTATTTGACTCAGTGTTTACTGTTACTTATTATGTTAACTGTATCATTAGTTATTATTTGTCTAATACAATTTATGCTAACTGTTACTTATTATGTTAACAAGAAAGTAACTTAATTATGAGCTAATTCATTTTACTTTTGTATTTATAGTTAGTGGACTGCTAGAAGATAATCATATTCATTACATCAAGCCTAGAACGCTCTCAATTGGACACAATTCATGTTGAGATTGTGTCACCTCAACGATCAGTGTGTCTCTATGATTTCAAATAGGGCGAATCCTATTTTTGAAATATCATTGAGAGGAAGGAATTTATTCTTTGCTGTTTCTAGGGGTGAGGAACGAAACCGAAACCGACTAAACCGACCGAACCGACCGAACCGCACCGACTTTGAAATCCGAGCCGCCCGGTCCGGTGTCGGTTCGGTTTGGAGCTTTTGAAAACCGAAGGCTTCTCGGTTCGAGTCGGTTTTCAAGTTGTGAAAACCGACTAAACCGAACGAACCGAGCACTTCATCACTGTTTTGGGGTGTAATTGATCGAGCAACTTTCAGATTATCTTTGGGTCTACAACCAAGTTCACTTTTCCCATCTCCGTGTTTGGTGAGATTTTTCTGACCCTTCTCCTTAGGTTTAGAGAGTTTTTCAGATCCTAAGTAATTCTGTTGGGAAAAAGTTTTATTACAATTTCATTATTTTGGGATGTTATGTATATTAAATTGATTTAATAACGACAATGATTATCAATCGTGATACTCCAATTGCTCTGATTGCTTATTGTTGGATCTATTAGTATTAATTTGTCCAAGTTATTATAGAGAACTGTGAGATGTCATAAAAAAGGTTTGCTCGATATACCCAAACTCTGCATGTCTAAAAATGCACGATATAATAATTGTTTGTGTGTGTGATGTCAATTTAATAAACATTCTCTCTGACTTGTACTCAAAAAAATTGTATGTTATTTATTCAGTATAAACCTTTATTTGATAAAGATTATGAAATTATTAAAGGGAAGATGACAAATCAAAAAATAGCACTTGATTATGTTTGTTCGCAGAAAACCGACACCAAACCGCAAAAAACCGACTAAAAACCAAACCGACTTTGAACCGAACCAAATGAGTTCGATTCGGGTCGGTTTGGACAAACCAAAACCGAGGCATGTTGGTTCGGTTTCGGTTTGGGTCCAAACCGCCCAAACCGAACCGCTCGCACCCCTAGCTGTTTCTCCTATTTAGGTTGAGCCTAATTTGACTGAGTATTATCTTCTATTTATTAGGAGATATGGTCTTCATCTTATTATAAATAGGAGCCTTCCCCCACTAGCCGAATAATCCGCGCAACCAGAGAGAAATAAAGCAGTTTTTTGTGAGAGTCTATCGGGCTTGATCTTGTCAGTGCAGGAGGCTCGGGCGCGGCGGCGACAGCAGGCGTGCTGCGGCAAGGGGCGGCGACTCCAGACAGAGCTAACGGAGGCGGCATCCAGTCGGATCGACATCAGGCCAGGCTTGTCCCAGCGGTCGGCTTCCTGCAGTGGTTCCAGACGGCGGCGGCGCAGAGATCCAGTCGGGTAACCCAGGCTTCGGGCGTGCAGAGACGGCTGCGATCCCAGCGGACAAGAAGAACAGCACCACTGTCGCCCGGCGACATCACTATCGCTCGGCAATAGACCTTTTCAAATTTTTTAGTTTTCTCTTCATTGCTCGACCATTATAGTCTCTGTTGTGATCTGTAACTACTTATTTTATAGTGGATCTTTTCAATCGCTCTCTCCCGTGAATGTAGGAGCTCCTCTTTGAACCACGTAAATTTTTTTTTTCGTATGTATGTGCTTGAAATATCGTTCTGTTATTTATTTTGCTGATTGTTTTGCTCGATTTGTATGTTGTTGCGCTACCGTGGTACTTGATCCGATTGCATAACAATTGATATCAAAGCCAGATTCCGCGAGGGTGATCGTCTGGACGTTCCAGTTTTAGATCTGGGTCAACGGTAGATGACGACATCGGTCTGCTCCCTATCTTCTCAGATCTGATCTGTGAACATCATTTAGATTGCCCAGTAGCTCTGCGAGCAAAACAATGACAGCAAAATTCGAGATTTCGAAGTACGACGACAAAATCGACTTCGGGTTATGGCAAAAACGGATCAAGGTGGTTCTCATTCAGCAAGGTCTCCACAAGGCGCTCCTCGGCAAGGAGAAGTCTGGAAAGAAGGATGACGAATTGGAAGAACTGGATCTGAAGGTCATCAGCACGATTCAGTTAAGTCTAGCTGATGGGGTCATGTATAACGTAGTCGATGCTAAGGCAACAAAAGACCTATGGAAGATATCGGAGGAACTGTACATGTGTAAGTCTCTCACGAACAAGCTCTACGTGAAGAGACAATTGTATAGTCTGAGGATGTCCGCGAGCAATCAGTTGTTGGAGCACATGATTGCGTTCAACAAACTCATCTCTCAGCTGTGGAGCATGGACGTGAAGGCGAAGAAGAAGACCAGACTCTTCTATTACTATCATCTCTACCAAAGTCATATGACCATCTGGTCACCACCATCCTTTACGGAAAGGACACTATTAAGATGGAGGAGGTGATGATGACGTTGCTCTCAAATAAAACGAGGAGCAAATCTGGCCCTAACACTAGCGAGGGTTTGTTCGTAGAGAACAAAGAACCGGTTAGAGGGAGATCGAGAGACAGAGGGAAGAAGGCCAATCGACCTAGGTCCAAGTCTAGGAAAAGAAGAACCATTGTCACTACTGCAAAGAAGAAGGACACTAGAAAACCAACTGTCCGAAGAAAAATACAAAAGAGAAGAATTAGACACCACAACAGTAGGCTGTGGCTTTAGACCCAGAGAGCGATTCTAACGTACTCCATGTTCAATCTACTCTCAACTCCACCGACACTTGGATCATGGATATGATATGCTCGTATCACATATTCCCGAACATAAAATGATTTACTAGCTTCAGCCAATGTGACAGCGGTCGTGTTTTGATGAGAAATGACTCAGAATACAAAACACACGAGATCGGCAACATCCGAATAAAAATGTTTGACGAAACAATCAGAACCCTTACAAATGTAAGGTACGTGTCCGATCTGAGAAAGAGTCCCATTTCCCTTGGTACTCTAGAGGCGGTCAGATACTCTTACACCGGTGAAGGCGAATATCTGAAGGTCAAGAGAGGCGCTCTGATGGTTATGAAAGGAGAGCGCTCTGGTACTCTCTACAGTTTGAGCGGTACCACAATTGTCGGTGATGCAGCAGTTGTTGCGATGTCAGATGAGGACTCATCTCTGCTATGGCATGGCAGGCTTGGCCACATGAGCGAGAGAGGACTGCTGGAGCTTAACAAGAAGGGCCTACTGAAAGGGGTCAAGACGTGAAAGTTATACTTCTACGAGACTTGCATTCTCAGGAAGCAGAGCAAGGTGAAGTTCGTAATATCAACAAAGCGGAGTAAGCATGCACTAAAGTATATACACTCAGATGTTTGGGGGCATGCCCCAGAGCCTTCGCTTGGAGGCGCCAGATACTTTGTGACCTTTATCGATGACTTCTCAAGAAAGGTCTGGATTTACTTTCTGAAGCATAAATCCGAAGTCTTTGAAAAGTTCAAAATCTGGAAGAAGAAAGTGGAGAAGCAGATCGGGAAGAGAGTGAAATACGTCAGATCTGACAATGACGGTGAATACACCTCAGTGAAGTTCCAGACATACTACAATCAGGAGGGCATCACTCGCCATCTCACTATTCCCGACACACCGCAGCAAAACGATGTCGCAGAAAGAATGAACAGGACGTTGTTGTAGAGAGCTCAGTGTATGTGTCTATTTGCCGGCCTACCTAAGTATTTCTTGGCCGAAGCAATCAATACGACATGTTATCTGGTGAATCGATCTCCATCGATGTCACTGGATCTGAAGTCTGCACAAGAAGCTTGGTTAGGCACTTTTGTTGATTATTCTGATATCCATATCTTTTGTTGTCTATGTACACTCTTGTACTCTGAGAGGACGAAGCTGGATGCCAAGTCCAGACGGTGCATCTATCTGGGCCGAAAGGCCGGCATGAAGGGATTCAAGCTATGAACCCTGACACTGAGAAGGTGGAGGTCAGGCGCGACTGATTTTCGAGGACATTTATGTTGAAGAATTCTCTGCTCAGTCTAAAGATGGAGAAGCAGAGTACAGTCGGCGGCTCAAATTAAAGCACGAAAAAGTAGCCGCACAAAATTGGAACTACTAAATTTGCAGATAGAAGCTGAACATTTGCTTCTGATCTGGCTACTCAATCAATTGCCGAAAGGCAGATCGTGAATTGCAAACATCTCATCAGAACTCTCGCGGTGGACAAGCTATTATCCTAGGTTCAAGCAAGTTGATCGACCTTTTGTCCCATGTCGCCACGGGAGGGACATGGAGTCTGACGCTTTTGGCATAGAGGCTCCCCCAGGAGGCCCACACAACGGGCTATTAGCTCATGGTAGAGCCCTTGTAATTGATCGTTGTGCCGGGCTGTGAGGGCTCAGCTTCATGGTAAAGGTCATCGGCGGAGATGTGGATCATACAAGGCACATTACATGGCTTCTCCTCCGTCGAACGGAGTTTTAACCAAATTTCCTCAGAGGTAATGGGGAGGTGACAATGGAGATAGAACTTCTAGCACTCGTGGGTCCTGATCGGGGGGGCCCATTCGGGCTCCTTATTCTGGACGATGAGTCAGATAGACTGACCCCTCAGACTGTATGTGACAATATCTCGAGCAAGATGATGTTGGGAAACCTCATGGTAAGAGGAGCACTCTACAATCACTCAGACAAGAAGGACGAGATTCATTCATCAGGCGGCAGGATAGATAGTGGAGTTTTCTGCACACCCAGAGGTAGCTGAGGAACAACAAAGCTGATGAGCATGAAAATTCCTCCAATTCTGAGCATACTGATGTTGTGCAACCTACTGAAGTGGAGTCGTACTCTATTGCCAGAAAGAAAGGGCAATGAGAGAGGTCAGACTGCCTCTGAGGCTACAAGACACTATGACATATGCCTTTTAAGTAATCTCCTCAGACCCCGGGTCTTATCGAGAAGCTATGAAGAGCAGTGACAACTCTTAGTGAAAGCTGCGATGAAGGAGGAGATGGACTCACTTCGAAAACTTGAACCAGACTTGTGGATATAGTTAGCGTACCAAAGAACCAGGCAATCAGCTTCAAGTGGGTGTTCAGAGGAGTCTACATCTGGGAAAGACCGGTGGAGGTACAAGGACAGATTCGTTGCAAAGGATTTGCGCAGAAGAAAGGAGTTGATTTCACAAAACTCTCACCCGTGGTGAATCATGTTCTATACGGTGCTACTTGCTATAGTGGTGATGTGGGACTTGAAGTTGGAGCAAATGGACGTGAAGATGCCTTTCTTCACGGCAACTTAGAGAATGCGATCTATATTCTACAGCCTGAGGGTTCATTGAACCAGGCAACGAGAAAAAGATGTCAAGCTAAGAGATCCTCTACAGACTGAAGCAAGCTCTAATAATGTGGAACAAAAGATTCGACACGTTCATGGCTCACATGGTGTTGGGTACATTGGAATATATGTACCTGATTTGAAGAAGCCTCACTCTACTCATAATATACATCATGTGTATTTGATGTGCTTTGAGTTTATATATGCAAGTTAAGTATTGCAGAAAAGCATAAAAGTTTCTAAGTCCATGTGTCGACACCTAGAGGTGAAGTGTCGACACTTATGAAGGCTTGTGTCGACACCTAGAGAAGCTGTGTCGACACTTGGAGTAATTGTGTCGACACCAGGAAGACAGAGTCGACACCAGAAGAAAAGTGTCGACACATACAATCAGTGTCGACACACAGTGAAGAATTGTCTACAGAATCAGTGTCGACACTTAGAGGCAGTGTCGACACTCAAAGAAACTTTGTCGACAGCAAAAGTGTCGACACCAGGAGGCTGTGTCGACACTCAGCAACTTCAACAAAGTTAAAGTACTTGTGTAGACACAAAGGAGATGTGTCGACACTCAGCAAGTTCAACACATGAAGGCATGTGTCGACACAAAGGAATGTGTCGACACTCACAAAGTTACAACACATGAAGGTATGTGTCGATACAAAGGAGATGTGTCGACACTTAGCAAGTTTCACACAAGAAGATGTGTCGACACAAAGGAGTTGTGTCGACATACAGCAGATTTCAACTAAGTATTAAAGAAGAAGTACTTGTGTCTACACACAGAATCAGTGTCGCACATTCAACAGAAGGCTTGTGTCGACACACAGAATCAGTGTCGACACATTCTGAAGAAGCAGTGTCGAGAAGCTGTTACAACTACACAAGGAGTTTGTCGACACCATGAAGGCTAGTGTCGACACTTAGTCTACTTGTGTCGACACTTAGTCTATTTGTGTCGACACATAAAGACTATTTATCTCGACACTTTCAGACAGTGACAAAGATTTCAAGAAGTGACTGGATGACTTGACAGCTGCCATTTCAACTGGTCAACTGCAACTGTCAGAGCCGTCAGAAAGTTGTTAAAAATCGGATCAGCCGGTTACCTTGGAGGAAGACTATTTAAAGACATTTCTCTTCAACAGAAAAGAGATTAACAGATTGACAACAATTAATAAAGAGATCTAACAACACAAAGAAGACCTTCAACAGAAGATCTAAGAAGTTGGAGAGAGAGCTCCTTCTAAGAAGAGCAGCTGCTGAACGGACTGCAAAGTAAGATTCAGATTGAAATCTGAATCTCAAGATAGCAGTTGATTGAAGATCATCTGCACAGGAGATTCAACCCTACTGTGTTCTAATTCAAGAAGCTTTGAAGAAAGACAAGGGTGGTTGATCTCTGCCTAGTTCTTCAAAGAACTCATCAAGAAGCCAGTCAATTCATCTCTCTCAGTCAGAGTTGTGGTTAATTACCTTGTTATATTAAATTCTTGTAGGATCCTAAGGGATCTGAGTTGTAAGCCTAAACTATAAAGGCTGAGGTAGGGCTTTTGTGCCTGAGTGTAGGAGATTCTATTCTCTGAGTGTAGGCCTTGATTGAAGGCTGAGGTAGGGCTATTTAGCCTGAGTGTAGGTCTTGGTGAAGACTGAGTGGTAAGGTTTTGTGCCTGAGTTATAAGAGTGAGGACACTCTGAGTTATAGGAACTTGTTTGGGGTTCTGAGTTGTAAGATCTGAGGATCTGAGAAGAACTGGAGAAGTTAGGCCGAATCTAGTACACTACTAGATAGGCGAAGGGGGAAAGTGGATGTACCCAGACCTTGGGAACCACTATAAAAATCTGTGTGCACTCTGTAAATGTTAGTTTCAGTGTATGTTGTGTTGTGATAGCTGTAGAATTGCATTTACTGTACAGTATTTCTGCCTTAAAATTAAAAAGAGAAAGAACACCTATTCACCCCCCCCCCCCCTCTAGGTGGTTAGGTACTATTTCTTTCAAGTGGTATCAGAGGGAGGTTACTCAAAAAGGACATAACAGTCTGAGTAAGATCCTGTAGGCAGAATCAGAATAAACCAGATTCAAGAAAATGGGTTCTAGTGAGAATCACAAAGAGCTGAGGTCTATGAAATTGCCAATCTGTAGAAAAGAGATTTTGGCATATGGAAAGAGAAAGTTAGACTCTTTATGGAAGCATCTGACCCAAGAATATATATTACAGTCAAAGAAGGGTCATATGTGCCAATGAAGATATCCATTCTGGATACAAATCAGAAAACTCCTAAGGACTATTCAGAAATGACCAAAGATGAAATCATTCTAGCCACTATGGACAAGAGGGCCCAGAATATTATTGTTAGTGCAATTGATGATGCAACATTTCAGAATTTAATTCATTGTAAAACTTCTAAAGAAATGTGAGACACATTAATAGTCTATATGGAGGGATCAGGAGAAGTAAGACAAGACGAGAAGTCTTTGTTAAATCAGAAATATGAAAGCTTCAGACAAGAAAAGTCTGATAGCATTACTGAATACTACAAGAAGTTCTATAGGATAGTAAATGAATTGATGTCCTATGAAAGATAATTCAGCAACTATGAGCTGAATGACAAGTTCTTAAGATCCCTGACTAAGTACTGGGATACCAAGATTTGTGTCATTAGGGAAATGGCCAAATTAGCTGATATACCTCCTCCAACTTTGTTTGGAAAACTGTTATCTTATGAGATGCAGTTATTAGCTAGAAATGAGGAAGAGAAGACTACTAGAGTGGAGCACAAGGAAAGATCTGTGGCCTTCAAGACTGAAGCCACTAGGAAGTATAGAAGCAAGTCTCCATCTCCACCTCAAATAGTTGCTGAGGCTGTGACAGATAATTCAGAAAGCAAGAATTCAGATAGCAGTGAAAGTGATGAAGACTTTGCAGCTTTCACTAGGCATTTTCAAAAGTTTTTGAAGAAGAAGCAGTGGAGGTCTAAGTCTTCAACTTCTCAACCAAAAGATGACTATTATCAGAAAAGAAAGTCATCAAGGAATGACAGAAGCAGATCCAAGCCAAGCAAAACTACATCTTCAAAGATTGTGTGTTATTGCTGCAATAGACAGGGACATGTAGTGGCTGACTGTCCTGAAAAAATGAAGTAGTCAACTGACAAAAAGAAGACTCAGTTTAAGGGCAAAAAGGAAAAGTCCTTTGTTGCTAAGAAAGATAAAAGTTTGACTGATCAGTCATCTTCAGAAACAGACTCAAAAGCTGAAGCCTATATTGGATTGTTTGCTGAAGAGGGGGAAGATGAGTTCATACAGTTAATGAATTCAATTTATGAGCATGAGGACAATCAGTGCAAATGGCTGATGGCCTTCTCTAAAGGAGACAAAATCCAGGATCAGCCTGAACCAAGTAAGGTACAAAGTTGTTCTTCTAGTTCAATTTCTAGTACTGAGTCAGAATCAGATACAACTGCATCAAGTGATGTGAGTGGGTCTGAATCTGAAGGAGATATTCATCAGTTAATTGATGAATAAAAAGACTTGTTGCAGGCCTTGAAGAAAAGCAAAACCTTAGCCAAAACTCACGCAAAGGAGATTGTTAGTCTTAAATTGGTTGTTGTTGATTCAGACAAGTTATTTGATCAGAAACTTAATGAAATAGCCTGGCTAAAGAACATTATTGTTATTTAGATGGGTACTATTACATTTAAGAATGATCAAATTAGAAATCTGGAGGCTAGACTTCAGAAGGATAGAGAAATTGTAGCAAGTTTTTCTAAACCAAAATCTGTTTTACCTTTGATAGATGAGTTTGTACCTCATAAGGGTAAAACTGGATTGGGGTTTACAAAACCTGCCTGGACAGTTAAGTCCAAATCTAAGGGCAAAGCCCCAGCACTAAACAAGAAGGCTGTTGTAGATAAAATAGCTAGGGTTGTACCTAAACAAATGTATAACGGGTTTGAGTGCTGGTGTTGTGGCAAGGTAGGCCACTTTATCATAGATTGTTGACACAATTCAAGTGTCAAGGAGAGTATTAAACTACCTGCTAGAAGAGCTACAGGTAGTTTTGTTAAAAGTCAAACTAACCTGCACCAAGGACCCAAGAATTATTTGGGTTCTAAGGTTAAGTAATCTGTTTTGCAGGTGAGTCCAAGTGGTCATGCCCCTATATGGTACTTGGACAGTGGATGTTCCAGGCACATGACTGGAACTAGGGGATTGCTGAAGGACTATACACCAATCAAGGATGGCCCTAAAGTTACCTTTGGTGGTTCAGAAAAGGAATCAAAGGTTTTGGTAACATTTCTAGTAACCAAATTACAATTACTCAAGTGGCTTATGTAAAGGATTTGAAACATAACCTCATTAGCATAAGTCAGCTGAGTGATTTAGGATATGACATTTCATTTGTCAAGAATGATTGTCATATCAAAAGGTCAAGTGATCAAAAGATCATTCTGACAGGATATAGGAAGAGAAATGTCTATTGTCTAGACTTTGTATGTGAGAACAATGTTTCTCCTATTTGTCTTGTAGCTGATGAGAAAGTCTCACATTATGTTAAATGGAACAAGAGGCTGGCTCATCTTAACTATAAGACAATTGGTCAACTCTTTAGCAAAGAGTTAGTGAGGAATGATCCTCAGGTTAAGTGTATAAAGGATGGATATGCTCAGCTTGTCAAAAAGGCAAGCAGACCAAATCCACCTTTCATAGCCTTGAGAACAAGGATTCTGTGAGGTGTCTATACCTCTTGCATATGGATCTTTTGGTCATATGTCATTTCACAGCCTAGGTAGGAAGGTCTACACATTTGTGGTTGTAGATGACTATTCAAGGTTTTCCTGGATATTCTTCCTTAGACAAAAATCTGAAACCTTAAGTATCTTATACAGTTTTGTTAAACAAATTTAGAATGAATTGGACATTATAGTGGTCAAAATCAGAAGTGACCATGGTACTGAATTTCAGTCTGAAAGTATGACAAAACTGTGTGAAGAATTTGGAATTTTTCAGGAATTTTCCTCACCAAGAACACCTCAGCAAAATGGTATTGCTGAAAGGAAAAATAGAATCTTGATAAAGGCTGGTAGAACCTTATTGAGTGACACATCTCTCCCAAAATATTTCTGGGCTGAGGCAGTAAACACTGCTTGTCATGTGATCAATATGACTACTATCACCAAGAGCCACAAGAAGACCCCCTATGAGATTGTGAAGGGCAAAAAAACCAAATTTATCATATTTCAGGAATTTTGCTTGCAAGTGTTATATACTTAATAATGGTAAGTCTTATCTAACCAAGTTTGCTATCAAATCCCAAGAGGGGATCTTTGTTGGGTACAACAATAATAGTAAGGCTTTTAGGGTGTACAACTTGATTACTCAAGTTGTAGAAGAGTCTGTTCATGTAGTTTTTGATGAAGCTAGACTCATTAACAATGAATTGCCAAGAAGTGTCTGCAGCTCTACATGTATAATTGAGAAGATGGACAAGCTTACCTCAACAGAAGGTTCTTCTGTAAGTCAGCAAGTGGAAGATGGTGGCTGTTGTCTAGGGGGAGTACAAGATACTCCTGATGCTGAAGAAGATCAAGAGATGCAGCTAAATGAAGAGACTGAAGGTGTACAACCTGAAGACAGGCTGCCTCCAGCAAATAGGCATTTAAAGGATCATCCAACAAATCAAATAATTGGAGATCTTAGACAATGAGTGCAAACAAGGAGCAGGAATCTAAGTACAGTTCTTTACTCCAGTTTCCTATCTCAAGTTGAGCCAAAGAAATTTGAAGAAGTGATCCTAGACCCTCATTGGATTGAGGTCATGCAAGAGGAGCTGAATCAATTCAAAAGATGCAAGTTCTGGGAGCTAGTTCCTGAACCCAAGGACCACAACATTATTGGAACTAAGTGGATCTTTAGGAACAAGTTGGATGAGAATGGAATCATCATAAAGAATAAAGCTAGACTTGTTGCAAAGGGATATAGGCAAGAAGAAGGTATTGATTTTGATCAAACCTTTACTCCAATAGGAAGACTGGAAGCAATAATGATGTTCCTTGCTTATGCAACATATCAAGGATTTAAGGTCTATCAAATAGATGTTAAGTCAGCCTTTCTGAATGGAAATCTGAAGGAAGAAGTCTATGTAGAGCAGCCATCAGATTTTGTTGATTCTATTAAACCTGATTATGTTTATAGACTTAGGAAGACTTTGTATGAGTTAAAACAAGCCCCAAGGGCTTGGTATGAAACCATGTCTAGTTTCCTCATTGAGAATAAATTCTCAAGGGGGAAATAGACAAGACTCTATTCCTTAGGGAATCTAAAGGCAAGATTATCTTAGTCCAAATATATGTAGATGACATAATATTTGGGTCTACAGAAAGTAGTCTTTGCAGAAAGTTTGCAAAACTTATGCAAGGACAATTTGAAATGAGCAGTATGGGGGAACCTAAGTTCTTCTTGGGTCTCCAAGCTAGACAGACTGAAGATGGCTTGTTCATATGCCAGTCTAAGTTCACCCTAGAGTTGATAAGGAAGTATGGTATGGAATCATCCACTACCATGAAAACTCCTATGGGGTCAAGCATGTTTCTAAGCAAAGATGATGCAGGGAAACCTATAGATGAGACTTTGTATAGAAGGATAGTTGGCTTCCTACTGTATTTGATTGCTAGTAGACCAGATATCATGTATGCTACATGTGTCTGAGCTAGGTACCAAGCATTCCCTAAAGAATCTCATCTGACTGCAGTCAAAAGGATTTTGAGATATCTTAAGGGCACACCTTATCTAGGCCTTTGGTACCCTAGGAATGAAGATTTTGTACTGACAGGTTATTCAAATGCAGATTTTACAGGCTGCAAGGAAGATAGGAAGAGTACTACAGGAACCTGTCAATTTCTAGGTGCAAGGCTGGTGTCTTGGAGCAGTAAGAAGCAGACCAGTGTGGTCATCTCAAAGCTGAGTCAGAGTATGTGGCTGCAGGAAGTTGCTGTGCACAACTTTTATGGATTCAACACCAGCTAGAAGATTATGGTATTCAAGTAAGTAGAACACCTTTATTTTGTGATTCTACGAGTGTCATTTCTATTGCAAATAATCCTGTCTCACATAGTAGGACTAAGCATATAGAAATAAAATACCATTTTCTAAGAGAACATGTAGAAAAAGGAGACATTTCACTAGAGTATGTTAAGACAGATAATCAGTTAGCTGATATGTTTACTAAGCACTTAGATGAAACCAAATTCAATAAGTTTAAAATTGAATTATGAATGATAAACTTAGAATAATTTACAAAAATTGGCTAAGTAAAATAGTGTCGACACACAGAGTTGTCTGTGTCGACACATAGAAGTGGTGTCGACATTTCAGAGAAATGGGGTCGACACATCTAGAAAGTCTGTGTCGACACTTCAGAGAATTAGTGTCGACACATGCAGAGTAGGTGTCGACACATCCAGGGTGGTGTCGACACTTAAGATTTACATAGAATTCGTCGAGTAGAGTCTCGACTAAGTGTCGAGCTGAGATATATAAGTGTCGACACATATATTCTGTCGACTATATTTGTGTCATCACATAGTTGTCGAGATATTAGAAGTAAGTGTCGACACTTTTCAACAGTGTCGACACATTTCAAGTATTTTGACGCGCCTTTTCACCTTCGATTTTAGAAAGGTATAAATAGGTCTTCACCATTATTTGTCGACACGCTCACCATAGTTTCGAGACCAAACTTGTGTGTCGACATTTCTCTTCTTTAAATTCAAAATTTCTTCAAACCCTAATGGCGCACAAGCTAGAAGAGAACATTAATGAAGGATATGAGCTCGTGCGACACGCCTTTGATGACGCGGAACCAGAAATCCAAAGTGTGGTAACCCTAGTTGCAGAGACTGGGTTAGAATATCTTGTTTCTGAACCAATCAAGATATGGAAGAAGGAAGTCCTCGAATTCTTTACTGGAGCTACACTTGATGCATCTAGACTCAAGATTAAGTCCAAAGTTCATGGGACAAAAGTCAAGATTACCCTAAAAAGTCTAAGAAAGATTCTACATCTCCCTAGAATTTAAGAAGAGGAAGATGTACATGCATCAAAGACAAGGGAGGCACTGAAATGGTGTGGTTTAGATTTAAACCTAAAATTGGATCATTTTTAATAGAAAAGGCATGAACTTGCAGGGCAAGTTCTTATCTGAAATAGTGGGCAAGGTGATACTGAGCAAGCCTGGTGGGCATGATAGGATATCAGCTCATATGTTCAGTTTGATGATAAGGATAATTTTCAAACTTAATACTGATTGGTCAGCAGTAATGTTTGACAAGATAAAGGAAAGTCTGAAGAAGCCAAATCTGGGTAGATTCTGAGCTTATACTTGGCTGGAAGTATTCCTGAAGTGATGAACCAAGCTGCTGGTTCTAAGATAAACCATATGAGGAGAATGAATGTAAGAATTTTCTCAAGGTGGGATAGAGTGTTGACAAAGGAACTGCCAACTACAGAAAAGGAAACACCTCAGAAGAAGAAGACAGTCATTGTGGCACAAGAATCCTCAAGTATCTCAGAGGAGCAAGTGGTGTTAGTTCTGATGATGGAGAAGATGACAATGCTGGACAGTCACCAGCAAGACAAGAAGATACTCAGAGGCAGGGGAGCTACCATCAGCTAGCCCTATTCACCTGGATCCACTCCAGGAGGAGCCTCTACATGTGAATGAGCCAACCCAATTAGAAAGTGAAAGGGTTATCTAAACAATACTAGAGGTAATCACTGAAGTTAATCAATTAAATTTCAATATTAAGGATGAAGTTCTGACTGAATCATTACTTGATGTTGATCAACATACACAAGATGTTGTCATAGAAGACACATCAGTTGCTGATAAAGTACAATCAGTTGCTCCAGAGATAAGAGATTCTCCTGTACAACCTCAACATGAGTTTACATTAGAAGAGTTGTTCCCTGATCTTTTACAGACAGACTTTGAGGAGAGAAAGCAGCTGTTGAGGGGGAGTCAGCTAATATTGAGGGGGAGCATGTAGTATGTAGAGGAGACTGCTACAAAAGAGACTGAAGAGCAAAAAAATGCTGAGAAACTACCAAGGACTGAGGACAGGGTAGACATTCCAATACACTGATTCTGAAGATGAAGAGGCTGCTAGAGCCAAAAAAAGAAAACTACAAGTTTTCAGGAGAAGAAGCCAGACCTACAAGAAGACACTTCAACCATAGTTCCACAACAAGCACCAACTGCTGATTATAGTTCTTTGTTGGTGGCTTTGCAATTAAGATGGATGAGCAAAGAAAGCTCTAGAAAAGTATATGGATGAAGGTCATAAATCACTGCAATTTGATCTGGCTCAAGACATAATGTAACAACTCCCCTGTAATAGACGTATAATATGGGTCCGGCCGGGGCCCCACAACATACGAACACCACACAGCTTTAGTATTAAAAGTTGATATAGCTACCCAAAACTCAAAACACTTGCACAACACAGCGGAAAACCAAGCACAACTAGAAGTTATCCACTAATCCAAAAGAGTAAACAAATGGCCTTAAGCCTTACATCAAAAGTCCAAAAGGGTAAACAGTACAACCAAACATGAATGTGCTCAGCACTCCTAGTCTACCTCGGCATGCAAGCCGGACAAAATAGTCTCAAACATACATCATCAAAAGTAGTGCTACAAAGAGAAAACACTTCATGGCTTAGGCCTTTTTGGCCGGCGTGCTAGCTCCTGCGTGCGATCCTTGCCCTGTAAAAATTATTAGTAACGTGGGTCAGCAAAGGCTGACCTCAAACTGTGTAACAACACATCTCCTCCCGGCCGCCCCTAACGGACCCCGGGGAACCCTCCAACCTGCAAGTCAGCACTTCATATGCAATATAAATTTCTATAAATAGAAATACATTAAAACAGGCTTGGATGTCTCAATCAACAAACATGTTCTCTACTGGTTGAGCATATAAAGAAAGGGCCTACTATGCAGCATGAATGCAACACCCGGGCTTCACCCAAGGTACCCTAAACCGTATGCATCTAGCACAACATCACAACATTTGGGTACTCACATTTCCCCAATTGGCATAAAGCCGCAAACATTGAGGGAGACACAACTCCCTCACACGGCGCACAGGCCGCCACATGGAAATCTTGCCAAGGCCCCACCCGCTCGTGGGCTTAGCCCCGGGCTTGCCTGCAAGCTCTGACGTCTCATGTCAGGATTCCAACAACCACAGACTGACCGATTCTAAGAAGCCTTGCTGGACCCCACCCGCTCATGGCCTCTTTGCCCGGGCTTGCCCCAAGCTTGGCATTCTCTCGTCAGTCTCACAGAAGGGGACTAGTCTCGCCGGGACACTCTCCACACATGACGCACGTGTCACGGGATAGCCAGCCGACCACGGAGACATAGCCACGCCTTGGCACAACACAACCAAGACTAAACACATCGCAATCCCTCTTTGTACCGCAGCGTTCCCGCGCACCAAGGAAAACATCTCCAACTCGTGCGGAGCTAACCTTGTCCACCAAGGAAACCATCTCCATTCTCATTTGAGCTAACCTTGTCAAGGAAACCATCTACCACCACGAGGAGCTAACCTTGTCCGGTTCGACTACATGTACTCTTTTCAAGCAAACGGGACAATCATCCCACCACACAAACGGCATCTTGCCGCATCGGAAACCTCTACGAATCCCTAAGTTCGTATGCAACATCACCGTGTCGGACTAACGGTCGCGACTACGGCTTCACCCACCATGCCTAATCCACTAGCGAAGCGGATCTCTAATGCAAATTATGCCGGGGACGGACTCAATCGACCGGAAGTTCCTCTTGAAACTTGGCAAGCCAAAACCCCTCTCATTTGAGAGTTTGGTGCCCAAAATTAGAGAAAAGAAAACTAGATGATGCTAAAACGTGCAT
Source organism: Platanthera guangdongensis (assembly GCA_039583875.1). Lineage (NCBI taxonomy): Eukaryota > Viridiplantae > Streptophyta > Magnoliopsida > Asparagales > Orchidaceae > Platanthera > Platanthera guangdongensis. Next base: position 33,286,018 of record CM077157.1, on the reverse strand, counting down.
CCTAAAGACCGAGAGGAGAGATGTCGTTACCTTCCGACTCCTCTTTCTTGCCATGGCAAAAATAGCCGGATGGAAATCTTCGCAATGGTCTAAGCTTCACGGATCCGGACTCGGCTCGCGATTCGGAGCTCCGACACCCTTCCTACAGCCCAAGAGTTCTTCTTCTTCCTCCTTGCTCTAGGTTTTCTCAAGATCTTAGAAAGAGGGAACTTGGAAAAAGTGAGGATCTGCAGCCCTAACTTCGGGCTTAAATCCCCAGGAGATGGCCTGAACGTTAGATCCCAAAACCAGAAAAAGACTGGCTGCGATTCGCCTGGAAAATAAAAGATCTGGGCCGAACACGGCCTGGCACACGCCCGTGTCAGGGCCGTGTGCCTCATTCGCCGTCTCAAATCGACGCGCCTGGAATCAGACACGGGCATCCGACACCCGTGTTCAATCCGACACGCCCGTGTCCCCAGTGACACGGCCGTGTGGCCTGCCGTGTAGCTCCAACGACACGGCCCCAACACCAACCCGAGAGGTGACACGGCCTGGGACACGCCCGTGTCCCAAGCCGTGTGCCCCAGTCTCGACACCCTGTCGAGCACAAAGTGTCGACACTTGGCCGAGTGTCGACACGGCCTCGACACGCCCTGCGACACGCCCGTGTCGCAGGCCGTGTGCCCCACTCTCGACACTCTGTCGAGCACAAAGTGTCGACACTTGGGCCGAGTGTCGACACGGCCTCGACACGCCCTGCGACACGCCCGTGTCGCAGGCCGTGTGCCCCACTCTCGACACTCTGTCGAGCACAAAGTGTCGACACTTGGGCCGAGTGTCGACACGGCCTCGACACGCCCTGCGACACGCCCGTGTCGCAGGCCGTGTGCCCACTCTCGACACTCTGTCGAGCACAAAGTGTCGACACTTGGGCCGAGTGTCGACACGGCCTCGACACGCCCTGCGACACGCCCGTGTCGCAGGCCGTGTGCCTCATGCCAGAACCCAAAAATTTTCAGAACAGCAGATTGAACCTCTTGCAAAAACTGGGGTGTTACAACTCTCCCCACACTTAACTGAATTTCGTCCCGAAATTACAAACAAAAGGGTACAAAACTTAAATTGTACCTGACACAAATAGTTCTGGATAGTCTTCTAGCATGGCCTGTTCTCGCTCCCACGAGAACTCCTCACGACCGCAGTGTCCCAACGGACTTTCACAAGTTTAACTTCTTTATTCCGCAACTGCCGAATCTCTGAATCTTCTATAGCGATTGGAAGGACTCGCGTCTCAAGTCTTCCTCAATCGGCACCGATGCCGGCTCAATCACCACGCTAGACTCCACCAAGGCTTTCCTCAACACGGAGACGTGGAAGACGTCATGTAATCCACTCAAATCTGCGGACAATGCCAACCGATAGGCTGCTGCTTCTCCTATCCGCTCAACAATTTCAAAAGGCCCCAAAAACCTTGGACTCAACTTCTTGAGTCGGCGAATCCGCGAGACGCCTTTGAACGGCTTGACCTTCAGATAAACCCAATCACCAACTGCAAATTCTAACTTCCGGTGACGAGCATTAAAATATTTCGCTTGCCTGTCTTGTGCCACACCTTCATACGCTCTTGGATGGTCCGTACCATCTCACAAGCGTCAACTACCGCATCCTTTCCCAGAAGTTTGGTGTCTCCCGCCTCTGCCAAGACATTGGCGTTCGACACCGCCTCCCATACAAAGCTTCGTATGGGGCCATCTTTATGCTAGCTTGAAAACTGTTGTTGTACGCAAATTCTACCATGAAGAGGTGATCCTCCCACCTCTTGCCAAAATCGAGAACGCACATCCTCAACATATCCTCCAACGTACGGTTCGTCCTCTCCGTTTGCCCATCGTTTGAGGATGGAACGCCGTACTGAACTTTAGCTTCGTGCCCAAGCTCTTCTGAACAAGTCTCCAATCCTTGGACGTGAATCGTCCATCGCGATCACTGACTATGCTCTTCGGAATTCCGTGCAGTCGCACAATGTTGCGAACATACAACTCCACCAGCTTCTCCACGCTGTCCTCTTTCCGGTTCGGGATGAAGTGAGCCACCTTGGTTAGGCGATCCACGATCACCCAATAGCATCATTCCCATGCTGCGATCTAGGCAAACCATGCACAAAGTCCATGGATGTCCTCAAATTTCCACTCAGGAATTGGAAGGGGCTTCAGGAACCCGCCCGGTTTCTGACATTCGGCCTTCACCAAGGCACATGTTTGGCAACGACTCACATACAAAGCCACATCTCGCTTCAACCCCGGCCACCAAAAGGATTTCTTCATATCCAAGTACATCTTTGTACTGCCCGGGTGAATGGAGTACTTTGAGAAGTGAGCCTCAAACATCAACTCCTCACGAGATTGCCAAACTGCGGTACACAAACCCTTCCGCCCTTCCTCAGAATCCCATCAATCATCTCCCAGGTGCTGCTCTCGCCCGTTTGAGACTCCAACACAAAAGGTTGAAACTCCACATCCAACCGAGTCGCTTCCCGAATACGGTCGGACAAATCGCTTTGTACTTCAATCCAGTTCAACCGAGCCACGCTAGACTCGCCCCTCGCAACACATTCCAATCCAAGGGACTCCCATTCCCGTACCAACCGCTCATCATGAGCTTCGATCCAATTTCCTAGCCCGAGTACTTTCTACTCAACGCATCCGCCACCACATTGGCTTTACCCGGCGTGTACTGAATCGCCACTTCGTAGTCTCCAAGAAACTCAACCCATCTGCGTTGCCGCATATTCAAGTCCTTTTGATCTAAGAGATACTTCAGGCTTTTATGGTCCGTGAAGATCTCCACTCTTGCGCCATAAACATAATGCCGCCAAATTTTCAGCGCAAAGATTACCGCCGCCAACTCCAAGTCATGGACGGGGTAATTCCTCTCATGAGGTTTCAGCTGTCTAGACCCAAAGGCTATCACCTTCCATGTTGCACCAAAACGCAACCCAAACCGCATCCCGATGCGTCACTGAAAATTTGAAATCCATCTGTCCCTTGCGGTAAACTCAAGATCGGAGCCATCATAAGCCTCTCCTTTAGTGCCTCGAATGCTTGACCGCACTCTTGGGTCCACACAAATTTATGGTCTTTGCGAGTGAGAGAGGTGAGGGGTAGAGCTATCTTCGAGAAATTCTCCACGAATCTCCTATAATACCCGGCTAGTCAAGAAAACTTCGGACTTCCGCCACGGTCCTCAACACCGGCCAATCTCTGATGGCCTCCACTTTCGCTGGATCCACTGCCACCCCATCACCACTAATCACGTGGCCCAAAAATGCCACCTTCTCTAACCAGAACTCGCATTTGGAGAATTTTGCATACAACTCATTCTCCCTCAACACTTGCAAAACTATTCTCAAGTGGGTCTCATGCTCCACCTCCGATTGGAATACACCAAATGTCATCAATGAAAACAACCACAAAAGAATCCAAGTATTCCGGAATACCCGATTCATCAGATCCATGAACACCGATGGTGCGTTCGTCAGCCCGAACGGCATCACCGTAAACTCAAAGTGTCCATACCTTGTCCAAAAGCAGTTTTGGGTATGTCCTCATCCCGAATTCGTAGCTGATAGTAGCCTGACTTCAAGTCCAACTTCGAATATACCATCGACCCCACCAACTGGTCAAATAAATCATCTATCCGAGGAATCGGATACTTATTCTTGACGGTCAACTTATTAAGCTCTCGGTAGTCTATGCACAGGCGCATGCTACCGTCTTTCTTCTTCACAAACAACACCGGTGCGCTCCACGGTGAAGAACTGGGTCTAATATACCCTTGCTCCAACAGTTCCTGTAACTGAACCTTAAGTTCCGCTAACTCCTTTGGTGCCATCCTAAAAGGAGGACGTGACACCGGTCTAGCCTCCGGCACTAACTCGATCGAGAAGTCGATCTCCCGCCGAGGAGGCGCTCCAGGAAGTTCATCCGGAAACACATCCTTGAACTCTGCCACCACAGGCACTTCCTCAATCGACAGTTGGGAGAGACGAACCTCCAATAACGCTACAAGCGCTACACCACCCTGGTTAACCGCCCGCACCAACTGCATGGCCGATATCAGGGAACAGGCCACTCCACCAAGGCCCTCAAACTTGACTTCTATTTGCCCTTTACTCCTTAAGGTCACCTCCTTAGAAAGGCAGTCAATACTGGCGCGCTGCTCTGCAAGCCAGTCCATACCAAAATGACATCGAACTCTACTAATGGTAACACTGCCGCTTCCAGAGCGAAGACAACTCCGTCTAGCTCCCAACAAATGCGCCCTTTAGCCTCGGTGGTCATAGATGACCCATTGGGCATGCGCACTTTCAGCTCTGCTCCGACGAGAAAGACTCAATTCCTATTCTCCGGATGAAGCTCTCCGCAAGAAAGGAGTGCGATGCTCCGTATCAAACAATACCTAGCGGGGTATCCAGAAACTAACACGAAGCCTACAACATAGACATTACACAAAAGTCTAAAAGGATGAAGCACGAAATTTAAACTTAAATTCTCTTCATACCTGTCACCACATCCGTCTGGCGGATCGCTTCTTGCTGTCCAAGGTGTAGCCCTTGGTTGCACCGGTTGGAACCGAGAAGCGCTCGACTCCGCCATCTTTCCTTTCTCTGCAGCACTGGGGCCCGAGCGCACCGACTGCTCCTGCTTTGACTCTTGCCCCGCCCCCCTTGCTGACAAGCACGGGCTATGTGCCCAACCTTCCCGCAGTTGTAGCACGTCGGCGGTCCCCTAGAGTGGGAACCCCCAGGCGTCCAGTTGCTCCTCTCACCAGATCTGGAAGTGGAAGGCTTCTTCCTCCACCTACTCCCATCAGACTTTCCATGAGATTGGGAAGGCTTCCCTTCCCCTTGCTTGGGAGTAAAACCCTTACGGCGTTGGGTTCGCTCCAAATCATTCTCCAAACTCCTGGCGGCTTCAACTAACTCATTAAACCCGCCCTCTTCATGGAGATGAGGGGCTGCCTCAGATTCTCCCTCAAACCTTGGTAGAAGAGGTTATCCCTCTCTAAATCATCAGCCATTGTCGTTCCCGCATAACGACCCAAACGGGTGAACTCTTGCACGTACTCGTCCACCGTCTTTTCGCGCTGCATTAGATGCAAAAACTGTCTCTGCAGGGCCAACCGATTTGAAACGGGGATATACCTCTTAAGAAAAGCGTCCCCGAACTCTTCCACTGACGGGGTGCGTCCCGGAAACTGGCGGCCGCTATGGCTCACCCACCACAACTTGGCGTCTCCTTCCAACATGAACGCCGCATACTCAGCTTTCTTTTCCTCTGGCGTCTCTGCCGCCCTTAACAGTTCTTGAATGCGAACCCACCAGTCTTCCGCATCCGTTGGCGTTCCGACACCCTGAAAGACGGGGGATGGAAACTCAGGAAATACTTCATGTGTCGGTCTCCATGTCCAACAACTACTCTCTCCGCCAAAGGCTCCACTCGCCTGGCTTCTGTTCCTGGCACGGCCGTTGCCGTATCTGGTGTGGCAGGGGCTGCCACCTGAGCCGCTGCTGCAGCCTGAGCTGCCACCATCGCTTCTGCAAGCATGCGGCAGAAGTCGGCCGGGTCTACACCCGTGCCCAAAAGACCTGGAGCAGTAGCACTGCTCGCCGAGAGATCATCCCTTGCTCTTGAAGTGCCCGCCTCGTTGCTTGCACTCTTCAGGAAGACAAGAAATAAGGGATTAGTCTCCAATCTCAAGACTAAACATAAGGACACTCATGGTCCCGCGTTACTCTTATGTGGATAACTTCTTTACGCACTGACCTTGAATCTAACCTCCTCTGATACCAAATTGTAACACCTCCCTGTAATAGACGTATAATATGGGTCCGGCGGGGCCCCACAACATACGAACACCCAGCTTTAGTATTAAAAGTTGATATAGCTACCCAAAACTCAAAACACTTGCACAACACAGCGGAAAACCAAGCACAACTAGAAGTTATCCACTAATCCAAAAGAGTAAACAAATGGCCTTAAGGCCTTACATCAAAAGTCCAAAAGGGTAAACAGTACAACCAAACATGAATGTGCTCAGCACTCCTAGTCTACCTCGGCATGCAAGCCGGACAAAATAGTCTCAAACTACATCATCAAAAGTAGTGCTACAAAAGAGAAAACACTTCATGGGCTTAGGCCTTTTTGCCGGCGTGCTAGCTCCTGCGTGCGATCCTTGCCCTGTAAAAATTATTAGTAACGTGGGTCAGCAAAGGCTGACCTCAAAAACTGTGTAACAACACATCTCCTCCCGGCCGCCCCTAACGGACCCCGGGGACCCTCCAACCTGCAAGTCAGCACTTCATATGCAATATAAATTTCTATATAGAATACATTAAAACAGGCTTGGATGTCTCAATCAACAAACATGTTCTCTACTGGTTGAGCATATAAAGAAAGGCCTACTATGCAGCATGAATGCAACACCCGGGCTTCACCCAAGGTACCCTAAACCGTATGCATCTAGCACAACATCACAACATTTGGTACTCACATTTCCCCAATTGGCATACAGCCGCAAACATTGAGGGAGACACAACTCCCTCACACGGCGCACAGGCCGCCACATGGAAATCTTGCCAAGGCCCCACCCGCTCGTGGGCTTAGCCCCGGGCTTGCCTGCAAGCTCTGACGTCTCATGTCAGGATTCCAACAACCACAGACTGACCGATTCTAAGAAGCCTTGCTGGACCCAACCCGCTCATGGCCTCTTTGCCCGGGCTTGCCCAAGCTTGGCATTCTCGTCAGTCTCACAGAAGGGGACTAGTCTCGCCGGGACACTCTCCACACATGACGCACGTGTCACGGGATAGCCAGCCGACCACGGAGACATAGCCACGCCTTGGCACACACAACCAAGACTAAACACATCGCAATCCCTCTTTGTACCGCAGCGTTCCCGCGCACCAAGGAAACATCTCCAACTCGTGCGGAGCTAACCTTGTCCACCAAGGAAACCATCTCCATTCTCATTTGGAGCTAACCTTGTCAAGGAAACCATCTACCACCACGAGGAGCTAACCTTGTCCGGGTTCGACTACATGTACTCTTTTCAAGCAAACGGGACAATCATCACCACCACACAAACGCATCTTGCCGCATCGAAACCTCTACGAATCCCTAAGTTCGTATGCAACATCACCGTGTCGGACTAACGGTCGCGACTACGGCTTCACCCACCATGCCTAATCCACTAGCGAAGCGGATCTCTAATGCAAATTATGCCGGGGACGGACTCAATCGACCCGAAGTTCCTCTTGAAACTTGGCAAGCCAAAACCCCTCTCATTTGAGAGTTTGGTGCCCAAAATTAGAGAAAAGAAAATTAGATGATGTAAAACGTGCATCCTAAAGACCGGAGGAAGATGTCGTTACCTTCCGACTCTCTTTTCTTGCCATGGCAAAAAACCGGATGGAAATTCTCGCATGGTCTAAGCTTCACGATCCGGACTCGGCTCGCGATTCGGAGCTCCGACACACCTTCCTACAGCCCAAGAGTTCTTCTTCTTCCTCCTTGCTCTAGGTTTTCTCAGATCTTAGAAAGAGGGAACTTGGAAAAAGTGAGGATCTGCAGCCTAACTTCGGCTTAAATCCCCAGGAGATGGCCTGAACCGTTAGATCCCAAAACCAGAAAAAGACTGGCTGCGATTCGCCTGGAAAATAAAAAGATCTGGGCCGAACACGGCCTGGCACACGCCCGTGTCCAGGGCCGTGTGCCTCATTCGCCGTCTCAAGTCGACGCGCCTGGAATCAGACACGGGCATCCGACACGCCCGTGTTCAATCCGACACGCCCTTGTCCCCAGTGACACGGCCGTGTGGCCTGCCGTGTAGCTCAACGACACGGCCCCAACACCACCCGAGAGGTGACACGGCCTGGACACGCCCGTGTCCCAAGCCGTGTGCCCCAGTCTCGACACCCTGTCGAGCACAAAGTGTCGACACTTGGGCCGAGTGTCGACACGGCCTCGACACGCCCTGCGACACGCCCGTGTCGCAGGCCGTGTGCCCCACTCTCGACACTTGTCGAGCACAAAGTGTCGACACTTGGGCCGAGTGTCGACACGGCCTCGACACGCCCTGCGACCACGCCCGTGTCGGCGGCCGTGTGCCCCCTCTCGACACTCGTCGAGCACAAAGTGTCG